>CM061531.1:32903352-33522855 GCA_030545055.2 Neoaliturus tenellus | reverse complement strand
ACACCCCCATAGGGGGGTGTGGGGCTTAATTTTTTTAAAGTTTTTTCGTGACCTTGACCTAAATATAAAAGTTTTCAAAATCTTTAACAGTAAGGTTTTTTATTAACACAGTAAATATATTAAAGTACTTTGTCTTTTAAACTTTAATGGGTAGGCATTACTAACACACAAGTCTGTAGTTGTTCATAGTTGGGTCTCTTTAGAGACTATAGCGATGGCAACCTAAATGCCCCAGGTGGGGCTTTATTTTTTAAAGTTTTACGTGACCTCGACCTAAATATAGTAAAGACTGACACTGCACCTCCGCCCCCGCCCCCGCCCCCCGCCCCCCTTCACCACCTCCACCCCCTACACCTCCACCCCATACACCTCCGCCCCCCCCCCCCCACCCCCACCCCCACCCCCACCCCCACCCCCACCCCCACCCCCTCCCCCACCCCTGATATCCTGGGCGTGGCAGCCCCGGTGGGGATATAAGGGGGCCCGGTTGCACGCACTTCTCATTCCTGCTCCAGCCTTCGTTGGAAGTACTTCTCCGTTATTTGCATTTAACGCTCTTTCTACCTCAACATGCGCTTCAAGAACTATCCACCAGTTCTCCCATACATCAAACCGAATTCAACCAACACGTCTACTCCGACCAACACATCTACTCCAACTTCAACCTCCGCTGCTCCGATTCTCCAAACGTGTTTGATGAGCACAATCCTCAGCTGTTTGGAGATGCCGTCGGCTCCTTCGATGCCCAGCCTATCTCCGCTGCCACCAACGGAACCAACAAGTCCAAGTGTCAGTGGTGCTGGTGACGCTCCGTCGACTTCAAGAGGGGCTGGCGCTCACCCTGCAAGCAGCCGAGTGCTCATAGCATCACCGCCGATCTCATTGTTGTCAGATTCTGATTCGGAGTCAGCGGTCTTTGAGGAGAAGAAGTCGAGGTCCAAAATCATTCCCTACTCCCGTACACAGAAAATCCTTTCCTATACAAAGACCCAATGTCCACTACCCGTATCCCCCATGCCATCCACACCGGTCAAACCATCCTGCAAATCGATCTTTTCCCCAGACAAGTCAACCTCACCCAAAGCCAACATTCCATCTACAGTCAAACCATCCCGTAAATCGATCTTCTCCCCAGACAATTCTACCTCACCTAAAACCACTATTGATCTAACCCATTCTCCTACCCGACCCAAAATTCTTTGCAAATTACCCCTTGACCGTGCTAAACCATCACCCTCCATCCTTTCCAGCCAGCCTAAGTTAGATCAAGCGCCGCTCCAAAACACTAAGAGTCCAACACAAAAGAAACGTAATCGTGTTAAATGCCCTGCTGGCAAGCGTGATAAATGCGATTATGTTTGGTTTAGCAGAGAGGCTGTGGTTCTTTGTTGTCCGAGTTTTGCTCTTCCAGAAAAAGATCGTTGCCAACGACACTTGAATAAGAAAATCAAAATTCCGACACCAAAGCCCTATAGCCTTAATATTATGCCTGAAAAGTCCAAGTTCAAACACCCCAACAGTCCGCAGAAGCTGAAAATTAATAGGCTCAAGAGGGACAAAAAATATTATTTCATTGTTCAAGCTTATGGAGCATTTAACATAAATGTGCAAATCATTCTAAAAGGTGATGGCCGCCTTCATAGAATGAAAGTACCACCTGCGATGGTACAAAGAGAATTTTTTGTCCCCGGGGCTTATTTAATTCGAAGAAAAGGATGCCTATCTGTTTGGGAAATGGACTAGGACATGGGCTCACCAAAAAATCAAAATTGTGTTTAAAAGTGTTGGACATTAATTAAATTTCCTCTTCCAAATTAATTTTTCTAAATTTAGTCTTAACCCTCTTAAAGTAAGGGAGAGGGGTATTATACAAGTCAACTAATAAAAAAAAAATACTTGACTTGTATAATACTTTAACCTGGCGGTGATGTAAAATCACTGGGACAATCTCAAACCGTGTCCTTGAGGGTGAAGACTAAGTTACAAAAATCTTTAACAAATAAAAAACTTACCTCCAAACGCTTGTAGCTTGCTACAAGTGTTTGGAGGTAAAAAATTTTTAAAGTTTGAATGACCTTGACCCACATAAATTACTGTTTAAAGTAAACTGCTAACCTTACAACTTATGTCGTGTATCACGTGATACCCCCCCCCCACTCTAACGCTTTTAATAAGCTTGTATGAGCCGTTCATTTGCTTCAGTCCGTTCCTATGCTCTGTGGTAAACATGTCACAGTACAATTACAAAGGTGGTGACTTCTTGATAAATGAACACAATGCTTGGGAAGTGCTAAACCGGCATAGAATGGAAGTTGAGTGTTGTATAAGACGAGATGGGTCTACATTTTATCTATGTATTATAAACAAACAAACCCACAAGTATCAACACTGGACAAAAATTAATTATAACAACATAGATGAGCTGTTTGCTTGGGTGTTTGAGGTGTGTAAAGTTATAGAAGAAACCAAAATAATGGGTGTGCTAAAGGTATGTAAAACTGATGACCGGGAAGACTAAGCAAAATTTCTTTCAACACCCCCCCCCCCCCGTGTTATCCCCACCACTAAAAATGGGTATATATAGGAGTGGTGATCAACCGTCTTCTCATTCTGCTTTACACTGTTTAGCTGAATACTACCATGTCAGCCATGAACATTCCAGCCTCTACCTCTGGCCCGACCGCATCCAACTCTGGCTCAAGCTCTGGACCGATCCGGCGGGGCCGCCTGTCAAAGAGTCGCGTTCGGTTCTTCGGATTCACTCCGAGCAAGACGGAGTTGTGCAGCAGTGGAGCCTCCAGAAGAGAGTCTAGCTTGTATGAAGAACTCCAGCAGGTAGTGCCGGGTGTAGTGGTTGGTGCATCTTCACAGGAAGACACTGTTAGAGCTGCTATAAGATATATTAAAGGTTGTAACGTATTGATAGAGGAAAAGAACAGGTTGTTAGAGGAAAAGAAGAGGTTGTTGGAGAGTGCACACAGTGAAATACTTTTGATCCGGAAAGAATGGGAAAAACTAATTATGAAGTGTGACAGATTGTTAGATGATAGTGATGATAGTGAGGATGAGAGTGGATAGGTGTGGGTAAAGACTCGGACTGGGACTTGCGTGTTTGTATGAATGTGTGTGTGAATGCGGAATACAGAGCGGGGGATAGATCACTCTGTGGCAATGGACTAACATGCCACTTAGTGATCTATCCCCCGTTCTGGTAATGTTTTTGGATGGCCTTGACCCACTTTACCAAGGCTAGCTAGTACCCCCACCACTGATAAGTGTATATATACGGGTATTAACGTGCAGTTTGGTTATTCTGCTTTGTACCGCTTAGCTGAATACAGCACTGTAACATGGCTTTCAACTCCAAAACTTCTCAGGCTTCCTCTTCTTCTTCAAGAAGGCGTGCTGCCAACGTTCTGCCTGCTACTCGTGGACCTGCTCGACCATTCCACAGCATAACTGTTGCTCGGGCAAACGCCTGCAAAGCTCCGATGCTACGGACCTTGCTGGAGGTAAGCCAAGACGGACAAGGCTTGCTCAGTCCTGGTCAACGGCAGGAGCAAGAAAGGCGTATGGCGTACTTCAGGCTGCAGGGTGTAGTTCCCAGCTTGAAGTTAGGCGATCCGAGAGTAGCAAGCATCAACGAGGCAGCGGACTACATATCACACCTTCACAGTGTTTTAGAAGTAAAGGACCAACAAATTGAAAACTTAAAAGAACAATTGAAACAATTTAACTTTAATCCTGTGGAGTTTGTGGAAGCAGTGATGAGTGATAGTGATGATGAAGGAACTGAATATATATTGGGTATGTAATGAAAGACTTGGACATGGACATGTGTGTGTGTAGAATACAGAGCGGGGGATAGACTACTTTGCGGCAATGGACTAGCATGCTGCTTAGTGGTCTATCCCCCGCTCAAAGGGTAGCATTGGATGACCTTGACCCACTTTACAGCAAGGACAACCGGTTAACTGGTATAAAAGAGGGGGTCTATACATCTCGACTTCATTCTGCTTTGGACCTTCCAGTGGAACGCTAGAAACAATGAGTGGATCGCTGCTTGGTGCTAACTTGGACAGGTATTCTGTGATGGTACACTATGAAGATTGTAGAGACATGTTGACGGCTGTGTATGATTGTTTGGTGAGAAAAATCTTTCAAGAAAACTGCCAATTTATGTTAGCGTGGAAAAGAAACTTGTTTGTTGATGGTCATGCTACAATGCAAAGCATGAACCACCTTCATGTGTTAAAAGTAGGACATCATAATTTGGACGAACTGGACGATATGTTTAGGGAGCTGGAGTGTTTGATACATCAGGAATGTAAACCATGTGAAATTGAAATTTTTAAATTGGATATGGAATTAGAATAAAATGTGTTAAACAGGACTTGGACTTGGACTTGATTGAGGTTTTGTAGAACAGAGCGGGGGATAGATCACTTTGCGGCAATGGACTAGCATGCTGCTTAGTGGTCTATCCCCCGCTCAAAGGGTATCTTTACGTGACCTTGACCCACATAAATTGTATAGTTGGTGGGGGTATAAAAAGGGTAAGCAAATTGGATGGATACAACACTTCCATACCATGGCTCCACTTGACAACACCGTGTTCCATCGCAACAGAATTGTCTCTATTCTGGAGGTAATACCTCTAGAAATTATAGAAGTAGAGGACCAACTACCTGCGGTTGATCAAGAAGAGGAGGAGGAAGAGATAATGGATATTGAAATGGACTCTGACGAAGCTGGTTCAACGGACAATGAGGTGGACTTGCACGCCTACGAAACATTAGAGTCGTCATCTGAGTCGGAAATGGAATTCCAATTGGAAATCGAAGAAGAAGAACAAGAACAAGACACTCCCCATCGTCCAATGGATAGGATGTTAGTTGCCAGAAGAATTATGTATTGTCATCGCTGCCTATTCCGTGATGAGGATGATTCCGACTCTGATGGTGATGTTTCACCCTTGTAAAAAAGTTTAAACAAAAAGTTAAAAAAGAATGTGAGCGGGGGATAGAGCACTTTGTAGTAAATGATGCTGCTTAGTGCTCTATCCCCCGCTCAAAATAATAATTCCAAATGACCTTGACCTACATAAACTTGCTCAAACAGACGTCTTTGAAAAAACTTGTACAAATTATTGAATCTAGACCAAATATCATCAATTTATCAAGCCTACTGATAAATGTATTACAAACGGTTGTGTAAAGGCTAAATTTAGCACATGAGTGATAACCTGTTTCCATATGACGTCACTTTCCCCACCTATCTGCCTCGGATATAAAGGGTCCCGGTGGAGTGCGCTGCTCATTATTGCGTGGACATTCACAGAGTGTGCATTCAAAGCCAAACTGTTTGAAATGGCTCTTTGCGACATTTGTGGGGAAATCTTTCAAGACGAAGATCTTTTCACCATACACAGAGAATTACATGAAGACGAAGATAGAAAAGAAGATATTACCATGGATGAAATAGACTTAGACTCAATTGACCGGTTTTTGGAAGAGCACCAGAAGCAGACGGACTACTGGGACAGCTATCTACAGCAAATGCAAAGAAGAAGACCTAGTGTGATCCAATTTGCTGGTGCTGGACCATCTACTGCTAGAAGACCTTTTGAAGAAGAAGACACTGAAGAAGAGGACACTGAAGAAGAACTAGAAGATGTGAAACAACTGCGCACCACGGCCTTGCCAGGACGAGTTGTAACGCATTTTAAAATTAATAATGTTCAATTGGAACTGGAAACATTTATAACCCAGGCTAAGGAACTTGTTGGTGGAACCTTGAGGGAAGAACTACAAAGATTAAATTTTATTAAATTTGGAATGGTGTTAGAGGCTATGTTTAACAATACTGATGGTGAAACAGCATTGAGAGCGTTCATTACCAAAAACCGAACCCTTACCTTCACCTCCAACATCGATGATATTATTGAAGAATGCTTGGAAGAACTTATAACAAAACTTCAAGAACATGAAGGAAGAGGATCTGGATGGACTTTGTCATCAATTGAAGGTATGGATGTAAGGGTTCACAAGCATGGATATGGTTTAAGGGGTAGTAGTTTTATCCCTTTACCAAAGAAAATCCAAAACACTAAATCGTGTAGGAATGTGCAAAATGAAGGTAATGAATGTTTTAAGTATGCAATGTTAACCAAGTATGTTAAAGATCATCCTGAAAGAGTTGGTAGAGAGTATTACGAAAATGAACACCGCTACAACTTTCAAGGCCTCACCTACCCAGTTACATTGAAAGACATAGACAAATTTGAAAAGAAAAATCCTGGCGTTTCAGTGAATGTTTTCGGTCTGGATGATTCGAACAACGTTTATCCTTTGCGGGTAGTAAAAGTTGAGCAAAGAAACCACACTGATTTGTTACTGATCACTAAGGGTGAAATTTCACATTATGTGTGGATAAAGGACTTTGCATCCTTGATTCGAAATCAATTATCAAAACAGAGGCGTAGGTTAACAGTGTGTAAAAGATATTTTTGTTTCACATATAAAGAAATAAGACAAGGAGGATTAGAGTGGTTGATAGAACACAAAAGACTTTGTAATGAAAATTATGAAGTGAAGATTAGTCTGCCACCACCATCTCGAGCGTGTATCCAATTTAACAAAACAGTTCACCAATATCGGATTCCAGTAGTCATCTACGCAGATTTTGAATCTACGTTAGTACCACAGGAGCTGCCGGACGGTGAAGTGACTAGAAGAACAAAATATCAGTTGCATCAACCCAACAGTTTTTGTCTAATAGTGAAATCAACCTTGTCTGAAAACCAATTGCAAAACTATGGTTTAACATCCACTCCAATACTTTACCGTGGTGAAGAAGCCGCTAAGTATTTCGTAGACCAGTTGTATGACATTGCTGAAAAGGTACAACGCTTGTATGGTAATGTCGTACCTATGGAACCTTTGAATGAGAATCAACAAGAAGAATACAATATGGCATCAAGATGTTATCTATGCGAGAAGAGCTTCAGTGAAGAAAATCCAAAAGTAAGAGACCACGATCACCTGACAGGTTTATACAGAGGAGCTGCTTGTAATTCATGCAATATAAATTACAAACTGCCCCACTTTATCCCTGTCGTGTTACACAATCTTAGCGGCTACGACTCCCACTTCATTATTCCAGAGTTAGGAAGAGATGATGGTAAAATTGATGTTCTTGCTACAACATTGGAAAAGTACATCAGTTTCTCAAAAACCGTAGGTAAAATTAAACTTCGCTTTGTAGACTCTTATAGATTTATGCCATCTAGTTTGAGCAGATTGTCTGAGAATCTACGAAGAGAAGACCTAAAAGAAACCAGCAAGATTGTACCTGAAGATAAATTGGACTTAGTATTACGTAAAGGAGTATTCCCCTACGACTACATAACATCTACAGAAAAATTTGAAGAAACCAGTCTGCCACCGATCGAAGCCTTCAACAGCAAATTAAACGAAAGTGAAATCTCCGTTGAAGACTACAATCATGCTTGTAATGTTTGGAACCAACTAAACATTCAAACCTTAGGGGAATATTCTGACTTTTATATAAAATTGGACGTAACTCTGCTGTGCGATGTGATGGAAGAATTCCGAAACACCTGCTTCTCCGCCTATGGACTGGACCCTCTACACTCGTACACATCTCCAGGATTAGCATGGCAAGCTATGCTAAAGTCAACCAACTGTCGACTGGAACTTCTAACGGATATCGATATGGTGCTCATGATGGAATCTGGTGTACGGGGCGGTTTGACACAAGCTGTAACACGTCATGTCAAAGCCAACAACAAGTACATCCCCGGCTTCGACGAGCAACAACCATCGGTCTACCTTGGCTACTTTGACGCAAACAACCTTTATGGTTGGGCAATGTCAAATCCGCTTCCCTACGCTGACTTCAAATGGATCGACCCGGCCACCATTGGAGACATCTCACAGATTCCAAAGAATGGTTCAAAAGGCTATATTTTGGACTGTGATTTCGAATATCCAGAGCACCTTCATGACCATCACTACGACTTGCCTCTTCTAGCCAAGACTGAAGTTTCACCGACAGGAAGATGGCCAAAATTGATGATGACCTTGGAGAATAAGGATCGCTATGTGGCTCACTACTGGGTAGTTCAACAGGCTCTTGAATTGGGTCTACGTATAGTGAGAATTCATAGAGCAATTGAATTCACCCAGTCTTGTTGGTTGAAACCATATATTGATTCCAACACTGCAAGAAGAGCTGCAGCGACAACAGCATTTGAAAAGGACTTCTATAAATTAATGAACAATGCCATCTTTGGGAAGACCTTGGAGAACAAAAGAAAACACAAAAATGTAAAATTAGTGAGTGATCCTAGGAAATTGGAAAAATTAGTGCAAAAACCAAATTTCGGAACATCCATGATTATAAACGAAAATCTAGTCGCTGTCAGTATGAAGAAAACAACAATAGTCATGGACCGTCCGTTATACATAGGTATGTCGATTTTGGATATAAGTAAAACCCTGATGTATGATTTCCATTATAACAAAATGGTTAAACATTACGGAAGGGAAAACATTGGAGTCGCATACATGGATACGGACGCGTTTATCTACTGGATAAAGACTTTGGACATGTATGAAGACCTAAGGACTTTTCCATACAAAGAAGATTTCGATTTTTCTGACTATCCGAAAAACCATCCAAATTTTAATGAAAAATATAAAAAAGTAATTGGAAAATTCAAAGATGAAGCAAATGGAATGCCTTTAGAAGAAATAGTGGCGCTGATGGCGAAATTGTATTCATTTAAGATGTACCACGAGAACAACACACCGACAGTGAAGAAAGCAAAAGGAGTGAAGACATCTTATTTGAAAAAACACGTGACATTTGACCACTACAAGACTTGTTTGTTTGAAGATACTACGATATCAGCAACATTCAACAATATCCGAAGCTTCAAGCATCAAGTCTACAGTGTCACCGAAATTAAAAAAGCGTTGTCAGCTCGGGATGATAAAAGATACATTATGCCCGACAAAATCCACACTCTTCCTTTTGGCCACTACTCTCTAAACCCTATCAACTAGTAACCTATTCTTCGTCCTTCTACAACTACGACCTTATTCCTTTCTCCTTCCGTAAAAAAATGGGGAACACGGCAAGTCCAACGCCGTGTTCCCCATTTTTTTACACAAGTTTGGATGACCTTGACCCATATAAATGATGTGAATATTTAAAACAACATTCATTGTGATTATACATGTGATACAACAAACATTGAAACCTGCAATATGAAGGACTTAAAGCAACAAATTGTCAACGAACTTCATAAACCTGCAAGAAGAAAGTTTCCACGAAGAAATACGGTGATAAAAGGAATTAATGATTTATATCAAGCGGATTTAATCGAAATGATTCCTTATAGCAAACAAAATAAAGGATATAAATACATATTGACTGTTATTAACTGTTTTTCAAAAATGGCAGATGCTTTACCACTAAAAGATAAAAGTGGCAAAAGTGTTACAAAAGCAATGGAAACAGCTATACAAAGAGACAAACATACTATTAAACATTTACAAACAGATGATGGAAAAGAATATTTTAATAAGGAATTTGCAAATTTAATGAAAAAACACAATATAAACCATTATTCAACCAATTCAGAAGTAAAAGCCTCAATAATCGAAAGATTCAACAGAACTTTAAAAAGTGCAATGTATAAAATGTTTTCCAACAGAGGATCGCACATATGGATTGATATGTTACCAAAACTTATAAACGATTACAATAACAAATTTCATAGGACTATCGGGATGAAACCAAACCAAGTAACTAGTAAAAATGAAAACCTTGTATTAAAACGTATAAAAACGAATACTAAACCAAAAGTTGAAAAACTAAAGCCTAAAAAATTTAATGTGGGTGATAAAGTGCGAATAAGTAAATATAAAGGTGTATTCAGTAAAAGATACCTGCCAAATTGGACCAATGAGGTTTTTACTGTATTCAAAGTACAACCTACAGTACCTGAGACATATATTTTAAAAGATAATAAAGGACAATTGCTTGAAGGAGGGTTTTATGGACATGAAATGTTAAAATCAACAGTAGGCGATGTATATTTAGTTGAAAAGGTGTTGCAACGGAAAAAAGATAAGGTCAAAGTACGATGGTTAGGATTTAATAAGACGGAAGATTCTTGGATACCTAAAAAGGATTTGATATAACGATAGAGAATCATTTTAGGTTGAACCATTACAAAGGATGGAGATAGTACCACAAAAAGAGAGTTTTACTATTAATAATATAGATGAACTCACAGTGGATAATTCAGAATTCAATAGTGGGAAGCATGGCAATTTGTTACCAAACACCGTTCGTTGTCTGGTTACCGGACCTTCCAACTGTGGAAAAACTAATGTAGTATT
The DNA here is from genome assembly GCA_030545055.2 of Neoaliturus tenellus. Taxonomy (NCBI): domain Eukaryota; kingdom Metazoa; phylum Arthropoda; class Insecta; order Hemiptera; family Cicadellidae; genus Neoaliturus; species Neoaliturus tenellus. The sequence goes on along the minus strand of CM061531.1, from coordinate 33,512,419 downwards.
CAATTTGATTACAAACCCTAAAGGATTACGATTTAACAATCTATATGTATTTTCAAAATCACTACAACAACCAAAGTATCAATTATTGGAAAAAATACTGACTAATGTGCCTGAAGTTAAATATTTAAAGTTTAATGCAAGCGAGAGTGTCATGCAGCCACAAGAAGCTAAACCATTCTCCGTGTTTATATTCGACGATGTATCTTGTGAAAACCAAAACACAATAAGGAATTACTTCGCTATGGGTCGACATAACAACATAGATAGCATTTATATTGGCCAAACTTACAGCAAAATACCTAAACAACTCATTAGAGACAATGCAAACATGTTAATTGTATTTAAACAGGACGAAACCAACCTAAAACATATATATTTTGATCATGTAAATGCGGATATGACATTTGAACGATTTAAAGAGTTGTGTGGAAAGGCTTGGGCTGAAAAGTATGGGTTCCTAACAATTATGAAGGAACAACCGCTAAACAATGGTCGATACAGGATAGGATTTGATAAATTTATATTAATACATTAAACGTGGTATAACACATTCATTGTTGTACAACACGTCTTGCTACAAACATGGTTAACCAAGAAAAATTAGTAAAAGAAATAAAATCACTTAGTGATTCTATTCGGGCTAAAAACAGAGCATTGAAACTAGGTATTAGCGAGAGGGAGAAATTCCTTGAATCTACTTTTAAACCTATTACTGAACCCTTGAAACAATTAAACAAAAAATTTGCTAAACCTGTATTGGAAGGAGATGCGATTGCACCTATTACGAAGTTTGAAAGAGAAAATGTAAAATCAGAAGATTTTAGTGATGAAGACCTGGAATCCTCTACGTATAGTGGTTTTACCGGTGGAGAACCCGAAAGAGAGCTAGAATCACCGGACTATAGTGGAATAAAAGAATTATATGAAGTAAAAGCCAAAAGAGGACATGAAGTTGTATCAACTGCTAGTGAAGAGGAAAAAGAAGAAGAGACAAGGGAAGGTCCGTCAAACATAAGCTTATTGGGTGAAAACATTCATAACAAAGGACCTTTAGGAAGGAAATACATGGTAAAAATGTTACTCGGAACAATTCCTAATAAGAATTACCATAGTTATGGAGCGAGATTAACAGAAGACGGTTTAATGATAGGTAATAGCCCGTTAAACGTTGACGAACATGATAATATTGTCATTGGTGATCAAAGGTATAAGGGCACAAAAGGATTATTTGAATTATTATTTGAAAATAAGCCTTCAGTATCGGTAGTGAAAGAAAAAGACATGGAAGCATATAAAAATATTTTGGAACAGACAAATGCATATAGGAGAAAGTATTTACCTGACCAGCCTCCTTTTAGATCTAAGTCTTTAAAATATAAACAATTTGTATCCAAGTTAATACCAACTAGAAGACAAACAATGCCGTTAACACAAAGAAAACCTGTAAAACGAAGATTTATGGCATCCACTTTGGATGTAAGTGCTCAGGAACGAAGAAAAAGAAGTAAGTCCGTTACGGGTACAGGTTTAATGAAGAAACTATATAACACAAATGTGATTTATTACAATAATATCAATAAATTGGTGGATAGAATGAAACTAATACATGAAGCTAAAGAAGCGGGTCATACTGGATTGGAAAACGAATGGGTGGCTTTAGTGGATGAACTCCGAAACCGTGGGGTAATCTCATAAAAATGCGTTACTCCCTAGAATACTATTCAGTTGCACCATGAGTGTCGACAAGTTCGGACGTTACTCCTCGGATGGGTTATATTATGCCAATAGTTTAAAAAGAAGTGCTGGTTTACCACAAACACCTGATGGAGATTATGATATGAGTAATAAAAGGTTAAAAAACATAAAAGATCCTACGGATGAAAACGATGCAATAAATCTAAAAATATTAAAGGAAAAGATATCGCCAACATTAAAACTACAAAATAACACATATGACGCAGAAGATCATAGAATTATCAACGTTGGTAAACCAAATCAAAACGGTGATGCGATAAACAAAGGTTATTTGTCATCTGAATTAAAAAATACGTTAAAATTCAATGGGAAAACGTATAGTGCCAACAATAAACGTATATCCAACGTAGATGACCCTAAAGATGCAAAAGACAGCGTAAATAGACGCTATTTACATTCTTTGATACCTGAAAAGACAAAAGATGGATTTTCTTTTTATAAATTTGTTATTAACGATATAGGTTATCCAAAAAATGAAAATGATGCTGTAAATCTCAAATATATAAAAGATCATTGTGTCATACGTGATGTGGGAGTTATCGATTGTCTTGGCAATTGTTTGGCGAATGTAAAAGATGGTTCAGCACCATCTGATGGTGCAACAGTGGGTCAAATGAAAGAGACTTTAAAACAAGAAACAACTGGATTTGCAAAACGAGATGAAGTATTATCAAAGCAAGGGGATGACTTTATTCAAGGTAATGAAAAATTTCATTTATTGACATACAAAAACACTTATTGGGATTGCAGGCATGGAAGGTTATCAAATGTGTCATGGGGTCATGCAGATAGAGACGCGGCTGCCTTAGGACAAACAGTACATCTAGATCCAAATAATTACCATGCGTTTTTTATATGTAGTAATAAAAAATTAACAAACATGGCGCAAGGAAGAGAAGCAAATGATGCTGCAACTGTAGGACAGGCTATCACATTATCACAAATGGATAGCAAAGTGTATACTTGTAATAATAAACGTATAACAGACCTTAAAGACCCTGAACATGTGGATAATGCTGTCACTGTTAATTTTCTTGTAAAAGTTTTAGGAAATGCATTATTTGATGTATACAATCTTATTGGTATTCATTCAGGTCGTACTCCTTTGTTGGAATCTGAGAGAGGTACTTGGATTAAACGGGAAATTGTTCAAAACTATTTTATCAACCCTCGTACAAAAAAGTTTAGATCATCGGATTGGGGTGATTTTGATATTTAATAAAAGAACACAATAAACGACTTCATTTATGTCCAACTTGTCATAGAGGTAACACATAAGTTGTACATTGCGATTATAAAAGGACAATAATGACGTTCCAGTACATCAGTCCATATAGAGACACTGTAAGGAGAGGAGGTGGGATCACGTCCACAGCGGTTTCTCTGTTAAGTAAAGCTTTAAAACGAATTCCAGTAGGATCCATAGTAAATAGAGCAATAGACGCATTACCATACGAATTTCATATACCGGGAGGTTATCAGTATTGCGGACCAGGAACTAAATTGAAAAAACGACTGGAAAGAGGCGATCCTGGCATAAATAAGTTAGATCAGGCTTGTAAAGAACACGATATCGCATATTCCACGTTTGCCGATTCAAAAAATAGATCAATAGCTGACAAAAAGCTTGCGGACATAGCTTGGCAACGAGTAAAATCAAGTGACGCTAGCATAGCAGAAAAAGCAGCAGCTTTAGCAGTAACAGCAGGTATGAAGGCTAAAACAGCAGTAGGAGGTGGAAGAAGGAGGAGAAGGAGAGTAAAAAGGAGGTCAACCACAAGAAAACATGGAGGAAATATAAAAAGAAGACGACGATCTACAAGAAAAGGCAGGAAGAAGCCCACCGTGTGGTCAATGGTAAAAAACGGGGCAGGTCTTTACCTAAGACCTTATCGTGCATATTAAATGAAAGAAATCAATTGGTCATACCACATAAAGCATTAACCAATATTGAATTATTTAAATATATTTCCTGTTTAAAAATACCATTTTTCCGCGGTGTGTTTATGAAAGACAGTTTACCAAAGAAAATGTGGCAAAATGAGACTGGAATTGTAAATTTGGATAATACTGAAGGGCCTGGCACCCATTGGGTTTGTTATAAGAAACTAAATAACAATGTATATTATTTTGATAGTTTCGGTAATTTGCCACCACCAAAAGAACTTCAAAATTACTTTAAATCTGCTAAAAACATATATTATAACTATAAAAGAGAACAACCTGATAATACTTCAATATGCGGCCATTTATGTTTGGAATTTCTAGCTAAAAGTATCAGTCACTATTGAGATGTCTTCCTATACGGTATCATTAACAGGAAAATCGTCCACTTTACGAAGTATCCTTTTTCCAGCGTTACGCTTGCAAAAAGGAAGGTTTTGGGAGGCGGCACTATTGGATTTTACAACTTACAACTCTATCCCCAATGTTACGGAAGGTAAAAATAACGTATTGCATTATTATAAGGGAAAGGATGCCAGTGGAAAATTTACAGACTTACAAGAGTGCAGGTTACCCACAGGTTCTTATGAAATTGATCATATAAATGAATTTTTGCAAACTAAAATGGGAAAAGACAATATAACATTAAAAGGTAATAATAATACGATGAAAGCTGAAATTACTTCCAAATATTATATAGATTTCACTCAACCAAACTCAATTGGTGATTTATTAGGATTTTCCAACGATGAGCCTGTTTTAGAACCAGATGTAACACATTCCGGTAAGAAAACAGTAACAATATTAAAAGTCAATAGTATAGACATAACTTGTAACATTATACAAGGTGCTTACAGGGATGGGGCTAACACCCACATCATACATACTTTTTACCCAAGTGTACCACCTGGATTTAAAATTGTTGAAAAGCCACAAAACCTGGTATATCTACCGTTGAACACCACTTTCATTTCAGACATCGTGTTGAGCGTATTGGATCAAGACGGTAACTTGGTAGACTTCAGAGAAGAGCCTATTACGATTAGATTACATTTAAAATCGACACTTTAATACAAAACCATGGGTTTAACATTTAAAAGCGAACAACCTACGGGAAACCGCATTAGTAGCTCTTCAGCTGTGGAGGAGTTAACACGCGAGAACATTCGTTTCTTAGAGAGAATTGGATTAAAATTAACCGAGTATGGATATACTGGATATAGCGCAGGGTCCAACATTCGACGAAACCCTATGGGAAAAAGAATATCACACCCACAACCCTTACACTTCATCGAAATTAAACAATAACGATGAAATTCGTATTCCCATACAAAATCAAGACATTTACACACTACCATGTGAAAGTTACTTGTATATTGAAGGACAAGTTACTAAAAAGGACGGTACTACTGTTGGTACAACAGTTCCATTTATAAATAATCCTATGGCTTTCCTATTTGATGAAATTAGATATGAAATATCAGGTGTAACAGTTGATTCCACTAAAAAAGTAGGTATTACGACAACTTTAAAAGGATTAACATCTATAACACCCAATGAAACCAATTTACTTAAACCTGCCGGATGGGTATTACCTACGATTGACACGATCACTCCAAATCCAAATGGATATTTTGATTTTCATATTCCATTACGTTTGCTGCTTGGTTTTGCTGAAGATTATAGGAAAATAATATTAAACGTTAAACAAGAATTAGTTTTGTTGAGATCTTCTAACGATAAAGACATTATTAAAGCTGCAGATGCTACTACAGATGCGACTTTAGAATGGAAATTAAAATTAGACAAAATTGTATGGAGAGTTCCACATGTTAAATTGGCTGACGAGCATAGAATGCTACTTTTAAGAAAATTAAAAGCCGATCGTGATATTGTTATTCCATTTAGAAGTTGGGAATTTCATGAGCATCCCAGTTTACCTACTACGGATCGACACACTTGGACTGTTAAAACATCGAATTATGTAGAACGAGCCAGGTATATTATATTTGGTTTACAAACAGGTAGAAGAGACGCCATTACTAAACATGCAGGACAATTTGATCATTGTGACTTGAAAAATATTAAAGTTTATTTAAATTCACAATTCTTTCCATACGACAATTTAAATGTGTCATTCACTAAGAAGAAATACAGTATATTGTACGATATGTACGCGAGATTCCAAAGTTCATATTACGGTAAAACAAATACACCTTTATTACCACCTGACAAATATTTCGATGCCTACCCAATAGTTGTAATCGATTGTTCTAAACAAAATGAATCAGTAAAGTCTTCAAGTGTGGATATAAAAATAGAAATGGAATTCAACGATGCTATACCGGCTAATACAACTGCATACTGTTTAATTCTACATGATAAAATCGTAACATACACACCTTTAACTGGAATTGTTAAAAATGTATTGTAAGAACCGGTTTTGTTTCATTCCGCGAGTATAAAAGCAGAGCGTACAGACCGCTCCTCATCAGTTTGTTGCCTACTGTTGTATGGGTAGCATCGTATTCAATATGGCTTCTCCTAGTGGTACACCTGAAAATGTGGTAGATATTGAGAAGGAGATATCTGAGTTTTTAGATCCTCAAGGTCACCAGGAAGGAGGTGAACAAAACGTTTGCGGACAACTTCACGCCAGTAATAATGTTGAAGAAAAAGGTAAAAGAAGAAAGACTATACAAAAGAGAAAAAGGGATATTGAAGATAATATTTCTCCAAACATATTGAGTGAGGTATTTTTGCGAATATTTTATCCAATCTCTTCCAGTTTGGATAAAAGTGTTTTAATCGGTGTTATGAAATCTACAGATTATTCCCCTACTGTAATTTTAACTCATGGACCCAAAATGATTTTGTTTACGGACAGTGCTTGGGAATCGTTTATGAAACATTTGCATCTGCTAGAATGCTATTTAAGTAGTAACATGTTTGGAAGAAAGACAAGGGTAGGACTTTTGGATTCAAATGTGGAAATTGATATCATTAAACAACGTGGTGATCATCAGCTACGGTTTAGAGACACAACAAGACATGATAACAAAATTCAACTTAATCGAGAGGAGTTTTTCATTTTAACTTGTGCTACTGAACCTATAACAAGATACTTGAGACAACTGGTGTTTTCAAGTTCGATTATTAAAGATTATCTGGAAGACACTTTGGACAAACAACCGGACGCACCTATATTATACGGACCTGTGGATACTTCTATATTTAATAGAGTTCCTCATGAAGTACAGATGTGGAGACAATTGGAAAAGTACGCTCAACTACATAAGAAATCAGTAAAACAGGAAGAAGAGGAAGATGGAGGAGAAGAATCAAGTGTTAGTGATGAAAATGAAAATAAGGAAAATATAAAGATGGAAACTTAAATGACAATGGTTAGTTTTTAAAACAATAACCAACATTTTGTGGGGTTAGGCCTATTGGGGACGGTGCCCACGTTAAATATACACCAACGCGCCAACAACTGTACGGCCTGGTATAAAAGTAGTACCTACCGTGGTGTGGAAATCAGTTGACCTCCTGACTTCGTAATGAGCAGACGTGTGACCTTCAAAATGGACAAGGGAGAAGAACAACAAGTAAAGTCCAAGCCTGGTATTATTGAGTTTCAAGCGTTTCGTGGTAATGATGATAGATTCATTATAAAAGAACTTGTGTTTTTGGACATGAATACAAGTGTTCCTTATTCGTTTTTATTTAAACCACCATGTTCTTATTCGTCTTTAACTAGTAAAGCCGCTACTACCAACAGATGGATTTCAAAACACTTCCATCATATCGATTGGTATGATGGTTTTACAAGTTACACGGACTTGTATCACATTATGCATCACTTTTCAGACAAGTTTACCAATATTTACACAAAGGGGCTGGAAAAGAAAAGATGGATCGAAGGATTTACTCATGTTCCGGTTAATGATGTGGAATTGGATAAGAATTATCAATACATGCTGGAAACCATATGTATTTGTACAAAAAGCCCAGAACATGATAAAGATAGACATTGCGCTTTGAAAAATGCCTATAAACTCGCCTCTTACCTTCAAAGTGGGGAATTGGGGAGTGGTGGGGGTAACGGAGAGTATATAAGTGGGGGAGCAGACAGGGACCTGGCATGAGTATTACTCGAGATTCCGAGACGACAACATCTCCGAGCAAGAAGACGATCTGTAACCTGACCATGGCATCTCACCAGTTCCTTCAGACTTTGGTCGAGCAGTTCAATGCTCACTCCAAGTCAACAATATTACCTGTAAAGAAGTGCTCGGAACTAAAAGACGAGAAGCACTACATAATCCATGCTATGAAGAAGATGGAGACTACAGTTGGGGAGGCCATCTGCTGCAGTCTCAGCGAGGCACCGTTTACTCCGGGGGATGAACCAAAGTTCCAGGTGTACCTGCCCAAGAGATTCGTCCATCTTCTACAAAACGAGGATCTTCGCTCTATTCAACCCGGGTGTCTATACCTGGTGTCCCACGGCTGCACGGGTAGCAATTCTACAGAGTTGACCATCCACATCGCTGACAAGCAGCAGTGTTAGATTTAAGTTTTAATGTTGTACATATGTTGTTGTTGTAATGTTTTATAAATAAACGAATCATAAAAGACAAAAAAAAAATAAAACAAAAAAACAAAAAATGCAACATATCAATATGTGACAGACTTCACGTATTGATATGTTGCATTTTTTTTTTTAAACTTCGCGGGTGACCTTGGCCTTTGACCTTTGCATTTCACAATTACCCCCACTACTGTAATTACCCCCACTACCGCACTAGGATTCAAACCTGCTTGGATGCGAAAAACGGTCAGTCTGTTGCCAACTAGCAAACGATGAGCACCTTGTACGAGCTTTGCTTACAACGAGTTATAACTGACGCATCTTTATTCCAGACGGCTTTACGAGATAATATCCCTATAACAGTAAAGCAGGATATCGAGGAGTACAAGAAAGATAATAGAGGGTATTCGGGATACTCCTGGTATAGGTTCCAAGACGGGGAAAAGTTTTGTAGGCCTTGTGGCAATGCTGCCGTCAGAGACCTTCGACGGTTCGTACAGGAAGGTGGTAGAAAACAGTTTGGATTTCTAGCACCAATGTTTAGATTTGAAAACTACAAGGACACCTGTGCTATTTGTTCCATCCCTTTGTATCAATGGAAAAAGTTTAGAAGTGTTTAATTGCATCTTCCATACCCCCACCACCATCACCCCCACCACTTTTCCATGTACCTCCAAACGCTGTGCCTCGGCTTCATTTCTACTCCAGCAGCCAACCTAGCAACATCAGGATGTCTCTCAACGTCAGTTGCGCAAGTTACGAGGAGGTGAGCATCAAGACTCAGCAGGAGCTAAACGACTTATACAAGGAGTTGCAGCTGATGGTGGCACGAGGCTACCGTATAAATGTGCAAGTTTACGCTTGCAATATACGGAACACCCGGCAGTCAAAGGAAGAGCCTGGACACTCCTCGACGGCTTCCTCACCAGCGTCCATGAAGACCGAGCCAGACAACTTGGACTACTTCAGCTGACTAGCAGTTGTATTTCTTGTCCTAACCATTGTAGAATATGTATATTTTTTCATTATATTAAAGAAGTAAAAGAGCAAAAACACCTATCTTGTTACTGACATATAAGCTCAGTAACAAGATAGGTTTTTTTAAAACACAATTTGGATGACCTTGAAACTTCCCCCTCCACTGCTTTGTTACCCCCACCACTTGACTATTGGTGTACATGGCACATCGCAATTGGAAACCTCATTCCATCTTCAACAGCCACACCGACAACATCAACAATGGCAAACCTACCAACAGATGAAAGATGTCCTCACGCATGTTGTGACTTCGTCCACGAGTTGGAGAAGAGGATGCAGGAGAGGGCGATAAGAAGAAAACAGATCCACTCAGAAAATATCATGATAGTCAACGGCTATCTTTTATTGTTCGGCCTTATTATGGTTGTACTTTTCATACTGTACGGCATAGTCACATGTGTCGGCAAGGTTGCAGAAGAAAACGCTCGCCACCATCAATTGGAAAGTTTCAATGTTACTTTGTAAGTTTTCCTTTTTTTTAAAACTCCGTTTGGATGACCTTGAAAATTCCCCCACTACTCCACCACACCCCCCACCACTTCACCATGTTCCTGCATGAGCATCACATCAACCGTCATTCCTTGTCCGACAAGCAACCATGGCAGACAACAACACCATCAGCCAAGCTGACTCCACAACTGATGTCGGTACAAGTACGGGTTGGACACTGTCGATCGATAGTGTACACTATTTGGAGTCAATTTGCGAACGTATGAAGGAAATACTGCGGGACAACCCTGGGATCATAATACAAATGAATTTAAATTATGATTGGTCCCAAGTTAGAATGCAAGGGGACGACAACAACGGTCAACAATCTCCACAATATTCGCCCATGTCCCCGATCTATCCTTACGGCGAGTCTGACGTCGATGAAGATGAGGCTGATGAAGATGCAGGGGACAACGAGGCTGAAGAGGAGTAAGCTTCATTCCTTTTTTTTTAAAACCTAAATTGGATGACCTTGAGAATTCCCCCTCCACTATTTCCTTTTTTCAAAACCCAAATTAAATGACCTTGAAAATACCCCCTCCACGTACTTTTGGTTTACCCCCTCTACTTTTCAATACTGTTACCACAGTCTGTAGCTCACATCATTCCTTGCTTAGCTATCATGGCGGACAGCACTCTTTCTCGAGTTGACTCCACTACGGATGAAGAATGGCCATTTTCCTGGAATGTTCATCTGCAAGACTCGGCAGAAGTGGATATGTTGCATGAGAAATTGGTGTATGTATTAAACGAAAACCCCAACATTGAATGTAGAATGACTATGGATTTCGATGCGACAGGGGTCCACACTCAACCTTCCACTTCCAGCCAGCCTGAACCTCAGCTACAGCCAAAGAACTTTACACATCTTTACACTCCAATACGGCCGGAGGATGTGGTTATCAGCGAGGCAGACTCTACTACAAGTTATATTGAACCAACGAATTGGAAGCTTGTTGTTGACACCTTGCACAAGGTCGACTTAGTATGTGACAAATTAAAGGAATTGATGATGCAAGATCCTGGTCTTCGTTTTAAAATTGATTTGTTTTTCATCTGGGGAGCACCTGCACGGGGCTCTTCGTCTGACAGCTCTCTAAGTACAACGGATGAGGAGGAGGAGGACGACTAGTTATCTTTTTTTAAAACTCCGTTTGGATGGCCTTGACCTTTCCCCCTCCACTGAGTTTATTTAAGGTGCACTCTCAATGACTGCAGCATCATTTCATCGCGCACCTTCACCACAGCAACATGGAGAGTCAACTCAACTACTGTTGCGAACGGAAATGTTTTTCATGGCCGAATGACATTGATGTTGCGGATGGCCTGGCGTGTAGAAAATGTGAAGCTTTTGGTCAATGCATGTGTAAGTGCAAGTCTTGGAAAAAGCCGAAACCGGAGTTGAAGACATTCCATGTGTACCAGATGAGAGGGCATAAGTACACTTGTTGCCCTGAACGTTGCATTGAATTCACATTAAAACAGCTAACTGGCTGCAAATTGTGCAACAATCATTTTGCAGGTTTTTGCAAACATTATTTAGGAGCCTGTCAGTACAGATCAACTTGGCATACAGAAGCACTCACTATCAATGAAATCGCTATAGATACACAAGAGTAGTCTTTCTACTCTTTTCTTTTTTAAAACTCCATTTGGATGACCTTGACCTTTCCCCCTCCACTCACCTTAGTTTATATAAACCCCATTCCCACTGACCACAGCATCACTTCATCGTGCTCCCTCGTCAAAGCAACATCAACTATGGAAAGTAAGCGCATCTCATGTTGCGAGCATAGGTGTTTGGAGATACAAGGCGTCACATATTGTGCAAAGAAGCGTTGGGAGGAAGAGACGGGGACACCCTATTGCTGTGAGGATAAGTGTTTCCTCTTACCAAAGTGGCAAGTGGATGGGCTGGCCTGCCGGCAATGTGAATGCTTCGGATGTTGCAGGTGTAGATGCAAGAACCAACAGCTGCCACCGCCGGTACTACAAACTTTCAAAATCTACAAATCCAAATACTTTTATACTTGTTGTCCGCAGCGGTGTATTAAATTTCACTTTTCCAATCTTACCAATTGTCGGAAATGCTACGGACAACCTGATGGGTGGTGCACCTGTTTTCTGGACTCCTGCCGCTACAGATCGGATTGGTTTACAGATCCATTAGAGATTGATGAGGTCGCCCAGGAAGCACAAGAGTAGTCTTTCTACTCTTCAACTTTTTTAAAACTCCATTTGGATGACCTTGAGATTTCCCCCTCCACTTCCCCATATACCTAGAGTACACAGAGCCTGATAGTCAGTCACTCGGTGGCTGTCGTGGGGTGCGCATCGGTGTCGGCGCTCCGTTGTTAAGTGTTCAAGGTCACAGTAACATAAAATTGCGGGCGTTGTACTGGTTCAAGGTCACCTGAGGGATAACCGATTGCCCATTTAGGCAGAGTCATGTCAGAAACTCGAGTTTAGCTTGGCACTTTTGCCGTTTCTTGTCGAAAATTCGCTCCAAGTGGTCAAGGTCACGGGGACTCTGACTGAAACTCGGAGCGTAGTGCGAGAAACGGCAAAAGTGCTAAAAAATTTTAAGTTTCTGCGTGACCTTGACCTTAGTGGCGTCGGTGACGTCGTTTTGATGACGTAAGGGGTGATGACGTCATCAGCACGTCATTTCTGTGACGTCATGGGTGTGACGTCATCGAAATGACGTCATTAGTGATGACGTCATCGATTGCGTCATCGATGACGTCATCGATGACGTCATCGGTGAGGTCATTGACCTCGATGACGTCATCCCTCAGGTGACCTTGAACTGGGCCAGCGGCCGCAATTTTACACTACTTAGAAATAATTCCCAAAAGGCAGGAAAAGTACCGAACTAAAACATCCGGGCACTGTATTCAACATGTTTTGTTTATTTGTTGCCTACAGCAGAATGAGGAGTTTTAAGATGGCCTTTTATATAGATTTGAATGAGGGTTATTCTCATAAAAAACGAAAAATACCAGTGGAAAATCATAGTAGTGGACATATTTGTGACTACAGCAACCAACAAAACTGTATTGACTACTCGTGTTATATGAATTATGGATTTGAATTATTATGTCTGCACCTATAGCGACGGACTCTTCAGGCATAAACATGTTACCACTGATAATTGTTTCTACATCACAAAACGATAAAATAAAGAAACACTTAACTTACTATTTTAAATAGTACAGGCTACTTGTGTCTCTTACTAGCAAATTGGCGGTTTATGTTGTCTTTGAGCGTACACTTAATAAGGGCATACAAAAGATTCATTCTGATTTATGTAAATTGTGGATTATTAAATAAACGGTATCAGATAATTGACACATACTTTCTCCCAACAATATAAAAAAGGGTTAAAAGCTTCAAACATTAATGTCTTGATGGCTCAGTCGGATAGCTACCAGCTGAGGAGCGTGAGTTTGACTCTACGCGCGTCTGTGACTTATAACAACGTACTGCGTTTACCACTAAACGAAAAATTGAATTTTCTCCGCAACCACTTGACGTAGAGCAATAATTTAAAATACTGAATTATTTAGTTTTTGGAGCTTTATTTAATGGTGATAAGTAAAATTTATTTCAAGATAACAGCTATTTTGAAAATAAAAAAATTGATTTTTTAAACAGCACTTTTTACTGTATAACTTTTGAACGGGCATTTTCTCAGAGATGCGGGTGGTGTCATTTTATTCAGCATTTTAATCTTAATAATCCACAAAATTTTAATCAAAATCGTTAGTGCCGTTTTTGAGAAATTTTGATTTTTCGCGTTTTTTGAGGGTTTTTGGGGGTAAACTACCCTTAAAAATAAAAAATTCAAAAAAATGAAAAAACGCCTGGAATTATCGTGGGTTTGGACCTACATACCAAATTTCACCAAAATCGGACCATTGGGGCATTCTCTAGCTCTGTATACATCCAGACACACACACACACACACACACACACAGACATCACTCCGAAAACCACTTTTTTGGACTCAGGGGGAACCAAAATGGATAAAACCACCAACAACTCAAATTCGAAAATTTTGACGAAAACAATACTTTCTTCATATACTATGGTATAGGGGGAGAAAGTAAAATGTAAACCTATTTTCATAAATTTTACCTCAACGCTACCCTTGGTCCTTGAAAGAACAAGCTTTAATTTCTAAGACACAAACGTATTGTGTGATAATGGGTGCTGTGAATAAGTCGATTTCCCTCCATTCTTGTGTTGCCTAAAATAATGTGTTCGTTGAGTTTATTCTTTCTGAAACAAGTTGGATCATAAAGCAAATATGGCAACATTCGAATGGGCAAAATTATTCTGAATGTTTTTGTAAATAAAATAAAATGTGGTTTACAATAGGTTTTTCAAATTTTATTTTTGTAAATTCTTTATTGCTAATCGTAAAAGTTCTAGTTCTGTTTGCAGAAATCAATGTAAAGAACCGATGTAATTATTACTGAGCAATAATATATCATTTAGTTACTTTTAAAGTTACTAAACTTCAAGGGAAACTCGTAATTTAAACGAGGGTAAAAATAAGGGTAAAAATCTAGAAAATCATTTTGTTATGTTCTGATTTTTATGAAGCTGCGTGATATAATCGACTTCCCATTCCTGTTTTATTGGCCAATATAAACATAATTTGATTATTTGCCTGAAAAAATGTTGTTTCTTCTGGGATTACGTGTTTGTATACAATTTCCTATTTCTACGTAATTTCCATGTGGAGTATGCGTCTTTTGCTCCCGGGATACTCTAACCCTTACTAAATAATTAAGAGTAAATTGTACTCTTTTTCAACTCGTCGCTAAAAAATAACCAAGACACAGCAGCCATGTTTTACATTTAAATTGAAATTTTCTCGTTAAAAAACTTGTGCCTAAATAGTTATGATGATCAATATTTGATGGAAAAATCGAAAGCAGCATTCAATTGTAGCGTTACGCATTCTTGTTGCTGATAAAACAGACTAGCGGTACATCTTTGAATAATATAGCACACCTTTATTTGTGCAATGAAGTCATCGTTTCTTATAGTGAAGTACGCCAATCCCTAATAAAGGTGTCATCAGTAAGCGAAACTAAATCTAATACAGTAAAACCCGCCCTCTTGCTATTTTGTTTTCGTCTTATTTTAATTCAATTTGATAAAAAATTACCCTTGTGGACTTTGCTATCTGTTTATTGACTAAAATCTTTCATAGTTATGAGTGTATTCTGATTACATAACAGTAATTTTGATAACAGCTTGATGGTTTTATAGTTTTTAAGTCCACGAAAAAATTACATCTCGCCTAATCAGTCAGAAAGCACTAAAAGTGTTCGTATGGGATGTATCCATCCCAAATTTATTCTGTTAAATACATGCCTAGTGTTTAGTTTGATAATGTCTTCTCTGACCGACATTTACCATATTCATCTACAGATTTTTCTAAGACCCATTTTCAGTCCATTGTCCATCCATTTTACAATCGTAACTTGTTGTAATTTATTCTTGTTGCTTATAAAACAGACTACCTGCACATCTGTGAATAATATAGCATACCTTTATTTGTGCAATGAAGTCATTGTTTCTTATAATGATGTAATGATGTACCCTACGCCAATTCCTAATAAAGGTGTCATCAGTAAGCGAAACTAAATCTAATACTGTAAAAACCGCCCTTTTGCTATTTTGTTTGCGTCGTAGTTTAATTCAGTTTTATGAAAAATTACCATTGTGGAATTTGCTGTCAGTTTATTATTGAATAAAATCTTTCATAGTTATGTACTGCTGTGTATTCTGATTTCATAAAAGTAATTTTGGTAACAGCTTGATGGTTTTATAGTTTTTAAGTCCACGAAGAAAAATTACTTCTCGCCCCTAATCAGGCAGAAAACACTAAAAGAGTTCCTATGGGATGTATCCATCCCAAAGTTATTCTGTTAAATACATGCCTAGTGTTTAGTTTGAAAATGTCTTCTCTGACCAACATTTACCACATTCATCTACAGAATTTAATGTTTTTAAGGCCCATTTTACAATCCATTTTCCACCCATTTTACAATCGTAACTCTTGTAATTGATTTGTTTATGTTTGTTGAACATTTTATATAGATCCTTAGTGTCTATGGCATTTAGTTTATGATATAAATTGTATTGATATACATAATCACGAATCCAAACTCTTTTCGTGAGTCTTATTGTTATAAATAAATAATCGAAATTAATAAACATTACTGTAAATTTGTGCATTAGGTATTCGTTTTGAACAGTTTATCCAAAGATTTACTTATGTATCTATTGCTCGACACTACAGTGTATTTTTTACATATTTTGCTTTGTACTGTTTATTGTTAATTGAAAGTGAGCCATTTTAAAAATAATCTTAATTATTTAGCACTGCTAATACAAAACTACTGATAACCTCTACAATTAAGATTCTGTGATGACCTTACTGCTGCTGTATAAGCACAACAGAGGGTTTGAAATAAAATATTTAATTTTTGTGCTCTACATTTCTTAAATATTATTTTTCCTATCATTGTTTTAAATTTATCTTGTATTTTTCTCACATCCGTGTACTTTTGTGTTTAGGTTTAATCAATGATTAAGCACACTCAGAGGGTATGTCTACTTGATGGTTTTATTTCATAAAAGCCTTCACTATTCACTCTTAGAAGTGATATCTAAGAGTGATATAAGAGTGATCACAGAGAGTGATGTCTAAGAGTGAAGTGATATGTAAGTGATATACGAGTATAAGTGCACTGAAAGCAATGGAGGATAAATCATTGTAGCATGGTCTCCGCCTTTATAATTCTGTGAGAAAAATAGTTTTTTTTCTGTGCCTAATACAGAAATTGCAGTGGGATGCTAAGAAGTAATTCGTACAGTGTTTAGTTTTGCCCGGAAAATAGGTTATTTTTTATTAATGTTATAACGAGTTTTGATTGAATCTGTAGAAGGTGGAAAAGGAGGACGCATACTTAAATTTTTAAACTGTATATCCGTTTGAAGTGGAATCAGATTACAGTTTATTCTACAGTAGGCTACATTAGTTTCAATTTTTTATGGTAAGTACCAGGTTAACCGAGCCTTGCTCGTTGGTTTTTATTCCCTTTTGTTATAGTGTCAAGGTAAAAAAGCAATTAAATTTCCACCAACAACCAACTATACCTCTTCACACTTAACAGCTGTTTCAAAAAGTCTGCTTAACATTAACGTTTCTTTCTTTTTTTTACATTCGTTGTTATTTCGTTACCAAAATAGCAACGCATAAGACTAATGTTAAAAATTACAATTTTAAAACTTAATTTTAGAACAAATTCGATTTTTCCTGGGGTTGAGGCTGTTTCGACACTTATTTTTGGGCCAAAACACCCTTTAATGCAAACTTTAAGCAAAATCTAACAGCTAGATTTTGAGATCGTGGAACACACATCCCTTCAGATATTCCTCGTATTATAGTATAGGATTTTTTATTTATTTACTATTTCACACCATTTTTCATGTTATTTTTCTAATACACATTGAAAAATGATGACTCCCTAATCCGAATAAATTTTGTCTAAAAAATTGCCTAACACGGACCGGTCTCAACAAGTTCGGATTGGCAGAACTCTACTGTATTAATGGTTAATTTTTGTAACTCAAGAAAACAAGGATTTATTTTCGTAATACCAATGACGATATACACTTACGTGAATAGACTCCTCGTCTAATGCTTCTTCTTTGATAACGAAATTTGGAAGGTTCATGTACGCCGCGCCATATGCGTTTCGATCAATTTTGTAATTTGGGATTTAGGTTTGTTCCTTTCACGTGAAAAATCCCAATTCTCACGTATGATAAATTCTGGTGGATCCTAGTGACGTCATTTTCTTGTCGCCTTATGAATCTACCGGGATTATGAAGGTTGGCGTTCACGCGCATCTGTTACTAACAGCAAAAATAAATACTCAATCCCGTTCCACCACTGAGGAACGTGATCTTGACCATTGATTTACCTATCTTATACGTCACTCGTACTTGTACGCTAGTACGCCGCAGAAGATCGCACCGCCGTAAATAGGATTCAAATACGCCTATGTTATGAAAAGTCTATTTAGGTTAGTGTATATAGTCAAAGGCAATACTGATTTACCCTTCATACGTCACTTGTACTTCATGTACGCCGCAGAAGATCGCACCGCCGATATATGTTTCAAATACGCCTATGTTATGAGAAATCTATTCACGTAGTGTATAATAGTCAAGGTAATACTAAACAATACATGCGCCTTTTTATTACATGCTTAGGGATTTTCAAACACGCCTATTAGAGGATACTAGGGGGCCCGTGCAGCGCAATGCGCTGCATTTATTAGAGTATACCTGGTCATCAAACCTAACTCCATGTTAATTTTTCTAGTGTATATATACACCAGTGGCATTTTTTAACGTTTTGACGGGGAACGGTCCAAACCCCAGTCTTGTTACTATTTAACATCAATCAGTTGTTAGAAAGCATTATTAATTAAATGATGATGAACATAGTTACTTTGAATACAAATCAAATTATAGTGAAAATCAGATTAAACATTATTGATGTTTCATCAATCGATCTTCATTACTAATTTTCCAACTTGCCAATGTGATAGTGTTGAGATTTGATGGTAGTTTTTTTAGATCTAAATTAGCTAAGATTACGTAGTTGTTCTTTTGCCGATTTGTCTTAGGGCCTCTGTCTAAACACTCCTATAAAATTTAGAATAAATTCACAGATGTTGGATCTACATAGTTCATCAAACAAAAAACGTAAATGACAACAGAATACAAATCAACATTTCATTACAACTCCCCGGTCCTATGAGTTATGCAGCACTCCACTACAGCTGTTTTGTAGTACTGTATGAGGTAGGTACCTAGTCATCAAAATATTGAATGAGTCCACATTACTATTTATAAAGAACTAAATCCTCTTGAACTTAACTGTCTATGGCATTACAAAATTTAAATTAAGAAATCATAAAAATTAAGAGAATCTACATCTTTGTTGGTATGGTCCATTTTAGTTTTATGCGCATTAAAATTTTGGTTTAAATTTATCTTTATACAAACCATTTTTGTAATAAGCTTTTTTTATACATAGTGGAGGTAAAAAACTTTAGAATGTCCCTTTTCCTTAATTTTCCTGTAAATTATATAGTTCACAGCAGTTTGAAAACCCACGCACACAAATTTAGATATATTTTAATATTTGTCACCGTCCGCTATTGTTTTAATACTAATCGAACAACCCTTCAAGATCAAAAATTTCAATTTCCAAAATTGAAAAATTAAATTTAATTTAATTTAAGTAATTTAATTTAATTAAATTTAAATTTAATTTAATTTGTACAGAAAAATTAAATTTTCTATGGTTAAGTTACTAATCTTATTTTTGTGCCCATATAGGCCTACACGTAAATAAAACCACAGAGTAAGGAGATAAAACGTTCAAACAAAGTCTACCCGCTACATTTTCAGAAAAGGTATGAAATTGTGTTGATATTTCAGTACCAGTTCAATTTGTTTCTATTCAGCTTTTAACATATTTTGTGTTTGTTGGTTAAACTATCAACAGCTGTTTTATTTAGCAATTCAATATAAATTGTTCTCCATGTTAATCTTATGGACAAAAAATGAACTTTTAGGGCTTCCCGTGAGCTTCAGAATTAATTAAAATATCAAAAATCTAAAACCTTATTGCAAAACTACGAACTGAGACCATTCTTTTGACATCTCAAACTTTAAAATTGGTCCAGAAATAAGGGAGGAGTAGTGTTAACAAAAAAAGGGCATCACGTATTATATATATAGATGCATCTCTATAGTTATTATTTCAACAAGGACCGTCTGCACCCGGCCTAAGTACGTATTCCAGTACCTCGAACGTGCCTGCCCCATATACGTGTTTCGAACCGGTAATTCCAGTAATTCAACCGAGCGCTTCGGAAATAATTTTCCCCAGACTTTTCACGAGCGGCTTCAAAGACGTCTGGCGCAGTTGTAATTGCTCTCAATTTTTAAAAGCTGCCAGAAACAAAGGGCTCCTCCCGCCGCGTCGCTTGTAATCATCCCATAATTACGAACTCAGCGCACCCCCCCCCCCCCCCCCCACCACCACAGACCCCGGCACTCTCACTCACCCCCTCCATACATCGTGATAAACCGAATCCTCCCCCACACCCTGTCTCACCATCTCCGCTGGGGATATTTTTACAGGTTTTTATGGGGCTGCTTTTCTAGGGTTGCAAATAATGGGAAAAATGCTAACATTTTAAAAAATTTCTCAGAGTAAAGGAATTTAACAGTTTTTTTTCAAGGAATCCATAAGAGGAATCTTATGATACGCGGTATTCATATATACAGTTAACAAAAAATTATAAATAAAAAAAATCAAAACCTTCAATTATTTTTTCATAGGCTGTGTTCCGCGTTACGGTCAACATCCAACCTCTCTACCTTAGAAGTAAACCTTCATAAATTTTAACTCGGTACATTGGGAACGGTGAATGTGATAAAAAGTGTGTAAGAAAAATTATGCGAAGGATGAAAGATGAGTGTAGAATGGGTTTGATGCCTGATGTGGTGTAGCTTTATTACTGTCTAAAACTACCTGGTATTCTTTATTATTGTTGTACCTTCTCGTGATTTCGAACAGAACCCCTCTCTCATTTACACCCTTCCCCCACTTCATGCTCCGTATAATGAAACTGAAACCTCCCCTACACCCCTGCCTAGAGGAGTTTTTAATTGCATTTAAGTATGGGGATCCAGTAAGTATGGGGTGAGTAATACTGTTCCGGTGATACTGACATCGTGAAGGATAAGATTTTGTGTCTGAATACTGAATGTGAAAAAAGGAAACGTTTAAGGTTATACTGCCAGATACAAATTCGCCAGTGGTTGGAGGGTCGACGAAAAGATACAAATTCGCCAGTTCTAGGAACTAACGCTCATCCCCTCGGGGAGCCCAGGAATGTGGCCGGTCGAGCTCTTCCTCGCTGCAGTTGAGTGTTGTTTCCGACGTGACCGAGTCCTAAGCTATATTGTTAAATTGTTTTCTCCCTGACAAATAGCATTAAAAATAATATGAGATTCTAATGAAAAAGAAAAAGTTAACTGAACACTTAATGTACATATAGGCCAATGTGAGATTGATTAGTCATTTAATTTTATATCAAATAATCCTACAGAATGAAAAATTTATTCGAAGTGTCTAGATATGAAACGACTGAACTTATCCTGGCAATTTTTGTGTAAATACTGATTACCCATAGCCCCTAAAATCTATTGATTTTCTTGAGATATATAGAACTCTCCCTTCGCTCGTCCTCTATTAACTTACATCTTTACTCGTGGCTTTAACACTTTCATAATACAATCATTGTATTAACTAGACCCAATTTACTCGTAGGTGATGCTTGAGTAACATTAGCTTACAACATTCCCATGACGACATACCTACGTACGCACCCATCTATATATAACATAATATAATTAACTAATGATGAACTAGATTACTCAAAATTATTTTTGAAGATTGTCGGAACGATGGTTTCCGATCGTTGATTTTTCTCAAGGTGATGTTTGCTTGGCCGATTTACCATTCCGTTTAAATACTGCCATCAGGATAGATTGTCACCGCCGAATAAACACGTACTTGAACTGGGGTCATCTACTGTTTCACCGCGCCGAGGGGCTGCGGGCAGATTCCTGGAACTGGCGAATTTGAATCTTTTCGTCGACCCTCCAACCGCTGGCGAATTTGTATCCAGCCGGTTATACGAGGGCCGTTTAACCTGATTTCAGTTATTAAAATTGACGCAGTTTCCACAACAAAGTACCTGAATGTATCAATTTCGGCAATAGTACGTGCTGGTTGGTTTTGGTTGAATTTGTTCAGATTTGATATCTAATATAGATATAAGTTTAACTGATTTTGATCACTGTACCATGGCTAATGACGCGGAACATCTGGCAATTTTTTACGAGTTCACGTAACAAACGGGTTTATTGTGGCTTTAAATTTATAGAAAGTGAAATCTTTCCCTAATATTTGTGAGTAGGCTACTCAGGCCCTACTAAGTTCATTAGATGTTAAAATAAATCTTTTAATTTCATAGACTTTCTTAAAATTTTTACCGTTTAGTTAATACTTTTCAGGCCTTTATGATGGGAAATCGTTAAAACCGTGTTTATTTCTTATTTTACCAACGTTACTAGACAAATTCGGGTTGCACCTCCTATATTTGGGGACACAAATTTGTCCACATCACTCCTCCTGGCAGCAGATATTAGTCAGCGTCTAATAAACCACCAAACCCCATCGTCAACGTATCGAGTACGCAGGTCCGCCGTCACCGGCAGGTGTACCACATCCTGTAGAGCCCGGACCGGTGGCCAGGACGCTGTAGCGGTCCCGGACGGTGGAAGTCCCGTTGCTCCGTTGCTCCTCCGTCTGATCCGGTGCGGTAGAGAAAGTGGCCGCAGGACCGACGGTTTCACCTCACTTTCCCGCCATTCCTTACCGAGTACTCACCCCCCCCCCCCCTCCCTTGCCACAACTGTTATCGCAAACATCCATTCGCAGGGCTGCCAACGTGATTTCAACGGTGGCTACCAAATTGGGGGAATTCGGCACTGTGTTGGAGTTCCATTTGCCTACAAATTGGCTCAAAGATTAACAAATTATTGAGTTTGTCAAGCTAAAGTGACTAGAATGATTTTCAATTTTTATTTAATTTTCATTATAATAATCTTATTGATAAAACTGTTTCCGTATCCAGATAGTAGGCTTATGACGTCATAAAACACTCTTAAATGTAACCTGCGGACTCACACCTGTTAGATTCTGTTTGGAAATTAATCAATCAACAAACCCCGTTTAAAGTTTGTTTATAGATACGGTATGCAAATCTGTCACTTCTGGATGGTTTCCTCTTAAACCACGTTAGCAATTAAGCAGTAGTTTTTTATCCAATTTACTTATATGTCAACTGCTTGGTGTTCAAAAGAGTTATTTATTTGTGGTCGGGTGTTTCACGTTTCGTTCAATGATGCTTTAAACTTTTTCCATTAAAAAAAATTACCCCTAGTTCACATACACTTGGTTCACTAACCGGTCTCTCGCAGCTTCATACATATTATGTTATCGTGATCAGGCGATTCTCCCATAGTGATAAGGAATTTACTGTGTTCAAAATCACACATTATTGTGTGATGAAATTATTCAAAAATTTATAAAATGCTTCCCACGAGAAACTTTACTTAAATTTCTTAGTTTAGAATGCTTAGCTCAGTGTCAGTAAGAATCTTGGATTTCTTGACTGATCGTGGATTTCCACTGTCCGTCGGTTGGACGCAGTGGAACAGTCAGGTGTTGGGGAAACTACTGGCCAGCGGAATGAATCACTTTGCCGCGGTTTGTACAAGATTACATAAGCTCCGAGGCTTGCGACTGGTCGCGTTACGGTAGTTATTGTAAAAATGGTGGACGTCGTTGACACGTTTTGAAGCTGGCGATCTGTTTCCATCCAACTGACAAACTGCATGAACGGTATACGTTCCCGCCATATTTTTAAGATGGTAGATTAGCAGAAGTGTTACCAATTCATCTTAAAGAAAATGCCCTCGTTTCAGGGAAAAAGTTTTTTTTGTAGATTGAAAACTCTGCAGATTTCCCAATTCAAGATAGCGTTCATGGATTGATATTGTTTTATAGTTTTTGTCTTCTACAGTCAAGTACTTGACCTGCTATGGATTTTATGACAGTTTAACTTGGTGTAACAAAAGTATAATTTCCTCCAAAATTTCTGCGATGCCTGTCACAACATCCTCTTCGTAGTTTTTCGTTAAAACGACAAATCGCCAATCTTATAATTGACAATGTGTATAAAGTAGGCAATTAAAATCGTCTTAAGTGCAAACAGGTGTGATGGTAAAATCTTTCATTGGTGCGGCTCCTCCTTATTGGTACAAGTGCATCGCACATGTGAGAATGGGTCTTATTCACCTGTCCAAGAAGGGCTACTTTGAAGAGAAAGGTTTAATTGAAAATACGTAAATGTTGGAACCGTGTTACAAGCGAAAGTTTCTGTTGGCTAATCTGTAAATTGCACCCTCCAATAAGTACTGTTATGAGCTCAGAACTAATGATACGTCACTGATAGTTTAATAGTTAGTTAATCATAGGGCCTATTAAGCATTTGTTAGCAATTTTGCTCTTGCGTTAGCTAATTGTGTTATTTTCCCACTACATTATTACATAATGTTGGTTTGTTTCAGGTAATGTGTGCAACCTAGAATAGCATCAATGTCGTAAGTTTATAGTTAGAGATTAATTTACCAGGTTTCATAGATGGCTCGGCGTATCTGCCCATAGCTTTCGAGAAAAGAGGATTAACAAGGGATGTAATGGGGTTAATTTTTTAAAAACATCGGTCTGTTGTGACTAGGTCGTCATCAAAATCCAAAAATGTTGCATTTGATCTGAGACAAAATGCGAATTAAGTCAATTTTAGAAAAAAATATACTCACCGAAAGCCATGAGCACAGATACACCGAGCCATCTGTACCATAAACTAGCTTTTAATAAAATAGTCCTCCTTCATAGACCTCATGCATTTAATAAAAAAGTCCTCTTCTAAATGTTGCGCCTTACACCACGGCATTGTCCCGTGCAAGGTGTATTAAGGAATTGCCCCAGGACTTAATGGCGAAGCATTTTCTACCTTAACCTAAACATTTTCAACTAAGGACTTGTGTTCTGTTTTAAAAAGTGGCCCACGATATAGGCTATTAAAAACAATTAGTGAATTTAGTAGACCAAACTACAGTAATTTATCCTTTGGCGGATCTAAAAATACTGTGTACGGTATTGCCCCGCCATACAAACCATGCTGTCAAATATAACTGAAGACTTTTTAACTACAGTTGGACTAGTTTACATGCTTTGTTTAAAATTCAACTTAGTTGTTATGGTAGGGGGAGAACATTAGGTTTTATTCTACTACTGTACTTAACAAACTATGAACATTTCGATAATTAATTTTGAGTCAGCCATTAATATAAGCTACTTTCAGGAATTGAAAAATTTCCATTTTAATCAGATAACTGCAATTCTAAGGTATCTATCTTTTAAGGCGTATTTATCTTAGTCATAGTCAGTCATAGTCAACACAATATGCAATTATTGTAAATGACTTAATAAATAAATTATAGATTCGAACAGGCCTTTTCTCTCCATTGCTAATACTATAGAGGTGCCTCAAGGCCGTATCGACAAAGGTCTCAATGCCATTTCTTTTAGCATGTTTGTACTCGATGTTTGCTGTTGACGAATTTGTAGATTCACTTCTAAGAAAACTTACATTTGTAAATAAACGTCCGATTTCTCTAATCCTTTCTAAAAATACGCCCAGTAAGTATTCAAGTGTTCCAAATGTGAGTGGAGTTTCAACTTATATCTAATTAATATATTTTTAAATGTAATTTACTGACAAAAATAAAAGATACAAAGGTTTTGTTGCCCAACTTTAAATGGATGCATGGCCGACAACTACTACTATAATAAGTTTGTTATACCGTTACTGTATTTGGCATTGACATTTTGTAACTTCAAAAGAAAAAGATTATCAATACAGTAGTCTAAAAACTATTTTTATGCCATTCGAATTAGTTTCGTGACTGTAATAGTATGGAGTACCTTATCTCATGTCATATTTAATTTCTGTTTACTGCTATTTACACAATTATTCTATGCCATTAGTGTTATTCATCATGATAATATAACCGTGTAAATTATCGTTTCCGACGTTTTTCGTCCGTGGTTTGATGGTTTGGGCGCACCGAAACTGCGATCCAAAACCCAGGTAGACGCCGAAACTGCGATCCTTACCCCAAGGGTGACCCCAGGCAGACGCCGAAACTGCGATCCTGGCACAGAGGCCGCCCCCGGGACGATACTGACGATACTGTACGTAAGACGATACTGCTGCTCTTGCTCTCAAACTGAGAATGACTGATATATTTGTGGGAGAAAATAAAGAAGGAATGTACACCCTAAAAGTCTTCGTTTATTGGTACAGGTTAAGAGTCATCTTCGCCCCTGGGCCGGTAGCCCATTGTTGCGCAGTCGGCAATTTTAACTATACGGCAAAACATGGTATTTGATTCCCCTGTTTCGGACGCAGTTTTTCAACAGATTTTCTTTAAACTGTAAGTATTTAGTTGAATAGTTATACTAGGTCCCTCATACCTCGAAGTTTTGAAATTTTAACAAATACTGCTCTCTGTGACGTAGCAAAGTAACTCGATTTTCCTTAGTAAATTTTGTTAAATTTTCAAAATTTCGAGGTATGAGGGACAACTTTTCAACTAAACACTTACCAAGTTTAAAGAAAATCGGTTGAAAAACGGTTTCCGAAACAGGGGAATCAAATACCATGTTTTGCATTAAAAGCCGTATAGTTAACATTGCCTACTGCGCAACGATGGGCTACTGGCCCAGGGGTGAAGATGACTCCTAAGGGGGTGGTATACGCGAGTTTAGTACAACTTGAAAGTCCCAGTTCATTGGCATTAGTTGAAAAGTGGCTTGGGCGACACGTCGGACGGCGAAACATTCTAGAGCCCTTAGCCTACACCGGGCGCTGGAATCCCCGCTGGACCCTCCGCTACCTGCTGATGGGCCGTTGTGCCAGGATCGCAGTTTCGGTTGTGGGATTAACGAACCCTTTTGAGGATTAAAACTGGGATCGCAGTTTCGGTGCACCGGATGGTTTTGTCCAACATGGCTGTTTTTAGTGTTTGCCTTCTTGTCTTAGATTTTTTGGATTATAACAAACCTTGTCTGAAACTGACAATATATAAATCGTCGATTGTGGACGCAGTTGCTATTTGCCACTGTTATATAATACTATCTAACACCATTTTTGCGTTTTGGTTAAGAAGACCACGTTTTTTACCGTTCTCTATAGCCGCGTCCGCACCATCGATGGTCCGCACTGGCCGAACATGTTCGCCAAACAAAGTTATTCCAAACTTTTTTCTGTTCGTTGCTAACCCTTTAGAATGTAAATCATATGGACGGTAATTGTTCGTTTGGAATGTTTGTTGATTTTTTGTGTTCGCCGAACATGTTCGCCACGAATGTTCGGCCAGTGCGGACGCGGCTTATGAAATTAAAAAATGTTACTAGTGTACACAGAACAAAAACGTCCTGATGAACTTCGTTGATTCTATTAAACTCGTCGAATCTTTAAAACTTCCTTATAACTTAACAAACAGATCGTTGGCACATTAAGCTTAACAAAAGTTTACTATAGGCCTACGTTTTATTTATTCATTTTTTAATCGTGATTATGAGTATAAATCAAATTACAGTATTTTATAGCAACAGACAGACATTATAGATACAGTAGTATGGAAGTTCTTTAGAATCAGACATGTACTGTAGATTGAATTATTAATTATTTGCCACTCATAATTGTCACAAAATGACATGAAAGACTTACATAACAACAGACCATTAGATGTTTATCAGTCCCTGGTGTTGGACTGTTTCCTCTTTTGAAAAATGCAAATGGCGTAAATTATCCCACAAAAAACTGCTAATAAAAAAAACATAAATAATTTGATGTAAATCCTCTGTTTATTATATTACAGAAACATTGTCACCCACCCATTTTAAATTGATAAGCCTAGGAGGATCCCAAGAATCGTGTGTTCCGTGAAGTAATCGCACAGCAGCAGGCAGGCTGTGCTTCGCCTTATCAATGATAACCTTGCGCGACCTTGGCTTATCAGTGACGTCGCCGCTCGCCGCCGCCGCTCCGCCGCTTCGGTCGTCCCACGCGCGTATTCCCGCGTATCCAGCGCTGTCATTGAACCCTGGATTACTCATACTACTTCCTCGTAGTAGCCGCTTCCAGGAACCACGTGGCACTGTACTGTAGTGCCTCAACTGATAAAAGAATACCGTACTGCGATATTTTTGTAAGATTTTTTGGTTTTTATGTTCTTTTTTGTGAAGAATACTGCAACGCTTTTGGATTAAAACTAACTAAACTTATGCCTAAAATTTATATGCTAAATTTTTCCGAGTAAAATTCTCTTAGTGTTGAAGAGAAAGATCAATCCATGAAATTTAGTTTACAGTTAATAAGGGCAGTTAATAAGGGCAATTAGTTTACAGTTGTAGGGCCTACGTTTTTAATTTCTCACAAAAATAAACCCCATTTTTATGTTCGCTTTGGCTAGTATGTTTTGATTTTTTGTGTAGGTCTACTGTACTGTATTTAATTTTGTTCACAAAAACTCTCAGCGCGATTTCTTATAGGACTTAATACGCCCTTACATGCTCTATACCTCGCCTTTTTCTTTCCTAAAACAGCAAACGATCGTCATATACATTTCTATCTTATCTCACAACTCAGTACATTCTGTCTAATGGTATAGCAATAGCATATAGAACTCCGTAAATGCAAGGGTGTTACTCAGCAAGCCTTTTTCAGTAACAACTTAGCTACACCTCATCTGGCCCCATCACACTCATCACCTTCACCCTCATATTCACTTTAAAATACAGTACTCACCTTAGAGCGCGTCGATGTACGTTTGTATGAAAGTATGCATATAGAGTTGTATAGGACCCACGTAGATTAATATTGAAGCAACAACTATAAGTTTATGTACTATTATTTATTTTTAGTCCTTTTCAATTTTCATCAAATTCTACTTAACAAATACCCAACTATTTTTCGCTATCTTGGTAAAGTTTAAAGGTTTTAGAATCATCCCACAATCCTGGACCGCCCTAGTGTACGGTCATTCGCAACAATGCAGATGTTGCATGCAACCATCGACCTTGCTCGCATTGCCCAACCCCCGTTCCACCCCGCCCCCGCTGTTTTGCAACCGAGTTTCTCCACCGAGGCGCAAAGTGCCGCCGAGGGGGGTTTTGAGCTGTGAAATATAGGAATTGGGGCATAAATCGTACCAACGCCGCCCCGGCAGCGCAAAACCTAGCCCGCGCCGCCGGGCCCAAAAATCAATCATCGCTGCTTTGTGGCCCCGAGCTTCACGCTCGCTCCCTGTGAATCTCAGTTGGCTGCTCCCGGGTATAAAAATCTCAAAATACATCGCAGTTCAAGTTAAAATTTGCTTATTTATACTCTTTGAACAGATTAATTTTCAAATTATTTCTTCCCTTCTCTATGGTCGGTTGATTGAGTTTCTCTGACGTCCACTCAGCAGAATTATAAGTGACCATTTCAATAACAGATGTGATGATAACCATCTACAGTAAAATTTACTATGCCATCCCAATAATTGTTGTATTTTCAATATCGTCCTTGTCTGAAGCAAACATATAACAACGCCGGGAGTGTTGTAACTCTGTTTTGGATGTATAGAAAGAAGGTGATGAAGTTAGAAGGCTCGCCCCGTAGCCATAATTTGATTAAGTACAACTTGCGAGGATTAAACAGGATTATAAACTTTTCTGGCTTGCTTGGGAAGCTTGGTTCAGATGCAGGTGTTTCAGGCAGAACATTAGGCCAAATTGAATAGAGGCTACTGTTATCATGCATCCTCGCCCCCATACATTTGCAGAAATTCGATAAAATCAATTATCTGCTTCTTTGCAAAACCTTAATTCAAAATGTGAATTAAGGTACCTTAATTCTCTCCTGTGAATCTAAAGCTCAACTTCGACACATATCCCCCAAATGGTCTCCATACTCCAAATGCTGTAAGTCTAAACCCATACTATAACGCCTACATTGACTTCTAGTTCTATCTGAGAAATTAGAAAGAAGTTTGCTCGTATTTAACTTTTACATGAGTGGAAAGGGAATCAATTTCTCTACTAAAATATTTTGGGCTGGCTCACAATTTCACTTTTCATAATGCAAGTTTGAAATATTTGGTAGAATCGGGAGTTGTTAACTTTCTAGAACGTTATACCCGTGGGGATAACAGCATCAGTTCCTACAAAATATTTTAATTTAATTGGACTGAATATGCTTTCTTTTTAAAGGTCAATCTAAAACTCTCTTTTTAAATAACATACCTGTTTATTGTTGCTACACTAGATTTTGCTTTTTATCTCTAGGAAAATACATTCCGTAATAAATGAAACCCTATGACTCAAGTTTATCTTTCATAACCGTCCAGCCTGAGTTACGGAGGCCTTTTAAGAAGAATCCGACACTAAAGCTTTTTTAGGTGTTATCGCCAGTTTAAGAACTCTTTAAGTTCACTGCCATGGAAGCAATCAACTTGCTATCCGGTGTGTATGGCCATGGGATAATTTACACCATCGATTGGAAACTTGTTCCATGGATGGGCAATGGACAGCACATTAAGTACTTTTAAGCCCCGTTTACACGCTCCAATATATCGGTGCGATCTGATCGGTACCAACCATATCGTAGCGATAATCGGAGCGTGTAAACGGGAGATCTTACCGATATATCGAGGTTGGACGAAAAATGAAAATTGTTCTGGCTAGATTGACAACGATATCGCAAGGTTGGAGCGACAGGTTGGAACGTGTAAACAGCGCTCCATCGATGCGATCAGTTCTGTAGTTGTAAACGGAACATCAATCTCCAATTAATTATCGCTACGATATGGTTGGTACCGATCACATCGCACCAATATATCGTAGCGTGTAAACGCGGCTTCAATCTCCAATTTATCGCACCGATATATTGGAGCGTGTAAACGGGGCTAAAGGGTATCTACAAAATATTTAAGAATCTTTGTTTCTGTTGATGTAATTCATATCTGTTATATTTTTTGTTTAGCATTATGGTCAACATAACTTTTTAAACCTGATGGTGAATGATTTTTGTACACACCATAAGTTGTTCATCTTGTTTGCTCGTTTCTCCCCGAACTAAATGGACAGAAAAAAATCATTGTCTCTGCTTGTTGCCCCTACCTCATTTTGTTGAACTGCAATCCAAATGTATTTGTTATACGTGGGAACTAAAAATAGTGTTTTATCAGTAATACACCAATCCATCTTTCGTAATTTTTTTTGCATTGACAAAAATGTACAAAAATGTACCTATTGTAGAAATTACGTTTGACCAATGAGTTGTATGTTCAACAATGTAAAAGTTTAATATTGAGAAGCTCTTATTGGAATAATCACCAATTTTTTAATAAATGTCTTTAATTATCGAATATAGCCTATGTATTCAAATATATTAACATTTTATTTGGTCAGGCCTTTTGTATTTAATTAATACATCACCAGACCATTATACCAACTTGTAATAATACGCCCAAGTGTTTCAAGCCAAAATATAACACAAAATAGTAAAACATCAACTTCATACCTAACCTCGAATCCATATAAAATACACCCAACAGTAGTGCTGATACCGGTTGTTTAGTGAGAACGGTGCGACAAGGTATGCGCTGGGCGCACAACTTGGCAACACCGGCGAGCCTCCCCCGCTGTACAGGGTTGCCAACTTGTGCACACCGCTTATCTATGTGTGGCCCACTGCCAAATAGTGACTATCTGTGCCGCGGTACCGTACGCTGTGTATGTTGTTGTACATCACACGTCGAACGCACCACGCACATAAAAGAGCCGCTCCCCCCTCCCCCCACAGTAGTTTAGATTACGTCAATGTTTAGGACTTGTGGTTGGATGACCTAGTTTTGGTTTTTTGGGGTAATTTTGGGTTTTTGTCATCATAAGTTGGATGACCTAGTTTTGTTTTTTTGGGGTAATTTTGGGTTTTTGTCATCATAAGTTATCTAGGATAGCTAACAACTTATGTGAATTTATGTAAAACTTTGAAAATCATATTTTTTAAATGTGGCTACGTTTGACATGTAACAAAGCTAATCCGAGATTTGTACTTGTATTGAGGCAATTCGGGCAGCATATCCTGGATGTTTCCATTTACTTTTGATTCATATTTGCGTAGGTAGCAGATTCATTTATAATTCCTTGTGTCCTTTTAAGCATCGATAGCTTTACAGTACTGCCTACGCATCGTGCATTAAAAAAACCTAAATTATAACCTAATTTTCTTAAGAATTATAATAGTAACTCCTTTACTTCCAGTTTTCATCATTGGATGGTTTCATCTAGTTAACCTGTCTTTGTACCATACAAGACATTCAGTCGAATTAGTTTGGAGTTGAAATAACGGTACTCATTGTACCTCAGCTACTCGTAATTTTGTAAAAACTTTTCGACAGAAATTTTAATACTCTACCGTATAATGAATCTCTTATGCTTGTTATGCACATCGTTTATTATTTTCCTGCCAGCACTGTTTTTACTTTATATAGAACTTTAACCTAATCCGTTTCCTTTTTGATAACTTAACAGTATGTCACTGGATTGGGTCGTATAATGAACTTAACTGTAAATTAGGAGAAATCTGATAAAAAGTACTCGAATTTTGAAAATTTCTTTAATTTTAAATTGTGATATCCCTACATAATTTCGAAAAAACATAAAAACATTCACACCCGAGTAGAAACTTATTAGAGACATTTTTTATTAAAACAGTAGCCTATAGGCTATATAGAGATTGCTAGTAAAAAAATGTTCTGAAAATTATTTCAATACATTTTAGTTGGGTAGGGGCGCATCCCCTTCCCATTAAACTGGAAAGTACACTGGAAAGCTACGTTATGATAGAAATAACACTAATATGCTCCGGGAATAAAACACATTAGACACTATACTTTGTGCTGAAAGTGAGTTTCAAAACAGACACTTCCAGGCATGCTTTGGTAGGTTTGTAATATTTTACTGTAGTAGTAACATCATCTGCATAAATGGCTTTGTAATAATTTGGTTTTGAACGCCCCATGCAGTCGAACCGCCCTTTTGTGGTTACGTCAGCTTCAAACCGTGAATGTGTGTAATCTCGGTTGACCTACTTATCTCAGTTCAACAAATAACATTACAGCTTTGTTAACGAGCTAAAAAAAGTTTTGTATTACGTTTAAGGAAGTGAGAGTTACATAAGAGTTGCTTATTTTTTCGTAAGATTTGTGACTTATACAGCAGGTCTATTTTATTTAGGTCTAGCTATCTTTTAGGTATAAAAGAACTTCGGCTACCCAGATAAGATTTGCCTATTATTTACTTCCTTCTCATACCAAAGCATCTTGTAGACGTTTTAAAAATCTGAGTTGGTGGTGGATAGTACAATTATTGTTTAAGACATAAATTATAAAAAAATGAGCTAAAATGACGTGTTCTCATGGAATCTATGCGGTATTTTGATGGAATGTAGGCTAGGTTTTGCTTTTGTAATTGTGAAATGCTCTAGAAACTTTTTGATTCATGAATATTGAATTTGCCCATTTTACAACAAAAAAAATTAAAATTAGTTATTTCCTTTTAATTTGCTGTAACTCATAAGAATTCAATGTCTACTAGGGGGCCCAGTAAATAAATAAATGCAATACTCAGCATGTATACTCAATAAATGCAGCGCAATGCGCTGCATTTATTAGAGTATACATGCTGATCAAACCTAACTCCATGTTAATTTTTCTAGTGTCTATATATTTCGAGTGGCATTTTTTAACGTTTTGACAGGGAACGGTCCAAACCCCAGTCTTGTTTCTATCTAACATCGACCAGTTGTTAGAAAGCATAATTAATTAAATGACGATGAACATAGTTACTTTGAATACAAATCAAATTATAGTGAAAATCAGATTAAACATTATTGTTGTTTCATCAATCGATCTTCATTACTAATTTTCCAACTTACCAATGTGATGAGATTTGGTGGTTGTTCTTTTAGATCTACAGTAAATTAGCTAAGATTACGTAGTTGTTCTTTTGCCGATATGTCTTATGGCCTCTGTCTAAACACTCCCATAAAATTTAAAATAAATTCACAGATGTTGTATCTACATAGTTCATCAAACATAAAACGTAAATGACAACAGAATAAAAATCAACATTTCATTACAACTCCCCGGTCCTATGAGTTATGCAGCACTTCTCTACGGCTGTTTTGTAGTACTGTATGAGGTACCTAATCGTCAAAATGGTGAATGAGTCCACATTACTATTTATAAAGTACTAAATCCTCTTGAACTTAACTGTCTATGGCATTAGAAAATTTAAATTAAGAAATCATAAAAATTAAGAGAATCTACATCTTTGTTGGTGTGGTCCATTTTAGTTTTATGTGCATTAAAATTTTGGTTAAAATTTATCTTTATACAAACCATTTTTGTAATAAGATTTTTTTATATAGTGGAGGTAAAAAACTTTCAAATGTCTCTTTTAAACAGGCGTTTTGTGTAGCATTCTGCATTAATTTTTTTTGTAGTAAACAAACAGATTATTACGCCTACAACCAACCATAGTTTCTAGAATATCTAGATTTCTTGCAACCAACCATCCTTTTCCTTAATTTTCCTGTAAATTATATAGTTCACAGCAGTTTGAAAACCTATGCACACAAATTTAGTTATATTTGAATATTTGTCACCTTCCGTTATTGTTCAATACTAATCGGACAACCCACCCAGAAAAAAATTTTCAATTTCCAACATTGGTTCGTACAGAAAAATTAAATTTTCTAGGGTTAAGTTACTAATTTTATTTTTGTGCCCATATAGGCCTACACGTAAATAAAACGTTCAAACAAAGTCTACCCGCTACATTTTGAGAAAAGGTTAAAACCTCAGATTAGACACCCCTCGTATTAAAGTATGAAATTGTGTTGATATTTCAGTACCAGTTCAATTTGCTTCTATTCAGCTTTTAACATAAATGTGTTTGTTTGTTTAACTATCAACAGCTGTTTTATTTAGCAATCTATCTTCTTATTTCTATAAGGGTTTCGTCTGTTACGTCCCTTTTTCTCTCGACCTACTGAACCGACTTTTAAGATTGAGGTGTCATTTTAATTTTTAGGATACACCGCGGTGACGAATCATAATTAAAAAGGTCATATTGTTTCAGGCTTCGCCCCCCTCGCCTTTAATTTATTTCTAGAGGGCGCTTAAAATGTTGACCATCTTTTATTGCAAGTTCTTTAATGTGAATTGTAACTTAACAGCTGATTACCTTCAGATGAATTTTAAAAGCCAGATAGTAAACAAAAATAGATCTCTGTCACTTCATAATCAACAATCACGTACTGTAGGTGAGTTTCACTCATACAGAATCATAAAATGCGCAATTTGCGCACGGGCCACCTCGTTCAATATAAATTGTTCTTCATGTTAATCTTATGGACAAAAATTGAACTTTGAGCGCTTCCCGTGAGCTTCAGAATTAAAATATCAAAAATCTAAAACCTTATTGCTAAACTACGAACAGAGACCATTCTTTTAACACCTCAAACTTTAAAATTGGTCCAGAAATAAGGGAGGAGTAGTGTTAACAAAAAAAGGGCATCACGTATTATATATATAGAGTTTTTTAAAGTTGCGTATCTTGTAAATTTGTGGTCAAAAGAAGATACGTATCTTGTAAAAGAAGAGAGTCTCAAGATGACATGGTATTTTTCAGTTTATGCCATACAAATTTAAACTTGATAATGTGGTTAATAGTACGAAAAATAACCAGCCAATAAGGCTAAAATGTGTACTTGGCTTATTTAATTTTATTCGATTTCTCGTCTCATTAAACATTTACATCAGGGTATCGGACTATGGAAGTACGCTTGAGTTGATCTTATTTGCTGATGATTACGAAATTTGAGATTCATTCTATTAGATCTTGCATAAAACTATTATTGTGGCATGTGTGGGGAATTCTGCTAATCAGACTTTGTTTTCATCGGAGTTCAGCCTCAGCCTCAATAATGTCATAGAGATAGAAACTAATGACTAACGTCGCTTACATTTTAGGGCTTTTTTGTAAATCCCATGATTCCTTGTAACTATTTGGTCTAGGCTTATGAGTCACACGCTAGTCGCTACCCGAAAGTATCTTTCCTACGGGAACCCTCTTATTAATTTAATTTCCCGGTTTGGTTTCTATAGTTTACTGTGCAGTACTTACAAAAATGTGTCGTAGTTTACTTATATGATTTTTTCTGATATATTTTTTATTTTCAGTTGCATGACAGCCTATTGGTAAAATACTCACGTCAAAATTTGTATTGTACAATAATTATTTATAGCAGTAGCCTACCTTGCCATTGTGCAGCTAATAAAGTAGATACCAAAGTAGTTACACACAATAAGGATAAAAACAAAATAATCCAAAGCACAGCCTAACCTATTTGGTGCAGTTTTTAAATTGCATTACTCTAACCATCTTTTTACATCCACTATTGGCATCCCGCACTATTTCAGTCATTCCATGCAACTGCCCTGAGAAAAAATAGTAATACTGTAAATAAAAGATTCTTCGCCTTCCAAACCGGATCCTAATAATCGGAAGCACCACATCGTTCCGAGAAATCGCAGTCGCCAGCTGAGAACGTGCTTTCGAGGCAGATCAAGCAACCTCCCAACAGCCCATCTTGCAAGGGCTGTCCTAGCCGTACATTTTAGGGGGGGTCACGGTTAAAAAATGTTATTAAGTTTTTTTTATTGAACCAAAGCCAAGTCCTAAACTAAAAACTCAGATAGATCCATATTTAATCACTTCAGTGTAACTCCATCACTGGAGTTTTACACTCCAGGGTAAAATTAGTAGAAACAAATAGTAAATTAGGTTTTTCTATAGGGGATCCCAGTTTAATCTAATTTCGTGCGTGAACCCTTCTTTATTATAACCTCTCGTGATTGGTCAATTTTTACCGGCGAGAAAATATTTGAATATGCTCCACCCCGCTAGTGTAGTTTATAGTGAAGATATATATATTCGTGTTAATAGAACTTTGAAGGTGATTATAGTGTTCATTTTACCGAATGAAGAAGTTATAATAGTGTTTTATATGTATCAATGCCGTTTATAGGGTACAACGAAGTTAATTAGGCCTATATATAGAGTGCTACAGTACACAGATAGTGAAAACTGTCCACTTTTGATTGGTGCCATTTTACCCACAATTGTCGCTGTTTCCTTAGTAACCAGTCCTTTGTTTACACATCCCCATCTGTTATTTCCCACATTACCCACACGTTTATAGCGCTTCTATGGTATCCTATCTCAATAGCCTCAGACCATCAAATCAAATTGGTTTTAAAAAACATACAACAAAACAACAAATAATCAGACATTTAAATGTATAATCTGTAATTTTTGAAGCTGGTTGGTTAAACCAGAATAGCTAAAATTGGTTACCAAGGAAACACATGTAAAATGTGGGATGCTTGCCAAGGAAACGGACAGGAATCGTGGGTAAAATGGCACCAGTCACGGACAAAAAATTAACATGTATTTAGCACTCTATATAAAGTTAACCTTGTTGATAGGGTTTGTATTATCGAGTGAAGAAGTTATTACAGTTAGGTTCTTGTAGTTTTTTAATATACCATACAGATATTACCTATTTTATGAAAGTTGACCAAAAGTCAAATGTGGTGGTGTCAATTGTTTCGTCAACTAGCGTAAACCCTTTTTTAACATGCAACCTGGAGTTATAGTCAATGTCAAATTAATGAGACGTCGTCAATTGTTTCGTCAACTAGCGTGAACCCTAATTTAACATGCAACCTGGAGTTATAGTTAGTGTTAAATTTTGCGGCGGCTTCGTCAACTAAAGTGAACCCTTGTTTAACATGCAATCTGGAGTTATAGTCAATGTAAAATTAGTGTTGCTCCGTCAATTGGTTCGTCAACTAGCGTGAACCCTTATTTAACATGCAACCTGGAGTTATAGTTAATGTTAATTTTGCGGCGGCTTTGTCAATTAAAGTGAACCCTTGTTTAACATGCAATCTGGAGTTATAGTCAATGTAAAATTAGTGTTGCTCCGTCAATTGGTTCGTCAACTAGCGTGAACCCTTATTTAACATGCAACCTGGAGTTATAGTTAATGTTAATTTTGCGGCGGCTTTGTCAATTAAAGTGAACCCTTGTTTAACATGCAATCTGGAGTTATAGTCAATGTAAAATTAGTGTTGCTCCGTCAATTGGTTCGTCAACTAGCGTGAACCCTTTTTAACAAGCAACCTGGAGTTATAGTCAATATCAAGTGTGGTGGCGTCAATTAATTGTTTCGTCACCTAACGTGAACCCCTCTTTTTAAAATGAAACCTGGAGTTATAGTCAATGTCAGATTAATGTAGCGTCGTCAATTCTTTCATCAACTAGCGTGAACCCTTTTTTAACATGCGACCTGGAGTTATAGTAAATGTCAAATGTGGCGGCGTCAGCTGTTTCGTCAACTAACGTGAACCCTTTTTTAACATGCAACCTGGAGTTATATTCAATGTCAAATTAATGTGGCGTCTTCAATTGTTTCGTCAACTAGCGTGAACCCTTTTTTAACATGCAACCTAGAGTTATAGTCAATGTCAAATGTGGCTGCGTCAATTGTTTCGTCAACTAGCCCGTGAGCCCTATTTAACATGTAACCTGGAGTTATAGTCAACAGATTGTTATACGATCCTGACCTGAGAGAAGCCTATGTATTTACGTCAGTCCAGTCGCCACGCTTATACGATGAGATTGGTTTAAAGATTTGGAATTAAACTTAAGGTTCCGCTTGATACTTTTTTCCATACAATAAATTATCAGTTGAAGAAATAGAGTTTATTTGCAAATGAAGCTTATTACCACCCATAATTATTCAAGATTTTGGGGGGGGGGGTCATGACCCCCCTGACCCCCCCCCCTCTGGGACCGCCCTTGCCATCTTGTCAGATTTGAGTATTGATCGGCCGGCCCGGGCCCCGGGGGCGAAGACCGCTTGACAGATGTGGCTTGATCAGCTGATCAGGGGGAGGGGGAGAGGGAGAGCGAGGGAGCCAGCTGTCACCGCGGCCAGATGTTTTCAAGGTCACGCAGGTCAACAAACGACCCCTCACCTGACTGACAAGGCCGCGGACGCAGTGGTGCCACCTGTCACCACCCGGAAGTGGCTCTCCCTCACCGGAACTGAGCGGCCTATTGTCGCGCAACCGGTCCCCTTTTGTGAACCAGTTAAAGCGACACGGTGGATTTAATTATTGTCGAACAGAATGGAATGTTAGGAATGCCAGTACTTGGGGACAACAAGGTAACGGGACACTGGTTTCTAATTTGGTCAACTCCCTTGAATTTGGAAGTGACACAGGTGGAAGTTAACCACTTCAGTTTGAGTATGTAACAATATGAACTAGGAATCCTCTACCATAAGGGTGGGGGCTTAGTCTTGGCCAGAAAATCGTACGGACAATGTGTGCTTTGCTTCAACATGGGATCGCGGCCGCGAAGATCTTTTGTAGGCGTTTTCGTGGGAAATAACTAAAGCCTCAAGATAATTTTTCACGGTATGGTGTGGCGAGAACGTACTGGAATAAGGTCAAAGCTTTTTATTTGTTTGCACATGCTCTTTTGTTTTCCCTTAATCAACAATTGAATCATGTATTTTTTAAAGTTAAGTTAAAAAACAAGGGAAATTAAACATATACTTTCAATGTACCTCATCTAATTTCTTTGTATTAATAATGAGACTTAGTTATTCCGGTTATTCCCATACCTACATCATATTGCGCTTTAACTTCTTGCTTTTTTCGTTTCGTCTTCTGGTAAAGCGTTTTCTTAAGGTTTTTTAAAATTACTAGGCCTACTATATTTTTAACCTATAATTTCTTAAGAATTGCGCACAGATTTTATTTGTAAAAAACTAATTCTTTCCGTGGTCGGAGGCTGTCATCATGATGGAAGAAAATTCCGCGCCGCACCCAGCCATCGATATTTCTCTTTCCATATTCAGAACTTCCCTTCCGTTTCGTCACAGAAGAAACTTAACTACTTTCAAAGAACACCCCCACCACACTACTACTATTGCTACAGTAATTCAATCCCTGCGATTTCATACTCCGGCAGAAATAAGTCGGACTAAAGTCGAACTTAAAAACTTCTCAATGAAAACAATAATTTGTGTATTTTTAGCAACCTCTAGGCTGTTTGTTTTATAAGTTCATATACTGGATCCAAGTCTTGTGATTGGAAATGTTTGTTTTATTACATGTTCGTTAAGAAATGCAAAGTATGTAATTGGGGACATGCTGTTTTCAAAAGTTATAAACATGACATTTTGCAGCCTACGTCATATTCTAAATCATTGTAATACGTGGTTAGACAATAATTTTATCATCATTGTGGTGAAGCCATTCTTAAATGTAATTTTTTTTGTTCCAGGTATATAAATTGAAGTATGGCAAGGGCTGTATCGTAAGTAGTAGTGATTATTGAAAAACAGAATTTCCTTGGAAATGGAAAACACAGTATAGATAGACTACTACAGTAATATTTTGGCAAGAGGCAAAATATTTTTATTTAAAATTATTATCTTATTCTCTTTGCATTTCATCTGGTTACGGTATAGCCTGCATTTATAAATACTTTCAGAATTTAGTGTGCGTTTTTCCCATTGCAAATCATTGTTGCACAGTTTCCAACTACCATCAGAACTACTGTATTTGGTCAGTGTGCTTGAATTTCAATTCCCATTTCAGTATTGTTTATTGAGTCTGTACCAGCAGACCGAATACCCAATTCAAATTAGTGAAAACAATCACTAAAAACGTAATATCTAAAATCTGGATTATTTTTACACTTATCTAAACTAGGTACCGGTAAATGATTTAAGTTTTTTATGGTTGACCAAAAAGGCCATCAATGGTCAAATATGTCAATATCAATATGTCAGTCAGTACGAAATAAAAATCTTATGTATGTTGTTTTACAATTAATTGGATTCTCTAAGCGAAGTCAAGTAAATAAATTAATGAAATAACAGTCTACTATATTTTATATTGCAATAAATGTATTGCATTTTTATTAATTAATTGATGACAACTCTTGAATTTTATCCTAGACAACAACCAAAACATTGCAATACCTTTTAGATACGGTAAATAACAATCAATAAAAGTTACGTTATATTTTACGACCATATTTTACCGCCAATCTGGCAGACAACAATGCGTCGTTCGATCAGGTCGTGTGACAAAGCCGTAACCGTATCAAGCATTACAGGTTGCCCTTGGCAGGAGCGCTTCACTGTTATCACTGGTGTTTGGCAGCTGATAAGCTCAAGGTCACCCCCTCCCCCTCCTTCGCGGCTTATCATCGGCTCATATCGGCCTTGCCGCCGCTGATAAGTGTTACATTAAAGCTCCATTTCGTGGAAACCCGATACGCACAGTTCCGATTATTGTTTTGTTTTTTATGTCAATTTGGGGGAAATGGTTGGAAATTGAGTTAGCTGGTACATTATTGGAAAGCGCGTTAGATTATTGATCAACCGATTTTAAAATTGTATTGTGGCCTTTAAATTGTATACGGGCCTACTAAGCAGTTTGATGATAAAACGTAATAGTGATAAGAGAATCCATTTAGTACTGAACAAAAATTTTTCGTCATAACCTACTGCTTACCAGCAATTTAAATCTTAAATCTAAAAAATGCGTTTTTTTTTCAAATTTTGTAACATTTTTACACTCTAAACAATGATATTGAACCAATGCTGCTATTTCGATAACTTTTTATCCACTATAAACTATTTACAACTGTCTGAAAACCTATTTTGCAAAGTATGTAACTTGACTCGGTAAGATCGTATTAGATTTTTTTATTTTATTTAAAGACCTCAATATTGGATGTGAAAACTAATCGTTTACGGAATTAAGTTTTTTAATGTTTTCTCCAAACAGATTTGCTAGGAAATTATCTCTAATTTTGTTTAACCTTTTTTATCTAATTTAGGATATTATTTGACTGTAGCCCAATACTACACTAATTTTTTCCAAATACTGTACAAGTGTTTTATTTACTGTGAAAGTACACGACTTGTGATTCTTCATACCTCACAGAAATTCTGTAGTTAGGAATTTATTTTTAGTTAAAAGTATGCAATAGCTAATCTTTGCCTGCACTAGATGAGGGATACAGAGATATTGGAATGAAAAGTATTACAATTTAAAATACTATGATTGAAGGAATCCTTTTTACGATAAGTACCGTGTCAAAATTATAACGGTAGAACATTTCTTCAAAAATGAAAGCGTTGTAAGCAGTTGAGGCAGCATGAACCCTATAATAATCCCCAAAACAATGGCAATCCCCGAATACCCCGGATCCCGCTCCCAAATTCGCGTCATGCCCTGCAACAATGCCCGCCACGGCTCAGCGACAGCGCAGCGAGCGACTCATCCGAGGTTTTGTATGCTCATAATAACAATAACCCCCGCCCTCGACGCAGCTTTTTGTAAATTCGCAGCCCTCGTTAAAACTACGGACAAAATAGCGGCGCCGCGCCGTCGAGTGGTAGCGTCGTGTGAAAATTGTTTTCCGCCATGTACATCTTTTTACTTCCTCCCCCTAAAGGCTACACTTGTATTGTGCAAGTTTTGTTTCCGGCACAATTTTTGGGGTTGAGTCTTTTAAGACAAATTCGTTGTAGATTAAGCCAATTCAGACGCTTTTTTGTCAGAAAATTTTGATGACCAGTGGGTAAAATTTTTAAGAATTATATGGGCGCATTGCCATTACTACGTTTTGTTTTGTATCTATGGTCGTTAATCTTTAAAGGTTGATGTTTAGACCGGGGGTCAGTGGACGAAAATCAGTTAAGACATTAGATGTTGTATTAAATTTTAGACTATTATTTTGGATTGGGTTTCTTTGTTAATTAGTGTATCCTTTCTGACATCCAATCCTTCCTTTGGGGACAAGTAGTTGATAATGACCATTGCATTTCTGTCATAGAATCATCGGCATCGCATGATAAGGTGAAATTGGGCATGAGCCGTACTATCTATAGTCATTGATACGCTGGCATAATCAAAGCTAGGCCTACTAAAAACTGTAGAAAATACATTTAAAATCCTCTATTGTTCTCAGTGAGTTTCTTATCCCCGTCGATAAAAAAGTCAAAGAAGTTTTACGGTTGTGTTCCGGATTGTTTACGCTGGCATCAGCATTACTCTCTCTACTGTACAATTAAAATTATATTCAAGACTCAACTTGCAATGATTACGTTTTGTTTCTTCCAACTTTCTGTTGGCGATTTATAAATTTCGATCCATCAGAAATTATTTCTCCTCCTTTGAGTAGATCAGTAAAGATCTTCTCGCCTAAGTCGAAGAAAGCTGGGAGAAAAAACAAGGGAATAATCCTTGCTTAAAAACTCACAAATCACTAAGTATACAACAGTGGGAGAACATAGCCTACCCCCAGCACTTGCGTTCCCAGCGATTGGTAATAAGTCACAAATGTGATCCAGCCACAAAAAAGATCTGCAAAATTCGCTTGTACCATTGGCTTCATATTATGTACCATACCATATCCCGTTCAAAATTAATGTGCTGTTGATACACTAATTTTAGTTATTTTGTGCTTATCTACGCCATTGGCATTTTTAATGTTTTCACGGGGATACGGTCCAAACCCCAATGCAGTCTTGTTGCTATCTATAATAACATCGGTCAGTTGTTAGAAAGCATCATTGATTAATAGCTCAATGACAAATGGCAACTGGGTCCGGAATCGAACCTTTAAAAATCTATTAACTTTTCTCAGGACCGAACCGGTAAACCTTATTTTCCATCGCATGAAAAAAAAATCCTTACTCATCGGAATGAATTCCCAATTTTTCATCGTAATAAGCTTTATCTTAATTTTGCCCTAAAGCCAGAGTATATAACAGCACTGATGATCTTGTTACTTCTCCTAATTGCCGTTGCAACTGCTTCTCTTTAAATCGCAATCGTCCTAAGCAACATTTTTTCAAGCACAACAATGGCATAACGTAACATGACTCTTTGAACAACTGTAATATAACTGCTAGAAAAAACTGTTCAGTAGATGAAAGCTAATACTTTTCAGCAGGAGAAACGTGAAAAGCTGCAGGGGAATTCAGATATGCAATTCGACTGTAGATTTTTTTATGGACTTTATTAAGTTTTCAAACGTGTCTGCACGTCATTGCAGCGCTGCAACGGCCGCCAAACGGACCGTATCGCGCGGTTACTGCAGTTACCTGCTCCACCTTGCAAAACACTGATCAGCAACATCTGTGTGTCGGTACCGGTACAACACCAGCAATTATTGTAGCCGTAGCCTCGTAGCAGCTCGTGTAGCGTGTAGCCTCGCCGCAGGCGTCTGTCTGCAACCTCCGCTCTGGTGTCAGAAATCACAACTCTGGTAGTCTAGTTTTTGCACTGGTGTGTAAACTACATGTCAACGGGCAGGTTATGTTAATTGCGGCTTCTACGTAAATGAATATTTTATAGTTTCAAGGTTTTCCACGAAAAAAAACAATACTTATGTTGTTTGAGTTTTAATCCTCTTTCCAACTGCACAAAATAAACTTAAAAATCGGTCGAAAATTGAAGGAGTTCTAATGAAGAAAACCTTATCGTATCTGAAATTTAAATTTAAAGATAGATTTTTATTTGATGGGTCACATGTTTTACTAACGTTACCTATTACATTATGATTTTTTTACAAATGAGGATCAATATTTTAAAGAAATCTTACATTTACTTTTATTGGTAACTTATACTGCAGTGTTATACATGGAACGGGGAGGAAGACTGTAGAAAGCCTTACCTACCTAAAAATAGATATTCTGAAATCATGCTCAAGAACACGCCACTTAATACCGGAAATTAATTGAAATTGGAAAATTAAGAACAGTAGGGTAAATAACCGTAAAAACAACAACGCTTTTTTGAATAGCAGTTTATCACGTGTGTTTTTCTAACTTGCACAATTGTTTATTGTATGCACAAAGCTCCTGTTTTTTTACAATTGGTTTAGAATGAAACGTTATGTTTTTCAATTCTGGCTTCGAACAAATCAACTTGTTAAACAGTTGAAGTAAGTTGAGCCGTCCTTGTTATGGCATCTGCGCCGTGCTATTGAAAAACACCTGAGTACATAAGAGTCCTAACCTAATGCACCACA
This sequence comes from Neoaliturus tenellus, assembly GCA_030545055.2. Classification (NCBI taxonomy): domain Eukaryota; kingdom Metazoa; phylum Arthropoda; class Insecta; order Hemiptera; family Cicadellidae; genus Neoaliturus; species Neoaliturus tenellus. Next base: position 33,467,528 of record CM061531.1, on the reverse strand, counting down.
TACCACGTTTCATACTTGCACCAGGCTTTTCTACAACTCAGTGTTACGATACACTTAGCGAGTTGCACTTGAAAAAATTACTGCGTTTTGCCATTTTTAGTTATATGCCTCCCATAATGGGCGGGAGGGTTACTAAATAAAAAAGAACATTTACACATCAACACCATCAACATTTTACTCCAGAAAGAGTTGATTATTAAACAATCTTTTTCATACATTCCGTTTTATAGAACTTATCAATAAATATGCTCAAACTTTATATGCTATGATAAACATAATCAAATGTTAGTATGCATCCAACAAGAAGTTTTATATGATAACCGAAAACAATCATTTCAAAACCCTATGCTAATAACTAATATCAAGTTGGAAATCTAACATTTTTACTATCGTGTGAAAAATTACTATTTTGAATAAACAGGCCCCTGGAGGTAGGCCAAATTATTATTGTATAGATTTATATTTTAAGTGTTAAAAATAAAACAGTCTATTTTAGTTTGCTCTTCTGGAAATTTCCTGGCTGTTGCTTCAAATTCTATTGACTGAGTTATTTTAGTTAAATAATTTTGCAAACAGGAAAAATATTCATGGTTAGGAGGCGCCTCCAAACGAAATTTTATGTTGGGAAATTCCAAGGAAAATCCACCCCGGAAGCTATGAGGTTCGTTTTGTAAATTTTCGTTAGCAATAGTAAAAAACCCTTCGCTTAACGGACAGTCAAACATACACTGGACAGTCATACTTTTATTATTGGTTGGAAAGATGTTTTCTCCACGACTCAAGGTGAAAACCCCTTTTCCCACGAAATTGAACGTGGTAAATGCAAAACCTCTCTCGTCCCTGGAACTTTCTCTGATGAGAATTTCCTCGCGCACCCTCTAGTTGGGCAAAGTACTCTTCATGGAGTAACTCCCAGAGCCGTCCTTACACACCCCTGCAATCTCACCACTTTTTCACCACAGTTCCGCAAATATAGTCTCCTTTAACTTTGGTCAAGATCTCAAAACTCAAGAAGTTTTTATCCATCCAGAATCTAAATAACATAAACTGACAGCAAATATGAATTTCTTCGAAGCAGATAAAAACGAACGTTAAATCACTTTGTTCCTTTGCCTCTTCAACATAAAGCGGTTTCGTGTCTGACCCGTTATCAGGTTTAGCAATACGCTGGATCAGCAAAGTTATATTGCATTAGTGCATGTGACCCCGACTCAGCTTCGTGCAAGCCTCTTTGACTCTTGGCCCTTTGAGTCGCTTCCTGGACCGTAAAGTAATTATTCCCTTTGATTAGCCCTCCCGAGGTGCTAAGTAAAAAGCTCACCAGTGACATCTTAAGCTACCTTTGGCGAGTAAATTGCTGGAAATTAAAGTCTCGTTTCAGAGTAATTCCAGTCTTTCCTATTTTCTATTGACTTGCCCGTTCTACAGTAGAATAATGGTTTCTTTGTTTTGTAAACTGAGTTTTTTTTACCATGCTTTATTTTGGTAAAGGCCTAAAACTAAATCGTATAATACCATATTTAGTCATTAAGTTATGATACGGATCTTTGTACAGATATACAAATCTATATCTATAAAAGAGGAAGTATGTATATATATTTATAAATATATATGTATGTTGCCTATAGACTCCGAAACCTCTCAACAGATTGCAACGAAACTTTCAGGCATTATTAAGCATTATTCAAGGATGGTTTGTGTGAAGTTTAGTGCAAATCTGTCCAAAAGGCTGTGACCCAGAGGGCATACAATGGTGCAGTGTCAGGTTTTAGAAATTTAGTGTTTACGAAATGAACTGCTGTAATTAAAAAAATTGAAAGTTTCATTCAAGCAGATAAACTGAATATAATCATAGAATTATAACCATAGAAGTAACCAGGTGTGAGGTATAATGTTGATGTTTGTGTTATCTTTATGGCTCCGCCCTACGGAAGCTCACAATTACACTAAAAGCCTACAGGTGGTGAAATTTGACATGGACAATTCTCTTTGTCCATAGGTGCACCATAGGTTCATAGGTTTTGCAAATATAGTTTTTTAAGCACTTTAGGGCTCCGCCTCACTGGACATTGAAATTACTTTAAGACCTCCGGAGCTGAAATTTGACATGGACGATTCTCTTTGCTCATAAGTACTCACTAGGAAACGGTTTTGCAAATATAGTTTTTTAAGCTCTTTAGGGCTCCACCCCACTGGTTTTCAAAATTACTTCAGGGCCACCAGGGTTGAAATTTAACATGGACGTGCCTCCTTGCTCATAGGTATTCACAAGAAACGTTTTTGCAAATAGAGTTTATTTGAAGTTCTTTAGGGCTCTGCCCCACTGGGCTTCAAAATTACTTTAGGGCCACGGGGGGTTGAAATTTGACAGACGATTCTCTTTACTCTTAGGTGCATACTAAGAAACAGTTTTGCAAATATAGTTTTTTAAGATCTTTAGAGCTCCCCCACCCCCCCCCCCCCCCCCCCCCCCACACACTGGACTTTAAAATCACTTTAGGGCCACCGGGGTGGAAATTATATGGATGATTCTTTTTGTTCATAAGAAACGGTTTTGCACATATTGTTTTAAAGCACTTTAGGGCTCCGCCCCACTGGACTTTAAATTACTTTACGGCCACCATGGTTGAAATTTTACTTGGACATGCCTCTTTGCTCATAGGTAGGCCTACTCACCAAGAATGGTTTTGCAAAAATATATATTTTTAGTAGGGCTGTGCTCCACCAGATTTTAAAATTAATTTAGGGCCTCCGGGGTTGAAATTTGACATGGACGTGCCTCTTTGCTCATAGGTGCTCTTGCATTTGCAATTACGATCATTAAGATACAAGGCAAACTTTGATTATTCTGGGTTTAAATTTGCAAAATGCCTGTTTATCCTTTGGCCTTAGAGTAATATTAATATACTTACTTTCTATTCCATTGACTTTTTTGTTATGTTAAAAACCTTAAACTTAACTTTTTTTTGTTATATTAAAATAGCTTTATTTATGTAAACAACTTAATTTGAGCGCAGCAACGCGCGCCGGGTAACTGCTAGTCTCCTATAAACTATGAATTATAATGGATTTTATGGAATAAAAAAATCAGTTATGGAGGTGCGCTGTTATATCAACTTGTTAACTGGTTAGCGTTTTATCTATGTGAAATCATTAATTAAATTTTTCCACTTGTCTTACGGCTTACTGATCTGGCAATTTTCCAGAAATTGTCTACTGATGTGCAAAATTGAGAAATCGTGAAAATGCCTGAATTTTTGTAAGGCAGGAAAAAGTCGGATTTTACATTTTAGGTGGAGAAAAATCACTATGTAACAAAAATACGGGTGGTGAGAATGGTTTTTTGTCGGGAATCTTAAAAAATAGTCTGGAAAAAAATTGGGAATTTCATTTGTGATATTTGTTAGACACTCTCCCATGTTCCCTAAATGTTTTGGTATATTTTTCCTATCCTCTTTATTCATCTATACTTAGTCTACGGTACAAAATTTGGCGCCTACGTCTTGTGGGGTAAATGCAGCATATCTGATAATACTTATTCATGTACGTCCATTGTAGGTTGCAAAATAAGAGCAAAACCTCATGGCTTCGAAATGCTATTTAGCTTTTGTAAATCAATAACAAAAATTTAGAAATTTTTCACTTTCTTAATTATTTGAAGAGACACAACTTATGGCATCCATTGGTATAAAAATAATCAACATAAGTTTAATAACTCTGTGTTTTCCATGTTGTTTTATGTTAAATCAATTGACAGTAAATCAATATGCACTGCTTTGTTATTGTTTTCAACTGGGTTGTCCTAGACCTAGATTGTCAATGTAGGACAACTAGGTCGTCCTAGACGCATTTAAATCAATAGTTTGCTCCATAAGTACAATTTTATCCCTTGTTTTAAAATTTTATGTAGGTTTTGATGTGTGTGCACTTTAGTATAGGTGTGAACAATTTTATATCCCCTATTATTTGTAGGGCCCTCGATGTTATTTTCTGGCCCTAATATTTGTAAGGGTGCACACATAAATAATTTCGTATTTTTTAGTTACTGTTTTTGGATGATAATAGGTGTATTTAAAATCACAAAACGAGTAATTTTTGTTTTTGACAGCATTTTTGCCTTATCAAAGAACTACGTTCGTAAAATCTAAGCCCAAAAAGGCCAGCGTAATTGCGTTCCCCCCTGCGATCAAATCCGGACTAAATCCCGTCTATGCGAACGGCAGCAGACAACCGTTGCTGGCAACATTTGGCGGGCGGAGAGGGGGTAAATCCAGCATGGCCGCCAGGTCACCATGGTTACACACGTGTTATGGGCGGGGCCAGCGCTGTTGGCCCCGCCCCCGCGGCCATCTTGGATCCGCCGCGGGACGGTCGGTGCTGCTCCCAGCGGCCGGCAACGCAACCAATTATTCATTGTCGGAAGAGAGAGAGGATATCCGCTTATTCCGGAGGAAGCTTTGGGAAGGGCGGTCTGCCATTGATGCCATTTCATTTTATCATACAAGACGAGCGACTAATTCAATTTGCGCCTCTTCCCTTTGCGGATCTAGTGGAGCGAACCGGGAAACGTTCAAATAAACGTCTGATTCCAAGATCCCTCGTAATTTACAGTTGAATTGTAGCCGGGAATTCGCAACGTTTTATATCGCCAGTTAGCAGATTTAACGAAACGATTGGTTTGACAAAGAAGGGGGTCTTCTAGTTAAACGATTTTAAAAGAAGATTTAGCTTGCAATTAAAAACAAAGGGGTTGAAACGATACCTACTAGTTTTCTGGGTCAGAGACGTTGCTCGTTTCCAAGAAAAAAATTTATTCAGGTGACTGACTAAACAATTTTTGCATCAGAAATTTCTCTGTTACATTACATTATTCACGCGTGTGAACTCTGCAATTAAAATTATGAAATAATAGCGATTGACCCTTCCCTATGACTTCCATAAAGAACTGCTTCATTTAAACTTTTGTGAAAATTGACAACGAGAAAACACATTGAGGGCCAATGTAAGAATTCCACATTCTTCGCACAGCGATGTTATGTTTTCATTTTAAATTTCATGTAAAATCTACAAGAAATTTTTGATTCATATTATAAATAAAAAAAATTCTATTTAGCTGAGAAAATTACTCTTGTAAAAAATATAGTTTTCGTGATAGTTATGTCAGATAAAAACTTTCGTGGCCATTGTTTGTACTTTTGCCCCATCTTTGCCGAACATAACCATAAAATTATGCAACTTGGGAACGATAGATCAGTTATGGCGAACACTGGTCGGCCTCGCCCTGCACCTTGTCTTGTATATTACAAGTAGCTGGCTGTAGCTAACTTACTACTAGCCTAGCTACAAATCTTCTTGATTTATTCTGATATTTATAAATTTAGCATGCACTAAAACAACTTCACTGGACAGTGGACAATCTCCTCTGTTAATGTGCCCCAGTAATGTGAAATTTGACTGAGAAAATTCACTCTTCATTGATTGTAGCTTTCTCCTATCAGATTTTTATAAAATTGGAATGAAATAAATATTTAATCCCCCAAATTAATTAGTAGGCAAAATCATAACTGTTAATTTTAATGACAGCATGTGCTGAGAAACAGACAAGAAATTTCCTATATCACCACGAAGAATCGAGGGTTTGACAAACTTAAATAAGCCATTGGTTTAATTGTATTGTTTGTTACGTCCATGGTGTTCGGTCTACCTGTTCCATAGAGACATTGAATCAAGCGCGCTCATGGAATACAAACCCAGATACTCCGTGTATTGAACCCGTGACCTTTTGAACTGAAATCCAAGCAATAACTGAAGTAGACTACAACTTACTCTACTTGTTGGCTTGTTTGGAGATTAGGATCTACAATGTTAAAACACTGTTTTTGAGGATGGGGAGTTTGTACATTTTTAATTTTTACTTTCCATGGTTTATACTCCGTCTGCGTACAATGGAACTTAGGAGAAAATAAAGTATTATTGTTAGACTAATCTTTTCATGTCAGTACAAATTAATAACTTAGTCAGCATCAATAAATAAGCGGGTCAAGGTCAAATCGTTAAAATTCTGTAGAAAATATTTAAATACATGTCAGGATAGTAATCTTCTTCTGTAAAACTACTCCATAGTTTCACAAAGAACTTACTATTTCAGAAAATATGAATCCTTCCCTTTAGAAATTCCCAATCTATAGGCTATCGGTAATCCCCAAAGGTCACGAGAGATGAAGTTTTAATCGCAACTGGCTGCATGCAAAGGTCAATAACTGGCGTGTACCGTGTGCTGTGTGCTGTGGTGCTGTGGGGCTTCAGCATACAAAGCCGTGTATGAGCGATTGCGCGTGTGTGCGTGTGCCTGTTGCGCGGGCCACTAGATCGATATCTGCACGCACGCACGCTCACAGGCCAGCGCGCATTAGCATAATGCTGTTCACCGGGTATAAATAATAAAAGTGCTTAATTCACTTCCGGTGCGCGAATGTAGTAGTAGCCTTGGAGTAATTATAGGCTTGCGTTGCGTGCGTGCGCCATCATACGGGCGATCAGGGCTCGACATGGTGTAGTTATCAATCTTTGAAACACGCAGGGTGAAGAAGAAGAAGAGCAGTTGATCTTGCTTTAGGGGGAATTTTGTCGTTAATGTTTCGTATAGTATAAATCTCAACGGGCCTGTAAAATTGAGGAATCAGTCAAATCCGAGGCATGAAAACATTTTTTTTCTTAAAACGAGAATTTTTTTTCATTATCCCTACATCCATGGGTACCTAAATTTCTAGTAATTTAGAAAAGTATTCACAACCATCCAGCCTAAAACGTTGATGGGTTGTACAAAAACATGTGCAGTTTTATTACACGACAATTCTTTATGGCACCTCTTTTAGTGTAAACTCAAGAGTTTTACACCTGGAAGCGTTCGAAAATAAACTGATACATGGGTGTGTAACAAGTATTTTTATTCCTGGGAGGAGGAAAAACAGCTTTGTAAGAATTTTAGTTTTTTACCAGGCAAATAGTGCTTGGTTTCCTCTACTAATGAAACTGTAACTCGGCGATACCAAATTCTGGTTTGTATGGGGGAACATAATCAAACACCACAACGTTACCCGGTTTCAATACCATAATCTCCCTCCGGAGTTCAATCCATCGTAAAACGAAACTCTGCACTTAAACGATGATTGGCGACTGATAGTTTATTTTTGGAGATAAAAAAAGTCTGCAACGAGAAACTTACTTACTTACTTACTTCTTACTTCTCCACTGTAGTCTCGTAGACCCTCTTCCAGGGCATGAGACCGGTCATAGTCCTAACTTATGCGGCGAAAGGAGCCTTGTCAAATGGATTAAAAGGCAATGGGCAGGAACTTAGTGAGGAAAATAAAAAAGGCTAGGCAAATTTGATTGGAAAAGGAATTTGGGTTAGTCTGGGACACTATAAAAGCACTCTTCCAACAGATGATTTTTTAACTGAGATTTAAATTTTTTGATGTCGTTGATTTCTCTTAAACTTGGGGGTAATTTTGAAAAAAGCTTTCGACCGATATAATCAGGTTTCTTCTCAAAAAGTGTGAGTCTATGTTGCACTGAAGGGTTTAAATGTCTATTTCTTGTATTGTAAAGATGATTGTGAGACTGAATGAGATTATTTTCTCTGACAAAACAAATTACTTCAAACATAAAGAGAGAGGGAACAGTCATAATTCTTAACTCTACAAAATGTTGTCTACATGAGTCTTGAGGTCTAAGTCTTAGCATTGAACGAATTGCTCTCTTCTGAATTACAAAAATCCTGTTCAAGTTATGTTTACTAGAATTTCCCCAAAGTACAATGGAATATCTTATGTAGCTTTCAATTAAACTAAAATAGACAAGTTTTGACAATGGGAGATTGTTCAAGAGTGCTATATTCCGAAGAACAAAAATGTTCCCAGACAAAGTGTTTGCAAGTTTACTCACATGTTCATTCCATGTGAGACCACGTCCAACCTCACACCCAGGTAGTCCACTGTATCCGACTGATCGAGGAATTCATCATCCAGACAGACTAGAGGGGGTTCTAAACCTTCTCTCTCTAAAAGTCTCTTTTTCTGATCAGTTGAGAAAAAAACATAATTGGTTTTACTTGGATTGATATTTAGGTTAATATCAGAAAAATATTGAGACAGAGTGTTAATAAGAGTGTAATTACCATGTTCTAAGAATTGAAGATTTTTATGGCTGAAAAACAAGGAGGTGTCATCAGCAAAAATTGTTAAGGAACTACTAGGTACATAATCAGATATATTATTAATATAAATTAAAAACAGAATTGGGCCAAGAATCGACCCTTGAGGCACCCCCACCTGCAGATGAGATAACCTTGATGTATACTGTTCCCTCAGTCCGCTGGAGTCAGAAAAATCAATCACTGTTCTTTGACATCTATTAGAGAGATAAGAGGAAAACCACTCTAAAACTGTACCACAGATTCCTAGAGTTTGAAGCTTGTGGATCAAAATACTATGGTTGACGCAATCGAATGCCTTGGAGAGATCAATAAAACAACCAATAGCCATTTCACCACCCTCCAAGGCACCGATGCATTTATTTACAAAGTTTATCAAAGCGAGTTTAGTGGACTTCCTCTTTTGGTATCCAAACTGATTGGAAAAAATTAAGTCATTATCAGTCAAAAAGGAAATTAGTCTATTACAAACAACTTTCTCCAAAATCTTGGAGATGGACGATAGGTGCGAGATCGGACGGTAATTGGCAATGAGACATGGATCTTCTTTTTTGTGAAGCGGCTTAATGAGAGCTAGTTTTGCATTTTCAGGAAATAAGCCAGAAGCTAAAGAAAAATTAATTAAATGTAACAACGGAGTTTTGAGAGAAGAGTAACAAGTTTTTATTAAATTCATTGAGATGCCATCGGCTCCGCAGGATTTTTTCTTGGGCAATTCACAAATCAATTTAGTGAGTTCAGCTTCTGATACTGGTTCAAAACAAGGAAAACTAATGGAATTGCTGTTAATGGCTGTGGATTGTGAACTTACAATGGAGGAATCTACATTTGATTGAAGTGTGAAAAAGTCGTTGAAGATGTTACTCACCAAATCAGGATCAGTTACCAAGTCGTTTCCAACTTTGAGGGAGATATTACTGTTAACTCTATTACTTTTGTTTCGAGATTTATTAATGAACCCCCATGCTGCCTTAGTGGGATTTTTTGCACAATCTATATTTTGCTTGACAAAACTAGATTTGGCCTCAAGAATTTTCTTTCTATAAAGCTTTTTCTTTTTGTTGTACTCATCTCTCAAAAAAGAGTCACGGGTGTCCTGCCATGCAGAATATATATCCAATAAATCAACTTTAAGAAACTTAATCTCATCAGTAAGCCACCTCTGCTTATCTATTGTGTTGAAACGTTTTTTCTTCAATGGACAGGCTATTTGAATGTAATAGGTCAAAGTGTTTATAAAACTATTGTATTTAGAATCTAGGGTGTGAGCACTGAAAAAATCATGCCACTTTTCTTGTTCAAGTCTGAAATTAAGTTCTTTCAAACTTTCCTCACCAAAATCCCTACCCTTAAAACTACTACAATCAGATCTAATTATGCCCCATACCGGTATCTCAAGTAAAACAGCACAGTGGTCTGAGATTAAACTTTCTATTACAGAGGATGAACAATTACTAAAGTTAGTCAAAAAGATGTCTAGGCAGCTTTCTGAATGTTCAGCGAACCTCGTAGGGGCAAAGTTAACTTGGGATAAACCAAAACCGTTGACAATATTACAGAATGCTTCATATTCACCAGGATGCATAATGGGATCCAGGTTAAAATCTCCAGCCAGGATCACTTTCCTAGAGTGGGCTGATATTTCTCTAAGATAGGACTCCAAGATTTCAAAAAATTGGTTGAAGTTACTATCATAGGGAGGTCTATAGACTGAGGCTATGATTGTTAAGCTGCCGGAAATGTAAACTTTCATGTCAGTAACTTCAAAAATAGATGCAACTGAGAAACGTTTAGCTCTATTTACATTACTAGCGTCAACTATTTCAAACTGTAAATCATTCTTGGAGTAGATCGCAACACCTCCACTGTTTGAGGTTTCTCGGCAAAAATAACTTTGGAGATTGAAATTGTTGAGAGAAAAATTATTTAAATAAGTTTCACTCAAACCATGTTCTGATACTAAAAAGATGTCACACGACACTTCATCTAAAAAAATCTCAATAGCTTCCCTTTTTTTGTGAATAGCCCTTTGAACATTCAGAAGTGCAATGTTGATTATGCTACTTGCTTCATCTTTAAGTTGAGTACTTATTAAACTACGACTAATATTACGGTTATTGGAAAAATTAATTTGAGATACCGGAGTACAATCGGGCACATCATCAGTAAAATTAGGCCTATTTAAGTACATGTTTCTAAAAAAATTTTACGCCTACATAGGACATTGTTTGACAAATCATTTAAAATTAAATTACTAAGGAGGAGTTTACCTTTCCGGTTAAGATGTAATCCATTTCCAGTGTAATGCATGCGAAACAGGGCATAGTTTATATGCACAAAATGCCAGCCTAATTTTCTGCACAATTTCTTGAGCTTTTGGTTCTGAGATTGGATGTCCTTATTTAAATTTACACAGTCGTATCTCAGGGGTGTCTCGACAATGACGACTTGTTCAGGCTTACAACCAGCAGCAGTTTTTTCCAAAAGTTCAATCGATTTATTAACTGAATCCGAAGATGTGTCGTTTACACCACCGACCAAGATATTGACAGTCTTATAACTAGAGTCAAATTTATCAGTAAAGACATGCATTGGAGCACCAGGATAAAAATCAGCAGATACTTTAAAATTACCCAGGTCTACAGAATCATTATTACTTATAAGGGTACGCAGTCCCCTGATATGACTGTCCCCAATAAGATGAATATTTTCAAAGCTAGAAGTTAAATATTTATTAGGCTCACATTCATCTTTTAAATGATCGGTTGTGTCAGAAGACGGCAAAGTATTAGGCAAAGGCCTATTGACATTTTCAGCATTTTCTTTTTTCAAACTGTCAACTTTTTGAATCAGTGCTTTATTTTCTTCGAATAAGAGAAAATTTAAATCCCTAACTTCTTTAACCTCTTCCCGTAACTTTTCAATTAATTCTGAACAACGTTTACCATTCTCAACACAACTTGGGCAAACCCAAGTATCATTTTTCTTCATCAGTTTAAAGAGAGTTTTTTTTAACTTACTACATTCCTTCCAAGCATGCACCCATTTATTACACACATCACATTGGATGGAATCATGTGTCCTATCTGCAATGATTTGATTGCACTGACCGCACACGGCGTCCAAGTTGCTAAGTAGGCCTGAATTTAAATTGACTGGCATTTTGAATAAAAAAGATATATGAAAGTAAAAAGTTATTGGACTCACCACCAGTTGTAATCCCCTTGGAATTTATGATGTAATAGAGTGATTGAAAACCCAAGGGTGGGGTGGACATAGGACTTCGGATTTACGGGTAGGCGGCATAGGCTATTAGGAATGAAAAGACATCAAACTATGAGATATTCTATGAGAAAAATAGGAAATGGATAGGAAAGGCCGCATAAGTTTTAGTTTTCAAACCGTTGAATGCAGATTACAGCGCAGTAGTTGAAAATTATGAAGAGTTGAGCAATTTGAATCTCGCCAAGAAAGCAAATTGGACACTTCATTAAACTCTCATTTAGTTCGGCAAACATCGATCTAGTTTTGAACTTCGGACTTTATCGCTTTTCGGATCCGTAATGGCAAAGAGAATCCATTAAAAACTTCTGCTATTTCGCCCAATCGCTGGTCTTAGTCTTTTCTATTTTACTTCAAGAAAACTGGAAATCGATTTTGCTTTTATAGCTTTATTACCAGTCATTTAGTACAGTATACTTTACCATTCAATTTAATTTGAAATCACGCGGTACAATAAATGACTGATACAAGCCCAGGTGAAATTTATGAAAAATATTAAAAAAGAAATTCATTTAGAACGTTGAAAAACTGTATACTGTTGTTTTAATTTAACGTAATTGATGTAATTTATCATACACAAGAATCCTCGCGCAATTTGGTAATTATCTGTAACGCTTCCGCCCGCATGGAGAATGAGTAAACAGAATTATGTATGTCAATTACCTCCAGTAGGAAGGGTTCGTTCGCCTTTTAGGATGGACTCAATCACTCTTTTGATGCTTGGTTCATTCGATTTGTTTGGATCATTAGCAATAGGTTACCTAAATATTGTTGCGTTTTTGTCAGTTCTAATAAAACGAGGGAAATACTGATGAGAACCAGGAAGTGGAGTAAAGTTTTTTCAACGTTGTTTGTTAGACACATTTGTTTCAATGATTTAAAAGGAATATGGTACAATTTTCAATTGATATCAGTAACACAATTTTTGTATAGCCTACAACCAACCTCCCTATCATGTTTAATATTTTAATTTTGCTTAAAGCTAACACTTTCTGCAAGAATCAGGCACTTTAACATTCATTTTGAAATTTAATCTCTGGATAAAAGTCATAACATTATTACAGCACGATTTACCTTAGAGTGCTTTTCGTGGTAAGACTTTCTTACGTTTTCATGCCAAAAACCGAAATTTTAAATTCATCATCATCGTCGCTGCAACCAGAAGGTCATTTCTAATAGGCCCTACCAAGGATTTCCAAATGATTGAAACATTTGGTCTAAAAAGAATAGTCTTAAAAATAAATCGCCATGCCGGACCATGACCATTCAATCACCATGACTGTTCTGGAGTTGTAGAAATGGATATTGATTGATTGATGGATCTCTTTCGCAGTATTCTGCGGCCATACTGTATTTCAAAACATCCGCAACTATCGAAGTAGTAACGCTACATCATCTCTGACATTGTTGCAGGTCCTGGTAGAATATGATGACACGGAGTGGCAGCGGCGCGAGTGGATCAGCATCTACAAGGACAACATCTTCCAGGTGTTCATGGTCGAGTCGTCCCTCGTGTGGTGCGACAGGAAGGACCCCTACCAAGGACTCAAGTCCACCGTCCTCTGGCCAGCACTTGTAAGTCATCCGGAAAACATTTTGTAGTTCAATAATGTTTGCAAAAGTTTTCAAAATCTTTAGCGCTTAAGAATCCTAGAACTTTCTAAGCTAAGCTTGTCAGGTCAAGTTTGACAAAATTTGATATTTCAAGTAACTGACTCGGTCTAGTCAAGTAAAGGATTTGTTCAACTGAAGTTATTCCTGAATAAGCCGTTTTTAAGAATGTAAGCAGGCCAACAAAGGTGAAGCCGTGCCACTTGTGCCAGCAACAGCTGTTGGCCTCCATCAAATTTTTCATTGCCTGAACAATATGAGGAAGGTGAACTGCCCATTCATGGTTGTGTAACTCCCTTCTCCTGGTGGAAATTCAAATTTTTACCTGCGCCTGTGGCTGCCACCATCGTTTCAAAACAGACCTACAAACTCGACAAGTTTCTTAGTCTTGTAGCCAGAGGTTTGAACATATTGGTGGAAAATGGTAAAACTTACATAGTCTGAGTCATGAAATTCGTCCAACACCTAGATAACTGTGGCAATTTTTTTCTAATCATACGAACGAATCACGTAAGTCTCATTGGAAAACTTACAGATTACCTATCTAAAAACTGGTTTCTATTCAACATTAAACTTTTCTTATTAGAAACTCAGTTATCAATCAGTATGAACTGAAATGCTATGACTTTCTTTACTCACAGATTGCTAGAGACTCGGGGCTAGGAGAAGGAAAAAGTAAGGACCCTTTTTGCAAACAACCAGGTGAATCAGATGCTGGAATTGGGGAAAGCTCTTGGACTTTGTCAAGGGTACAGACGTTGGCTTATCCATTTAGCAGCTTATCGTGTTCACAATTAATTATCTTCTATCAGGACAAAGAGTCATTTCCTTTTACACAAATAAACCATCTAAAACTATTTCCATCGATCCAATTTTTCATATCGTAAACTCGTCATCTCCCAGCATCAACTGCAACACTAATCTAATTCGCGCTCGCCACGAAGCCCGCCATCACCTGGGGTGTAGCAAGGTTTTCTTCTCGCGGAATCATCTGGAGCCTTGACGCCGGCTTGTACAGTTTTCGTCACACTTGAAGGCCGTGTCGGATCGGCCACGGTTTGCAACAAGTCAACTGGAGCGGACCAACTCCACTTTCCTTTCTCCGGTTATACAAGGTTGGCCACGCAAGCGTGTGGCGTTGTTGCCCTTCCACGTGCTCTTGCCATCTTTCCGCCCCATGCGTATCCGACACAATACACGTCTTATCACGCCGTCAGGGCGTTGAGTTATGGCCAGGTTTTTAATGTAACGTATAATTTTTTGCCTAATTGGGCGATTTTTCGAGTAATTCTTATCGTCAGCTTGCTTCAAGGTTTTGGAAACATTTTTGAGAGATCTTGTCTACACAAATTTGGTTTCTTGGCAAAAGAAAGGTATCGCAACAGTTCAGTTCCAATAATTAGACGGTGGTTCAATCCTCACAATCGATTCTTACCTCCATTTCAACTATTTTTCAGTTTTCAAGTCAGACACAATTATTGATGATTCTTTTCTGTACAGGACTTGGTTGAAACTTTGGAAATACACTCACATATTGGCTTTAAATTGTGATTATCAGACGTTAAACTAGTTTTATTTTTAACTCGCAAGAGATATTCAAGTATCTCATTCTCACCAACCCATTACAGGCAGTTAATTATTCTACTACTTCTTACTATCCATAGTTTAACTTTCGTCCAGAATCATCATTTCCCCATCCCGCGTAACCTCCCGCGTCCATTCCTCTTCAAACGAGTTCTGCAACTTTGCCCGGCCCGTCATCATGTTATAGCATCTACAGTCGCGTGGCAGGAATGCGACATGTGAGTGGCCAGTGACGGACTTGACGGGTCCAATGTTTGTGTGCCGATCGGTGGCATGTTGATGCACTCATTAGGCGCAAGGTCGCCATAACACGATGCAGACAGAGACAGCCGAGTTGAAGGCTTGCCAACCTCCCACGTCCGCCCACGCGGCTGCTGCTGCTGCTATCTGCGGATCTTGCCATCTCGCGCGCTGCGAGAATATCCCGGGTCATTGTCGTTGTGGGGAAGGGAAATAGTGGCTAGACGACCGCCTTTGAAAGACCGTTCTCCGTTTTATTTGAAAATTATGCCAAATGGTCGGTTTTTATGAACCATACGAGCTTTTTCCTCGCCCGTACACTATTTAGATCATTTATGTTTTGTTTTGTTTTCGTCTATTTACAAAAGTTGCAGTTTTCAATAATTCAATGTGAAAATATGGTTCATAAGCTGGTTCTGTTAGGCTACTTCAAAATGTTGAACTGTCGTTATTTAGATCGCACCATTCATTAAACGCCCATATCCTGCAGGTACATCCTTTCCTTTTACTTAAAAATTATGCCAAAACGCCAGTTTTTTCTGATCTATACAAACTCTTACACATTCGTATAGGCTAAAATGTGAGCATTTATGTTTTTTTCTGACTAAAGTTCCACAAATTTGGTGTGAAGTGGAAGAAACCATACTCATTACCTATGTCTTAAACCCTGGTCCTTTCCTTCTCGTTAGATATAGAATCATTACTTAATATAAAGCCTACTAATGATCAGAAATCTATAGTGAACTTAATATTATAAAGCAATTACTATACGGTATTTCAATATTCTTCTGGATGAGTGTCCTCCATTTTCAGTAAATATTGTCTCTGAACCAGTAAGTTTAGGCTACATCCGGTCACATTGCACGCTCCCGCCAAGTTAACACGGGACGCGGTGTAGGCTCCACTCCAAGCGATAAACCCCCACGTGCTTTGTGCAGTTGTTCCACATAGACTTTTATGGCATTCGCTAATCACGATGGCACTTAATTCGCGTGGCTCGAACCTGTTTTACGAATTGAATTGACTTTCATTACGCAGCTGGCCCCTGGCGGTGCTCCAGTTGGGCGCAATTCTGCCGGGGAGAACCCGCGTTTCTAAATTAGCGTGTTGCTGCCCTTTTTGTTGGTCGTCAGCTTCAAAATTAACGTGTGCTTCCCCATTTTGTTAGTTATCGGCTTTAAAATTAACGTATCGCTGTCCTTTCCAATGGTGAAATGTATAGATTCAATTATTTTTGTACGTAATTCTATACGCCATCCATTTTATAATCATCGATTGTGAGTGTGCACGAATCAAGGGTCCACTAATCCCTTGAATGCCCTTGTAGGCCGGAAGGGCTTTAGTGCCGCAATCTGATTACACTGCAGAACTAAACTAACACGAAACATATACGAACACAAACCCAATCCCGTTTTGTGACTAATATGGTGTCTTGCACACTTTTTAGCAAATAAGTATCACTATTTCTATAATTATTCTATTTACAAAAATAAATACATAGTCCTAGATGATTGGCTTGAATATACATCACCCTAAAATTATTTCTTTTGTAAATGTATAAATGTTGTATTATCACCATCTTTGTTTCCCATTAAATACAATAAAGTATTTACCTGCTCTTCTTCCGGGCTTTTCAGGATATCGAGAATAACGATCAATCATCAACAAAACCACTAGGTTTTCAATATGTTTCTCAGGTTCGCATTTGAAAATGCAAATTTTCGTTTTAGTAGTCCTTATAGACCATATTAAACCTGCATGCTGTCCTTTGAGTTTTTCGACGGAAAAGTAGCCATGGGATTGCAATTTAACCTCACGTGTTGGCTTGGCGCACAAATGATATTTTACGAGGTAGTAAAAAGTTCATCACCGCAGTCTTTAGCAGCCCAGTGATTGTAGGGCAGGCAATAGAAGCCTGTAGCACAGTCGCTCGTCAGCCTCCGTTTAATTTCCACGGTACAAGTTATTTGCCGCTTTTCAACCTTGTTTTTTGTGGAAAAGATCCAACGATCCAACAGCTATTATTTTTAATTACAAAGGGCTAAACTAAAACCTACAATTAAGTGAGTTTGAATCACGAGCTTTCCAGCAATGAAACGTCGGTTATGGCTGCAGTAATAAATGAGGTGCACTTTAATGAGGATTAAAGTGATAATCTTCAGAGTTTAACTTCGAGTTGATCTATTACGACTACTTTTCACAACGATATAACAGTATCAATGCCAATTCTAATCTATATGCCTTTAGATCTAACTATCTGACTTTAGACGCTATCGTAGCACTTGCCCAATCGAAGTCTACTAAGTGACATGGTAAGTTATGACAGAAGGCAAAGAACATGGGTCCATAATGCCATCGTCACTAAAGTTGTGAGCCTTGTGGAGCTACATGCTTTATGAACTATATCTAAGAGATTAATGGATTTTAAACCTGAACACAAAAGGCAAGAACCTGCAGAGAAAAGAAGTCAATAACCTCATTTACATTCCTCAAGGAAACTTTCTTGAGAACCTCCTTGTTCAACTTGAACCCTGGAAATACATACAGTATATCGATAAAAATAAGCATTCTAATTTGATGTCTAAAACTTCCATAGATCTGTGGATCAGAAAATCTTTAACATCTTTGACATTCGAGGAAATTGCATAAAATGCGATCATCCTACTCGCCATGCTCTCTTCTATCTGTGTTTCTAATCAATTATTGGTCTGTAGATACTCACCGTAAACTGTAGATACCAGAGGGATTTCTATGATACTTTAGACTTTTTGAACTTCATCTTTATAAAATTACTCTTTCTAAGGAACGACAATGATGCGTGACGTGCCGTGAACATCGGTTTCCAAAGTGAGAGGTTTAAAATTGGGAGCAGGATAGTTAAGGATTTTCACACGAAACTAATAGCCAACTGTTGTAAAATAATTTTCAAGTGCGTCTTTCTTAGGATTCACGTAAAACTAATCGAAATTCAACATGCAATATTTGGTGACATGTTTAAAAGGTGGACACATTTATCCCTAAGCTAAGGGTCGCCACACCTTTTATTCTAAATATCAGTTAAATATCCATAAATAGATGATATTACCGTTCATCTGTTCATCCTAATATTTCTCTTACTTTTCCCTGATGACGCCTTCCTCTGTTACAGACATTCACGGCACTAGTGGCTACCATGGACTTGTCGTCTCAGAGACTCCAGCCTGTAGAGTTCTTGGTGGATCAGGAACTCGCCTTCAAGGACCCTGCCACACTGGTACCCTACAAGGTATGTACAGCTTTGAAGTGGCTTTTTAAATGAGCATGACTTGTACATTTATTGTATTAAAGGAATGTTTTGCGTTCTATGGATTCGGTCTGTTCATTTATTTGAAATGTATATTTCATTGTCGAGAAGCGCAATTAGGTTTAAAATTTGGAATGTTAAAATAGTGTCAGTCTATGGATTTAGAAATCCAACTGTATTTGCCTTCTATTTATATGACACCTTAAAATGTTTTTTGTCTAAGTGATAACAATTTGTCTTGATAACGAATAAGGTGATGAGAACTGGAAATAATATAGGACATTTTAAACTTGTAATACAGTTAAAGTTAGCAATAGTAGGCCTACATTCCCACGTATATTTTTTTATTAAGATTTTTTGTTTACAGTTGAAACCGAATGTGGCAGGATGTAGCCTACAAGCCCTTTTCATTTTTACCCAGTTTTGCACATGTATTTTTATGTAGCTAGGAAAGAGTTCTCAGCTACGTTTTATGGTTGTTTTTATCTTGGAACACGTATGGTAAAAGTGGGCCTTTTATAGAAACAAAACAAAGGAAACCATTAACCATAAAAAAATAGTAATGCAAATAAAAAATGTTGTTTATTGCGCTGATTGCAAAATTGTTGTTCGTTAAGCAACAAAAAAACTCCTTTAATATTTTAACTAGTGTTGATTAATAGAAGTAAACTTAAAATATTTTGTGATTCATCCCACTCGATTAAAATTCAACGCCGAAAAACAGACGACTCGTAGTCACAATCTGCAATTCCGTACTCTGTCATCAGATTGATAACGATAAGAGTGCCAACATTATGTTGTCAGCCACGTGGTACAGGTGGACGCACGGGACCGGAAGTCGGTGTCCGTGATCTGGCACATTCCACACCTGCGTGGCCGCCCTGCTTCCGCTCATTGTGTCGGTAATTGGCAGCATTGCATAATGGCCAAGGTCGCCTCATCTGATAGCGTTCCCACAGACGATTACTCACATCTCCCCTCCCCTCCCCTCCCCATCGCCATCCACCCATCTCACTCGCTCCCCCTTCCCTCGCCGCTTGTTAGACCTTATCTTGCCAATTGTCTCTCTCTATTGCCGGCCAATGTCATCCGGGATTTATTTGTTTGCTTTCGTCGCCACGCTTCTTTTTATGTAATCCCAATGAATGGCCGTGGTGTAATCCAGAACTCTTTTCTGTTGATAATCTAGTGACACACAATACACCCTTGTTTTTTTTTTTATATAAATTTGTTACACAATGTTTTTCCAAATAGGCGTGATAAAATATTTTCTTCTCCATTTTCCTGTTTTCGTTTCTTTTCCTGGGATGTAAACAGAAAGTTAGTGGTTATTATAAAATTATTAGAACGAGATATCAATCTATAAGTTCCGAGGTATTCTGTCAACTGATACAAAATTTATTTTAGCATACTCTATCTCAAATGTTCAAAAGAATTTTAAGAATTTTAAAAGCCAAGTGTGGAGGTTTTTTCGTAGGACAGATTCAATGATTTTGAGTAAAATGAGGTAGAATGTGCAGACGGAGCCTTGTGAGCCCTTCATGCACGCCATGAATTATAGAAGATTAGGCCCCTTTTACTACCAATAAAAAGTGATTTTTATTACGTGGAATTGATATTTTATATATAAATAATCATTATTTTTATCACGAACCATCATCGCAACCATCAGAACTTCCGCTAGTTAGCTAATAATTTTCAAATAATTCTTAGGATAGCCGAAAACCACTCTATGGGTTTGTGGGGTCGTTGATTTTGCAGCATGTCCAGATGTCGATCCTCTTATCTCATTACAGCAGAAATGGGACACCAAGATGTGCCTGTCAAGGACTATCCGGCAGATCTTCTTTCAGTAACGGTGCTCTAATAATCTTGCGGGCTTTTTGACTTTTCAGCATCGTGTAAGGTCGATCGCAGGTCGCCCCTCGTGTCTTATTTATTCTCATTCATGCAATCACCTAGGTGCATATCTGCCACTTGCGCTCCCTGTTGAGTGTTTCAGAATTCATCTAAGTTCAGAAGCCTGACTTCATGTGTCATTGCAGAATGAGAACCTCAAGATGTGAGTGGTGCCAAGTTCTACGCAGCACATCTTGCTACAGTAGCAATACTCTATGGGTTTGTGAGATTGTCTTTGCAGCATGTCCTGATGTGTCCTCATGTCTCATTGCAAGTGTAGAACCCGAAGATGCGCGGTGCCAAAGACTATACCGTGCAAATCTTCTACAGTAGATGCTCACAAGCCTGATCTATGGCTGTGGGGTTATACTTGCAGTATGACCTGAAATCGACCCTTTTGTCTCATTGCAGGAGTGAGACCCCAAGGTGCATCTTGTGAAAGACTATTCGGCAGATTTTGAAGTGGATCCTGCTGACAACTAGCAATTCCTGATGTAAGACCTCACGTTTCATTGCAGGAGCAAGAATCTGACCGTGAAATGTGCGGCGTCAAGGACTGCCCAGCATTGAATGAAGTAGATCCTGCTGACAACACCCCCTGTCCTGATGGGTGTTTTGACTTTGCAGCATGTCTTTATGTAGATCCTCTTGCCTCATTGCAGGAGCAAGAATCTGACCCCGGAATGCGTGTTGTCAAGGACTACCCAGCGTTGAATAAGTAGATCCTGCTGACAACACCCTCTGTCCTGATGGGCGTTTTGACTTGCAGCATGTCTTGATGTAGATCCTCTTATCTCATTGCAGGAGCAAGAATCTGATCCCGAAATGCTTGGTGTCAAGTATCCAGCATTGAATGAAGTAGATCCCGCTGACAACACCCTCTGTCCTGATGGGTGTTTTGATTTTTCAGCATGTCTTGATGCAGATCCACTTGCCAAATTGCAGGAGCAAGAATCTGACCGTGACATGCGCGGCGTCAAGGACTACCCAGCATTGAATAAGTAGATCCTGCTGACAACACCCTCTGTCCTGATGGGTGTTTTGACTTTGCAGAATGTATTGATGTACTTGCCTCATTGCAGGAGCAAGAATCTGATCCCGAAATGCTTGGTGTCAAGTATTCAGCATTGAATGAAGTAGATCCTGCTGACAACACCCTCTGTCCTGATGGGCGTTTTGACTTGCAGATGTCTTGATGTAGATCCTTTTATCTCATTGCAGGAGCAAGAATCTGATCCCGAAATGCTTGGTGTCAAGTATCCAGCATTGAATGAAGTAGATCCTGCTGACAACACCCTTTGTCCTGATGGGCGTTTTGACTTTGCAGCATGTCTTGATGTAGATCCTCTTGCCTCATAGCAGGAGCAAGAATCTGACCGTGACATGCGCGGCGTCAAGGGCTGCCCAGCATTGAATAAAGTAGATCCTGCTGACAACACCCTCTGTCCTGATGGGTGTTTTGACTTTGCAGAATGTATTGATGTACTTGCCTCATTGCAGGAGCAAGAATCTGACCGTGACATGCGCGGTGTCAAGGACTACCCAGCATTGAATGAAGTAGATCCTGCTGACAACACCCTCCTGTCCTGATGGGTGTTTTGACTTCGCAGCTTGTCTTGATGTCGATCCTCTTGCCTCATTGCAGGAGCAAGAATCTGATCCCGAAATGCTTGGTGTCAAGTATCCAGCATTGAATGAAGTAGATCCTGCTGACAACACCCTTTGTCCTGATGGGCGTTTTGACTTTGCAGCATGTCTTGATGTAGATCCTCTTGCCTCATAGCAGGAGCAAGAATCTGACCGTGACATGCGCGGCGTCAAGGGCTGCCCAGCATTGAATAAAGTAGATCCTGCTGACAACACCCTCTGTCCTGATGGGTGTTTTGACTTTGCAGAATGTATTGATGTACTTGCCTCATTGCAGGAGCAAGAATCTGACCGTGACATGCGCGGTGTCAAGGACTACCCAGCATTGAATGAAGTAGATCCTGCTGACAACACCCTCTGTCCTGATGGGTGTTTTGACTTTGCAGAATGTATTGATGTACTTGCCTCATTGCAGGAGCAAGAATCTGACCGTGACATGCGCGGTGTCAAGGACTACCCAGCATTGAATGAAGTAGATCCTGCTGACAACACCCTTTGTCCTGATGGGCGTTTTGACTTTGCAGCATGTCTTGATGTAGATCCTCTTGCCTCATAGCAGGAGCAAGAATCTGACCGTGACATGCGCGGCGTCAAGGGCTGCCCAGCATTGAATAAAGTAGATCCTGCTGACAACACCCTCTGTCCTGATGGGTGTTTTGACTTTGCAGAATGTATTGATGTACTTGCCTCATTGCAGGAGCAAGAATCTGACCGTGACATGCGCGGTGTCAAGGACTACCCAGCATTGAATGAAGTAGATCCTGCTGACAACACCCTCCTGTCCTGATGGGTGTTTTGACTTCGCAGCTTGTCTTGATGTCGATCCTCTTGCCTCATTGCAGGAGCAAGAATCTGACCGTGACATGCTCAGTGTCAAGCACCCAACATTAAATGAAGTAGATCCTGCTGGCAGTACCCTCTCGCCTGATGGGTGTTTTGACTTTTCAGCATGTCTTGAAGTCGATCTTCTTGTCTCATTGCAGGAGTGGGACCCAAAGATGCGCGGTGTCAAGGACTATCCGGCGGTGCGCGAGGCGGCGCGGCGCTGGATGGAGGCCCAGGACGGACAGCAGATCCTGCTGACGACGCCCTCGGTGCTGGTGGGGTACAGGGTGGAGGTGTATCGCGCCGAGGGGACAACTCAGTGGTACACGGCGGTCATCTGCGGCTACAACGAGGCTACGCATGTGAGTAGCAGAAAAACTGAGGGACAGATATCCCCAAAATTTATAAAATGAATTATTTAGAACAATCTAATTAAATCTCTAAAATTTAAATAGAAGCAATGATGATCATCTTCAACCCATGCTTCCTGTCCTAAGTGTTGTTACTGTCATGGATGGAAT
Organism: Neoaliturus tenellus; assembly: GCA_030545055.2. Classification (NCBI taxonomy): domain Eukaryota; kingdom Metazoa; phylum Arthropoda; class Insecta; order Hemiptera; family Cicadellidae; genus Neoaliturus; species Neoaliturus tenellus. Next base: position 33,444,421 of record CM061531.1, on the reverse strand, counting down.
GTTACCACTTTGATGTGACAATAATCGACCCCAAAATTTCCAACTTACTTAAGAATCATTAGGGTTACCCCATTTTATGTAAATAATTCTTGGGCGGGGGCCAAAACTAAAACAGTTTGGCCGCCTTATTCTATTTACCATTACCATATTGAGAATATTGTTCCTTATAGGATTGTGCATCACTACAAATTCGCCACAAATTAATAATAACAGCGCAGATATTCTGATATTCAACATTTCTGGATTAGAAATCTGACTCAATCAAGTGTTAAACGGATTTAGAACATACTGCAGTCCTTTAAAATTTGTCTTAATACTGTATATAAAATATTTTAATGAAAATTGTTAGCTAAATAAATAACCTACATTTTCCTCTTTCACATTATAAAGAAATTGCAGATTAGATAAACAGACTATGTTCATCATGTTATAATAACCTTTGGTGAATATCCGAGATGAGTTATCACATAATGGATAACCTTGATAGCTTTTCCCCCTGCAACCTCCAAATTATGAAACTCAAGATTAAACAGAAAAAAGTTGTGAATAATTTTATATCTCATCCTATTTTAAGTCTATCCATGTGTGTTCATAAAAACATTATAATCTTTGCTCATAACAAAATTTCTGGAAACAGTGTTTCTTTTTTTGACATTCTTAACATTAATCAAGTTCATCTTTTTTAAGAAAATAAACCATCATAAACTACAAACTTCTATATAGTCATAATTTACATTTGATCTCAATGTTTCAAAATATTCCGGCAGATGTAGTAATTATTGGTAACATTGTGCATTTGATGATAGATATCTAAAATTTGGAAAACAATACTACATGTACGAGTACAAAGGTTTAAATTTAGATAGACCATCTTGGAATTTTTTATATATGGGTTTTTATGGGTTTTTTTTCATTTTTATCATACAAATTTTTAATTACATAATTTTGAGTTAAATATCTTGCAAGAGCTAGAAAAAAAAAAACAGACTTGAAACTATAAACTATGTTGTTTTTATATTGAATGGTGAAAAATTGGAAAACCTCATTTGAAACCCCATTAAACCCCTTACGTGGAAAATCTAAGATGGCCTCCAATCTAAATTTATTTCTTTGTACATGTAGTATGTGTGTTCCAAATTTGAGATCTCTATCATCAAATATTCTCCAAAAATGTTTCTACATAATTATCTGGTTGACTAAAATGACAAATATTTAGTAATATAGATTCTGGGTCTGATCAGGCATTCTAAATTGATTTTAAAGTTTTTGAGGCCTCTAAAAATCTACAGGGACACTAGGAGACACCAAACACCAGGTGTCTACAAAATACTTTTCGGTGTCTAAGGAGGGTTAGTGTCAGGGGGGAGGGGATTCAGGTTAAGTCATAATGTTCAATAGTCATTACCTCTAATCCAATGGTAAAACAATTGTAAATCAAATATAAGAAGCTAAATAAGATGTTGGAAAGGTGTACTTTAGTGTGGTTGTTGACATATTCAGTATTAGTATTCATTTTATTGTTGAAGTACCAGGTTTCCGAGCATTGGTTTTAATTCACTTTTGTTATAGTGTTATATGGCAATCAAGCTATTAAATTTACACCAGACTCTTCACAGTTAACAGTAGTTTAAAAAAAACTGCTGAAAATTTATGTTCCTTAATTTTGGTTTACTTTTAGTTGTTATTTTGTTACCAAAATAGCAACCCATAAGAAAAATTTTAAAAACTACAATTTTTCCTGGGGTTGAGGCTGTTTTTTAAACTTATTTTTTGTATAAACACTCTTAAATGCAAAGTTTAAGCAAAATCTAGATTTCGAGATTGTGGAACACACATCCCTTCAAACTCTGTCTGAATTTATTATACTGTAGTATAGCATTCAACTCCTAACATTTTTTCAGATTTCATCATCCTAGAAAATTACTAATTATAAATTTCATAGCCATTACACAATCTGTACCAAAGTTGACATGTTATCTATCTGGTATAATTCAACGAATGCTGAAATGACTGCATGATGACAAGATATATGACAATCTTGTCTGATTGTAAATAACACATTATAGGTGTGTTTCATGTCATACTGACATCCGCTTAGTCATTGTTTTTAAATGAGTCACACAGTTGAAATATTGAACAATATTACAATGTTGCAAAAAAATTGTTAATATTGGTTTTACTTTAATAGTTTTATCATTTGCTTTTGTGTAGTATGACCAAAGGGTTTCCTCCATTCATTTCATAATGTTTTCCCTAAGTGTAACCTATCACCTGTATTCCACCGTGTTGAACGTTCTTAACATAAAACCCTAATTGGAAGACTGACTATATAATGGGAATGATTGGAGAGAAGCTTGGTTACATACCGGTCACATTACACTGTATGTGAACTGTGAACCTTTTGCATGTCAAGGGAATTTCAATTTAAATGTTACCGGGCATATACAGTGTGTTCATTTTTTTATGCTCACCATTGGGATCTCGCAAACTATAAAAGTTACAGCAAAGGTCAAATTAGCAAAGTAGTGCGGAATTATAAGCTGAACAAAATGATGCGTAAAAATCCCAGATATTTCTACTCGTTCGTTCGCTGTGCTCGAAAAACTGTTTTTTGCTCAAAACTTCTTTTGCGTATAACTTTGTTATTTGTTGAAATACAAAAAAAAAACTTTTTGGATAAAACTTCACTGAAATTTTACGTAGATTCTGAATATTAAAACTAATTTTTTTTACTTCAAAAACCGTTTGAAGTAAAAAATTTTAGTTTTAATATTCAGAATCTACGTAAAATTTCAGTAAAGTTTCATCTAAAAAGTTTTTTTGTATTTCAAGAAATAACAAAGTTATAGTCAAAAGAAGTTTTGAGCAAAAAACAGTTTTTCGAGCACAGCGAACGAACGAGTAGAAATATCTGGGATTTTTACACATCATTTTGTTCAGCTTATAATTCCGCACTACTTTGCTAATTTGACCTTTGCTGTAACTTTTATAGTTTGTGAGATCCCAATGGTGAGCATAAAAAAATGAACACACTGTATAAACAGAAAAGTTTACAAACCCTTGTTAAAACCCATTTAAATTGTTTGATAATAACTCCAGCAAAATCGTTAACAAAGTCAGCCAAATTACGAGGATATATAATATAAAATACTTATGTTTAATTAATTTGCCTGAGGGATGAGACATTTAACTATGTTATCTCTAACAAGTGCACTTTGCTATCTCAGACAGTGACAAGTGTATTATAATCCATGTCACCCATAATCAATAATAAACATTGTGATAACATTTATCTAATCTTATTTAAACTGCTTTGTCCATTAAAGCAAATAAATATTTAACTTTAATGCTCTAAATGGTCTTGTTGTTGTTCCTTTGTAAAGAGAAGGTTTTTCCTTATGAAAATTATATGAAAAATCTAAAAGTTAATAATATTAAATTATTTTATTATTATCATTTTGGAATGTTTTAAAATAATTTTTTTTTTTTGTTTTTGCTGGAGAAATTCTTGACATTACATCCTGATCAAAAATTTATTTTGGCCCAAGGATGATGTGGTTTTTAAAAAATATTATAATTCATATATTTTAACCCTTAGTTTAAGATTATTTTCTAAGAATAATAATAATAATCTTTATTTGCAGAAGGACAATGTACAATTGCATTGCAAACGTCAAAGACATAATAAAACATAGGCTGCCAAGAGAGACAAGAACAATCAGTCCAAATTTTCATTTTCACTTTTTTTCAAAATTTCAAATTTTCATTTTCACTTTTTTTCAAAATTTCAAATTTTCACTTTTGCACAGCACACTTTTTATTAGTACCGAAAATTCCATTCGCGGTAACACCTAAAATTTTAGTTTTCCCAGCGACTCATCATGAACTCCCCGACCGAGTACAGAACGTTTGACACCAAAAGGCTCTTCAATCGAGTTTTAAATTGATTTTGATTTTGCGCATGTTTAACGCCTTCGGGGAGCTTGTTTAGAATTTTGATTCCAAACTGAGAAGGCAAATGCTCAAAAGCCACAGTTCTGTGTTGTTGAACTCTAAGATTGGCCCTGCCCCTCGTAAAGTGAGAGTGGATGTCACCGTTTTGAACGAGTGAGCATTTGTATTTACAGTAGACAGCCACTTCAAAAATGTAGAGGCAGGGCAGCGTTAGTATTCCAAGCTCCCTAAAGGCGTCTCTACATGATTCCCTGGGTTTTAATTTTGAAATGATTCTTACTGCCTTTTTCTGCAATCGAAAGACCCTCTCAAGTCTGTGATTTGCGCAGCCACCCCAGACACATATTCCATAAGAAATATGGGGGTAGATAAGGCCAAAATAGGCCATGAGCAGTACTTCCTGGGAGCAAAATTTTGATAAGTTACGCAATGCAAAAATACCAGAAGAGACTCTGGCACATACGTAATCTACATGGTCTTCCCAGGTAAGACCTTTATCAATGTGCATTCCCAAAAACTTTGTGGAATCAGTTTCCTCTAGGAGGTCTTCATCCACCATTACTGCAAGAGGCAGGTTTGATTCCCGCTGTCGGAGGCAAAATTCCATTACTTTTGATTTAGAGTTGTTTGTTCTCAGATTTATTTTGGAAAACATTTGAATGCACGAGTTGAGATCAATGAAAGCTTTAATTTCCAAATCTTGTTTTGAAAGGGATTTGACGCAGATAGTAGTGTCATCTGCGTACTGGATCACTTCTCCATTCTGAATTGATGAACCAGTTTGATTTACATACAACAAAAATAGAACAGGTCCCAAGATGGATCCCTGAGGGACACCTTGAACCATCTCTTCTTTCTGGGAGATTGAGTCTTCAATTTGTACACACTGGAACCTGCCATTCAGGTAGGACGCGAGCCACCTTTGGGGCAGGCCCCGAATGCCGTACGCATCTAACTGGTGCAACAGTGTCGCATGATGCACACAGTCAAATGCTTTCGACAGGTCAAGAAATATGCTGAGCACATGTTCTCGCCTCTCGAGGCCATCGACAACTGATTCAACAAATTTAGCAACTGCATCAATTGTGGATTTGGATTTTTGAAATCCAAACTGATCAGTCGAAATGATTTTGTAACGATCAAGAAAACTCACGAGATTTTCGAGGAAAAGCTTTTCGAAAACCTTACTGAGAACTGGAAGAATTGAAATTGGACGATAATTACTGGGGAGCGAACTATCGTCTTTTTTGAAAATCGGAATGACCTTTGAGAGTTTTAGTGACGACGGGAAAGTCCCGGTCTGGAAAGAGCGATTGATTAGTTTGGTCAACGGTTTCAAAATGTGCCTGAAGCAATGTTTGAGTAGCCATACAGACATGCCGTTGATGTCTGTTGACTGCTTGGGATTTAGTCCCTCAATAACACGAGCCACATCCCGATCATTCACAGGTGACAGAGCCATAGAAGACACCTGACCTCCAAAGTTTATGTTTGCAAAAGGGCGGGGCCCAAGTATATTAGCATCTGGCAATGCAACTGATGCAAAGTATTTGTTGAACTCCTCCGCCACTTCGTGGGGATTATCGATTTTTTTTATTGTTAATTTGTAATTGAACGGGTTTTGGTTGATTGAAACATTTGGTTGAATTATTAATGATTTTCCAAGCAGATTTTGAAAAATTTGAGCACCCCTTGAGGGTTTTTTCGGTTTCATAGGCCTTCGCGGCCTTGATAACCTTCCTGTAAATTCTTTTGTAATTTCTGTAAAAGGTTTTAAAATCTTCGCTTTCCGTGCAAATGTAAATTGAATGAAGATTTTTCAGCCTCTCTCGAGATTTAAGAATCCCTTGAGTTATCCACGTGTTTTTGTCAAAGGATTGTTTGAGTTTAGTTTTTTTTAAAGGGCAGCAGATGTTGAGATAATAGTTAAAACGACAATCAAAAGCCTGGAACATCTCATCTGCACAAGACAAATTGTCTAAAAATTGCCATGTTTCGGACTGTAATTTACTGTTAAGCTTTGCGATGTTTTTGGCCTGTGTGGCCCTTTTGGTTTTGAAAATTGGAGATATTTTTTCAGGCAAGTGTCCCGTGACAACTGCCTCCAGAGCGAAGTGATCGGAAATGGCCGCATTAATCACTGAGACTGTGGAATTTGGAATGTTTGTAATTACGTTGTCGATGGCCGTACTCGATGTTGCTGTTACTCTGGTCGGAGAATTCACGGACCAATTGAGGTGAAAGGTGCCCAAAGTGTCGCGAAGCCGCTGGGTCAGGTGGTCGGTGTGGTCTAGAACATCAATATTTATATCCCCCATAATAATGAATTTACTTTGCTTAGCGTGCAGAAAATTTAAGAGATGTTCTAGTTTTTCAAAAAAAGAATCGTTGCACGCATTGGGTGATTTGTACAGACCCAGTATGAATACTTTCTCCGTGGTATTCATGTTTATTTTGATCCCGGCAATTTCAAAGTCTAGGTCTGCACAAGATTCAATTTTGAAAGTTTCGAAAGAAATTGAGTTTTTAACAAAGATTGCCAAGCCGCCACCTTTAAAATTTTTTCGCACAAAAGATTCTGCCAATTCGTAATTGTCGAGTTTGAAAAGATTTATGTTTTCTTCCTTAAAACTGTGCTCCGAAACAATGAAAACGTCGGGAATGAGCTCTCCGCATAACAGAGAAAGCTCATCAACTTTGTTGGTTGCTGATTGAGCGTTTATATGCACAGCTTTAAATTTGGAAAAAGAAAGTTATGAGATTGTAATGAATTGAGAATCGTGCTACTTAAGATTGCTTTGAAAAAAGTAGTTTGGTAGTTTGGACTAAGTTCGTTAAATTGCAAAGATATACTTTATGCGGATTGAGATGTCCTAGAGATCGCCTCCTGATCGAAATTCGATTAAAATTTCAGTTGATCTGGACCCAAGAAGCTTAAAACATTTTTGAACTAAAACATCTGTTCTTTTCACAACAGCTGTCTAATGATTCATTCAATTCTCCTTTCTCCATAAGATTAACATTGGAACTTTGAAAGCCGAATGTGATTCTGCTCATCTACAGGACTATACCTTTCTAACGGTATGCTCGGATTTCTCCTACGATGTACACGAGCTGAGAAAAAAGGAGGAAATGAAACATGCTTGCGTATTAATATATAGATTGTCGTGCAGGGTAACCTAAAAAATAAATATTAAACGAATCATTCCACTCTAGAAACTTAGTAATTTAATGAGCAAGATTTCAATTTTAAAAGTGGTAAGGGTCTACTTGTATATTAAATTAAAACTAGCGTGCCTTTTTAGTGGACCTACACTCAGATTTATCTTAAATATTTAATTCTCATTACAGTACAGTATTCAGGATTTTGTATCTAAATTCTTTTTATCTACTAAGCATGGGTGGATATTTACGTCTTCACATTTGGGGGTGCAAGTTTCCAACACATCAATATCCATGCCTTTTATATCCAAATTTTAATTGTTCATTTAAGGCCTAAAAGGTAGCTTAATTTTTTTATCTTTCAAAAACCCTTTCGAACTCTATCCTACAGCATATCAAACTTCAGTTTGTTTTACTAAAAAATCATCACAGCAAACAGCTGGTGGGTATTGCTCACCTCCTAACACCCTCTGTAAATACACCCATGATAAAACAATTGGTTTTATCTGGATACTGGATACTCCAATATCTTGGACAACAAATTACAGCAACCTTGGTCAAAACAAAACAGGGGATATTTACTCTTTCACCACTTCACCCATCTTCCTTTTTAAAAAGTTAAAAAAAAGACCCCTTCGTATTCTTCCCTAAATTTCATTCATACCACAGAATCATAGTGAATGTATTAAAGTAAATACACTTTCCATTGTGATTAGATAAAGAAATGACTAGGGGTCGGGAAAGTTTTTAAAAAGGACAAGCCCTTCACCTCCTTACCCCCAATTTGCAGACATTTCACATCCAGAATCAGAGTGTACTTGAACAAACAGGCTTTCCAGTTTGGTTGTGGTTGAAGGAACAGATAGAATCTGATGTAGAAGTTATGGTTTACCCGTTGGGTTGCAGGAGTTGACGGTGACAGACGACACGGTTCTCGAGGGACACAACGAGGACCCCACGCTGGTCCAGATGAGACTCATCGGCGACAGGGGTGAGTCTAGTCTTTTTTTATGGCACATTTTTATAACCAGCCACGAAGAATAATAAAATAAATTCTACTGTGCAGGCAGAGCACCTGACAATGAATATAAAAATAACTCTAAAGTGAAATTGCTGAACCCTCTATGTAAAGCGAAATCCAGGTCGCCAAGCCATTGCTGTCCAGCTTCACTTGCGCTGTGCAAACTGATTACATACCTGGGTACATAACTGGGTTCGTGGTATTTTACAGTGGGCACTTTGTGACTGTGTGATCTTTTGTCATTCCCCTTTTGTATTTCCAACAATTACATCCAGTAAAGTTGGGAGATGACTTGTTGGCTAGCAAATTGTAAGGTGCCCCCACCACTATCAGCTTTATTTAGCATCTAAATCAAAGAAAAAAATTTTAATTCACCAATAGGAAAGCTAGATATCTCTGAAGTGGGGGTAACCTCCCCTCAATACCTTTTTCCTGAGGTGGCCAAGTCATCTCCCAACATTACAGAAACGATTTAGTCCACTGCTTTCAAAGAAAATCCTTACCACCTTTTGCTACAGTCAAGTTAGCTATAAAAAATTACCCCAGGAGAAGAACCCCAGGAGGAAGTCGAGTTTGTACTATTGGATAAGTCCAACACCTGGGAGGCTATCGGCAGAGATAGTTTAGGGACTGTTATCAGCCTCTATCCTAGGGTAGAGGTAGTCATGGGTCGGCATAATAAGTCTAGGTGCATTGCTCGTACAGTGAACAGTAATCAGTAATGTTAATCTGTAAAAAAAACAAATAGGAAAAGTCAATAATGACTTTAACCATCACTATAAATTCTTACCCCCAATGAAACACAGGCTGAATACAAATTTGTATAAAAAACAGGCCTGTGTAATAGATTTATATTTATGATGAAATATATCGGGTCTTAACTAAATTTAACAATAAACTGATGATAATTTCATCAAATTGGTATAATTGTGTGTGTTGAAACTGAATGCGTTCTCGCATACATTTTTTATAAATAAATAAATTGTAACCACTTGATCTCAACGGTCAGTCAATTTAGGTATAAATAGGTACAAATCGCTTCAGTGACTCAACTTTTTGAAGCATGGATCCAGTGTAAACATGTAAAAAAATCAACCTCCCTTTCATAAACCTGGCTTAAAGACCGTAGCAGATTAACCATACACTTTCATTTACGAAAGTTACTAAAGTCACTGGTTATCCTCAATATTTGCTCCATTACATCCAAGTTTTGTTTAATTTAGTCATGTACAGTTAACTGCATCTAACTGGAACCTTGATAACTTTAATTCTTCAGTATCTTGCGTTATTTTCAATCCTCTTGAAAAAACTTGCCTAAATAAAATACCCCCGTAGTATGCAGCGGATTTCCAGTGGAATTTCGGTATATTTTCTATTTGCCCATAAAACCCATGGGGATGAGAGTATGTAATTTGGCCACCAAATGGGTTTTTTTGGTAAATATAAGTTAAACCCAACCTAGTGAATGTACACAACAAATTTTATCAGCAACGGTGTTATTTTCATTTTCCCCATAAACTCTGTAGGGGTGAGTACATATATTTGCTGCCGTGTGGGTTATGTAAGCAAATATAAGTTAAACGTTTGATAATAAATATACATACCAAATTTTATCAAGATATGTCGATAAATGAGCAAGATATAGGACTTTTTGTTGATTTCCCATAAGCATAGCCATGCAAATCATAGTTTTTGTATTTTCCCCATAACCATTTAAGCCTACTAAAACATTTAAAATACTAAATTGTTTGTTTTTCAAGCTCTTTTAAATGGTTTATGCCTAAGTTAAAATTGATGAATTTTATAAATTAAGTGAAAAAACCCAAAAACCCATTTTTTACACTTTTAAAACCCCATAAAACCCTATTCCCATGGTCCGATCATTCTGGGTCGCATTCCCATTCAAGTAGATGCTGGCTTACACCCCTGTACCAAATTTCATCAAAATTGTAGGTTCCTCTCAAAAGTTATCGTGTTCACGGACACACTTTTATATAAATTTGAACTAGCAGTGTTTTTAGCTTCTAGGGACCTCAAAACAAAAATGTATCATGGTCCCAGTCTTAGATCTTACCATAATAGCATATTCCCTGTAGGGAAATTGACTAATAAAAAAACCATATGTACTTGAAATAATTTTACACTTAGGCTTATATTTTATTTCTGTAAGTTAAAGAAATAGCAAAAGTACATCTATACCGTAGCGAAAATTTTATTACCGGGACAAAATAGTACGGTACTGTACTCCATTTCAATTTTAACTCACCTCTAAATTTTGAAGTTTTATTGTAAGGACCTGGTTAGTAGAAACCCCAGCACACAGGTAACAATGAGTCTTAGTTGGTGACATACCTGGTCTAGCCTCTGTGTGCTGTCACCATACTGTATTTTAAGTTGAATGTAATAAATAACTACCTCTCGTCTGTTTATAGAACTAATCCTGTCGAACCATATGTCTCAAAGAAAAATCATAGTCCTGTGAATTTCAAATCAGCTAGAGTTGGCTGTATTTTGTTAGGGAACACCTAAATTATAAATTGAGGTTAATTTCGTGGGTTTGGAAGGGTGGTTGAGGTTAAAAGCTGTTAAGAGAGCTAATTTTGTTGAATTACTATACAACCCAAACTTGGGTTTGTGTACAAGACAAACGAAGTGTTATAAAACCTTTCAAACGGTTTTCATTTTGTTGTTAATGATTATAAAATTGAAATATAGTCATTCTGGATTCAGTTGTCACATTCTGTTATGCAGCTTAATTAGTGTAAGTATTGCAAAGGGTTGGACTGTTATTGAACCCAACGAAGCTGCGAGCTTTCTAACAAGCTCAATACTGGTATGTGACAGCTGAGCTGTTCAAGGCATCTGAGTGATAAACAGGCAAGTGTGTGATAAACCGTTTAACATTTGGATGAAACATAACTGTTCAGGGTTATCATTATTTTGCCAATTTAGATCCCAGCTGCCAGTCATGCTTAGATTGTTAATTGGAATATCTTTTGGATTTAACGTTGCTATAAAACGCAAGTCAAAATTGAAGTTAAATTATTTGTAGAATCTACATTTTTGTTCTTTTAAATAGACTTCTGTCATCTGTCATTAAATATATTTAAAACGAGATTATATAAAAAAATATTCAAATCTACAATTTTTATGCTGATTAGCTGAATTTAACTGATAAATTTTGTTACTATTTACTAATGTTGTGTACTATGTTGTAACTATTTGTTACTTCAATATTCGTCTTGGATAAAATGCACGAATGAAGTCTTTTATTATTTGCAATTATATTAAAAAGAGGACAGGAAAAAATTTTATTAAAATTCTTAAAAGGTTTAAAATAGACTACATTGAACTTAGGTAAGGAACCATCATTTTTTTTTTTACTTTTTTGAAATTAGGGTTACTGTATCTGTACCAGTAATTTTTAGAAACGTTATCGTGAGTTTTAATAACGTTTATAACTGTATAGTGGTAATGTAAAATCAGAGGAGAATTACAAATTTAATTTGAATACAATGTGACAAACTAATGGATTTTCACGGTAGACCTAATACAATAAGTAACAGAGATATTTTTATTGATCACTCAGCTTACATGCAATACCTCTTGTCCTTGTAGCTAATAATATATATATCAGTCAACAGAATTAAATCTAATTTTCCTCAGGTCGCAATAGAATATTTAAGCAATATTATACAGGAAATTGAAGAATTTTTCAACAGCCAAGGCTTTACAATTTTTTTTCAAGATACTGATTATTAAATTATAAGCATTGGGATGAAAATAATTAAGCTGACTAATTCCAAATTATTTATAATATATTTTGTAAATCTGAACTTGTTAAATTCTTATCTGTTCTTAGTATATTTCTTGTGTCATGACAATTTACATGTAGGTACACATTTGGAGTTAAATTCAAAAGCGGTGGTTCTCCTTTTTTTAATAAGACATTAACCACGGCTAATATATTCTCTCTGTAGCAATAAAACTCTATTGACAAAATTTTAGCTTGATGCTATACATTACTCATGACCAGTTTAAAATTAAAATCAGAAAATTCACTATGAAAAATTACATAGTCTGCAAATAAAGTTGACCCTAACTTCTGAAGGCACATAAGTTATATCCCATATTAACCATTTTCAAGGCTTCTTTCATATTAATAATTTTGAAAGCGAACAACAGAAACGGACTCAGAACTGATCCCTGGAGCACGCCTTGTGTTGCACACGAACTTGAGATGACCAATTCCTCGATATAGAAAACGTATTGTGCTGCTCAGAGAGATGGATCATCGGTGCAGATGTACTTCACATTTTTGTAGCTGGTTTTAGTTCCGGTATATGTGTATAACATTGCAGTTTCACACCAGATTAGCTTGCATCTGGATTAACATTTACATCAAGAACTGATACTTGGGACATATAGCTTATTGCATATGTTGAGATAATCATTCCTTGTCACTGAATTTTTTCTTATCAGTCAGATCGGCACTCCTTGATCTCTACTTTGTACCTCGCAGTTTGTTGGTCATTTTTTAAATGAATAAAACGATGCAGTTCCATCGCAGTACCAACTATGCAGTACCAAATCTTGAAACTTAATGATGTAATCACCGCCAAATTCAATCCACACCATCACGGTTCTGCACGGCTCGCGGCTCGACCGCAGGAATTCCTCAGCAGTTGGCCATCACGTTTGATGGAGGTTTGACCGCAAGATGGAGCCCGCACCTGTCGTGACGGTGGCGGTAGTGGGGCAGCGGCGCCGTGACCGAACCTACCATCAAGGCCACATAATAGCCGCTTTGTCTGACCTTTAACGCTTCGTGAACCTCCAGCGGCGTTGTGAATCTTCGGTTTGGAAAATTAAACTGACCAAGTGTTCCACAGGCGACCCATCTGGGGATTGTGGTGGCGTTGCATTTTGCCATTTGTCAGCTGAGACTAGCTTTGGAGTCAAATTGGTGTAGAGCGATTCTCTCATTTTGGGAGGCAAATGTGGCTGTGAAGAAGTAAGAAAGTGCAGTCTTCAGCTGTGAACGAACGAACGAACCCTCTAGCGGAGTGTGGGTGTTTCATTTGGGTTCATCTGGGTGTATTCACTTTGGTAGTCGAAAATGACTTTTGAGAAGTATCCCTGTGAACGTTGCGATTTTCGAATGTTTTCTTCCTTTTTAGTGGAAAATGTATGATTTTATTCATGAACTTTCAGATTTTCTTTTGCGATTTTTTCAATTTGGGAACGGAATGTTATATCCACGAAATTCCAGACAGAATTGTGGTGCATACGTTACATTGATGAATACTCTGGAAGTCGAAAATGACTGCAGATATCTCTGAGGATCTCAAAGTTAACGATTGGCAATTTTTTCTTCATTTTGCCAAACAAATTGGAATTTATTCATGTATTTATGTATCTTTGAGGTAAAATACATGTGTGAAGAAGTATCTCAATTTTCTTAGTAAAGTGGTAGTACAAGTAACGTGCCATCTAAGATGTAAGGTCTTTTTTGTGCGACGAGGTTTAGTTCTTACCTTAAGATAAATTAAACTACTTAGCATTTGTTTTTGTAAATGAGTCCATTCTTCAAACACCCCTTTTTCTGTTTCTTTTTTTGGTTTTTCTGATAACTTTTCCTTTTAGAGGTACCTTAGCCATAAATGGCCCTATCAAATTCATTATTGTCAAGGCAGCAAAAAGAGTGGGTATGTATTTCTACTTTACCTTACCAATGTAATGAGCTCTGTTAATACTTGCCAAGCATCTAAATTACCCAATCTCATTCGAGCCGTGACAACTATTCCGCCAAATCGCCCCTCCCCAGTCGTCGCTTATTGTTGTTTTGTCAGCAGGTAATAGATCGTAATGATGTCACGTTTTCTAAGAGAAACTCCATTAATTTACCGTAACTTTCACTGGCTTACGGCGCGGCATGGCGACCTCGACTATATTCACATTACTCTGTGTTGTAGTTGTAGTGACTCACAGGATGCGCCCGGCCAAACCTGTTGGGTTACGTCACGGCGCTATCAGTTCACCTTATCATGAGGTCGACCCCCCGGGGGGAGGGGGGGGGTCACGCTCCACGAAGCACGACTCGACCGGACAGACCGGATGAGGGAGTGGGATCGGGATGTTCTCCTGAAGACCCCACTGAGAGAATATTTGTGGCGTGTCCACGTATCTCCGGGTGATCGATCGATTCGGGTTTTTGCAAGGCTGACCCCCTCCCAGGGAATTCTTCCTATGGTTGATGGGGAAGGTTGATAAAACAGGTGAGGATTTTGAGGAAGTTTTAAATTCCGCCCACTGCTGTCAGTCAAATCAAAAAGAGACTTGAACCCCTGGTTAAGAATCCGGATAAGGTACTTTGAAAAATTTATTCAAAGACATAACACATAGATAATCTGTAGTTATGTTTGTTTCAACTCTTAAACTTCCTTCGCTTTGGGCAGTTTGACATACTTCGTTTACTGGTGTGTTGCAGAAAAGTCTATCCAAATCAAATGTGGCATTTCACAACACACCTGCGGAATTGGTGAATTTCTATAGTAAGCCCAGTATTCCTTGGTTCGTTTTCCATCAGAATAACATGGGGTCTTTTTTATTTTCTCCGCAAATATGGCAATCTTTTAAAGTTTTGAGCCAATTCAAAAAACTCCTTACCTACAAAGGCACCTTACCTACATTTCTTGTAGTATAGTACCAATGTTAACAAATCAATCCAGGATAGGATTTGATGTAGGCCTACATTATTTTGTATCATCTTCATGAAACATACAAAACTGTAATATAAAACTGTACAAAATTTAATTAAACTTTTGCACATTTGTAAATAATTTGTAAACTGAAATCTAATATATCCCATATAGCAACACTAAGAACGACGTTTTCCAGCAAATTCGTCCTAATTATAAAAGAGCCTGTTCAGCAAAGTTGCAGCGTATGAAATAATCCAATCCCGTCTCGTTATCAACGGGTCCAAAGCGAAAGAGACGAAATGTGTAAACAGTGCGGAGCTGGAGCTGGTGGGAGGGGAAATTAGAAGAGATGAAAGCAATCCGTCTGGTCGCGTTGGGAGGTGCGGCTGGTGGCATGGAACTGGGGGAGGGAGAGAGAGAGTGTGTGAGAGGGCGGGTGAGAGGGGGGGAGGGACATTAAAGGGGATAAGCCGGGCTGGATGTGTAATGCTCGCTCCTCCAAGGACCCGCTCTGGATGCTCGGGATAACGGGAGATCCGTTCGTTTTGGGCTTAGTGCTCCCGACTTGGCGGCCAGTAAATTGTCCCTGCTCCTCTCTCGGTCGGTTTAGTCTGCAAAATTACGTCGAAATCGATTTTGATATTTTGTGACCCAGGGTTTTATTCGCTGTATTCCTGGTACAACATATTTTCTGTTATCTTGAACCCAGCTAATCATTTCAGTCTCCTATAATTGTATTGATTTGTTTCTTACACGTGTGTTAGTCATTCTGGAATTTTCAACGATGTAATTTTATTAATGTTTCAAATTAGGTTTGAAAGCCTAGCGTAACCTGTCTCAATGTCCTTTTAGAATATACGTAATAGTAATATTTATAGAAAGTTATTTCTAAATTATTGTCGTGTAGATTAACAGAATCCTATTATAATCCATGCATACAACGGGATTTGAACATTTCTCCATAATTGTCTGGGAAGCTGTCTATGTGGTTATAGTGCTCGGCATTGAATGCAAAGGTTTTCGAATCGATCTGATAAAAATTAGAATCTTTTTGAACCTTCGATTCTGGACCCGATTGCTATTTTTGTTATTGGGCTAACAACTGGTCGACGTTAGGTAGTAATAAGACTGGTTTGTTCGGTTCCCCTTCATAACGTTATAAATAAATATAACCTGGCGCTGAAACTCACAAAAACACCCAAATTGTAATATTTTGTGCTAGTGTCATATACCCAGACAATTTTACCCTCCTTTCCTCTAAATGAGTGTACATTTGCTCTTTTCCAAATAAGATACTTCTCACTTATCTTCATCAGTGGCTTAAATATAAAAATAGAATCATAATTCCCAACTTTTTATGCTCTCTCAATCAATGCTATTCGTCCGTATCCTCGCCATATCTTCGCCCTTACCGTACAGCCTGTCAGTTTTTGTACTTGAGCTGAACCACACTCTACATTGTATGTAGGCCTACACGTATCAACCAGTACATCGTTCCACCTGCCACAGGTGTATTGGAACAGCTGCGCACTCTATATTCAACTCTCATGCACCATCGCTCTGGTTACACCAAGGTTAGAATATACGTGGTACATAGCGTATCGACTGTCCAGTAACACTCAAAGTCTTGGAAAATACTATATTATTTTTGAAGCCGTGTCCAGTAACACTCAAAGTCTTGGAAAATACTAGGCCTATATTATTTTTGAAGCGGTGTCCAGTAACACCCAGAGTCTTATTAAAACTTTCAAGTCTAGTTTTATAAGGGATTATAGAGGTTCTGGCGGTGGAAGGGTGTCCAGATTGCTGTGAGATTGAAGGGCTAAAGTTATCTTCTTTAAAGTGACTGATGTGCTCAGATATAAGCATCAATATAGTTACAAAAAACAGACATTGCGATACTCTCATTATCAGAATATTGAAATTCAGATACGACCGTTTTATCTGACAACATACTTTTACTGTGAAAGAGGTTATGTGTTTTTTTTCCGGAGACAAAGGATTTAGAAAAATGGTGCAGCAACTTGAATGTCATAGGCCTACTGGAATGCTTTGAACGTGCCTATTTTATAAGTAAATGAGTGTCATCTTTCCCCATCAGTTAGCTCTGTTTTACATAATTTGTCTGAAGGCAACACCTTCATAAACATTAATCGAAATACATTACATCTTGCTTATTCATCAGATTGTACCAACAGTTGTTTAAGCCAAACAGAGGCT
Organism: Neoaliturus tenellus; assembly: GCA_030545055.2. Taxonomy (NCBI): domain Eukaryota; kingdom Metazoa; phylum Arthropoda; class Insecta; order Hemiptera; family Cicadellidae; genus Neoaliturus; species Neoaliturus tenellus. The sequence goes on along the minus strand of CM061531.1, from coordinate 33,427,360 downwards.
ATTTAAAAGTTCTACGCTATGTAATCGACAAAAAAATATGTGAACCAATCTTTACTATGGCTCTAAAAACATTCAATATTTTAGGGCTAAATGTCACATTTTAACGAGTATCTAAATTAACAAAAATCAATGTGTAACTACTAAACTATTACGTAACCAAATATTCATAATGATAAAAACTCATCACGTTTCAAAGCCCGACATTGATTCGACCTCGGCAAAGACACGTGTAATTAACTCAACTGAGCCGAACAAAGTCGCGAGGAGGACGGAGGGTGGAAGGGAGCACTAAAGGGCGAAGTAGGTTTTGTGTAAGGGCCGTGAGGAGGAGGAGGGGGGGGGGTGAAAGGGCTGGAGATAGAGGGCGGTTTTATCATCGCGGCGAAATAGGTCACACAGTCCCTTTGTGCCGGCGCACAAAACATAGCGGAAGCTGTTCTGAAACTTTAACAACGCGAATACCTCCAGCATTACTGCTGCTGTGTAGTTGTGTCGCCCCGTTTCCAACTGCATCCTTGCCATTTAAATGTACTTCCTTTGTTTGTCCCGTGTTTTATGTGGGATGTTGTGTTGTTATTTTAGAAACGTCGTTTTTATTTTGGCATTTTTTCTTTGTTGCTTACAATGTTGGTATCGGTTTATTTATGTTATCTTTTCGAAACTTCATTTATCTAAAATACTCAATATTAGGAATTAGTCATGACTGGATGATTGAAACGATATCAAACGCTTCCTGTTCCAAGAGGCTATTGATTATTCATATCAGTTTTTTTTAACGTTTTGGCATTTTAAGTATTGATTGTATTTGAAGTTGATACTATCGGTAGGCATGTCAGAGGTTCAAGTATGTACTGTATGGTGACTTTTTATTTATGTGTTATTGATGATAATTCATGTAATTATATTCTTTATAAATTTCACTGTTCAAAATTATTTATAAGTAATGTAGCAGGGACGAATAAAATAAAAGACTTCACCAAAGTTTAATCAGCACATACAAACCCTTTCTAACCACTTCTTTGTCTCTCGCCGTTGATTAGTTGTGTAAAATCTATAGATTTAACAAACATTCACCTATTTATCCAAACTTTAAACCATTCATCAATAACCGTGCTGTTTTGATAGGAGACTTACCTCGTTATCTATTTACAGCTGTTGCAAGCATTGGACGGAAAAGGTCAAGTGTTTATTACAGTAACGAGAACGAACGCCCTTTACTCCATTAAAGGGCGCATTCGCTGGTTAATACGACTGGAAACAATGAACAAAGAGAATTATGCTTCTCATATTATTTGATAACACAATCACTACGATTTGTATTCGTTGTAGAGTTTTATTATTGATAACTGGGCTATCTATTTACAGAAGTCTCTTTACACGCTAAAGTGTTCTTACGCAAAACTAAACTTTTAATGTTATCAGGATCAGTTGTTATATATAATACATATCCTTCTGTAAAACCGGTCCAATCGTCATATAGTCACAGCCACTGTAGCTTAAGACAACAATTGGCATAAAAATGCAAATGGCCGGTTCTATTTATTGTTTTTCTTACTTGTTTATTGCTTCTTTTTTAGGGGCAACTTTGATAATGTATATTAGGAATACTGCCATAAAATATTTCTGCTAATCGATTTAAGTTTAGTTTTGAGTGATATTGATGATCTATATTGATGTGGATTTACTGTTCTACATTTATCTATTTCAAAACTGCTCGATTTCGAGCAACCGGTACACTAGGCAAAAATTTGTAGGCGTATAAGTTCAAACCTTAACAAATTTTCAGGACCTTTCCAAGTAACCAACATTCATGTTTGACAGAATTTTGGCACGATAAAGAATGTTGTTGGAATGTTAGCAGAACCGAACTAACCGACCTCCAAATGTCACAAAAGTGCGCCACAATCGCAGTCTTGTGTCTCCTATAGCTGTTGACCCATACTTGACCCGATGTTCCTGTTGCAGTGGTGGAGTCCATCATGCGTGGCGAGGACGTGGGCATCACGCATCGCAGGTCACGCTCCAGCACCACGCCGTCCCAGCCGCCCGCGCTCACCACGCCCGTGAGTACCCCAACCACACAAACACAACGTAGACCTGCCACGTCATCACTCTACAGTCCTGAGATATCACGTCATGCTGCCGTGTTGGTTTTATTTCCCATAAGAGCAATGCCAAACTTGACCCCCACAATTTGTCATTAATTTCTTTATTTGTTGTCCGATTGGTTCAGAATAAATTGTGTTTGAATCGCAAATTGATTGGTCGTACCTTCTGCGAGATTGATTTTGAGGTTTTATAAAACACCTATTAGAAAGTAGTACAAATTTTATTAACTCCTTTAATTTCAAACCATATCCGTCTTGATGAACCCTTTAAAGTATAATCAGAAAATTATCTACATAAGAAAATAAAGGAGACAATATGTTTAACGTTGATCTTATGGGAATAAAACCAAATTATTCGTCATTGACTCCATTGCATTTTTAAATCCCCGCTTGAAAATCAAAATTTGATTATACCAACGAACTTTTGTTCCTGTACTGAACGATCTTATTTTATTTAATTTTAAGCATAATATGATAGATTTTGAAAGGTTCTGAAATATTTGATTTGGGAAAGTTCTTTGCCCCCATTGTATGCAATTAACTTTGTGTTATTTCGTCTTGATAAGGGGTTTCTCTTCCTGAAAAAGGTTTGGTGTTTCCAATAATACATACTACCAAACTAAACAAAGGTAAACCAAGTACAGACCAATGTCATACTTTTTCAGTACCGGTACATAGTAGTAGGCCTAATGTCTACCGTATGGAGAGACTTGGACAGACGTTCAAATCTCAAACATTCGGTAACAGTTTCAATCCTTTCTCTATATATGGTTTGTGATCATTATAACTTGAATAACTTATTTATATTGGACATATATCAGTTTTATTTGTTACCATTAAAATTATCATATTAGACCAGCACTGTAAATATCCTGCTAATATTTTAATACAGAATAAAATATCGAACTGATAGGACTATATTTTTTCCAATCATAGCGTGAAGGCCGATAAGATAGTTTGTTTATTGACATGGCAAAGTGAACAATGAGTTTGATTGATAGTCTGTTTATCTTAATGCCAAAAGCGATAAAGTTCGTTCTAAAGTGTCATTCACAATGTTGAAATCACATCAAATATTAATATCTCTCTGCAGCCTGTTCATGACTTGTTACTGTATTTGTATATCTGCAAAAAATAATTTCCGTTATCTTTTCCTGTTTTACAAAGTTTTGTTAACATAGTAGTAGGTATTTTTATGATGGATTGTTACCAATATCCTTATTGTAATATTTTGTATTGTAAAAATGTACACTTCGTAATCTACTTCAAGATATCTACTTTGACAGTTTTTTTCTGTCTTTAAATGAGACAGGGTAAGAAGGGACAGCAGAAGTCAATTTCACACAGTTTGTGAGCACATTTCGATTTTATGAATTTAGCCTTGGGATTTGACAACTATTTTTCGAGCCTGACATTCAAACCAATAAAAAAAAACCGTTCTACTGTCTCATATAGCGACGTCATTTGCAATTCGGCGTGTTGAGTGCCACGCGCCCCAGTACAGTATATACTGCTGTATGTACACAACATTCCGCTATTCCGGTAGCGACGGGCGTCTGTTCAGCGTCCGTCGGACCAAACAAACCGCTGCTATTTCCACGCTGGTTTGGACAAGTGTTTACTACTTTCACGGTTCAAGCCAAATAACCTGCCTTTACGCCGTGGCTGCTTTCTCTCCTCCGCCTGCCAGTCGCTGAGCTATCGCTGGTTTACCAACTGTGCATCGTTTGGCCTTGTTTTGTGTTACGAAAGTCGTGTGATTTCTCGTAGTTCCTGTTGGTGGTCTGTTCTTGTCTTAAATAGATTTTCCAATCTGTATATGTCTATCTAATCGTGTAAAGATAAAACTTTTTTGTAACGTACATCGCAATCTTTTTCTGCGTGATATTTATTTCATTTTACATTTCAACATTTTCTTGCTTCAAGTTTATGAGCTAAGCTATCCACTCCTCACTTCTGTATGACTACATAATGGCTGTTGGCTAGATTGGCTATTTGGTCCATTTGATTATCATTATCATTCCTATGTCACTAACGAATACACAAATTTTTTATAAAGTGATATCTGTTCCCTTTAACCTACAACGTTTTTCGTCTGAAGACCTGCACATTTTGTATTTGAACTGCCCCAATCCCCATCTTAACGAAGTCAATACTAGTGTTTAATTATTCCAGTGGCTTACAAGGAACTAATCCTTTAATCCGTTTTAGCTTGCTAAGTATCTATATTATATAACAAACCCATTTACTAACTATTCGTCTACAAGAAAATTATATTTGCGACTTTCTTCGCATTGGCATAAGTTTCCTGTGTGTTCCGTCTTGCACATTCCAATCGAAACATCCTCTGTTCTTTTTATCGTATCACCAGGCCTCCAAATTGTCTAGACCAAGCCTAAAGACTTGTACAATAGAGTGACCTCTGTTCTCGTGGACCACGGTCGAACGGGACCTCAAGCGCGTCGACTCCCAATCCCAATCAAGATGGCGCCAACTTTCTCCAGTCTCGATTCGGTAGCTGACCCACTATAGGCCGTTTGGCCGTGGGCTGTGATCTCCGGTTAGACTGAGCCGTGTAATTGCTCTCGTAAAGCCTGAAAGCCTCCGGCGTCGAAGGCCATCAGAGTACAGCCTGAATAATTCAGGTTCGGGCTTCGGACTATAAGAGTAAGAGTTACGTTCTTCATCCATCAAACACCTAAAAGTAGGCTATACTGTAGTTATATGATCTCTACAAAAGTCGAATAATTATTTTACTTTACAATATTTGAGGTTTCATCATTTCTACAACTTTTTTGTTCATTAACTGAGGTTTCGTGGAAGGGCCCTTCAGGTAGTCTATGAATCAATAAAAATTTAGGCTATTTGGCCCCCTTTTCTCACTTTCCTTAGCGTTTATAGTGTTGGGGTTTTTGGTTTTGGTGATCTATTATTAGCTATGCCTACAATATTTGTACCATTCTTGGCCTTAACATGTTTTATTTTTAAATTTATCAATATCCTAAATATCGTGCATGTAAATGTGCAATACTAGGTTTGGGACAGATATATAATCTTTTCATTATTACTCTACTTACTAAAAGAGAATAACTTAAGATAGCGTTGAAAATTATCAATTGTCTTGGGACATGGCAAGACAGAAAAAGCTTATAAATGGTAGAACACTCATGTAAAGCTTCAGTGTTCCACCCACCATTTTTCCTTGTGATTATTCAAAGTACTTTTCAAATCTGGAGTGAAGATTGAGAGGAAATGGACAAAAACAGTTCCAAGTAGGTTCAGAATCGTGCTGGCGAGCATTCCAGGAAGATTATCGACAAGCCAGATAAACACGATAACGAGATCGTTGACCCCGTCGTTTGTTATTACACCGAACTGCCACAATATCCGGGCTGCCGGGAGAATTGGTTTTACCTTTGTGACCAACTTGTTGTTTATAAAGTTTTTAGTTTCCTACAATTGATATTTCAATTGTTATTGCGAGATATTATCGGTCGGAAGTACTGTAATTATTGTTGGAAAATTGGTTTTAAGCCAAACAATTATTTTAAGGATAGTCTTTTTATTATTGGTTCCATTGTCGTTACTCTACTCCGTGGTACTGGTAACTGAACCTAACCTATAAACCTAAATATTATAATTTTTCAAGTGTTAACGTAGAGAAATGTATCCTTATAGCCAGAAGGCGTCCCATTATAATTATTTGTTCATCCAGACGCACTGGAATAGCCAACCGTTAAATTTTTAGTCCAGCAAAGAATAATTTGTGAATATGCGTTTTTATAAAAGCTTGAATTAAAGCTTCTATTTGTCGGAAAATTACCATGCACTGTAATAAAAATGCATTTGTATATCCCTAGAAACTGAATAATCAACACCATCCTCTAAATTGAAGTTATAAATATTTTTAAACCACTTCATCGCAAATAAATGGTTTTCTTGACCTCTTTCATTTTCATCTCTTTAATTTATTACAGGGGCTAACAGCAACGATTGAAGAATTTATGTAAACAGTCAATTAATTGCAAGATGGGAACCGCATTCCTGTAATGTTGCCTGTAACTTTTCCGTGTCGTAACTTTGTTGTTCACACCAGTTGTTCAAACAGCAGCAGTTACACAGTTGGTGGCCTTGAAGTTGATCCGAGCCAGCCAGCCAGGCAGGCAGGCCGGTGCAGGCGCGATGTTATATCTCGGGGGGGGGGGGGGGGGGGGGGTACTGATAACGTCTGACTGCCGGAGCTACTGCTGATAACAACTTAGTACAGAGGTCAAGGGTCGTCCACATTTTTGACCGCCTTTCCGGGTGTTTTTGATCTCTCGTTGAGGTCTATTTTACAATATACTGTATCAGTATTTTTTTTACGTAAAAATCTTGAGTGACCCAAAATATCTCGTCCATATATATTTTACTTGCCTACTATTAAATCCATATATTTTAAACTTTTTGTGACTCGGAAGCTTGTGAATTCGGTTGATTTTTGTATTTACGTAAGTTTAAACTTGTTTACCGGTAGAAGAAAATGTAGTATTTGAATATTGCTTTACGACTTTATCGACCTAGTTTCATCCATCGTCTCTTTCTAGTTGTTTTAAACTTAACTGTCAAAATTTGCGGTTGCAGAGTTTCAAATGATTTTATAATGGATGTAAGGCAATGTTGTAATCATTTATCAACTTTTGCGTGCCCGTATCCGTCAGTTCGACTATATTATAATTTCGGTCTTTTCTTGGTGTACGTCCCTTCATTTCTACAGCTTTAAAAAGCAAAAATTTGAGGACCTCGAAAAGGCAGACACCCTTATAAATTAATATGTTTTAATTTCCTACATTTCCACGCCAGAACTCATACAAAATGTGAATTTTCAATTAGAATATCATAACATCGTAAATTAGTTAAAAGTTTAAAGAAGGGTTATTTAAAGATAGAAAACGTTTATCCCTTACACCTTTCTGTCCCACATTTACTCTGTGATTCACTTCATGCCCAACAACCCGCCGTTAAACCAAATTATAATAATGACAGATCGACGCGGCGGCGAAACCTCAAAACCAATCCATTACCACGCCGCATTACTGTACGCTCCATGTTAATTAGCATTACTGTACGTTTCACGTTCATTAGTGCTCTCTGGTGGGCTCAATTGGGTCACTTCAACTGTGATTAGATCCGTAACGGAATTCCGTCCGCGGATCATTTGTTTGCACGTTTGACCAGCGACAGCAAATGGCATAATCGTTGTCCATTTTGTGGGGGTTATAAGTTAATGATTTCCCACGAGGTCGATGTTTTCCAGTTTTAATATTTTCCGAGATCTGGTTCAAAACTTTGATAATATTGGTGGAATTAAATTTGATCCATTTTTATTCCAAAAGTCCTAGTTGGAAAACATTTTATTGGGCGTCTTTTTATCCCAAGTCTGCAATAAAAAAATTAGAAGGTAAACTACTTCAATCACCATGTTTGTCCTTTTCGTGAAGAGTATGAAAAGATTACCGTCCCCCTCCCACAAAATATACGCATGCCTGTAAAGATTTTGGTTTTGGTGACTACAGTAACACCATTATTAAATACTAGCTGTTGCCCGTCACGGCTTCGCCCGTGATTGAATTTATTTTATAGGTAATACAATCGTTTTGAAGAGCAACGAAATCTACTTCCTTGAGAATGACATTGGAACAATGAAGTAGTGTGAGTGGAGCTCTGAAGGAATTTCGCAAAACCTGTTCTTAGAGAGAAAAGGTTTCTTAAATAGAAAAGGCCTTAACCTATGAGCAAATAGGAACGACCATGTCAAATTTCAACCCCGTAGGCTCTACAGTGATATTGAAGACATGTGGGTCGGAGCCCTAAAGAACATTAAACAGTACTTTTGCAAAACTGTTTCTTAGTGAACACCTATTAGCAAACCGGAACCTTTACGTTAAATTTCAACCCGTAGGATCTATAGTAGATTTGAGAATTTGTGGGGAGGAGCCCTAAAAGAAATTTGCAAAATTGTTTCTTATTGATCACCTATGAACAAAAAGGAACGTCCATGTCAAATTTAAAACACGTTGGCCCTTGATTAATTTTGAAGTCAGGTGAGGTGGAGCCCTAAAGAACTACAAAAACTATAGCCTATTTACAAAACTATTTCGTAGTGAGCACCTGTTAGCAAAACGGAACATCCACGTTAAATTTATACCCCCTAGAATCCATGGTAATCTTGAGGTTCTATGGGGTGGAGCCCTAAACGAAATTTTTCAAAATTATTTCTTAGTAAGTAACTATGAGCAAAGAGGAACCCCGATTCAAATTTAAGGGGATGAACACACAGAACGCGGCGCGGCGCGGCACGGCGCGGCGCGTCATGACGCGTGAAAAACAAATTCATAGTTTGTTATGGAGTTCAACACACAGAGAGCGGCGCGGCGCGGCGCGGCGCGGCACGGCGCGGCGCGTCTTTACTTGGACCAGTTGAGTTTGATTTTTTGGAGCGTCAACACGCGTTTTCGCGCGTCTTCCCTGCAAATATGATGGATGGTGAGTGTTTAACGAAGTGTTTTGTAGGCCTGCACTGTGGCAAGCGAAGCATAAACATTACAATAACAGAGGAATTGTGGACACGCTGTGGAATGAGGTGACAATGGTAGAATATATTGCTTAAATCTATACTGTACTTATTTAATACACTGAGGTTTATTTTGTAATTGGAACTTCTTTTCAGTTTTCACTGACTTTAAAGTTGATAGTGTCGTTGGACAGACTTGGTGTGCATGTGTAGTTGTTTGGTAGTCCGGATTCGGGATTGTTTAACGACGATCGCAGTATTTGACATTATAAAACCTACACTTATTTATTGCACTAAGGGTTTTTGTGTGGAGAACTCCTCCTACAATTTACAACCAAAATTAAAGTTTTTGGTGACGTTGGATACGGTTTGATCTGTATTTGTTTCCGCCAAAAACGAACGTGTGATACTTTAAGTGTTTTCCAAACGCAGCAAACATCGAACCAATTTGCTCAACGCCATATCGGACACTGATTACTGAAGTGAAAAGAGTAGAAGACGCTCCGCGCCGCGCCGCGTTCTGTGTGTTCAAGTCGACGCTTGATGACGCGCCGCGCCGCACCGCGCCGCCCCGCGCCGCGTCGCGCCGCGTTCTGTGTGTTCATACCCTAAACCCCGGAGGCCCAACAGTAATTTTGAAGTCCTGTGGGGCGGAGCCCCAAAGAACTTCGAAAACTGTATTTGAAAAACTGTTTCTTAGTGAGCGAGCACCCGTGAGCAAAGAGAAACGTCCATGTTAAATATCGACCCCGGATGCCCAAAAGTAATTTTGAAGTAATGTAGGGCGGAGTCCTAAAGAACTTCGAAAACTGTATTTGAAAATCGTTTTTTAGTTAGCACCCATGAGCAAAGAGAAACGTCCATGTCAAATATCGACCCCGGAGGCCCTAAAGTAATTCTGAGTAAGCCTGTCTGGCGGAGCCCTAAAAGGGATGTTTAAAGCACTTTTTTGAGCACCTAAGAAAAAAAGATCACTCCAAATTTCAACCGTGCAGGTTTCCTAATTCGTATTTAAAATTGGCCATGCGGATAGCGTTATATTAAAATTTCAAAGGCCTGTGGGGCGGAGCCCTGAAGGAATTTTGTTAAATCATTTCTTAGTGAGCACCTAAGAGGCAAGACGAACCTGTGTTTAATGTTTCAAGTAAATACGTTTGGTATTTCCTGAGATTTCATGATGAGTCAGTCAGTAATCACTCCCCGTCAGGTTTAGCTTGGTCGCTAAGCTCACTCGCCGCAACTATCCTCTAGTTTCTTATTACCAATCTCCCCTCAATAATTTGAATCAGAACAGCTGTTTACAAAATTAATATTCCTTAATGTAATCATATGTTCCAATACAAAAATGTTGCTTCCATAAGAATAACATGGTAACTTTGAAGACGTGTGGGGCGGAGCCCTGAAGGAATTTTCAAAAACCGTTTCTTAGTGGATGCCTACACCCTAAAAGGAACGTCCATACAAAATTTCAAGGTTCTAGGTCTAGTAGTTTAGGCTGTGCGTTGATACGTGAGTCAGTGGTATTTGACAAATATAGTAGATGTATACATCTTCCCTTGTAATTTCAAAGTTCTCTTGTAAAACTAAGGAGTTATTGCATTCAGTTAATTTTTAGCGATTTCATATATCAATGGTTTAAGGTGCTGCGCCTAAATCTTTTACTTTTTAAAAATAATAACGAATGCTAGTTGGTTGCATAGAGCGGAAATAATAGTCTAATAATGAAAATTATTCAGCTGATAATATTTTACATTGTAGTTTAGGCCTATGGGAATTTACATACCTTTCCAGATTAATTTTCAATTAATTTTTTCGTTTTTTTTCTCTTTTTAGCGAATTTCCCTATAGGGAATACGCTATTACGGTAGTAGTCACGGTAAGACCTAAGCCCGGGACCATGATTCTTTTGCGTTTTGAGGTCCCTAGAAGCCAAAAACACCGTTCGTTCAAATTGATATATATATATATGTATATATATATATATATATATATATATATATATATATATATATATATATATATATATATATATATATATATATTATAGGTTTAAGTTCACTGAATAGGGCTATTATAATTATATAACAAGTATTGAAATTACCTGAATACCCTTCAAATTCATTTTTTATTAATCAACTGACAATTGTTTCAGCGAATCAGAAACAATTGTCATTTAATAAAAAATGAATTTGAAGGGTATTCAGGTAATTTCAATACTTGTTTTATATATATATATATATATATATATATATATATATATATATATATATATATATATATATATATGTGTGTGTGTCCGTGAACACGATAACTTTTGACCGGAACCTCCGATTTTGATGAAATTTGGTACAGGGGTGTAAGCCAGCGTCTACTAGGTTGAGTTCGCGAACCAGAATGATCGGACCATGGGAACGGGATTTTATGGGGTTTCAAAAGGGTTAAAAATGGGTTTTTGGCTTTTTTTACTTTTATTTTGAAAATTCAGTAATTTTAACTTAAACCATTTAAAAGAGCTTAAAAAAACAAACAATTTAGTACTTTGAATTTTTTACCTAGCTTAAATGGTTATGGAGAAAATCGAAAAAGTATGTTTTCTATGTTATTCTTATGGGAAATTAACAAAACCTTCTAGCTTGCTTATTTATTGACATATCTTGATAAAATTTGGTGTGTATATTCATTATGAAGCGTTTAACTTATATTTGCTTAGAAAACCCATATGGCGGCAAACCTACGTACTCACCCCTATAGGGTTTATGGGGAAAATAAAAAGAACACCATAGCCTTATAAAATTTGGTATGTACAATCACTAGGTAGGGTTTAACTTATATTTACCAACAAAACCCCTATGGCGGCAAACCTACATACTCTCATCCCCATGGAAATTTTATGGGGAAATAGAAAATTTACCAAAATTCCATTGGAAATTCGCTGAGTACGCAGGTCTGCTGCGACGGGGGTATTACTAGAACTGTTGTCATTTCAAACAGATTGCTTCTTGGCCATGGTCAAGTAGGCCTAATGAAATGGGTCAAGCAATTACTCGTAAAAAAGATCTATCTGCTTTATCGTTATATTTACCGCATTAATGTTTTTTTTAATCGATACTTTTTCATTCAACTGATTCAACCAAACTGCAAACCAGGCAAATTATACTCTATGATACTGTAATCGATTGGATTGACAACAATACTGCCCCAACTATAATACTCTATTGTAGACCAGTACAAAACTAGATTCAGTTAGTGGTACGATAAGATTTAACGTCCATCCGACTGGGCAACATTAATTATGTACATGAAGCCCGGTCGGTTTCCAGTTGCGTGGACGGCCGTATTTATCGTGAGCAGCCACTATAACACAGTGCCGCTGCCGCCCCGCACGGCCATGATTGCGTTTACCCGTGCACCCGACCGAGCCGAACGTTGCCGAAGTGCTCCGAGTCCGCCCGAACCTTCTCTCGGCCCCTCACAAGTGTTGAAATCCTCATGCGACTTGGTTGCTCCTCATCTCAATCTTTGTATTTCTCTGAAGTGTATCGCTGTACGTTTTGAAAACGTGTTTATTTCCAGTCGAATCGCGTTTTTGGATTACTAGTCCCAGGTGAGTTTGTTCAGGTTTGTCTATGTCGCTATTTTTATTCGATGCGTGCTGTCCGCCCGATGTAGTTTCTAATTTCGTCCTTGAGACTTCAAACGTCATGTTCGGCGATTGTTCCCACCTCTGACCTTAACACGTGTTTTATTTGGTTTTTATCTTGATGGATTGTGTTGTTTGTGAACCTATATAACCCTGCTTATCGATTGCTATTGTATTAAGCAACAATTTATTTAGTTAGGCTCTAGTGCAATTGATTCATCCAAAAGCATTCATTTGATAACTAATTTGTTATGAAAATACTTTCTTACGTCTTTTCAATATTCAACCAGAGTTATCTAGTGTTTTTAATTAAAGTGTGATCAAATTTAGTTTTGTGTTTTGCTTGGATGACTAAATAGAGCATGATAGGCCTAGTCATTGAAATTAAAACGCTAGTTGCTTACATTATAGGCTAAATAAAACTTTTGAGTTTCCTGAATGCATATCAATTTATTAAATCATTTATAAACATCCGTGTGCAAAAAAGCCAACTGTTTGACTACCTATAATTTCTGTTTACACCTTCTGTCTAATCGCATATTAAAGGTGCCTCTCCCCAAATCAGTTGGGGGTGACTACACCTAAGAATTCCCAATCAATCAACAATGACACCACCGCAGGGGAGACTTCACGCTTGGCTAATGATGTCACATCCCAGTAGCCTAGCGAGGTGGGCGAGCCCGATTAGACTTTCAAATCGCGACGTGAATGTTCTACCTGGTTTATGACTGTTTTAATGAGTCGGTCGAGCACAATGCTCGTCGCGGGGGGGGGGGGAGAGAGATGAGAGATCGTGTTCGCTCTGGAGGGGTGGCGTCCTCCCTGGGGGGTGGCGTGTGTTTTTCATTCATCGGTATTCTTTTATCCCCTCAGATCTCCGTTTGCATTGCGCAACTAGCGCGGCGGAAGCGAAGTGGGTCGGCGAAAGTCTGGGCTCTCTCGTTTCGTGATTGTTTAACCGCGGTGATGTTTTGTCGGATTAGTTTACCCCCCCCCCCCCCTACACCCTCACTCCACCCCACCCTTATCTTTCTCTTAAACCCACCCGTTTCTTTCCCTGGCGCTGAGTTTATTCGGGCGATTCATTGTTTGTTATTGTTTGCCCTAATTTGAGCTCCAGTATTGGAGTCTGGGAGTTACAGCGATAATTATTGTTAGTTTGTTGCAGCTGTCGTTTTTGTTCTGTTGCGAAACTGTAATCTTAACCAATTGTTTTCACTGTAAGACCTATTATATTTAAAAAAAAAGGTGTTTCAGAGAACACCATTTAGGCTTCTTAGTGATCTGATGCAACTTAATTTTATCGTATGTCACCATTGTCTCTTTAGATGTGTGTTCACCTTGAGCTGGCAGTTTTTGTGTACCTACAGTCTTTGTTTTGATTACTGACAGCAGCTAAATAAATGATAAGCCCTAGTAATAATGTATTCCCTACTCATCAATATGAATTTCATAATCCGATAAATTAATCATTGCTTTTACAGTAAGTTAATTAAAATTTCCATAACAGGCCTACGACGGACTTTAAATGCAAGACACTTCCTAAAACCATTTTACATTAAAAAATGTAATACTGTGTACAATATTTGTGATTCTTAGATCATGAAAACAACTGTAAAACCCAAGAAAAGTTTAGTAGATTGTATAATTATTCAAATTATCTTAAACCCTAATATTTAGATGGCGGTGTAGCAATGTTAACCCAGATCGCGGTGTGGCCGGATGCAGCAGGAGCGGATCTCGGATGGTGCGATAGTTGATCGTGTTCCCAGTAGAGCGCGGCGCGGTCGCGCCTTCCACGAACTCCGCAGGCAATTACCGCGCGGCGTTGGCAACATGGCCGCCGGCCTGTGCTCGTTATGTCATCAATATTGCAAAGTGATGACTCGCCAACGCGCCGCCTCGCGGATAAAAACTCAACTATTAATAACTCAAAGGGGGTTAAGCCTATGAACACGGACGGCGTGTAATGATGAAGATGTACGATTTTTCAGTAGACGGCGTGTCCAAAATTGGCATGATTTTTATTTACTCGAGGCTTTTGTTTCGTGGTTGTTTGTGGAGAACAAACGAACGGTTTACCATACGAACTTAACATGATAGATGAAGCATTTATCTTAGAAAATGGGTATATAGCGGGGAAGAGTTAGAGGGTTGCCTAAAGCCAAGGCCGTAGCCAGCGGGGGGGGTCAGGGGGTCGAAACCCCCCCCGAAATTTTGGAACACATAATTAAAAAAAGGCCAATAAAAATATGTAGAATTTTTCCATAAAAACACTGTTTGAAAATTAAATAATGTCAAGAAACAAACTTAAAAACAAAGTAAAAAATAGTCATTTGTTCAATTACAATGTTCAAATAATAACGGAAGTCGTAGTTAATCAGCTGTGTGCGCGCCAAAATGCTGGGGATGATCGCTGTTCACGGAGGAGTGTAACAACAAATGAGCGGGAATTTGACATAACCTTAGCATGTCAATTCCCTCATCAGAACGTGTGCCGATCGTGTGTGTACTGTGCAATTTAGTTTTACATAGTGAACTTTGAATTAGTCTTCATAAAGCTTTGTGTCGTCTGTTTAATTGACATATGAATGCTTAGTTAGGTAGGTAAAACAAAACAAAAACAGTGAAAATATATTTTAATTATGCCCGCTCTTGCATCAACAGCCTCGATTTAACCTTTATATGACTAGCCAAGACGAAGACCAGCCAATATTTTTCTTCTTGTAATTTTTTCTTGTGGTAAAGCCGTCTGAGCGGGAGTACTGAATTATAGGCCTACGATGTAAATTCACAGAGACGGAACGACATAAAAATACCTGAGTTTATCTTTTATGAACCAACTAACTTATAAGTTACTCTGATCTGATACGAGTAAGGTATATTTCTAACTGTGTATGTATGCACACAGATCTCAAAAACGGCTGTTAACGATTTTCCAAAAATCTGAAAATAAATTAGGTATTTAGTTCTGGGGTAAAAAATATATTATTTCAGGTCTTAGTGTCAGGAAAAATCTTATTTCGTCATAGTCTTTAATTTAAATGGTAACACTTTTAACATTGGCCTTTAAACAAAGAAATAATGAACACAGCTGAATCAACTGTCAAAGTACAGACCGTGAGTTCGAGTTTAAACATGATGCTGTTTTGAATGGTAGCCAGTTACTGGTAAATTATAGTACTGAATGCTACTATAGTAAATACAATTTACGTTTTTTTAAATCGCACTTTATATTGGTGATTATGAATAAAAGAAATTTAGGTGAAAGGACACACACATCTTTGCAAAACATTTTGCAATTTGTGGGATTGTAATTGATTTTAAAACAAAAGAATTAAAAATTAATTAAATAAGATGGCAACCATAGAAATATAATTCACGTGTTACGGATTCAACATGAGGTTAAACAAATATATATTAAAGTGCAGCACACGTAGGCCTTCTTAAAAACAGTCTAAAAGGCAAGTGAGCGGAGCGAACGAGCTCGTCTTGAATAGAAACAAGCATGTTTGCACTTGGCATTTTAGGGCACTGTCTGTTACTACTACTGATATTACTATGAAGAATTATTCAGGTTTCCCGAGCCTTCAGGTATTTATTATTGACTGAGGAAGAGTGGAAATAATATGCTGATATCGAGTAATATAGTTAGGCTACTGTGGTATTTATTGTGTTGTAAAATAATAAGTTTTAGGTATGTTATTGTTATATATTGTTAACATTGACATTTAGCGACTTTTAATCGTAAGTTTTTTAAGTTAGCAAGCTTCCCTAAAAATAATAATGTAGTTCGTATGATGATTAATGCTGTATTTTCTTCAATGCTAATAATAATCATTATTGTAATTATATAAGTAGGCTCCTATTTAAATATTTAAAACGTCAAAAATCATTCTTTAACATTATATTATAGCGTATTAACAATTGTGTTAAAATGAAAGTTTGTTAGTTACGCGGAACTCAAACCCCCCCCAAAATTTTTTTCTGGCTACGGCTTTGCCTAAAGCTATAGGCCTAAATGAGCCAAAGGATTGGTTCGTCTATAGGCTAGTTAGGGATAACGTTATGTCTGGGCTTTGAAGGGCATTTTTGCTGTGTTGAATTAACACTCAGTGAATTAAGATTTCATACTGTGATTATAATTAAATCTTAATTTTCACATAGGCTTCAAAAATTTTGTTAGTGTTTTGTTATGTATCAATAATAAAATCTAAAACTTCCATGCAGATAGTCCTTTGGCTTTTACACTTTCACATTTTTATGGGAGGAAAATTCTCTCCAAACGCCACGAAATAGCATGAACCACACTTGTATCATTGGGTAGGAGGGGGGGGGGGGGGGAGTTAAATTGAAAATGACTGTCCAACTGATAGTTTTTATCAGTCATCCCGCCGATTGGATATAGGCCTAATTAATCAACCAATTTGCTTCCGATTATCTTTTGAGGAAATTGTGTGCATTTCCTAATAACTTTGAACGTATATCAATGACTTGTATCATCCTTATCCTTTAGAAACCCCAAACATTTCGTTTATGATCTACAATTCTCTACTTGATGTTGCGACTCCAGAGACTGCCATCGTATGCCCGCCGCGCCAGACGCGAGGCTAGAGGCAGGTCGACGACCGAAGGTAACGGTGCCCCCCGCCATCAACCATCTGGCTCGGCGATCAACGATGCAACCGGAGTCGAAACCAGACCGAGCGGTCCGATGTCAGGTTCAGGTAATGCTAGAAAACCATTCAAACCCGACATCGAGTTATAATTCTACTCGTTGAAGACCCAGGGCGTACATCATGCGATGAGTGAGATTGCCTTGAAGAAAGTGTACGACTTCCCCGAAAAAGAGACACGTAGGGGTGGTGACCGCACATTGTATGTTTTTGTGTCCATATTTCAAGGTCACACGATGCTATTGCTTTAAATATGAACTAGTATACGTGTTGCTCGAAATCGAGCAATTTATTTAAATACAGTACAAATGTTACTTTACCTCTAAATCAATGACATCCGACCAATCCAATAATGTGAATATCTTTAATCACCAATAACTACACGTATTTACAGCTGATTATTAACAGTTGTTTCAAATGCTTTATTCAGTCCCCAAGGCTATTTAAAGGGAAATTTCGAGGTTTCAATGTTGGATAGCGCCTTAATTTTCAGTCCGATTCTCATCAATTTTTGGCGGAAACAACTACAGACCTAGCCCTATCCAACGACACCAAAAACTTGAAAATCGGTTGAAAATTGTAGGAGGAGTTCTCAAGACAAAAAAACCCTTAGCGTATTAAATAAGTATACAGTGTGTTCATTTTTTTATGCTCACCATTGGGATCTCCCAAACTATAAAAGTTACAGCAAAGGTCAAATTAGCAAAGTAGTGCGGAATTATAAGCTGAACAAAATTATGTGTAAAAATTCCAGATATTTCTACTGGTTCGTTCGCTGTGCTCGAAAAACTGTTTTTTGCTCAAAACTTCTTTTGCCTATAACTTTGTTATTTGTTGAAATACAAAAAAACTTTTTAGATAAAACTTTACTGAAATTTTACGTAGATTCTGAATATTAAAACTATTTTTTTTTACTTCAAACGGTTTTTGAGATATTTTAGACAAGTTGATTATTTTTAATGCAAGTATGTATTTTTTTCATCATCATAAAAAAGAAATATTTTTTTTGATCACGAAAATACCAAATATGGCATATTTATTTATCATAATAATTATTTAATTATAAAAAATGTGATTAATAAGCAACCCTGAAATGTTAATAATGAGGATGCTTCTAACATGCGGTGCAACAATGGTGTAAATCAGCTGTTTTTCATTTTGTGTTTCATATTTTGTTGCTTACATTGTTGATCAGCTGTTTACCGGCATCCCATGTAACAGCTGATTTACACATTTTATGGGAACCGCGGATGCCGGTAAACAGCTGATCATCAATGTAAGCAACAAAATATGAAACACAAAATGAAAAACAGCTGATTTACACCATTGTTGCACCACATGCTAGAAGCATCCTCATTATTAGCATTTCAGGGTTGCTTATTAATCACATTTTTTATAATTAAATAATTATTATGATAAATAAATATGCCATATTTGGTATTTTCGTGATCAGAAAAATTATTTCTTTTTTATGATGATGAAAAAAATACATACTTGCATTAAAAATAATCAACTTGTCTAAAATATCTCAAAAACCATTTGAAGTAAAAAAATTATTTTTAATATTCAGAATCTACGTAAAATTTCAGTAAAGTTTTATCTAAAAAGTTTTTTTGTATTTCAACAAATAACAAAGTTATAGGCAAAAGAAGTTTTGAGCAAAAAACAGTTTTTCGAGCACAGCGAACGAACCAGTAGAAATATCTGGGATTTTTACACATAACTTTGTTCAGCTTATAATTCCGCACTACTTTGCTAATTTGACCTTTGCTGTAACTTTTATAGTTTGGGAGATCCCAATGGTGAGCATAAAAAAATGAACACACTGTAGATTAGGCATGATCGTGATGTTTATGTTTACAATGCTATTTTTGTAATAAATAGTTATTGATGGATATTTTTCCCGGCAAGTATTAATGTGGATTTTAGGTTTACCTACTTAGCTGTTTCTGAAACACCTTTTAGTAGTCCCAAAATAGTGATCTAGTAGGTTGTATACAAAAAGAATAACACATTCGATTACTACTTCGACGAGTACAACTTGTGCCTTCTGTACATTGTTTTCAAATGTAAGACTGCATGCAGTCTAAACATCTGTGCCTCGTAAAGGTACGGCTACACATAGCAGGAAAGGATACGGAAAGGAAACGGAAAGGACACGGACAAAATTCTGATGGGGTGGCTACACATATCGGGACACGGACAGGACATTTCTGAGTCGGAAGGCTGCGCGCGCAGCCGTCAGACGTCGGAAGGTTGCGCGCGCAGCCGTCCGACACGGCTCATCCCGCCGGCCGCCACACACTCACTACACTGAGCTACCGTTATCATTTTCTGATAGTGTCGGAAGGGGTGGCTACACATACCAGGACGGGACACGGACAGGACAAGACAGTGGCGGATGAATGCTCGTTTGGCGATCCATCCGACACGACAAATGTCCTGTCCGTGTCCTTTCCGTGTCCTTTCCTGCTATGTGTAGCCGCTCCCATTTGATAACACAGGGAGCATTCATCAGAAACTGTCCTGTCCGTGTCCTTTCCGTGTCCTTTCCTGCTATGTGTAGCCGCACCTTAATCCTCAAAGACAGTTAGCGGGGCTTCGAGACTTGAGTAAATCAGATTTGCGCGTGTCTTACAGACGTTTCCGTCGAAATAGATCGTTTACCTGTCCCTACAACACGTGTCTAAGCAAATGCATCAAGTTCGTGAAAATAAAATCGGCTCTTATGCGCTGAAAGCCATGGCTGATCATAGTTTACAAACGATGATAGGAGCGGACAGGATACGTTTTTCGATGATAGCCTTTTTCCACGGTAGCCCTTGAAATTATAACATTTATAGGTTCGATTCGTTTAGTAGATCATTACTACCATAGACCTGTATAAGGTTGCCACTTATTAGAGTTGCCAGCGAGGCAGTTTGATCAAACTATTACCTAAAAAATATTATTTTACCTTCAAGAAGGGAGATGGTGGAATTATGACATAGTGTACAACACGTCAAGGCTATGTTTTTAAGAACATATTTCTTCCTATCTAATTTTATCCCTTTGTCAGAAGAAAGGAGTCAGGAAAGGATGATTGTAGTTTTTACACGCGGCCAGATACAAATTCGCCAGTGGTTGGAGGGTCGACGAAAAGATACAAATTCGCCAGTTCTTGGAACTAGCGCTCATCCCCTCATGGAACCCAGGAATGTGGCCGGTCGAGCTCTTCCTCACTGGAGTTGAGTGTTGTTCCCGACTTGACCGAGTCCTAAACTATATTGTTAATTGTTTTCTCTCTGACAAATCGCATTAAAAATAATATGAGATTCTAATGAAAAAGAAAAAGTTAACTGAACACTTTATGTACATATAGGCCAATGTGAGATTGATTAGTCATTTAATTTCATAGCATTAAATAATAATCCTACAGTGAAAAATTTATTTTAAGTGTCTAGATATGAAACGACTGAACGGATCCTGGCAATTTTTGTGTCAGTACCCATGGCCCCTAAAATCTATTGATTTTCGTGAGATATTTAGAACACTCCGATCGCTCCTCCTCTATTAACTTACATCTTAACTCGTGGCTTAAACACTTACATAATACAATCATTGTATAAACTACTATTAATTTACTCGTAGGTGATGCTGAGTAACATTGGCTTACAACATTCCCATGGCGACATACCTACGTACGCACCCCACATCATCTATAACATAATATAATGAACTAATGATGAACTAGATTAATCAAAATTATTTTTGAAGATTGTCGGAACGATGGTTTCCGATCGTTGATTTTTCTCAAGGTGACGTTTGCTTGGCCGATTTACCATTCCGTATAAATATTGCCAGGATATGTCATCACCGCCGAATAAACATGTACTTGAACCTGGATCATCTACTGTTTCACCGCGCCGAGGGGCTGCAGGCGGATTCGTGGAACTAGCGAATTTGAATCTTTTCGTCGACCCTCCAACCGCTGGCGAATTTGTATCCAGCCTTACACGCGACGTTGTGTTTGCTCCGTTCTCCCTCTTCTCTCACCCACGCCTGTATTTTTCTGTTATTGTTTTTACACCGCCGCCGCCGCGCCAGTTCCCCGAAGCGCGGTGACCAGTTTAGTTTTCCCGGAATCCCGGTTAGCTTTCTCTGTCGGCCGCCGCACCACCGCTGTACCGGTCGGGCCGGTCCGGGACCAGATATTCCCGTTTCCAGGTTATTTATCAGCCTGGCTCGGAATGCCACTGTAGCCCATAGCCTTGGATATCGATCGTGGCGCGGCCTGCGGTAAAAACTGGAACCTCGCTTCTTGGTATTGGGCAGCCCGTTTATGGGTCGAGATTAAAGTTTTTGGCCAAGCAATCTGTTTATACCCTCGATTTGTTTTTAAAAAAATTGTTACGATTGGTGTCGAAAATGATTAACTTCCAATGCCATATTTCTGTGCCCTTTAAGCGATATTGCATGAAGTAGGCATAAATAATGTAGCATAAGTAAAACTCCTATGTATTTGACTGTATCTGCTCAGTGGATAATCATAATAGTAATACAGTATGCTTACTTTTACAGTTCATGCTTATCATGAATATTGAATATTTACATGTAGAATATTGAATATCCCCCATATTATTGAATAGTCCATTTAAAACAACAAAAACAAGTTGCAGTTGATTTCACACCAAGTAATTTTTAGGCCAATTAAAAATAGGGGTTTCTTGACATTTTCTTACTGTTCGTCTTCGCTGCGGGAGTAATTTTTACTGTATATCAGACCTTCATCCATGTGGAAGTAAATAATATTTGTTTCCACCGAACTGTATTATCTCAGCACTTCTTTCTTGGCTATCCATGCTCCAGATCCACTGTCTGGATCCACTGTATCCAGATCTGCACTGTTATTGATCGAAGTGATGGACAGAGATTCCATATCCGCATTCCCTAAACTATACGAGCATTCCTGTATTCTGTGAGTGATGTGTCATACACTAAGTTATGCTGTTCCAAAAATTTAATCGCTTCTTGTCTCAGTCCCTAAATAAACTTGCCAGCCACGATTGCATGTAAACCTTGAACCAAACCGGTATTATATTACCGTGTTAACTCAGCGGGGCGTATCGCCGGCTCGCCTTGGCCGGTTTGTGATCGTGGTTGTCTCCAGCCATCGCCCGGTATTGGCCCTCCGGTCTCGCATCAACTGAGCGAAGATTACCTTAACTGAGCGAAAGCCCTCGAAGGGTCCCCAAAAATGTTCCTTAACTGAGCGAAGCAAGGTCCAGGTATATGCGAGTTCGGGAACCTAACCTAACCTAACCTAACCTAACCTAACCTAACCTAACCTAACCTAACCTAACCTAACCTATCCTAACCTAACCTAACCTAACCTAACCTAATCTAACCTAACCTAACCTAACCTAACCTAACCTTCGCTCAGTTAAGGAACGTCTCTGGTGGTCCCCTGAAGTGCTTCGCTCAGTTCAGGACACCCCGGCTACCTGAGTCAGGTCATTTCGCTCAGTTAAGGCCCGACCGGCCCTCCCGCTTGTCCGAACCTTGAATCATCCGATCGAGACCGCCATTTCGCCACGGACGCCGTTACGTCTTTTGTCGAATATCGCATTGTTCTTCCGGGTGATTCGACCGAGACGTGAGAGGTGGTTTGTTGTGTAGAGCAAACCCTACTGAACTCTGTATTGTAACCTTCTACAACGCGATTTACGTGAATTGGACACCATTTTTAAAGTGGGAAAACTAAATCAGCAGTGTTGACAATCGAACTAATTAAATAAAAATTCATATGTTCTACTGAGTTGATATTTTTGGATTGGCCGTTGGCAATATAATTTGCTCATTCCCTAGAGAAGGCAGCAGTGGATATTGGAAAGTTTCGAAGCAACAAAAGTCCACCGAGGGGATAATTTTGTAAGGAAGATTGGCCACTGATGATTGGAAATAAATGTGGACACTTTCCGAATCAGACTGCGTGTACCAAATAAATTGGATAATATCAAATTAGGTCTATTTTATAATTTTCTTTTATGTACTTTACACGTTTAACCATAGGATAAGAATTAGCACACTGATTTAACTTTAGTACTTAAAGTTATCATAATTAATTTTACTAACTATCATTAGGTGAAACAGATCGGTTTTGAGAGCAAATCTAGAACTTTCATGATAAACGGTCGGTGCCATTTCAATCCTTGGCTGATACTTTTTCGTGGTTAGCGTGTCATCTAAAAAGAACCGCTCGCCAAACCGCCCATCTAACACTGACCGCGTTCAGCTGTTGACCCTGTAGAAGAATTGCGATGTTTTCTAGCGATTATCTCCGCGATGGGGAATGCATGTCATTGTTGTTATGAGACCGGCCAAATGGCTTGGCCGCCGCTCGCACTACAAAGCTGGAACCCATCCCCATTGGCTGGCTGGCCTCCAACCCGATCCAGTCTAGATATTTATACTCGGGTTCCCGAAATAAGACCTTTCCAGTGAACCGCTTGAACGGTTCGGTCCATTCTCATAGTTCTTGTTTTTCTGGAGTGTGCAATTTACAATTGGCTTCTGCTTTTGCAACAGTGTATAATAAATAGAATCTTACGAGACAAGTGGAAATTGTTGAACTATTTATAACACAGTGCGTTTTATGTGCTAGGAACCGAAAAGATTAACATTACGACAATATTTCGATTTCAGAAAGTTAATTACATAGATGCTTTTTCCTATATATTTCGAGCAACCTAAACCTTGGAGATAATAATGCAATAAGAATGTATAAATCAACATTAGGAGTTTACTCCTTTAATTTTCTTAAGGAAAGTCCTTGCAACTTTTAACATCATCGGAACTCATAAGAATTTCTTGACTTTTTAATCCCATTGAAGGTCGTAGGTCGAGTTACTGAACACCAAGCCACTGTATACACTATAGTCATATTGCCCCATCGACTACAGCTATTAGAAGTTACTGTATAATTTAATTAAATGAATGTGTAATAACAACTTTATTAGGCCTATATCCTGTCTAATGCCAAATCGCGCCCGGATTCCAACAACATCAATAATGATTTAGGCTATAACATGGCTCTACTCTACTCCCACGTGCACATAGCACGAACGTGCTGGGTGCAAGCGAACGCGACCACAGCGACGACACGTTTGCGGCCACGTGGCATAAAATTTTACACGCTTGCTCTGTGCTGAGCATAAACTTTCACCACTTTTTACTCTCAGATAAAAAAAACAACTTTAATTTATTTCAAAGAGCTAGAGATAGGTGGGTGTATCCCATTAACAAGTAGGATGTTAATTATCCTAATGAATTCTTCAGGTTGATCTATTGCATTCTCAGGAATTTTGTATATAAATAATTAAACAAGACAGTAGAGTAAACCTCAGCGGTGGAATATATTTTCCCCGGTCCAAGGACACCAGACTAACCAGACTCCAAAACATAATCAAAGTAGACAAAGGAAAGCAGGAAACAACAGCGCGGTGTTGCCAGATCGCCGCGGGTCACGTGGAAGTCACGCCCTAGTTATCGGCAACCGTGCACACACATGTGATAACCCTTATCACCTGTTATCACTGTCACATTCCGGCCTCCCAAGGATGTGTCGCTTATCAGCTGCAGCGCTGGCCTTATCGCGCTCAACTGCTGTAATATCGTTATACCATGTGACCAGTCATTGTTGTTGTGTACGTGGAATCGTTTAGTGGTTGAGATAAGAAAAGTCGGATCATCTGAACCATCTCATAAAGATTAATTTTTCATTATATTTTAAACCGGTGGGGTTTTAAAATTGGTATCGGCCTATATAGGCTTAAGCCGTCGTTTGATACTTTATCAGGACAAAACAGGAAACGGGCACCCGTATATAGATTGATAACTCGTAATATGCTTGCAACCCAACCTCTATGCATAAAACCATACTCATACTCACTAGAGGTATGCTTAAAATGCCATAAAACTGTGGCTACGCCTTGTGGTTTTTAAGCGTGTGTTCTAGGGCCTACTGTTTTCTTCCCTATGGGTAAATTGCTATGTCCATTTTGCAATTTTATAGTGAAATTTTGGAAAGCTCTTTTGTTATTTTTCTACTTTTATATGCTAAATAAACTTAACTGTAGGCCTACGATGATTCCACATCAGCCAGGAACCCTTGCTTTATAATTCGACACACGTGGCGGGATGCCAGTTGTTGGAGGCAGATGCTGACTGATCCACCCTGGCAAGGTGCTGAGACCATAACACGCAGAGCAGGTGCTGACGCGTGTGTGCTTGTGTTTGTGCGTGCGTGCGTGCCAGTATGCGGGCGCTAGTCCACAAACGTCCCGCATGTCTGGCCGCCATGTTGTTCCTCTCTGCTCGGCCTAATTAGTAATTAGCAGTGGCATTACAACAGTTGTAGTAAGCTAGAACAGTAATTATATCAAGAATTATATACATACACAAGTATTGGAAAACCTAACATGATGGAGCCCCATACGAGCCATAAGCGAGTCTATCATATTGATCTAATAACGTGAAATTTAGATTATCCATTCTTTATTTACAGTGTATAGGTTAATTTATTGTAATTCGATTTAGTCTATGTAGGGATGATGTTTAACTTTTAATGTCTAGAGTGATTAGGCCTAATGACACATTTTGTGGAACTTATATCAACCAGTGCTTAGCGATCCTCGTTGTGGTGGTAGACGAACCGCAGGTCCTGAAGTGGCGCAATCGTTTAGCCCACGTTTATGGTAAACGCTACTTGTCCCAGTTACCGTTAACCTCTGCAAATTACCCAATTCACCTGCAGTGCTCCCACTGGAGTACTTGCGATTACCGTGTTTAACGTTATAACACAACCATAAACCAGATAAGGGGCGACCTTCGCTGTGGCGTAGGCGAAAACGAAACACTCAATCAACATCAACATGCTGAGATAATCTCCTGTGTCGTGGAGGGGGTGGGGGGTTCTTCAAACCGGTTCAGCGGTCCTTGACCCGCGACGCTAGCGCCGCTCCGCGGTGGCGACAGTCGGCGGAACTACCGCGCATAATTAGGAAATATCTGCGGGACGACCTTGGAGAACTGACTTCGTCACCGCGGGCGCTTCGGGATTGTCTGAAACTACCGAGTGGTGGGAAAATAATGAGGGATCGGTCAAAGGAAGCTGTTGAGACGCAGTTGCGATTGATGTGAAAGTTTCGTTATTGATTAGCTGGCTAACTTTTACTCGGGGGATAGTTGAGTTGAAGTTGCAAGAGGCAGCTTGCTGTTTGAATAGTTGGTTTAATTGGATTGGAAAATTTTGTTTATTCAGTTAAGCAATTTGTTAGTGGCTTCGTAGGTAACTTTTCGTAGTTGTAACCATACTGTTTGCTCAGTTACCTTCCACACCGTGTTCAAATTGGTTTCGATTTTCTTTATTTTCATCCGGTTTTTAATTTTGGTCAAACTAATAACCGACAGTTTGCTTAACCTAAAAGTCGGTATTTTTTGTTTTCTATGCAGGGAGACCAAGGTTTGATCGCGATATCTTTGTTCCGAACTTCAATTCGAACCCAAGTCTGCAGGGTGATATCTCAGGGCTACGAATAAGCCACTTTAGCAATGTCTCCAATCTAACTTTGGTAAAGAGAAACGATGATCTTTACAAAGTTTAATCATTGTCTCCCTAAACCAGGGAGGCCATCAACAATCTTTAGTCGTGTCAAACGTGCCCAAAACGAACCAACACCAAACGAGCATTACCGATATAATCTCGATCACGCTCCGAACGTTAGAAGAGGGCGAAGCCACGTACTGGGGTGTGGGGTGGGGAAGCGAAATGTTTTTTCACACTCCTTTGTCCCTGAATCGACCATTAGCGGGGAATGCAATTAGGGTTGGGAACAATAGGTGCGTGCGACAGTGGCGCGCCGCGTGGCGAATCCGAGAACCGGTTGCATAACGCGGGACAGGTGGGGAACCGGTTATGGTAAACGGCAGACGGAACTGGTTGACCTCAATACGCCATCAGGCTCCACATCCGAGATGATCTATCGCCGCCGTCTCCAGTCCGAGGTCATTACCGATGAGATGGAGCCGGGCTCTGGTGTCGGGCGGAAGCTGTGAAATGATTGAGGCCCTAAACAAGTTTTTTGTTGATTACCTTCACTTAAAGTTGCTATAGAGCAACTCTATCAGGAACTCGAGATGTCTTAGGACAATTTTATTTTTACACTGTCCTTCATCAAACCTACGATTATTGTAATTTGTGGGCATTTTCCGCCAATCGGGTAGATAAACGTCTCGATCACAGTAAAATGTACGTTGAAATGAAACGGATCTGCCTAAAGTCTGTAGAAATTTAACAGTTCAAATATTTAAACAAAATGGAGAACTCTGATAAAAGTTCCTTTTTTCTAAAAAAAATTTGCAGTAGAGCAGAATTGTACCTCCAGGGTTATTCAAACCCATCACCAATAAAAGGTTGCGCACTTTAACTAACCGTTAATGGAAATATCACACAACTGTCTACGTTATCGCGTTACAAAGCATAGAATGACCGTTGTCAGAAGTTAGATCATAACAAAGAAGTTTAATATCCTACCATTGCTGTACAGTGCTTTAAATGGAAAATGTCCCATAACACAGAATGACCTTGAAAATGTTCATCTACCTCGCCCGCCATGTAAAGAGAAAAATCATTCCTTGTGATGGGGTAGTAGTTTGTTTTCCTCCCTAGGGAAGCAAAGTAAACTCATAAGAATATTATTGACAGTGTAGCAAGCAACACATTGCAGTGAAAACTGACGACTATCTAGAGAGGAAGCAAAAAGTCAGTAGATTATACATTGCACCAATTGACATTGCGGTTTTCGAGATTACATTACCAACCAACGAATTTATAGTGATGATTTGACTTTGCCTATCAACGCTTTATTTTAGTTTTCTGGTAGATGTTTTAGGGTGAGGCAATGTGTGGATTTAAGGAGTAAATTCCATTGCATTCCTCAGGAAAGTTCTCGCCTCTAAGATGTTGTCGTGTTGTGTTGCAGTCGCGCAGTCAGCGGCAGTTGCCAGTGAGTGTGGTCCAGTCCGGGAAGCAGAGCGACGCCCCCGCCGCCTGTCCCTCCAGGAAACACCTCCGCCGGGAGGCGGCCCGCCCGCCGGACAACCTCAAAGGTACGTGCCTGCATGGTCATCCGGGGATACTGGGTTACCGGGGGGAGAGGCTGTGCGTAGGAACCTTAATCTTATAGGAATCGTTGCATTTTCGTTCGTGCACTGGTATGAGCAATCCCGCGTCCTCACAGCAAAACTCAAGCTACGCTATGTAGCAAAGCTACATCAGAGCTACATGTAGAATAGCTATATAGAACGGCTACATATAGCAAATTTAAGAGTATTTTCTCTGCTATATAGCAGAAAACGCGCTATCCGAAAGTTTGGGTAACATCTAGCTATGTAGCTGTCGTAGCTGTATATAGCTCTTTTACTTTCTCCCCCTATACCATAGTATATGGAGAAAGTAGGCTATTGTTTTCGTCAAAATTTTCGAATTTGAGTTGTTGGTGGATTTATCCATTATGGTTCCCCCTGAGTCCAAAAAAGTGATTTTCGGAGTGATGTCTGTGTGTGTGTGTGTGTGTGTGTATGTGTGTGTGTGTGTGTGTGTGTGTGTGTGTGTGTGTGTGTCAGGATGTAAACAGAGCTAGAGAATGCCCTAATGGTCCGATTTTAATGAAATTTGGTATATAGGTCCAAATCCACGATAATTCCAGGCGTTTTTTTCATTTTTTTGAATTTTTGATTTTTAAGGGTATTTAACCCCAAAAAACCCTCAAAAATCGTCAAAAATCAAAATTTCTCAAAAACGGCTCTAACGATTTTGATTAAAATTTTGTGGTTTATTAAGCTTAAAATGGTGGATAAAATGACACCACCCGCATCTCCGAGAAAATGCGCGTTCAAAAGTTATGGAGTAAAAAGTGTTTAAAAAATCAATTTTTTTGATTTTCAAAATAGCTGTTGTCTCAAAATAAATTTTACTTATCACCATTAAATCAAGCTCAAAAAACTAAATAATCCAGTACTTTAAATTATTGCTCTACGTCAAGTGGTTGAGGAGAAAATACAATTTTTCGTTTAGCGGTAAACGCAGTACGTTGTTAAAAGTCACAGATGCGCGTAGGGTCAAGCTCGCGCTGCTCAGCTGGTAGCTATCCGACAGAGTCATCTAGACATTAATGTTTAAAGCTTTTAACACATGTTTTTATATTGTTGGGAGAAAGTATGTGTCAGTTAACTGATACCGTTTATTTAATATAGCTCTGCTAAATACCTCTCAAGCTAGAAACCCACCTTGACTGAGAGAACAAAGTAGTCGGCTGGGAATCATTTACTATAATACAAACAGTAAAAGGCTTTTTGCATTTTATATGAAAGTCATTATGTTTATACGGTCCGTTGCTGTCTTCCAAACCAGATCTTATAACAATGGGCCTAAAGACGGCGACACCTGGATGAATGGGCCCATATCGACATCACTGTCAATTCAGGCTAGCAATTTCGTGACGCCATAGTAGGGCTACACTCGTTTATATCGGTGTGTGAAGTGGTAACCACACGCAACGACACCGGTGTCAGTCACTTTGTCGCCGAGCACGACAGAGTGTCCCGGGCGTCCGTGTTGTTATTCCCGTCCCGCGTGCAGACACGCTGCCCTGGACTGAGGCCAAGGCTCGCAGCTGTTCACCGAGTCCAGGCAAACCCTGAGTTGAATCGAAATCCACATGTGCGTTAAAATCCACCTGCCTCAAAACGTTAGGTGACCTGTTAGGCTACGTAATGGAATTTGATCGGATCTTTAATGTCTTGTATCATGCCAATTGTGTTTGGTTTTATTCTATTTTGTGAACAGTGAACATGAGGGTACAAAAAATATACTGTCCATAAAACCAGAAAGTATTGTCTTATAATTTTCCCGAAAAATAACAATTAATTTTGCCGGATTTTGTGAGTCGCCATAGCACATTAGTTCGCATGTACTTCGAGTTAACGGAGTTCACGCAGTTACGCATGTACAGAGTAACGAAAAGGACTTCGAATAAGCATTTGAATCAGTGCCTTATTGCCTTCCCTCTGCATGCTACTTCTGATTTTGACAAACAATCCTCACTCTCCTTATACCTTAACTTTACCTAACGTTTCGGGCGCTAAGATCTGAAATCTCTTTTGGCAAGATAAAGAAGGGCAAAGAAGGTCTTCTTACTCCGGGCTGTTAAAACACACAGAAGGAGCGCCTAACATGAAAAGTCGTGTCATAGTGGAGGAGCACAAGTTGTTGCTAAGGGAAATCATCTGAAAACAAATTTCGTATAACAAACTCGCACACATACAAACTCAAATTGATTGTTCCCGTGATACCATATATCATTTCTACACGTTATAATTCTCCCCTGCCGGAGTTTTACAAAGAACACCTGCCCTTGTCGTTCCGCTCCGGTGACAAACGCTGTGCCAAAGGCGATAACTAATGTGCTCGAGGTCGGCTAAAAGTCACCAGGACAAAGACAGAGCGGTCGCCGTCATCCCGGGGATAAAAATATGGGTCATTGGCATCATCTCTGTCGTGGCCAGTGGAGGGGAAACGGGGGGATGTGAAAACAACGAGACCGACGCTGGACGCTGTCGCCGAGATTGTTTTGACAGGGTTTATTCGCAAAGTTGCGTGACCGCTACAACCGTTCCACGAAACAGGTGTCGGAACGGTGACTAATTACGGGTAACAGGTTTTAAAAGTAATCAGTTGCTAAATAACTGTTTCATACTACATGGTTGATTTGATAGCTCAGTAAATTTGTGGTTTCGAATACCTTTAGTAAGTTTCACCTCTAACCTTAGTAGCCTATCATTTTTATCAAGGACAAGTACAGATATTTTGTCAAATTCAAAGCTGCACCTATAACCTGTATTTATGCAAATAAAATTGTGTTATATAAGAACTGAGTATTTATTTTTAGTAGCCTATTCATGTTTATAAATTGTGTTATGTAAAAGTTAGGCCTACTTATTCTAAACCTATGATATGCAATTTTTGCAATTAATTTAGCATATTATACATAGTCATTTCTGTATGGTTATGCAAAGAAATATGCAACTTGGTCCAACATCATGCCAAAAGTGGTTATGATCATGGTTACTAGGAAGATAAGATTTGGCAGATTTCAAACAAAAAATAAATAGTCAAACTACCTGTTTTATGAAAAATGTTTGTAAAGTACACATCATAACAATTCATTGCGAAAACAAAATGAACAAGGAACAAACAAAACCAAACAGTCAGTATGAAACTATTGTTGTGCCACGGAGTACTGCAACACAAACCACAAAGTTAATAAAAGCGTTGGAGCGGAGAGATGAGTTCACCAGTTCCTCAGTAGAGTGCGCGACATGGCGGGCAATTCCCGGAGAGCAATCCTTGAAGCGGCGGGAACTCCATATCATTGGTGGGAGGGGGGGGGGGCTACGGGAGAAATGGGAGAAGTACACCAATTAGGAGAGGTAAACACAATGGGTTGTCAGGAGAGGAAGGGGAGAAAGTCTGTCCTAGAGTCTGGACGGCTTCAGTCGGAATTATCCTTGGTATTTTTTTTTATGTCCGCGCCAATGAGTTTAAGTGTCGTCAGCAACTGCATCAATTCAAGTTTTGATCCGATTTTTATCCAAAGTGAATTGAAGCCAAAGTGGAATTTGAAACTGTACTCATGACGCAGTTGATGGTTTAATTGTTACAAATGTTGGTATGGTTGTTGAATCGCTTTTCCATATCTGGTCGTCCCCCAAATGGTTTTTGGTTTCATACTAAAAGCTCCGAAAGTTAGGCGATTGGGACCAGATTCTATTTTTGGTAACTAACCAATTACGAACCCATACAATTCAAACGTAAATTTTTGGAAAGAGAATTTAAATGTTTCTGTCTTGCTGTTTAGTTTAACTTCAGCCTGCTTCATAACAAAACTAAATGAGTCGAAAATAAAGTCAATAATTTACCCTCATGTTCAAATTTTCAATTCGCTGCATCATTCCTTGGTTAGATAATTATTCAGGATTACCTCTTTAGTGAAGGGAACGTCAAAACAAAGTCTCGTTTCTACATTAAGAGCGGGAAAAAGGGGAGAAAGAAGGGAGAGAAAAGAGACCCGCATGGAGTAGAGAGGAATGGAACGTACTTAGCAATTATACGAGACACTCACTGCCTCTCCCCCCGCCCCGCGCCCAATGTTCAACCTACTCAAAACCGCTCTCGTTCTTTAATTGCGTTCTGCAAATTGCATCAGGGCACACGTAGGACGACATTCCAGCCTTTTGACATCGGTAGGAAATGAAACTGTAATCGGCTCTACTGGGAACTGGGGAATGACGAGTGAGGGTAGAAAACCGAATAAGCTGCAGCTGCAATGGTGGTCTATGTTGTATGTTGTATGGTGGTCTATGTTGTGGTCTATGGTAACTATACGGTTGTGTTTCTCCTTGTGCCACTAACTAACCGAAATGAGGGTAGGAATATAAGGACAATTAAGTGGTGTTTACCCACTTAGAAGAATTGGCGGTGTTATCAGGACAATTTTTCGTAAATGATGGTGCTAAATATACTCAGTGTGCAAACCATATTAATTTTAGTACAGAACTAGCAGATAATTTGTGAACACTTAAGTCTTATTTACTCTCTTTAAATATCTAACCATAGCAACGGCTTTTTGAGTTTCGTGCGTAACGCTCCTTTCACACATCACGGTTTTGCCCGTACGATTAAAAATCGCACGGCGGACATTCCAATGAACGTTATGAGATCTTTCACACAGGCACGGCGACGGTTTTTAACCAGCTGCCAATTACTTGTACGGTGTACTTGGACGGTTTTAAATCGTGCAGTTTTTCCCGCACGGCTAAAAACGTGATGTGTGAAAGGAGCGTAAATCGCTTTTGTAATAATTATAAAGTTTGCAAAGATGTGGAATACCAGTAGTATGATTTTCCAAAAAGTTTCAAAGAACCTCTGCAGTTGCATATCGTCAGTTAATTTTGTGCTGCAGCATATAACAACTTGATGGATATACAGTGCGGGGTTAATATATTGCAGCAATCAGTACGATATTTTGTGCTGAACTCGTGTTTACCGACAATGACGCAAGTGCAGTTTCAGTTACCGGCGGTCAAATCTGCTCGAGTCGGTTAATGGAGCGGTTCGGGTTATGGCGACCAAAGTAATGGCGGATCGAATTTCGCAAGAACGCGGTTTCTTTTCGACGAGTCCATTTCACCGCGTTCTTTGTCGAGTTGTGGAAACGGTTTCTCCGTCCAATCAAAACATCATGGCTGATTTGTAGATGGGACCAGCTTTACTTCTGTGGTCGCTGGATGGGACGAGGATTTTGGAAAAAAATCCTGCTGTTTTTTAAGTCTACTCTGAATGGCTTGGCTGTACAATGTTTAGTTAGCAGGGAGTTTTATGGTTTTAACACTGCTGTAAATGGATCTTTGTTGAAATTGACCATTTTATTATTTTTTTATTACGAGTATATTACAAAATTATAACTTCCAATTACTGTAGCGACATACGGAACATTGTGTTGTATTTTTACAGTGCATATCCCAAGCCAGACATGAAATATAAACAAACATGATGACTGAACGCCAATGTTTCTAGTTACTAACAAAAGAACAGCTGATTCATTTTCCAGTTCCAATGAATCAGTGACATTGTAAATTGCAAAGTGCAGTCTAGCCTTACATTATCATGCTTCAGAACTATATTTTCGTTACCTCGTCTCGTTTTAGTTGTCTACAATGCGTTTACACAATTTACAATGCGTCAGAAAATGTCGTTTTTCACAATTTAGAAAGCACATTCAAATATTACCTTCATCTAGCGTGCATACCTCATGAACATGTTGACACTGGTTCAGAACACCTTTCACGCCAGGTATAATTTCAACCAGTTTGCGAAGATTACCAGGGTATCCGAACCCGTTTTGTAATCAAACAAGGTTCCATCCTAATCGGTCCAATCTCTGCAGCAGATACCGTACCCTGGGGGACACCACAACGGTACAGGAAAAGCATAACTAATTCGTTGAGGTTCTCAAAATATTTTTTCAATATCTAACGCAAATGAGAACAATAATTAATTGTTTTCCGTAGTGTTGAAACTCTTGCAGGTATCAAAGAGTAAAGTGTTGACCTTTTGGCGCTTTTTTAACCCCGATTTACGAAGGGGCCGAATTGGCACCGTTGCCATTTTATCCATCTCACCTGTCCCAAGACTACTGTCATCTTGTCCCCGCTCTAGTGTGATCAGTATGCGACAGAGTTCGCTCTCGCTGGCGTCGCATCGGTGTCGTTTTATCCGCGGGACGGGAATAGCCGGCATCGTTAAAAGTTCAACTTACGAGCTCCGCCGCCGCGCCGCGCCGCTCCGGTGTTGTTGGCGTCGTTTATTTGTTTATTTACAGCGCCGCGAGATTCCCCGCTCACGCCCCCGCCGCGTTCTTTCCCTTCTAATTTGAAATCCCCGCTACGAGCCGTGACGCGTGCAGTTTTGAATGTAACGCTGGTGATTTGTTTGGCGGTCGTTCTTGCTGTTTTGGATTTATAGGATCGAGGTTAGTTATGATTATTTGTTGCTTTATTTCTCGACCATTTTATAATACTTGAATTTTGTGAAATCTAGTCGTCATCGATCGTATGTAAGATTTTGCAGTGCCCCCGTCAAACCACTTCCTCCGAATGCATCTAATATGGTTTTTGGTAACTAATTCATTGCCGTTTCAACCGTGTACCATCCCTAGGTACACGACAGTTCATTGCTATTTCTATAACGCAGTTGACTTTTCCAACTGGAAATTCACAGGACTTCGATTTTTATTCGAGTTACGTGTAGTTCGACATAAGAGCCTAGGCCTACCCTTAGGAATAGTTTCAGTTATGAATTCGATTTAGGCCTACTGAAGTAAAACACAAAGCTGTTTTTCTACAAGCGAGTTAACATATTATAAGAATTTCGTTATGTAGAGGTAAACTTCGACCTATGGCGGTAAAATGCAAAAAATCACGGTATTATATACTATGAACATTGAGCAATAGAGGTATTTTTCTTCGACTTAAAATATGTGAAATGTCACCTGAAATTTTTAGTCTATCCGATTTCGACAGGGTTTCCTTAGCGAATTTGAAAAAAATCGATATACAGAAGTTTTAGAGTCATCAAGGTTTGTGCTAGCGAGATTTTACAGTACACTCGCATTTGTTAGCCTGTTTCATATAAGTCACTCTACCATCAACAGCCCTTTGCGATTCCGATTCCACCGCCCGCCGCCCGATTTCCCGTTATCAACAGCCGTAACGTACAGCATTCTGATTCCGATTCCACCGCCCGCCACCCGATTCCCCGTACCATCAACAGCCGTAACGTACAGCATTCCGATTCCGATTCCACCGCCCGATTCCCCGATTCTCCCTCGGCGCGGCGTTTCGCCAGCAGGTGGCGCGGTCTGTGACTCGTAAACCGTAAACCCACATTAACGCCGTAGTCGTAAACTTTACTGCCGCTAGACACTAGACAGTCGCTGTGGGATGCTGCATATTCGCTACAGGATGGTGCATCACAAACACAATGGACCGTCACACTGCGTGCTCAGAATACCGTGGCGAGTAAGTGAGTAGTCTCTACTCACTCTGTAACACTGCAATACCGCGGGGAAGTAAATGCGTTTACATTGTCTTCCGATGCTGAATATGACTGGTTATTTTGGCATCAAACCAGACAAGTTGTTTGTTACTGCATTCCATGGGTTACTCAGCCCAGTCAGACCGTCACTGCGTGCTCAGAATACCGTGGCGAGTAAGTGAGTAGTCTCTACTCACTCTGTAACACTGCGAGTAAGTACCGTGGGAAAGAAAATGCGTTTACATTGTCTTCCGATGCTGAATATGACTGGTTATTTTGGCATCAAACCAGACAAGTTATTTGTTACTGCATTCCATGGGTTACTCAGCCCAGTCAGACCGTCACTGCGTGCTCAGAATACCGTGGCGAGTAAGTGAGTAGTCTCTACTCACTCTGTAACACTGCGAGTAAGTACCGTGGGAAAGAAAATGCGTTTACATTGTCTTCCGATGCTGAATATGACTGGTTATTTTGGCATCAAACCAGACAAGTTATTTGTTACTACATTCCATGCAGCGACCAATGAATGGGTTACTGAGCCCAGTCAGACCGTCACTGCGTGCTCAGAATAGGCCTGCCGTGGGGAGTAAGTGAAGTAGTTACTTCTGTCTTTACTCACTCCGTAACACTGCGAGTACCGTGGGGAAGAAAATGCGTTTACATTGTCTTCCGATGCTGAATTTGACTCGTTATTTTGACATCAAACCAGACAAGTTGTTTGTTACTGCATTCCATGGGTTACTCAGCCCTATTCGGCAGCATAGTACTGTACCAACATAGTCCTCCCTCCCTTCTAAACATCATCGATGCTAAACACTTGCTTTACAGGAAAATATACTTCTCTGGTGGCGAAGAAAATGCGTCTACACCGTCTTTCGACATAATGCTAAAATGATGGACTGATTTTAGCATCAAAACAAGCAAGTAAGGTGGCCACTATAAGCCACCGCATTCCATGATTTTCTTCTTCGAAAGTATAACATCAAATTAAGTTCACTCTCCCTTTGAAACACTTACCTAACTACAAAATATACTTCTATTGCGATACCTGAAAACTATTTATTAATCACTTGAAACGAAATAAAAAGTTAAAGGAGTGAATGGTAAAAATGTTTCAAAATCTAAATGTTGTTAAACGTGTACTAGAAACCGATGATAACAGTATATATAAATATAATTAAAAATCTATCACATAAATCAACTATTTTAATAGTGTAGGAACAAAATTAAAAACAAACACGACTTCAACCACTTTAAAAACGGCATTTCATTTCCCAAGTAATAAAAGAGAACTCGCTCTATATTCCGGAGACGGGAAACAAACTAAACCGCACTCAGAACGCTTTTGCACGCAGGATAAAAGTGAGACGTTTACAAAGTTCCCGTCCTTGGTGAATATTGTATGAACTTTTCCTGCGCCACAAGTTTCAAGCGTTTCTCTTTGTTCTTCTTTCGGCAACTGTCGCGTTTACATAATTTGTACTTCTTTTTGAAGTTGTTCGTTGTTATGTATTAACAGTTTACTTTTTAATTATGTCCTAATCATTAGCTTCTTTGCAAGTCTTTCTCTCTCAAACGACCGGCTTATTTTTACACAAGCTGAATTTAGCTTTTATACTCAAATTTAATCCATTTCATTAATGGTGTCAGATTGTCACTTGATTTTCAAAGACCCATAATGTTCCATTTCATCGTTTTTTCAGTCACATTCTAAAGTACACGGATGCATGTTTACTCACAATTGCAATAGCCTATTGAAAAAATCCCCTACTCCCCTCGTTTTTCACCAAAGACACGATTCACTTTGCATTATTTCCTGCCAATTCCCCTACCACACCTTCACCTTTCCGAACTACAAACGCACTCCCAAAAATTACCCTTTACAGATA
This sequence comes from Neoaliturus tenellus, assembly GCA_030545055.2. NCBI lineage: Eukaryota > Metazoa > Arthropoda > Insecta > Hemiptera > Cicadellidae > Neoaliturus > Neoaliturus tenellus. The sequence goes on along the minus strand of CM061531.1, from coordinate 33,389,800 downwards.
TACTGCTGGTATTATTAAGCTCGCGTTCAATAGAAATAACCAGCGAATCCAGGGGAGGTGCGGTGGGGGTAAATGGCTCGAGTGGGGGGGGGAGGGGTAAATGATTCGGGGCGGGAGTAAAATCCCCGGAGCTGCATGCAGCAGAATGTACCGTAGTAATTGTGGGGGCGAGGCGCGCTGCCGGAATGGACGGCCCATTGGGTATGTTATGACTCGAGACGATGGTAGCCATTTTGCTGCTGACGAGGCCGCCTTTCCTACCTTTGTCGTATCAGCGATTCGTCAGCGTGCTGATATTTTTGTTTAGTTGCAAATATGCTGATGACAATAGCGGTGACGGAAGTTCGTTGGCCCGTTTGTGCTCGATTGTAGAACTTGGTGGAAGATTATTAATGAATTGCCGGTTTATTAGATTTTTTCGGTCAATGCTCTTGCCTGGTGTCAGCAAAAAAAAATGTTATTCAGTATAGGTCAGCCTTTTGATTAATGGGAAATATCCGCCTTTGACGATTTATGTCAATAAAAAATGCACTTTGGTTTTACTTTGTCATTTACGAGGTTATTTGCTCACTTCTTATCTATGTGAATCATGTAAAGAACATAGGCCTAGTAAAAGTCCGTTATATCTTCATAAATTTTTCAATTTAACATGACTATACTCCCTTTATGTCAGCCCATCGACGTAATTGCTGCTTCTTATCAAAGTAAATTATCTAAGACAATAAAATTCAATTGCTTTATCTCATAATATGGTTTACATATTGCATTACAGAATGTAATTTACTTTTGTCATCATTGTCGTTGCTGCTCACTTAGGGCATCGATGTAAAGAAAATTGTGTACGACATTGTGCTTTAGAGAAGCTTATTCTTTTGACATTTTCCCAGAAAAAACTAGTTGAGTTTTCAACACGTAAAATGGAAGTTGAGCACAAACATTTCAGATGAAGTTATGATCCAACACCGCCAAGTGTAGCGGTGCAAACTCACATCGTAAAACTTTTCTCACGTCTCATTTTCCACCGCATAAGCACCCGGATCGCCCGAGGGTTTCAGAAGTGGCTGTTCTCGAGTTACCGCAGAAACAAGAAGCAGCGCAATAATTTCGGGTGTGCGCACAAGATAACTGGGGCATCTCCCGGAGTGGAACTTAGTTTCCAACTTTACTTTCCAACAAGTTTGCGGGCGAAGTACTCAGCCAACTCTTGTTCTCTTGGCCTCCATCGCGGCCGGTTTCTTGATGCGAGCAACATCTCACTCAACTTCTGTTTCACTCTTGTCGTCTTGTCATTACTCTCTAAAGTGCCCGATCAAGTAACTCACACCACTAATGGTTGTCATTGATCGTTATTAACCTAAAAATTAATCAAAATCATCTTCCGGTAATGCTTAGATTTTGTTGAAGATGACGGGTCTCTTCTGAAAGGTCATTCTGAGGGTCTATTCTTGGTCAGTAAAACATTGCTTATCAAAGTATGCACTTGTGCGTCACAATAATTGTATTGGCCCTTAAATTCGATTTCATCCCCTTTTATCAAAACTTTGGTTTTAAAATTTTATTGATTAATGGTTTTCTCAATTCAACCTTTGTTTTATTGTATATGAAGTTGTTAATTTTCTGTGTGAAAGCGTATTCATTTCTTTTGTCAATTATTACTGATTTTGATTGATCTATTTGTGAGAGCTGTACAATGTCATAATGTGCTAAATCATGCATGAAATCTTTAGTTGATTTATTGTTTTGCAATGTTTGAAACATAATGATTGTGAAAACTTATGTATTTTCTTATGTAAATTTTTGTAAAAGAATGACACTCGGTAAACTTTTTAGACCCACTTAAAATGTCGTTTATAAACTTTAAACGAGCACCTAGCTCAATATTCAAGTAAATTAAATAAAACAACCAACAATATCACGTGGAAATGCATTCAAGAACAAATTTGGCTCTGCAAACAAGAAAACTTGGCACAACTACAATTCTATCCCATCAAGAACATTCGGAACCGTTTAGGTTGAAAGCGTGCAAACCTGCAACGGACGGAACAAGGTCAGTCCCAGGCAAGCCTGTTGAAACTGTTCGTGTCGGTAAAGGTATGGAAATGTATTCAAACTCTCACATAAAGCCTCACGTTACCACGCTGTGGATACGGTACACTCACACTGTGCTGTGCTGCCAATTATATGGTACCGGTGGGAGCGTTCCGCGGCATACTTGCGCCATCACATCTAACGTTTTAGTTTACTGGTGAATTCGGTGGAGATTGATGGATTTGTTTACGTCCTGGAATCGCTCTTCATTTCAATCAAGTTTGAAATCTTCTGAACTTTTTTTGTGTGGGGGAGGGATTGTTAGCCCAGCACGTTCATCCCAAACCCTAGAAACGAAGAGTTCATCAGTCATATGAAAGAAACTTAAACTGCTAAAGGTGAGACCCATATTTTAAAAGATACAGTACATCAAAGACAGAATTATTTTAGTCGAGATTACCTCAAGAGAGCCCTTCCGGCAGGTAAATTTTCTCGATACAGTTATAGCTGTGAGACTCATTTCGCAATCCGCCACTCAGGTAACTAATCTTCTCCGTGGCAACTGTTCACCTAAACTGACTTATCATAACCTAAATGTATTTAAATGTTACCGCAGAAAAGGGATACCACACAGAAGTCCTCCTTTTATTGAATGTTAAAACACTTCCAAGTACACGTAAAGCTTTGTGGACAACCTGAGAATCTAAAAAAAATCTAAATCCATACACCTGTGTAGCATAAATATGATAAGCACCTCAGTATCCCAAACAGACATTCCTATTCGTGAGTAACATTATCTCCCACGGGGCCTATTTCAATGCACTGTGAGGGTGGAGAGGGGAGAGCTAGTTCTGGATTGGACTGGACGACCGTAGTCCAGGAAGCTACCAATCAAGTTGATGGCGGCAGTCAGTTGACTGAGTTAGGCCAATCTAACCCGCCGGGCTGGCTGCAACATAGTGCAACGTTGACACTTTATCGTGGTAGATTAGGCCTACATGCATACATCAGCTCTGAATCAGTGGTGAATACAGAGGGCTTGGATTCCAACAGAAACTATAGGCTTGACTTTATTAAGCCTGAAATGGAAATTTCACTGGAAGCCCCTCCTTATTATCATAAAAAGATTGTGGTTTAGTAAATACTACTAACCCCTTTCATTTTTCTGCAGTTTCAGCATTTAAGAGGGTAAAGGTCCACTAGGCTACTTCCTGCATGGTTTCTCCGCAATGTAGACTATCAAGATTGGATTTTTTGCCATCGGATGGTCATAGTTTACATAAGTTCATTTCATAATTCGGATAGTTTTTTGTAGACTAGCATTGCGTGCTCTTAGCACAATTTTAGCTTCCTGCAAAGTAGTCTGTGTCTAAAAACGGAATGTAGCATACATTTCTGTAGGCTACAATTCTCAGGTTTTACCGAAATTATTTGGAACTCAGACAAGTAGTAGCTAAAGATATTGTTTCCTAAGTAATCCATTAAACCACTACCGGCACCGAACTTACAGCAACAGGCGCAGTTAGATATTGATTAATGCAGCGCGGTTGATTGTAATTTAGCGCGCGTGCAGTTGTGTATTTAGTTCTCACCTTGGAAGTATCGTTAGCATACGACCAATGCCACACGATAGAGACGGTGTTTCATAGGCGCTTACTCATAAAGTCAACATCAAAGTATTAATCATCTTAAACTCCCAAGCCGTTTCAAATGTGAAAATTCCTTTAGTTGAAAGTTCGACTTGAATGGTATTTTCTGAGTCGATTTTAGTCAGTGACTCTGTACTGATTTAATCATCTCCATCTTTTGAATTCATTATTTCCTGGCTTTGTTCAGTTGTCAACAAATTGAAAATGTAAACAAACAAGTGAACAAGCTGCTCAATTAAACATGGAGATTAATATGAAACTAATGAAAAACTTCTGGCACTCTTTATATTTCTGTTATTCAACATATGGGTTTGTAATTTATGTTTTCACCAAGCTGTGCGTCAATTTTTGAATTGAAGCACAAAATAAATCTACTTAACTCTCCATTATCTCTCCCACTTGTCTTTTTATCGCTCTCATTTTTGTAAATTTAAACAATTCAACAAACTTTTGTAATGATTGTTATATGATTCCATTGACCTACTAGAAATTGTTATGTTGCAAAGCCTTAATTCGGTCCTTTAAAGGCTCGTCGGTTATGAGTTTTCCCTAAACGCCGTTTCGAACCACAATTAGTTCAAGGCAACTTTGTCGAGAGAGGGAGTTGCAGTGGGCGTATTCTACTTGTTACTCGTTTTATACGGCTTCGAATCGTCCATACATTACATAAGACGACTTCAAAGGTTTTCCCACAGGTTAGATAAGCGCGTGGTGTTATCGATTGTTCGATATTGCATATCGATATATCGACCACACCCGGTGGTGATGCAGTCGCGGATCTTAGCTAAGGTCAGGGACGGAGGGAATCAATTTCTGCATTCTGTAATGGGATTATTATACCGTGCGTTGTGTTTCCCCGTCCACGTCCTCCACTGTATCTGATTACGTGGTGGTAAGAAGGATGTGTTTCGTGTTTTACTGCTATTTATGTATTAAATTAGAAACGCTTTTAAATAATTCAAGATTTGTTAACTAAAATTGTATTTGTAAGCTGATTAAACAGTTTTGTCGATATAGTTGTATAGACTCGCCTACAGCTCGATGGGGTCTCCGCCCCCATGCACCCTATTCATGCGTGCTTCGTTGGCAGCCTGTGCCTGGCAACTAAAAACATTGATTGTGGGTCCATTTTGTTCTTTTTAAGCGGTACACATCCTATTCCCATAGTCTGGATTCAATGTTGTCCAGATCATAATGTACGTACAAAAAAGGTAATGTTAAGGGATAAGATAGGATTGGATGAACTCGTCCCCTCGTGTGATGGCATATCAGGGTCTGCATCGTTCGCATTTCCACCTGTTCTCCTCCCCCCCCCCCCTCCGGGGCCCTATCAGTGTGACCCGATCCCCCTTGTTTGTTCTTGTGTGCCGGGAGTGGGGGGGCAGCAATTGGCAGCAGAATATTAATTACTGGTAGGCCTTGAGCCGCGCCCAACACGGAGTGAAACCCACACGACGACAGCGACAGCTGGCGGCGGCGACCGCAACTTCCACCCGCCCACTCACCACGTACAACAGACAACACACACCAACACACTAACACGAGAGGACGGCTCTTCCTCGTGTACGGTGATGAACTGCGAGAGGTCTTGCTGGAGGTTCTAGAACATTTCAGTCTCTAGGAACTCGGAAATTATTAGTGAGGAACCTGAAGTATCATCGTTCCTGAAAACCCAAAAGAAAAGAGCATTCAGGGAAAAGAGCTATTTTCTGATACCTTATTTATACATGATTAAAAATTTAGTTGTAAATTAAAGAACACAAGAAATATGCTGCTACTGGTGATAATTAAGCGAGCTTGTTACGACTGGGGGATTTGTTGTGTATTTCTATTCACGTTTTGATGGGGAACGGTCCAAACCCCAGCCTCATTAATATCAAACATCTACCGGTTGTAAAAAAAAAAAAAAACATCATTAATTCATAGCCCAATGAAATAGGGCAACTGGATCCTCCAGTATCGAAACTTATAAAGATATAAAATTCAGAGTTGAGGATCGGCAACCTTTGGGTTTAATCCTTCGTGTAACACGCCAACAGCCGATCTAATGAAATGGTTCCATAATTTAACTTGTGAACTTACCCTGTTTGATCCCTGAAATTTGATATTTCTCTATTTAAAGGAAGTATGACCTATTTTTGGTCTGTTGGTGCTGGATTCAAAGTCGACATTAATTGAATTAGGTGTAAATTGAGTTACAAAGATCAGGAAATTGTTTCAACTATTTACCAACACTATATTGATCTGAGTGAGTTTATGGTATCTCACAAAAGATTTATTTGTAAAATTTATATAGCTACAAGAGGGTGTCCCATAAAAAGCTTAAAACTCTTTCTTTAAACTTTATACTACTGTGGAGAAATAAAACCATGTTTCGTGTGCTTCGATTTAATCAGACTTAACACACTCACACTTCTTCACAATGCACGTAGAATGAATTTAAACCGTAGCTGATTGAAGAGGTCTTATCTAATTTTTCTCCTTGTGTCATCACCGATCGTCCGTGCAGATCTGGCCGCCATCTTGGAGATGAAACCCGGCCACGTTATCGACTGCGGTAACGAAGCTCGGGAGCCGCCAATTTGATCCGCTTCCAAGACCCATGTTGACGATGGGTCACAGACCACTTTGAACATTGTAACTCGGAATAGCCGCCGGCTGGGGAGCTATTTCCAGCAAGTGTTTACCCCCTACTGCACCAGGCCTGCCAACTCCCGGCTTGATTCATTGCCACAAACATCTGTAAACAGTGCTGCCAACCGTCGACATACATACCGCCATATTGTTGTGGTAATGCGGTCGGAACTTCCCGGTTATTTTCGATCAGATTCTTGAGCGTTTCGCTGACGCTGTGCCATATCCTTGGGTGTAGAATAGTTTTGTGCTTTGAAGTGTCTTCCGTTTCACACTTTGTAACTGAATAGCTCAAAAGAGCCGTCATTTGAAAAAAATAACATACCTGAACTAGAAATGGTTGGTGGAAAAGGATGTTCACAATATTATTGTTAGTCACGTAGTTCAAACTCGGAACTGTTTTCACATCGATCTCAAATTCTCTATTCTCGCATTGTTGTGAAGAATGTGTTTACTGTTTGATTCATTGCTGAGAACGCCTCCACAATGTCATTGCCCCCAACGAAATTCCACTGTGTCTAAATGATTCATCGTTAACAATGCAACAGCTTTGCCTTCTCACTTTATTTACAGTATTGTTATAAATTCTCTAATGAGTCCATATTGAAGAGTTGTTTGGGTCGATCGCCATCCTATTGTATATAGAAAAGAAATTTGCAGTTTGGAAGTTGGATGAAGAAGATATTTTTATGCAATGTAAGAAACATTGTGAACAAGTAGCCTACGCAAACAACGTACAGTATTATGAACAAGCAACAAAAACACTTCAAGAAGAACTTGTTAGGCAAGATCATCGCATGTGATCACATTTTATCATAGACATCAGTTGTGCTCTCGTTACCGCCGAGCTAGAGTAATGTATTCCGAGCCAAGTATCGGGTTCTACCCACGCGCCGAGGTGGCTGATTCATAATTATTTATGCCTGTTCTACAATCCAGATGTCTCGTAGGCAGCTTTCGCGCCAGTCTCGAGGTCAGACCGGTCCGCCTACGTCTCTTGACGTCTCCATCGTGACATCGAGTGATCTAAAGCGGACTCGCTTCGCATTCTTAACTTTGAACAAGCTCAATGAGAAATACATCATGAAAGTGTCATCATCTCACAAGCTAAAGGGATTGTTCTAAAAATTAATTCATTGATGCACGTTTCTTGGTGGTATCCGAAGATTCATCTTGGAAGAATTGCCACATTCTTGACATTTTTTAAGTAGGCCTATTGTACATTAAAAACTTTGACTGTCTGACTTAAATTAATTTTGCACTAGAATTTATAAAACATAGGCTGCATCGAAGGAAGTAATGCACTTTTGTCTGTGCCTGCTGTTGTTCCACTCCCTAACGGTTAGGGTGAACACTGTACTGAGCTCATAGTACAAAGTAATTACTTGCCGATATTTTCGAATTGTGCACTCTTAAATTCCATGACAATTGCGAGAAAATATGTTATGACCTCCAAAATCACTAAACTGACATTCAAATTTCGAAACTGTTAACGCAATTTCGTCAAAGCAACGCATTTGTTACATAGCTTGACACTCGCGGGCGCAAAGGTGAGGTCAGAAGCCAGGACAGGTCAGATGTCAGGAAGGACGTCGGGATGACGAGGCTAACGTGGAGAAAGCCTGCCAAGATGGCGGAGAAATCGGCGTCGAAGGCTCCCCGCGCGAGGCTACGCTTCACAGACCGCATTACCTCAACCACGGCAATTAGAGGGTATAAAGCTTTAATGTTTCCTGCGGCCCAGAAACTGATGTAACCTGTTGTGCGGTTCACGGTCAAGCGGTTCGAGCCCTCTGCGAGGCTACGTGTTGAGTCACTGTTCCGCCCCGCTAGAGGCTAGAGGCTATCTGCGCCGGTGACTAGGTGTTTGTGGTGATTATCACCTTGTGGTGAAAAAGTATGCGCTGTCATCTAGGTCACCAGTGGGTGTTTCATTCTTAGTCCATAATAGTATTTGAAAGGACAACAGGCAGGTAACCTAATCGGTAGCATTTCTTAAGGGTACATTAAAAATTCTTTGGGTTAGGTTATGTTAGCTCGATAGTGTTTTCCACGCTCGGCAGTCTGGTTAGTCTAGTTTACCAGTTAACGCGGAGGAGGGTACATGCTAGATAGATCGTGAAATGGTGAAATCCGTCACATCGGTAACTGAACCCGCCAGAAAACTTACCATTCAGAAGGGACCTCTTACTCCTGAGTTCTTTTTGTGTGTGAGTACTTACACTCATCAGGGTGTTAAAGATACCACCACCAAAAATGTTCGAAGAGTGGATTCGTGTTTGATGTAGACCAAAATAAAGGCCCTAATAAAACATGGGAATAGCGGATAACCTCATTTTTTCTAATAAGACTCATTCTTCGGAAAAGTAATCTTTAGAATCCTGTTGGATTCGGAAAAACCGTATTGACACAATTAAAATTGTTGATTACCTCAGCACGGAGAAAAACTAGGGCGCCCGCAGGATGAGATGTTTCTGCTGACGCGACTCATTCTCAGAAGTAATCTTTGAAAGCTTTTTGGAGTTGATAAACCTCGTTGATATCGGGAAAACTGTTTAAAACTATTTCTGATTATCGATAAAAATGTTTGTTTTCAGAAATTATTGAGATAAAATTATTGTTTGCAGTTTAATTTATATCGACATGCTTGAAGACGTAGTGAACCATGTAATTGTTAAAGACAGTTTTCTTTTGTAAACAATCCTATTAATAAAAAAAAACACACACATATTTTGATAATAGGAATAAAACGATCACAGTGAATGCGCAAGTTCAAAACAATTACTTTCAGCTAAAACTAGTTTGTATAGTTTCATTTAACCCAGGTCAAACCCAATTTGAAAACGCGGTCGGTCCAGCCGTTTATTTCTGTAGCTCGCCCAATAATTCACTCCGCTACGCGGCCGAGTTATTCCTCCCCGGCGCCGGATAGTTGCAAGTTGCAAGTCAGTGCATCAGTGCACTCCAGTGCATCATTCCCTTGTTGCACTATAAACATGGGCCGTGTGTTGTCTATAACGCTTTGTGGCCAACAATAACATCGGCCCAACCTCTGCCCTTTGCAGCGCATCATACAGTATCTCTGTCCCACTCTACTTTGTTTTGCTCCTGTCTCGAACCTGAATACACGCCGGGAGATGCTCTTTCCATATAAAGCACAATCTGTTACATAAAACAAGCTCTGTCTTCTTGGTTTTATTTTATTCCCTACATAGCGGATTGGTAGGCGTAATAATGTGATGTGGATTAGCTGGTAGTTTATCTTTATTTATTATTATTTTTTTTATAAGTTTTGAAGAAATATTTTGTAATATTTAGTCATAACATAACAGTTTATTGTTTACAGTACAGTAAGACAACGTCGCAACTTTCTAAACTCATTTATGATTGACTAGTTGTAATTAAATCATTTTAATTCCTTAAATCACCCTCCTCAGTTTATAATTCCTGGGAGGTTTACCCCCATTCACCCCCCCTCTCCCTTGCCTTCTGCAACTGTACTTTATGCGTAATCAGCAAACCTTTGCCCTCCATATACAATCAGCAAACTACGCGTATTTCAACTCGATTCACTGCCAGTATCATTAATCACTTGTAAACACTACCATAAACAAAGCCAACGCACAGCCCGATGGTATCTCCCCGGCCGTTCATCAAATGTGCGTTTACTGCGCGCCGGATCGCCAGGAGGGGCAGATGTGTGGAATTACAGCCTGTGTAGATAATCCGTCCGCTTTGTACGTCCGGTGGACGCCTTTTCCTGTAATATTTAACCGGCTGGGGAGGGTGGACGTGAATCGCTGCGAGTTGATGCTACGCGGGCCGGTGAGAAAAGAGATCCGGTACTGTTGGGTTATTGAGGGGAAGAATCGATTATTTTAAGCTCAAAAGATGTAGTTTCCTCTACTAATACGGGTTTCTCTAACTGTAAAGGCTACTATGGCATTTTTATGTTACAGATAATTTTATGTTTGCAACGTTGTACAAAACAACCATTAGCATACTGCATTTTAGTTTCAACTGTTCGGTTTCGGTTTGCACGGTTGACTAAACGAAGCATGACGGTGTATACCATTCATATTTGAAATACTCCAATTTTGTATCTGAATAAATCTTAGCGTGAATCAGTTATAAAGATATTTAAAAATCGGGTTGTAGGTAAAAAATTGATTCAATCATATTTTTAACTGATATTAAGGCGGACAGGTGTGATGTTTGGTCGCTGATTGTGATAGCTGTAAAATGATTAAAATAAGCGATGTAGTTTTGAAGAGATCTCGTAGAATAATATGTTCACAACAGTAGTTGTTTATGTAACGAATTTTATCATGAAGGCCTTTGCATCTAGCGAGTGCTTTCATATTTAAACATCTCAAAAATGGATTGAAATCTCTGGAAAGCCAAAAAGAAACTAAAACATGAATCGGAACAACATGAATCAACTGATGTGCGAATTGTGTAATTTCTATTTCAATATTACTGCCGTCAAATGCCCCTCTCTTATCAGTCTAGAACCTGTATCTTAAAATGCAACACCTGCTTCGTCATGATCTCATTAAGCTAAGATGTTTTGTTTGTTTTAATAATGTACCTTTTCATGATGTTACTAGTACTTGTAAGGTCGTAGGTAAGGTAATATGTTCCCATCTACCCACTCTACCGTAGCCAGGTCGACCCGACACGCGGACGCGGCGAGGAGGGGTGGGGGAGGGCAGGCGCGGTCGTGTTCCCCGCGAAGGCAGGCACGATGTTTGCATGCTGTAGGCGGGCGGGATGCGCGATCGTGCCGCCAAGTCACGACTCGGCCCAAGGATAATTGAAATAGGCCACAGCCACCTTTGCGCCTTCCTGTCAGTGAGTTATGGGAATCGAATACGGTGCTGGAAAATACGTGACCTTGAACTAACGCGGAATACGGGCGATGTATGACCTTGAGGCACCAGCTCTGTAAATATTCTGCTCTGGTTAGTTATAAATGATGTTTAAATGTATACACCATACCATTGAAACTTTGAAAAATTATGTTTACTATTTACCACACTTTAACAAATATGCCACAGTTTCAATTCGGAAACGTCTATTCCAATAATTTATGTTTTATCACTAAAAATTAATTGAATCGAATCATAATTCGATGGAATATTTTTGCTTGATGTAATTTTAATTTACTCACATGTTTATACTTCCCGACGGTTTACATAGGCATAGGCCTACCGCAGTATTCTATTTTTCTATTTTTGATCATTCGCAACAGTTTAAATATGTGCATTTCCTATTCATGCCGATTATAAATGCAATCATACAAATCATGCTGCAGTATTAAGAAACCCCTCCCCAATCATATTTTTAATTATGGAACAGTATAGCCAATGTTTATGTTTCTAACCAATTTTGAAAAAATCGTAGGCCTATAGGCCTACATTCTATTATATAACATGAAAAACATTCTTTCGTCCTGTATAAAATCTCATCTTTCCCTTTCCCGTAGGCCTTATCTTTTTTTGATGTTCTGATTTGCAGGAATGATTTTTTCAAGTTCCCAAAGTGGAATGTGACTCTTAGGAGGTTACATAAATAAATAATTTACCAATTTTTAACCTCGATTTTCTCCGTTCTCCGGGACGTAGTTGTTTTGGTAACGACCAACCCGTCACCCGCGACGGTGCCAGGGTGCCAGGTGCCAGGTGCCGGGCGGGGACGGCTCGGCCTACTTCACATTCCGGCGAGGTCCCCCGGCGATAATGCGGCTAATTAGGGTAATTGGCGTCATTGTTCAACGGCTGACTACACGGCGCTGCGACCTGCGTGGTACAAACGGTAAAACTATCTGCAGTGGTCATATCTCCTGTGTTGTCAACTCTAGTCTCTTCTTCAGAAAATCTGATATTTTGTATCTGTCGGCTATCAAAAATATTGCCGATGTATAGTCGCTTTTAGGACAATGGCTGCGATTCTTTACCATGTACTTTCACCAACATACCTTGTGGCCTTAGTTCGGCCTTGGGCTAGCATTATCACTTAGCTGGCCCGGATTCCAATCCCAGCTGGGGGATAAAAAGATGGTTTGGGTGCTCTCATTATGGGTCGGAAGTCGGAAGTCACGTTAAGCAGGCGATATAATACAAACAGTGCAGGCCTTTTAGCCGAGGAGATCCGACTATTAATTGCTGATCTCACTAAAATATCATATCTACGAGCGTAAAGTATAAAATGTTTAGGGAATCGGCATAGGCAAATCGAAAGTCTTGCTTTTGCACTGAGTGCATTCAGTGAGTGAGTTAGGAAACGAAGGTTTTGCTATTGCCTACTTGTAATATACCGGAGTAAGGAGCTGACTTCACGGTCTTAGAAAGTACGGCAAAGAACGAGCTATGAATCCCCAAGGTCAACAATAATCCAATTTAAAATTTTCTCCTTCCCCCGGAGACAACAACCGCTGAGTCATCCTTCACAGAATGCCAGAGCTGCGGTAAAGTGATCTGTACGCGTGACATTTGACGAGGGCCGTCACGGCTTACGCGGCGGCCTTGGGACAACACTGGACGTGGACACTCGCCTTGGGGCATTCTGATTCCGCACCGGACCGGGGGTCACGTGGGAACGGGCACTGTGATTACAAATCGCTAATTTTCCGATCTGTATCAAGGGGTTTCATTATATTGAGGGGTGTGCCATTAAAAAAGAAAACTAGGTACCGTATCGAATATCTGGGGATCGGTACACCGGGAAGATATTACACCTTTATGTTCTCTGGTGACAAAACAAAATGATTCACTTTTCATATTTGGCCAATAATTTATAGTTCTGTTCCCCATGTAGCCTAAAGGTAGTTTTTTAGGTAGCCAGAGGCATTTTGGTAGTGAGCACAAACGGAACTATTTATTCAGTGTACTATATATCTCGCGTTGTATCAATTAAATGATAAGTGAGCTATTGATACTTAAAATATCGATACCACCGACTCATCATTATACGAATAATTTATCCATGGTTTCTCCATCTATATTTGTGGTTATTTATCTTTATAAATCTCATTTCATTTCAACTCCAAATTAATGAGAGCACCGCCGCCCCAATTTAAAAAAGTGTTTTACTCATGGACTTTATTTTGCCTGCCAAAGAACAAAATATAGACGGGTATAAGCAGCTTACTAAGCCATACAAATTAAATGCCCTTCTCAAAGTCACAAACATGAATTAGCTATAAATAAACACTGGAGAGGGCAGGTAAAAAGCGAGCCGGGCTTGAAGCGACGGAGCGTTGAATAAAATATGCGCACGCTAGGTTACTGAAGCGAATTAAAATTCAAACGGCGCTACGCGTGGCGGAGTGGCGCATTATTTAGGGAGGGCCTAGCAACGAGAGATAGGGCCTACCATTGACTGCCCCCGGTACACAGGCATCGATCTACCCTCTCTCTTCTTCCCAGGGGAGGGTGGAGGGGGGGTATGATCCCTCCCCCACCCTCACTCAGGAATTCCAATCATTGGCTCAACTATTCAACACATGTTTGCGGGATTTCCTATGTTCGCAACAACGTCCATCACGCAACTCGAATACATCAAGTTGCCAGATTCTGAGTTGTAACTTAAAAGTTATCTTCGGTTTTGTTTACTCAGATGGAAAGTTTTTCCAAACTCCTTGTTTACTTATCGAGATAAAGGGCGGAATTCACAAACCTCCCTCAAAGCTTCCTCAACTCAAACCTTCCTCTAACCTTCCTCAAACCTTCCTCCAACCTTCCTCTAACCTCCCTCAAGTAGTTGTGTGAGGGAGGTTAGAGGACGGTTTAAGGCCGGTTTAAGGAACAGCTGTTTACAACAAAACACAGTGAAGAAATATATTTTGAGGTTATGTTATGTATGTGTCAACAAACACTAAATTACTTGAAAGTTTGTCTTACCTGTTATAAAAACATTTAATTTCTTGAAACTATATGGACGGACATTTATTTACCTTGGAATTAATTCGAAAATTATATTTTACCCAACATTTTTATTAAAATGACTTTTGTTCTTTATATTTTTCCTGAATAAATTTTGTGGATATTATTTTATTTATGTTTTAGTGGACCTTTAAGACCATAGCATTTTGATCGAAAAAATGAAGCCAACATTAAAAGGGTGTAGCAAAAAATAAAATAAGGTCGTTTATGGTTGTGCAGCCGCGTCGCGGCGTGCGGGGGCTTGTAGGCCTTGATGCCGTGCGCCGCTGCGGGTGTTAACGTTTCTCATGCATTTTGTATTAGAAAAAGCGCGGGTTATCAACCTTAATAGAGAATGTGTTTTACAATTTTTTGTTATACTCCAAGGGAAAGTGCATTGAATAAAGCTGTCATTTTTGGGTATTTTATTTAATTCTTTTTTAAGTCTGTCGGTCTTGTAATTAAATTTATGTTAAGTTCTAAAGATTAATATATCCAGTACGCCTACACAACCAAAATTTCATCCCTGAAGGTGAAGTAGGCTTGAAAGAATTGTACCAAAATATGCTTGAGTACTTCTGACCTCCATAGCCCTCAAAGTAGTTGTCCGAAAAAATTGTACGTCATATTTACACAACGTAAGAAGATACTTAAGGAAATATATTGTAAACAAATTTTTGACTGCACAATCTTAAATCCAGCCCGGCTATGAAACCTGATTGGTCGATGCTGTACAAAACTTGAACAGAGAAATTTCGTTTTAAAGATGACTTTCTTTAAGGTCCATGAACAGGCAACCAAAAAACGAAACAACATTTTTACGAATGTAGAACGCCATGCATTGCCGTTTGACCGTGTGATATTCTTTTAATACATAGAAGGCCTATAAAATTGTGTTGGCCAACTACAAATTTTAGCATACAGTTAGTTGCAAGAGACAGCCCGCCAGAATTTGTTATAAATATGGGCAAATTGGCTTATAGATAAAAAAGAATAAATAAAGTAAAGTTTTCGTGTTCAACATGGAGTGGATTAATCATTTTAATGATATACAGTGAGTAAAAACAATACTAAGGTCTTCATTTCAAATTCAGGCTGTTAAACTGCCCATATATAGCACATATCCTGGCGGGCTGTCTCATGTCTCGTGCAACCAACTTAACTTAGTCTTCTTCTAGTGCAATCTACCATAAAATGAATGTATTAATAGAGAAATAAACAAGTAAATTAAAAATTTACATTTAAATTTATTAATATGGGTAAAAACGAATGCACTCCCATAAACCTTGCATACAAAAACCACGGAAGATCTAAACAAAAGAGCCACTTGTGGTTGATGTAATATGTTTGTAACAACTGAATCCTATATATGCCAGATAAAAGTAAGTAAAATAAAAATATATATGTATTTAAAATATGAATAAAACATATTTATTTTCTTCAAATTTAAAACAAATCGTTGGAGGAGAAATATAAGCCTACGCCTAGTTTATAAAAAGCTGCTAATGGACTGAAAGCTACTTTACACTACCTTTGTAAACAAATATTGAAAGCACTTCTATTTCCCAAACATGTGGTATATGTGCCATGTCTACCAACTGTCTCACATTTCCCCAAAACAATGGGTGAATTTTTAATTCACTATTTTAATTGTTAAAGAGCAATAGTCATATAATATTAATTTTAGTTTAATGTTTTTAAAAATTAAAAGCCAATAGAAGAGTTACAAATAGATTAAAAGTCTATTTCTGTTGACATTAAAAAATTTTTAGGAGTATTTTGTTTTGTTCAGGTGGCAGTTCTCTCTGTGAGGAAGGTTTAAGGGAGGTTTGAGAATTCTGTTTTTCAATTGAGGAAGGTTTGAGGCCGGTTTGAGGAAGGTCTGAGGCCGGTTTGAGGCCGGTTAGAGGTGAGGAAGGTTTGAGGGAGGTTTGTGAATTCCGCCCAAAATTTTCTGTTGTGTTTGGTTTTGTTAAACTGTTGGTGCAAATCATGGACTTCCTCTTTTAAAAGGTTGATTGGCCGATCGTTGAGAGTGAAAATAGCCAACTTCCTGTCAATCCGTCTATAAAAATCTCCCTACCGTCAGAAGCCAGCTGTGTGCCTCGTCTCTGTTTTATTTCGACTCGTAAAATATGTAGTACTTAGAACTTGCCATTCTTTATCGTGCCAGACACGCGTGGTCCTGTACGTTTGTTAATCTCTATGTTTATATCAATGTTGTCATGTTTTCTACTTCATTTCATATCCTTATTCATTTTCTTAAAATATAGTCTGTGTACATTATCATAGTGCCCGTTAAGTCCATTTATTTAACAAAAATGGTTGGATTAGGCCTACATAGCACGTAAAATAAACATATTTGTCGTTGTTATTGTCGTGGATAATTTAAACCTTTGTCTCAAGTACTCATGACCTATTTCAACTGTACACACTCTCCAAAAAGTAATATTTTGTTCCTTCTTGGTGTAGGGTTTTTTGTTGAATCGGAAACTCCTTTTTGCCACATGCTACAAAGTTGACAAGGAAGTCAGACAAAGTAGGTCCGACGGGAGAAAAAGAGTAGATGTTTGTGGGCGAGCTATTTTGACGGTTGGCGATCGCTGGCGGGTATCCAACTCGCCAACAGCCAACACAGCGACGCCGACACTAAACACATAGTTGGCAGCCAAAAAGAATGTCGGCATCACCGCTCGACGCCGTTTATAAACAAATGCATCCCGTCTCCCTCCGCTGCTTAAACTTCGAAATCAAATTCCTGATTGTCATAAAGAAGTTGCTTTTGCTTTTTCCCAGGATTCTGTGATGTCCCTAAATTCTGTTTTAGCCCTCTCTTGCTCCTACGAATTACTTAACTCAATTCTTAATTGCAATGTAAAAATAGCTCTCGATCTGATCTTGTCCCCCTCGATCACCGTCATCATATGTTCATAAACAAATCAGAACCCCCTAATCGTGTTTTTATATCTCTGGAAGCCGCGAAACGTTCTGGTATACTGGAATATTTCATGTGAAAATTCATTTGAGTCTAGACTCATTTGAATTTGCTCTGAAAAGAGTACGGCAAAAGAGAAAGATAAATTGGTAGTTTAGGTAAGTGTGTTTTTCCCCCTTTAAAACAGTGAAATTTGAATCCAAAGGAATGAGGGTAAATGAGATTGTTGTTGATGGAATAGTCCTATTACTGCTATGCTTTCCATAGTGTCATTTCAAAAAAAAGAAGAAGAAAAAACTCCCTCAAGCCATTTTTTTAGATTTATACTTAAGATAGAGCTTCTTCGTAAAATAAAAGAATCCAGTCTTCAGGAGTTTGGCTATAATCCCCTCACATTGATACGACCCAAACAGTTACAGGTTAAATTTTAGTCAGTTTCGCAGTAAAACGTAATCTCCTGTGAGAGTTGATTTTTCGGATTCCTTAAATATTGCAGCGCACATAGCAGATAGCACGAATCACCAAACTGACAGAATGCATGTGGGACACATGACGCGACAGGAAACGCCCTATTAACCGCGGACAATGCATCGTATGAATAAACAACCAGCAATGACCAACTTTGCGGCGGCGAGACTATTAAAAGACTACCTTGGCATTAGCATGCCATATGCCACAATGTAAACAGCTCTGTCGATCAAACTGTTGTGCACTGTAATTGTTATGTTTTGCTCTGTTTAACATGGATGAAATAAGTTAGTTTAATTATTTTAATTATACCGTTTGGGAATTTGGAAACGAACTCATTACATGACGTACCACATATTTAGGTAATTAGTTTAAAAGATTCGACCAATAGTTTATTTATTAATTGACTTTCCTTATATTTGCAATTAATTTTCAGTATTCTGCTACCAGGACGCCTATTTATAAATCACCTTAAATTTTCAAATCAATAAAGCAATGAAAAAATAGTTCTCAAATGATTTTTCTGTCGGTACAAAAAGAATTTAAGTTATGATATAGTATTGTTCTCTTCCTATTGGAGGTGCTAACATTTTATTAACAATAAAAAAGGTCAACTGGAATTCCACTGTACTCCCTAAATTACCTCTATTAGTAAGATTTTCAAAATGTTCAATACCAAATGTCTTTCAAAAGTCTCGCCTGAGATCCTCGCAAGCTGAAGGGGCAGATGACGGGGACGATCGATGGAGGATAGTGATTGTTTGACAAGTCTCGCCCGAGATCCTCGCTAGCTGAATGGGCAGATGACGGGGACGATCGATGGAGGATAGTGATTGTTTGACAAGTCTCGCCTGAGATCCTCGCGAGCTGAAGGGGCAGATGACGGGGACGATCGATGGAGGATAGTGATTGTTTGACAAGTCTCGCCTGAGATCCTCGCTAGCTGAAGGGGCAGATGACGGGGACGATCGATGGAGGATAGTGATTGTTTGACAAGTCTCGCCCGAGATCCTCGCTAGCTGAAGGGACAGATGACGGGGACGATCGATGGAGGATAGTGATTGTTTGACAAGTCTCGCCTGAGATCCTCGCTAGCTGAAGGGGCAGATGACGGGGACGATCGATGGAGGATAGTGATTGTTTGACAAGTCTCGCCCGAGATCCTCGCTAGCTGAAGGGGCAGATGACGGGGACGATCGATGGAGGATAGTGATTGTTTGACAAGTCTCGCCTGAGATCCTCGCTAGCTGAAGGGGCAGATGACGGGGACGATCGATGGAGGATAGTGATTGTTTGACAAGTCTCGCCTGAGATCCTCGCTAGCTGAAGGGGCAGATGACGGGGACGATCGATGGAGGATAGTGATTGTTTGACAAGTCTCGCCTGAGATCCTCGCTAGCTGAAGGGGCAGATGACGGGGACGATCGATGGAGGGTAGTGATTGTTTGACAAGTCTCGCCTGAGATCCTCGCTAGCTGAAGGGGCAGATGACGGGGACGATCGATGGAGGATAGTGATTGTTTGACAAGTCTCGCCTGAGATCCTCGCTAGCTGAAGGGGCAGATGACGGGGACGATCGATGGAGGATAGTGATTGTTTGACAAGTCTCGCCCGAGATCCTCGCTAGCTGAAGGGGCAGATGACGGGGACGATCGATGGAGGATAGTGATTGTTTGACAAGTCTCGCCTGAGATCCTCGCTAGCTGAAGGGGCAGATGACGGGGACGATCGATGGAGGATAGTGATTGTTTGACAAGTCTCGCCCGAGATCCTCGCTAGCTGAAGGGGCAGATGACGGGGACGATCGATGGAGGATAGTGATTGTTTGACAAGTCTCGCCTGAGATCCTCGCTAGCTGAAGGGGCAGATGACGGGGACGATCGATGGAGGATAGTGATTGGACGGAGACAAAGTGACATTGTGCGGAGGTCGAGCGACAAAAGGCTGTAATGAATGGGCTGTCATATGGCAGCCATTGATTCTGCACAATCAGCGTGCATGCAGGCTCTCCCGCGGGCCAAGGTCGTGGACCAACGGGTATACTGTACCTCTCTACCTCCTCATACTCCGTAGTGCTGACACGACAGTGGTTCAATGGGTATATTGCTGCACTGCCTCCAACATAGTACAGAAACGACCGTAGACCCTTGGCCATTACTTTTCCATCTCCATTCCAACGGAGTGCAGCCACGAGCTTGGAAATGGGCATAGGCCTACATCTCTACATCTTCAGCGTAGTACAAAAACAACCGTGGACCAAAGGACAGACCTCTCTACCATCTCTAACGTAGTGCAGGCACGAGCTTAGTCCAAAGAGTATACCTCTATACCATCTTCGACGGTAAATTAGGAACGAGCTTGGACCAATGGGTATATGCCTACCTCTCTGTCATCTCCAACGTGGAGCAGGCTCGATCTTGGGACCGATGGGTATATGCCTACCTCTCTACCATCTCCAAAGTAGAGCAGGCACGAGCTTCCCTACCTCTCTACCATCTCCAGCGTAGTGCAGGCACGACCGCGAACATTATAGAATGGGGTCAACAAACGTTTATGGGACGCGTTCAAAAAACTTTATGTACCGTGGTGACAAACTAGAGTTTAAACCGACGAATAAGATGGGAAAATGCTAATACTGTATAGCAGGACATACAATATGTTCATGGTCAGCATTAATGAAATAATGCGCGGGCTGGTTTATACGAGTTGTTTAAAAAAGAATCTTGTTTTTCTCATTTCCCAACCCTTCCAAAAGAAAGACCTTGAACAAAAAAACCACTCAGCTATGCACCCATTGTCTTTATCGCGCCCTAACCCTTCGGGCGAAAGTATTGCCCATTCATTCCATACAAAATTATTCACGTCGGCGCCGGGCGTGTCCCCTCACCCTTTCGTGCCCGGAGGAAGGGATGAGGGATATTCGACTCCACTTCCTCCCCCGTCGAGGGTGAGGTGGTCGGGGGGGTATCAGCTGTTAGGGGGACACCTGCTCCTTTATCAACGTCAGACAGGCCCATTTGGCGAACCTTCCTCGTTTGGTTGGTTGTTGGGGGGGGGGGGGGGGGGGGAGAAAGAATGCCGACTGACCTTGAAGTCTCAACACGACTATGCGGGAATAATAGGCTTGGATTGCCGTGGGCGAGAGCTGGTCTTTTATAGCCCCGGGGATTAATTTTGTTTTGTTTTTTTTCTGTGGATTCCTATTTTGGACTCACTGTCTTTGACTCAATGATTTAATGCTGAACGTACTAGGACTAGGACATGATGTTTACAACAAAATGTTTTAAGGTATTTCTCAAAAGAAACCTATTCACACAGTGTGACAGATGTTTGCTGGACCTATTGTCATATAGAAAGGGGTTGTCATAACTGTCGTGGGGAGGAGTCATGTCGGTTGTAGAATATGTGTCCGGTTTGTCAAGATTTGGTTTCCGTCAGTGTCATTAGAAAGCGACTGATAATTAGTCGAGGTTGTTTGTCCATTACGTAAGCATTCAGTGATGAGCGTCACAGCGTTTTAGATCATATTAATGTATCTAACCACATGATTTATCTAACCCCAATTTAACCGGTTTACTGTGCACATTTTGTTTGTATATGGTTTAATTTCTCTGTGACCGCTTCCTTTCAATGTTGGTCTGTTAAAAACGTATATTTTTTGAGGAAATACCTTAACATTTTCCCCGAATCGTTGGATAAACATAGCAGCTGTCATATAGACTTTCTATCAAGCCCTCTCCTAAAACATGGCATTTTAATCTTAAGTTAAGTGTCGTGACCATGCACTAATTACGTATTTCGTCATTTGGAGGGGTTTTACTGAATGTTTATGACGAATTGCTAGCAATCCCTCAGTACGTCGATATAGGTAGATGCTTAATCCCCATATTTATAAATTGTTTAAATGGAATTTCAATTGTCAACTTTTCCTAAATCATGGGGTGCTAGCCGGTAACGTTGTCTGCTAGACGGGTTTTAAACCCATTTTACAAGTTTAATCCAGCGACTGTGGCCGGAGTGGTGCGAGTGAGATGGAGAGATGCCGACAGAGGCGACCGAGGTCGCACCGGTTCGCCGCCATATTGGATCACTTGACATTCGCCCCACGCCCGCCTTCCTTTCCTGCCTCACAAAAACCCGCCGCCGCCGCCGCTGTTTTGTTACAAAATCCGACCCCATTGTTCGGCCGGGCTCGTCTGGCAATAATGGAATGCGTCCCTGGAGGGTCGGAGGGGGGCGGTAAATAAACCCCTCCCTCCCCCTTTCTCATCTGGGGCGAGGAGAGCGTTTTTACCACAATTCCCGACCCCAGATTTATTAGTCCAAGACGTGAAAATGATTTAAATGTTTGTCGCGTTTAGGCCAGGGTAGCGATTTCCTGGATCATCGTATTTCTAACCTATATTTTCTCGTTTCAGCGGCTTGCGATTTATCATTCATGTAGATATGGAAAAAAATGTTTTGCTTGTTGTGTTTACAGTTTTTATTTAGGTCATGTAAACTTCTTCATGTATCCTTCACAGAGTAGCCATCCCACAATGTTAATAGGATTCCTCAATAAATTGATATTGTTGTAGCCCATAGGCCTAATACAGTAGACCTATTTAAGCTGCAAAATTTCCATTGTTGGCACGATTGGTTCGTCCACACTTGAAATTCAGACATAAATTGGTTCGCCGATCTCTAACAAATATCGAACGCGCGACGGCTACAGTAACAGTAGAAATAAATCAATAAGTCTCCAAAGTGGACTCGCTTTCAAACAACACCAAACTATATTTATATTTGTTATTTACTACTAAATTTTATAAGGTTTTCCCAAGTTTTGTTTACAAATAATAAACTTCGAAGATTTACATTTAAAATGCCCAATTTTTTAAAAAGTAAATTGGTTTGAAAATGAGGGAAGCTTTTTTACTTATAGAAGGCGTTAAGAATACACAGGAGTTTTGTAAAATCCACTCATAGCGATTTCATTCCTCGTATACTTGATTACCTTATCTTTAAAACAGTTGTTTACGACGATTCCAGCCTTCGTGAGAATTGAATCTTTCGATTGTCACGCAACTAATAACAATCTCTTATGAATAGACAATCTCTGACGAATACAAATCTTAACGCCCATTAGAAGAACATTAGATCTTCTGAATTCATTAGGGCTGGACCAAAATTGGTTTTTAATTGCTTCTGGTTTTAATAAATAAAGGATTCAACTGGAACATGTTACGGTAGGCCTATGTAAAGGATTGTTAATTATTGCTAAATTTTAATCATTTTCCAGTTTTCCCTTAATTTGGAAATAAGGATATTTTAAAATAAAATTTTGTTTAGTATTTCCTCACCTGCCGTGCTAGTCTTCAGTTTTCGTCCTTTGTGGTCCCGTAAGAAGAAAAAAAAAAAAAAAAACAAACAAACAAACAAACAAACATTAACTGAAATAAACCACTTTCACTATGTGTTATGGTATGTAAAATCATACCCATTCACTAGCATTGGCCTCATTTGACTTATAATTGCACAGTACGAACCATTAAAAAAACTCGCCCTTTGATTCGCAAAGGGAAAGAGCTTTTAATAGGGGACTACAAATCACTTTAACAAACGGGAGTTTCGGGGAACTCACAAAAGGTTGAAATTACTGTCCTCCCACAAACCCTCCCTTAATCTCTCTCTCCCCCTCTCCCACCCCTCCAGCGACGAGCGCCGGCAGGGGTGGCTGAACAGGGGTGGTTTTGTTGGGGGGGGATTTGACCTTGATATGTTTGCGAACTCGTGCACGGGGAGAACTCGGTTCATATCGCATTACATTTTGTATTTTGTGAGACATTCGCTCAGATTAAAATGAAAAAGTGCAAGTCGCTATCCAGGGGTTTGTTTATTTCCCTTTCCTTCTTCGTTTGTTTTTGTGCAATTGTGAAATTGATTTTCAACTCAGATTAATTTGGTTTTGTGTTACGGAATGTGTACAATAAACTTAGTGTATTTTAACTCGAGTCATGGCAAATAATATGAGTATTGTTAGAATGCTTTTAGCAGGATATTCCCCATTACATAAGATGCCCAACTAGAAATTTTTTAAACTACTATAGCCCGTTTTTCCCTTTGCTTTGAGCCCTTTGGTTTTGTTTTTTGTTTTATTTCACTGTTGAATACCAGCTGTTAATTTTACATCACAAAATATTGTGTATCAGCTTTACATATTATTCGCAGCAGTTGTTTTTTAATCAGTTTTCTTTAGACCTAATACATTTTAGCAAGGCATAGGCTTGGCTTGAAAATATAACAGCTGACTAGGAGTAACTGAAAGACATTATATAACTGATTGAATACGTTATTTAAGAAAATCTGATACATACTCTAACATGTTTGTGACGAGTTTAAATTTGTTCTTTACAATTTAAATCTCTCCCTTGCCCCAATATTCTCGAGAAGGATCAGATGTAAAAAAAACTACCTATACCTAATACCTAGATATTTCAATGGTCATTTGTGATATGTATACTTAGGCTTGCCATACGTCCCGGTTTGACCGGGACAGTCCCGGTTTTACGCTCTTGTCCCGGTGTCCCGGCCGGTTTTGCCTTTGTCCCGGTTTTTTGTAAAAATTGAGAAAACAGGGAATTATTAATAATTAACTAAACAATTTGTTTTATTTTATGTCTTACAAGAGGCTAAATTTTCTTATAAAGACAACAATAAACATTATTATTAGCATTTGGGGTACAATACAATTTTCAGGTGACAATGAAAATTTAAAACAAGGTGAAATTTGACGTACGTATGGTGGAGGACAAGGGTTTGCTAGGCAAGTCCAGTGCACTTGTGATGTGGTAGTAATAAACAAATGATTTAAAAAGTCCCAGTAAAATGTAAATAACGAGAAGAGACGATTAATTTTACTGTTGCAACTTTTTTGTTTCAAGAAGAAGTAGGCCTTTCAAGAAGATCTTTTGACAACGTGTTAGATTTAATATGCTAATCAAAAATACCTATACAACTGATTTCATTAACTTTTTTAATCAATTTTTAATCCTATCTTAATATAAACATTTTTCAGACAATAAAATGACATAGGTAATAGGCTACAATGTTAAAAAAGATATAATCCATGCTTAAATTTGGCATAATTGAGACCAACATATCATACTCCATTAACAACCTGGTGGTTGTTGGGGGGGGGGGGGGGGGTTACATACTGGCCGTCCCGGTTTGGCTCCGTAAAATTATGGCAAGCCTATGTATACTGTATCTTTCTCGGCACTCCAAGTGTTTCGACTTTACAGTACCTATCAAATTTTGTAAACCTTAAAATATAAATTCCATGCTGAAGTAGTGAATCTAATTGAGTAAACTTTCCAACCCCCAAAAATCTGAGGCTATTAACGACTACTGTATTCACCTCTTTATCGGTTGATTGCCAAATACTTAAACAATCGGCTGCTTGGGAGATTCCTACACTGGTTTCCGAGATGAGTCAGTTAATTGTGTGAATGTGACCGTATTGTCTGAGGTCTGATTGGGCGTTAGGAAATGTCAGAGGAGAAAGTTTGACTTCCAACAACTGCATTACGGCTGCGCTCGTGCGCTGTCGTCGCGTTGGCGTCGTGATGTTATACAGAGTGCTTCATAATCTCAGCTTCAAAACGTGTAATTTCGGGAATTTCTGGATAAACTGAAATTAAATCTGGAGCACCCTGATTTTTCTTTAGCACTCTTCCAGTATCCCAAATGAGATTTCAGCCTATTTTGTTCTATTTATTTCAATACGTATTTACAGTTTGTTTTCAAAACATAGTTACAGAGTGCCACAGGTGGCGAAACATTTGCTTTAAACCAATATTATGCAGCTGTTAAAACAAAAACAGGTAATTCTGAACCATGTGGCTTGAACAATCATTCCTACAGTATTTGATAAACTAGGTATGCAATGCAGTTGTCTGCTTGCAATATTGAGCGGAGCGACTATTTTTTAGATCAATAATAGCAAATGTTAAAAAGAATGCAAAAGTGAGCTCGTTCGCTACGCTCACTCGCCGTCAGGGTTTAGCTCGTTCGCTGCGCTCACTCGCCATTTGGGTGAGCTCGTTCGCTACGCTCACTCGCCATCATTTTAGTTCGTTCGTTGCGTTCACTCACCTTTTGGGTCGGCTCATTCGCTGCACAAACTCGTCGCCAGATTTAGCTTGTTCTCTGCGCTTACTCGCCACAAGTCTGCAATATTCTAGTAATTTTTGATAACGCAGGTTTGCTGCGATATTAAATGGTGTGTCGTCCAAGATTTGCACTTTTTCTCCGTAAACGTGGCATTTCATTCACGTACAAAGGTAAACAAACCACTAAAATATCCAAAACAACAATTTCACATAAAACTATACTGTATTCACAAACAGCTGATAGTAACAGTCTGCAGTTAAATTTGATCCTTATAACAGCTGTATAATCAACACACAGTAAACAAACCAAATAAAATATTTCTCCTATTAAAATATCATGGTAACTTTAAAGGGCCGTAGGGCAGAACCCTTATGTCCGATTTGGACCATTTCAGATTTATACCTTCCCATAGATGGTTACTATGACCGAGCAAAATTTCGTGAGGATCACTCCAGCCGTTCAGGAGGAGTACTTGTAAATAAAAAGCCAGAGTGTAGTATAGGAGCTTTGCTCGCTTCGCTCGCTCCGCTCAACAAACAAATTAAGGCATTCTACGATGTAAAACCTGTCGAACGACCCTGTACCGATAATTATTTAGTAGCCTTCTTTTCCTAGAATTTTCTTTTCTTGATCGATCTTATTATGGTTAACTACTGTATTGACTGCCAATAAACCCACTTCGGTAACTAATAATAATATTCATCTTTAGCGATAGTCTACTAAAGTAGAGGATTCGGTCGATGATTTAAAATTTAGGCTATGTGGAACTGGAAGATTAATCTTGTTTGCACTTGGGATGATGATAACTTATCACCGAGTGGTACGGTGGTTCTGTGACAGACACGTGGATCAGTTGGGCAAATATTGTAACAAATCTGGCAACGCGAACACTCGGAACCGTTACAAATGGTTACACACGTCGATGATCTCTGCTGCAACTGATCAAATCACGTTAAATTAGGAATCTTGTTTGCACCTGGAATGGCAATATCACTGAGTGGTACGGTGATTCTGTGACAAAACAAATAACAGACAGGTGGATCAGTTGGACAAATACTGCTGTACAAACGACTACACATCGCTGATGTGCTGCAACTGATTTCAACAGCGAGTATACGGTGGTTCTGTGACAGAAGTTCTGTCACAGAACCACTGACAAACCATGGGTAGATCGGTTGAGTAAATAATGTTACAGAACTAGCAACGTGAACACTCGGAACCGGTACAAACGGGTACTAAGTTACAACATCTACACATATCGACGTTGTTTGCTGCAACTGATTAAAACATTAACGTTTTTGATGTCTGTCAAAATTCAATATTGTAAATCGCGTCATATATTTGGTCACTTAGTCGACATTAGTCCTTTGTTACTGCTATTTAAATGAGACCGCTTATGATATAGTGTATAAGATGTTTAAACTTAGCCGACTATCATTGCTTTGTTTGGATGTCAAAAGTAGTTGTTTAAACGATAGAATTACGGGAATCCTTGACACTTACAGGACTAATCAGATATGCTATCTACTTTAAAATTGATGTAGGCCTACCATCAGTATTACATTTCATTCATCCATGTGACCTTATTTGCTGGTGGCCTATAAAAAATTCGACTTGCAAAAGACTTAATTTTTGTAAAGGGAGGGAAACTATATAGGTACTGAACCGAAGTATCGTGGTCACTTCTGAGCCATTTTAAAACCATATATGACGAATATGAATGTATGGAATCTTATAACCTCTGAAAAATTTACAAAAGTGCTTTTGTTACTAAGGTAATAATTTTTTTTCGACTAAACCCATTTTCTCTTCAATGAATTATTTAAAGTTGACAAAGTGATCGTAATTTCTCGAAACCCACTCAAACCCGGTGAAGAAGACATTATTCACCATTGAAATGATTACATTGCAGACAGGTGGTATTCAGGGTCGCATGAATGCTGCTCGTGTAAGGGGTGTGGAGGGGGGGGACAACCCCCCCGGGATGCTGGGGGGGGGGGGGGGGGGGGGCGACGCGTGGCTTCAAAATCGATAACTCCTCACCTAACTAGCAACCGCACCATTAATTAATCCAGATCAAAGGGAGACTTGAGAGTTTGGTCGGCTATTGGTTGAATGCTGTTGCACCTCGGGTTGTAAGATGTTTGTACGGAATGTTGTACAGGTTTGTACAAGCACTGCGGTTTGTACGGGCGCGGTAATGTATTCAGTGGTTACGTAATCCTCTGTATTTCCTCGGTGGAAATACACTCAGTGTTTGAACAGGACTGAACTAACTCTGCGTTCGAGTTGAGGATCTAAGTCTGGAATGAAATGTTAGATAATATCAAACTTGGCAGTATTGCCTTGTTTTAATGTTACTTCCCAGAAACTGTTTTTTGTTTACGAGGAATTTAAATACAACATACACTGGAGAATATCAGTCTTGTCGTATTCATTTCCCCATTTGTTGAAGAAAATGGCACTATGTAGGGCCTTCATAACTTTCACCGTATAAAAAAAAAAACTGCCGTTGTTGTCAAATTTGAGAAAAAATATAATTACTATTATATTAGAAACATTCAACAATATTTACTCATTTGACTACCTATATTATGGTCAAAATTGACAAAAACTGTAGTACAATTTAAGTTTGTAAAATATAGACTAAACGCCTATCATTTAAAAAATGAATCAAATTATGCCAGAAAATGGAAAATAATCTACTCTTACAGTAGGTACCATCAATATCGAAATCGTTGAGTAAAAGTTCTTTAAAAGTTAAAAAAAAAAACATTTCTTGAAGTTAAAAATTTAGCCTAGTTACCTTGTGCTTAACAGTTATGCTTACATTATTTTAACAGTTTCTTTTTTTCCAGGTTTGTTACCAGATCCGACTGTCCGTAAGTACTGTATATAAGCTAAGTCTTCTCGTGTATTACAAAGAATTCCAGACCCAATTCTAAACAATAACTCACAAATGTTTGTGTAACACATTACAGTACCTGTAACCAGATGGGGAAGATTTTAAATTTGAATTTATCATTCCAGTCGCGTTCCTCTTTGCGTCTGGTTAATGTTTGATTCCATTTAAATATACAAACATCAACGAAACGTGAATCCAAGCAAGACCAGGAGTCCGTTATAAAAATTGGATCGCTGCCCGTTCCTTTGGTGCGAAAGTAGCATAATATAGGGCGCTGGGCGAGCTATACAGTAGCTGCGACCGCCCCTACCGAGCCGGCGTGTTGGTGTTAGGGGATGGGGAGGGGGAGACGTAATCACTTCGGCTCCAATAGCTCGGGTTAAATTGACCGAGAAAAATTCCATCCATTCTCACAGGGGTGTAAAACTATAATGAATTCGTATGTAATCTATTGAAACGGATTTGAGGGTTGCGATTTTGCTGATTTTGGTTGCCTGTGGTTTCAAAATGTTCTTGAAGAACCTGTAACTACTTCATGAAGCTGTAGATTTAGACGTCGAAAGTAGATTCATTGCTTTGTATACGTGTTAAATCCCCAAAAGAGTAATCAACTGTGAAGTGGTGGTCAAAAATTTGCACATCGGTGTGGCTATTATTTTTTAGCATCCTTTTATTTTTCCACGTTTTTAAATCTCTTGATTCTTTTGTAAGCAGTATTCAGACTTCAGACCTGATCAGGTAACAAAGAAGGAAGGGGATTCTGTCATTTTATTAGTTCTGCTGTCTTGGCAAAAACTAATATGGCATGAAATCAAATGATTTGTCAACATCGGAAAGAAGAATGAACACTTTTATTATTCAACTGGCCAGCGATTATGAAATGTTGATTCATGCTTGTAATAGTTACAAATAGGAATGTCTTTTCATTACAAAGGTATGTTCTCACACTCGATGAAATGTCTTTTATCTGATGACATATCTTCACCATAATTTTTCTAAGTACCATATCAATGCCATCTACAGCACCGTTCCACTAACATTGAAATAGTTTACAACCACAGTGCAGCATCCACGCGGCGGCGGCGAGGCGACGAACCACAATGGTTGCCGGGACTGGGACCGCTGCCACAATTTGCATACTTAGAGGCGTTTCTCCACATGAATAGCTTCCTTAATTATGTTTTTATGCGCCGCCCCGCGGGGGGAGAGGTCCATGACTCATCCGCGCTGTTTTAGAAGGGAAAAACAACGCACGCACACGGACGCAGTCATAAAATTGCAACTTGAGACCGAGCCCCTCCCACCGTCCCGGGAAAGCGGTCGTAGCCATGGCAACAGTCCCCTCCACCGCTCCCCCCACCACTCCCCTCGCTCCGTCGAGTCACACGGGCTGGCGATGCGTTCAGCTCTAGTCAATAATAAATAGGTGATAATTACTCATGTTTTTGTGACTGGAATTCTTTGTGCGTGACGTCATACGGCCCACCGGAGGATATTTGATTTGGTGAAATTTCAACAGGTAGGCTTAGGTTACTTTAAGCTTAGTTAGTGTAGTTATTGCTTGACGTGGATTAAGTTTCTTTTACATCAGATGAGGTGTGATCAAGGTCAC
The DNA here is from genome assembly GCA_030545055.2 of Neoaliturus tenellus. Taxonomy (NCBI): domain Eukaryota; kingdom Metazoa; phylum Arthropoda; class Insecta; order Hemiptera; family Cicadellidae; genus Neoaliturus; species Neoaliturus tenellus. The sequence goes on along the minus strand of CM061531.1, from coordinate 33,359,490 downwards.
GTTGACGTTGCTAATTCTGCAGTTTTGTCAGATTTTCAACCAAAAATAAATACTTAACAACCAAGAGGATCTTATGGTAAAGCCCATATTGAATTACCGTAATTTAAAAGAAGTTGCAATTTGCCTTAATCTTAATGTGTTTATGTTATCTAAACACAGTATGTATCGGAGACTGTGTTGTTCCCAGGTTGTACCTAGCTCATTTATGATGAGGTTTGATTTCAAACTTGACATTTTATTCACAGCTTTTGAAGCTTGTTTCTTGTTTTCAAAGTATAAATCTGTTCCTAAGGCGTGTCTCCACTTTTATGTAAATTGATAACATTTTAGTTTTTTAACTTACTTTTTAGGGCGTAAAAACTCATTCTGTTTTTAGGGCGTAAAAACTCATTCTGTTATATTCCATTCACACCAGCTCTTTAGGCCGAATTGCAATTTCATATCTTGAAGTAATTTTGGGAATGTGTTTTAAATTTTCATGTGGAAAATGTAAATACGACGACAGATGCAAGTTAGTATTCTTTCATTGCTGTTTACAGTAGGTTTTTTATTCATATTTCCGTAACTTTTTCTATGGCACAGTTTGAGTTAATTACCAACAAATGCCAAATGGTTGGATGTTGCACCTGTTTTCCATGCCACAAAGCAAGCAGTCCCAGATGCGCACAAGCGTTGTGCCTTTCTCAGACGACAAAGTGACTGGAAAATTCCCAAGTGGTGCCTCTTCTACAGAAAATTATCTGGCCAGGCATTGGTATTTCAGTTCCTGCTGCTCTAATAAACCTCTCGTGTGTGTGTGTGTGTGTGTGTGTGTGTGTGTGTGTGTGTGTGTGTGTGTGTGTGTGTGTGTGTGTGTGTGTGTGTGTGTGTGTGTGTGTGTATATATATATATATATATATATATATATATATATACGCTATCGCTATATATATATATATATATATATATATATATATATATAGCGTTTTCTTCAGTACCTTGTCAGAAAACGTTATATTTCTTCCGCCAACATAAAATAGGCCTAGTGATAAAGAAATCCATCAAAAGATGGCTTTTTAGAAACACTTCCAATAATTTAGAAAACACTTAAGTTTTACACCAATTGTTAGTTGAGATTCCACAAGTACCATTCAACCAATCAATTTCTGTCTTCCTATTTCTACTTTCTGATTCAGTGTAAATATTGGTTGGAAAACACTTAAGTTTTACACCAATTGTTAGTTGAGATTCCACAAGTACCATTCAACCAATCAATTTCTGTCTTCCTATTTCTACTTTCTGATTCAGTGTAAATATTGGAAACAGTCGTGTAAGATGAGTAATCAGTAATGGCGTTGATATCGCTATTGATGGCCCCTTATCTCTGTTATCACACTGCCAGCTAATGCACATTGTGTGATACTGCCGTTATCTGCCACAAGAGCCTACCGCGCCACGTCCATGTTTATTCTGACCGACCTTCAGACTCTTCTGGTAAGCTCTTCTGACAAACAAGCAAGACGGTTTTTGTCATCCGTGGAAAGTTTCGTACTCCTGTATTTGACTCTTGGGAATTGTCTGTTTCAATTATTTGTATTCAAGGTGTTTACTAGCTTGGTTTTCCGCTGTAGGAAATGAATGCTATCACTTATAAATAATTTCATTTTTTGTTCTTAGCAAAGATGAGCAACCTCGAATACCTGTTTAAAAGGATATTAGATAAAGAACATCATTGTTGTCAAGTATTTTATAGAGCATTAACTTGACTTGCTCAGTGACTTGGCAGTGTAGAATTGTTTGTTATCTAAAATTATTGTTCGAGTGCCAGAACAAATTGCTCATCTGTTATTAGCGATTGTATTTGTTAAATTATATGTGTTTTGGGTAATAAAATGGCTGTGTAAATAAGTACATTTTCTTATAATATTGGTACAAGGTCCATGATGGTACAAGGTCATTTTTACTTGTGGTGGATGTGGCACCCCGGTAGTAGGCCTATGCAATAAACAGGTTTACAAAAATTAATTAGACAGTCAAATTGTGATCACTTATATCACTTATTGTGATAATGTAGGTTTCGTTGTTGTGACGTAGAGATCCAGTACCGTATGCATAGGTCTACTTTCTACAATAATTTTGTTTATATATTATATCGTGGCTGAATTAATATGGTTGGACTGTAGAATCGATAAAAATAAAATCTATATCTTTATTTTCGAGCTAAATAAAAATGCATATTGATAAATTACAAAGCTGAGTAATCAGTCCATTGCTCGCTTTGGTTAACTTTTATTAAAAGTAAATTAAAAGTAAAATTTAAAATGTCTCTGATAAGCAAATATCTCCATGATCAATTTCCCCTGCAAAACTCGTATATCACACAGACAAAAAACGTGTCAACACATGTTGTTTGCGCAGATGAACAGATTGCATTCTTGGAACACAAGTTATATTTCCCTCATGCTCACAACTGCGAGTTACAAAATTTTGTCAGGATATTCTAGGAATTCTCCTGTACTGGGAAACGTTTTTAGCCGAAATCTTCCATTTGAAACTTCGTTACACTCTGGCCGACCTCTACCGACAGTTTCGCAATTGCCAATTGGCAGAGCGCGCGGAGAGCGCCACGTCGTCGTCAGCCTACGTGGGCGCATTGCTCCACAGCACAGCCCAGTGACCTCTGTTATCACCATAAACACCCTTATCGCGGTCCATACTTACACAGTGGCCGGGTTATCTGGTCATGCCCGCCTGACGTGCCATACACTGCCTTATGTAACTCATCTGGCCCGACGTTGGACTTAATTTAGTCCGGTTGATTACGAGTATTTCAAGTGGTAAATGTTTTTCGTTAAATATTTAAGTTTTTGTGTGCTTCCGATAAGCGATGTTTGTAAATTCGTTTATTCATAAATTTTCCTGTAGTCGTGAACGCGTTTTTGTTTTGAAACAGCTTATTGATTACCGATGTAAGATTTTCGTTACTAGTTGTAATATTGTAGATGTATAGGTAGTCCTCAACCGATCAATTGGGAAGTCTATGCCTTTCTCAACTATAGCTAGACTATAACTTTTGAAAATGAGAAATTATATTTGTTCTCATGAGCTCCAAGAAGAACTATAATTCTATTGTAAAATTACTGTAGTGTTTTTATGTTAGCTTATTTTATGAATCATACATCTTAAAAACACACAATTGTATGTAGGTATTTCAAATGAATAGGCTAAATAAAAATATCCTAGCTATGAGTGCGTTTGATGTAAATGCAGATTATAATCCTAAACTTTAAATTCGTTAGGGTGTTTAGGAGACCAGTGAAAAATTAAAATGAAACCATGTTGCCATGGTCCTAGCACCATAAGGTTTGCGAAAATGACTGATGCTGCTTTTTACATCCATTAAAATTTGATGAAAATTGTTAACCTGTTACGAGCAAGTAGCCTATCGTTTTAGAGGAATTTTACATTTTTCCCCGGTAGTGCCCTTTAAAACGAGAATTACAGTGCCATGGCGACGACTTACTTATTAAGTACATGCTACATCTGCATACATTGCTATACCGTATAGTCCAGGCTCTGAACAGGTTGAGCATGCACTAAAAGTCTAACGAAATTTGACTTTAGATTATTGTTGAGGACATTTAGTAGATGTAAAAAACCGATGTTGCCACATTTCCAGAATGGGCACAACACGGGGGACGGCCTCTAGAGGAAGTCGTAGAGGAAACTGAATTGGCCTATGTCATGTTGTATATCATTTTAAAGGTCTTTGAATGTAGATTAAAATGCCACAAACCCGATCTCTAAAGGTCAAATATAACGCGAGTTATTGCGTTTTGAAATTTCTGTAAAATCCTTTCATGCAAAATTTGACTGCCCGCATTTTTGGCACAGATGTTCATTTGATGTCGAGTTGTCTACATTTTTTTTCAACTCTATTTAAATTCTATCTCTCTCCTCTTTATAAAGATCCTAAAACTCAAGTTAAATGTTTTATTTTAAGTCTTCATTTGCCGTCTTCAATTGCTGTCCGAAATATTATGATTACATTATGATTTTCAGCCCGATCAAAGACAACCCATGAAATCTTATATGAAATATTTAACGTGAGCTTTAGGATCATGTTTAACAGAAAGAAATGCCGCAAAGCCGACCTTAAATTAACGCTCGAGTCAGAAATGGCAGGTAGTCAAACTTTGCATAAAAAGCATTTTGCCGAAAATTCAAAATGCAATAACTTGCGTTATATTTGACCTTTGGAGATCGGGTTTGTGGCATTCGAATCTACATTCAAAGACCTTTAAAATGATATACAACATGACATAGGCTAATACAGTTTCCTCTACGACTTCCTCTAGAGGCCGTCCACCGTGTTGTGCCCATTCTGAAAATGTGGCAACATCGTTTTTTTACATCTACTAAATGTCCTCAATAATAATCCAAAGTCAAATTTCGTTAGACTTTCGTGCATGCTCAACCTGTTCAGAGCCTGGACTAGTAATAGTTTTCTCCGTGGAGGGGAAATTCGCCAAACCAGCTCGGAGCGTACGATGTTTTTGCTTGGTTACAGATATAAAGGAGAGAGGCTCCGTTCTCGTTCGCTCGGCGTGGTACATCGCATAAACGAGGAGACGGGTTTATACGGGACTGGTAATAAAGCAGAAATACAGTCTCGGCATGATTTTATTGGCACTGGCAGTTCTCTCAGTCCCCTCCCCTCCCCTCACCCATCACTAGGTCGAGGGAGAACTTTGATATTTTGTCGGCAGGGGAGAGAGAGGAGAGCCAACTCCTGTCCCCCTTTCCTCCCCCTTCCGCTCTCTCCGGATCGCGAACTTTGCGTTTCTGAGCTTAGTTTTTGTTCTGTGCACTTTTTTCAACTTCCCGAAAAGTTTAACGCCGTGGCTTTTAGTTCAGGCGACAGCGGTTATACTTTATACTTGTTTGTGGTTTCAACATGGAGGCTGCGCGAATGTGGTTGTTGTGGTTTCTGTAGAATTAAAGTCATTCGACTCATATTTGCGAATGTTTCTTTCATCAGGACAGTACCTATTGCGACAAGATGGATTAACGCTGTTTATTCATTTGAGAATCACTTTCTTTCCTTTTAGTTGTAGGGTGCAGTAGAATACTGTACACCAGAGTTTTATTCCTCCGGGTAATTTATTTTAATAAATTTCGTAGGCCTACATTGAAATGAGTTTTTGAAACAAGCTGTTTTCAATAATCTTCTCCAATAGGTCAATTTATTCAATAGGTAGTGAAGGGAGATTAGCAATTAATTAAAAAGTTCTTATCGCCTGAAAGGACTGCACTTTTTTATGCAGGTGGACCACTTTAATGTGACTTCCGAATCGTGGGATGATTGTATGAAAGTAGTAAACACAATTTATTATCTACTAGAACCTTTTATTAATTACAAAATGAAAATTGACTTAACTGTTATGATCACACAAAAATATCATATGTATCATGTATATCGATTAGTCACACGTCCAATTAAAAACATATTTCGTCCATTATAACTCTGCGAACAGATAAGTCACGAACTAATAAAACACCTGGTTCATTGAACTCCACGTGTAAATGGAATTGAATGTATCGATTCTGTTTGACGAGTTTCGATATTTTACCCTACTTTTATACCCACTTATCTAATAGAATATTTTTGCATTCCAAGAGTCACGTTCGCCAACATAGTCACACTTGTGACATTGATTCTCGCCTGACAAAGTTGGCACGACTGGCGGAGGATCTACCGTCTAACACGCGGCAGTTAGTAAACTCAATTAAAAGCGACGGGAGCGGAGAGCAACAGCAAAGCAGAAGAGGCAGCAATTACAGCAGTCGGTGACCTTGGGATCCAAGATGGCCGCCGCTGGGAGTGGCATCGCCATGGCTACGTTCACGTTGGTTCCATACATTGCCGTTTGACCCCACGTTGTTATCCTGTAAGTTCATGGAATCGGAGTGAACCAATTGAGTTTATTTGTGTATGTGAAGTAGCCTCTTTAGCTTAATTTTCCCATTCGAATAACAGTAGCCCTTTTACTCATATTAGTTGTTTTGTTCACTATATTGCTACATGCAATAGCTTTCGTGCGTTTGTCATAGAACATAAAATCCGTAATAGGTGTTCTACTCTTGTCTTAAAATATGTTTAATTGTTTAAAATTACAGTGTAAACTGTCAACAGTAGTTCTCGTGGAATCAGTGTAGGCCTATTTACTTCTGCAAATGGTTTCCTACTGTAGGCTATTTATCTCAAATATTTTTGTTGTTTGTTTCACAGATGAAAAATATTTTACTTCTTCGGTAAAATATAGCCTCTCCTAAATGAAGTACATTACCTAAACGTCATGAGCCCGATCTGACGTTTCCATTGTCATCAAAGAATAACAAAAGACCATAGGATTAGGAAAAAATAGATGTGTAAATAAATAACACTTACTCTTAAAATATTAGATACGCCTTTTTATTTGACCTCTTTAACTCAAATTCACTTTAATTTATCCTATAATAACTAAAGTTTTTAAACATCAGAAAAAAATAAAGAAAAGCAGTGAAAAAGCGCACGGAGTAATGGAATCACCGAATCTCCCGGAATGTCAATTTCAATTACACTTTCGCCTTTATTGACGTTCTCTTTCTCTCTTCCTCTCGTTGTTTTTCATTAGTTATCCCGTTCGTGCGAAACAGGATGCTACAAGTGCTCGTCTGTTACGGTAACAGAGAAATGTGCTCGATACGAGCATCACAAATCATAAACCTTCAATCATGTAGAGCAATTGAAGATGATGATGATCGAATATGGTTGGAGATTTTCAAAATCGTTCTTGGACAATCCAACTCTTTTATAAAGGTAGTTCCTATCTCGAGGTAGCCTACGTCATGATTGGAATGCAGAGTTTTGAATTTAAAAATTAGATAGGGTTCAAGATTCCAGATTCTGTTGTAGGACAACAAAATCACAATCCGCTCTATGCCGAGTATCCAACCTGGGCCCAGTGTCCAGTGTGTGGGTGGTATCTGGGTCATGTTTGAACAATCACGGCTCGCCGTGCACGGCATCTGGCGGCCGTGTCGGGTACCACGCCTGACCTCTGCCTCCTCGTCTGTCTCGCTCTGTCACTCTCCAACACCAAGCTTCCTTCGGTCGGGATCGCCCAATTTCGGGTGCGCTCGAGCAGTCCCCAATCGAGACTCAACCTTTGCAAAAATGACAATAGCTCAATTTCTTGAAGATGATTTAGGTTTTTCATGCACTTAAGACTGGAGGTAAACGTGTTCATAACGTCTATGATCGTAAATTTCTATTTTTAATCAGGAACAATTCCTCAGCTTTCTTGTTTGTTCGTGATATAGGTCCGTTAGAAATAAAACAATATCCTATTACGAAGAATGTAGGCTACATAGCACTTACGTACAGAAAACACGGTGCACGTTATGAATTTTCAAGGCAACCTTCACCATGTACATTGTAGTTAACCACAAGATATTATATAGAACATCAGGAAGAGTTCATAGACCTATACGGAGAACCTGAACCGCCACAATCAATATCGTAAATAATGAGAGCAATTGTTTGCTAATATCAAGAATGTAATCACAGACAATTTCAAACGAAGGACAATTGCAAAGTAAACGTCTTTCCATCCACTGAACAGTGTACTGTACCTACAATAACGAAAATTCCACTTAACATCGCTGTCGGCCATGCCATCCCACACTTCCACCCACGTAGGACCGGCCACTCTGGGTGTAACCGGACCGGCCAACGGGATCATAAACAAGAAGGATAATTGCGGTTAAAAACTCGTATCAACTTCCTGATGGTGTGGAAGCCATCGGGCGTCGATGCGGTGCAATCACCGAACCGGTTCGGGACAGACGAGAACTGGTTGCCAGAAATGGGCCGTCGCCGGCTCCGCCGCATCGCAGGGCTCGGATCGCACCATCGCACCGCGTCAGGCTCAGACTTTCTCACAATGTGCCTTTCCCCAGCTCTTCAAAATCATCAGCCACTCGGTGATGTGACAAGTGATTCATGTGCACCTTTCGCTGAGTCATGCTTCTCGGTTCGCCAATCTTGTTATGGAACTCGTTTCTGCATTGCGTTATTACAGCATTAAGCGATAAGTGAGCAGTAGCTTTTATAAAAAATGCCAAACGCTGCTTGCTTGAACGGTTGCTTTGGGATTGCTCGAGTTAAAATCCTAAATAGTGGAATTTCATCGCTTTGATGATTGACGAAAGGGGGAGATTTTCTTTGACTAACGTCTAGGTAATATCTTTACGTCTAGGGGATGGAATCCTTTCTGGAAACCGGTACAGTACCCTGATTTTGCAATCTTTCGCGTAAGGAATTCTTTTCTGGGATAACTTATTATTTAAACTAACCTAGATATTAATTATTGTTACCGTGGTGGAAGGTTAGGCCTACGGACGAGATGAAAAGTTACTTTCCAAAAGGATTCCCCTTGGGAATAACAATATTCTTACACAAAATATCTTGTTTCTTCCAACAAATGTTTGAGTTTTTTTATCTCAATTAAAACTACAATGAACTTTGTTGTTTAATTCCTTTTTGTGGAAACCCTCAATACTTTACAGGCCAAGTGTGTCAGAAAATACTACGTTTTTTGACTGGTTTAGACAAAAATTTTTATAACCATACAAGAGAAATTGTGTTAATCAAAAGATTTGCAACATGCCGTGATTACACGCAAAGAAAGAAAGTATAATAAATGCCGCAGCGGGACCGGGTGGAATGAAAGCCGCTTCTCGCTTCCAACGAATCACAATTTGCATCACAATGGCCGCCCGGCGCGGTGGCGAGGGCTAATGCACTATCTGCGTTATCTCATCGCAGTCATCCTCAGGAAGAGGAAACTGATTTGATTACTTGTTCGTCATTATAGCGGGATATTCGGCGCCTCTGTGGCGTGTCTGCCATCACTTCCTCGGTATATGAAGGTCAGGATAGCCTCTGGAAAGTAGTTGGCAAGTAGGTTTATGAAATTTACTTGACTTTGCTACAATTTTTACAATAATAAATATAAATTCCTGAGAAGATCAAAGATTTAGTCAACAATTCAATTTATAGAGTTGGATAAAGACGATTTGACTCTTCAAGATTTATCTTGTAGGTTAACTTTCCTTAGACGACGGACGACGACGCTTTTAAACATTTTAGCCCATAAAATTCTTAGATTGAAACACATCATGATGATCGTAGTTAATCGACCCTCACATTTCAATCAAGCAAATTCCTTTTTTCAGATCTTCCCTTCCCTAAAAGCCATGCGTGCTTGAATACAATTTTCTGAGGAGATCAAGATTTGATTTGAAGAGTTGGATATTGACGATATGATTCTTCAAGATTTGTCATGTGGGTTAGACGACGACGTTTCTACAGACATTTTAGCTCAGAAAATTCTTAGCTTGAAAAACATGATGATCGTACCTAGTTCATTGACCCTAACTTTTCAATCAAGCGAATTTAGGTACTTTTTCATATCTTCCCTAAAATGCTTCTGGAAAAGAAATGAGATCTTTGTTTGCAAAAAAAGAAAGACTGAATGACAATATCGTTTTGAGAAGAGGGATCTTTTATCAGTATTGTTTGCACTTATAGCGTTTCTTCCGTCCTTTTCGTGATGCGGTCAGTCTGCAATATGACGTTAAATTTTGAGTAATCTTAGGTTGAATTTCTAGAACCGCCTCGACCTTCTTTGGCAAACCAGAATGTCACGAGGAAGTGATCTGCCATTGTAGTCCAGGTACAGTAGAGTACAGTGACTGAAGGGATACGACCGATTGACAGAAGGTAATCCCCGTCGCCGCGAAGGCGTTGCATAAGGTCGGTGCCTCTCTGGGGGAAGCAGCTTTCTCTCCGTAATTTCCTCTCGCTTTGCATATAACCTCCTCCTCGCCCAGGGTGAAAGTACGACAAGGTTAAACCGTCCGATCTGGAGCACGCGCGGACACGCATTTGGGTCAACGGTTACATGGTGACGGTTGGCAATCCTGGGGTCACAGGGTCGCCGGCCTCAGTGTTGCCAACTTAACCCGTCGACGAGTTGATCGGCTCAGGACAGAGGCAGTAAACGTTTGCTGGCAGCATATGTCATTCAATATATTGAACGATTGGATTTTCTGGAGGTCACAGAATGGCTGAAGTGTCTTGTCGATTCTTAAAAGCCCGAGGATATAATTATCTTTTTGATACCCATAATGATACAGATTCCGCATCCATACTTATTGGATGATGGTGTGCCTATCAAAACTTGTTGACGCGTGGAGATTGTTAATTTTTAGTTTTGCAATTGCAACCAAACTAAGACACGACATCTTCACGTGTAATTTCCAATTCCAAATCTTGGAATTGGAGTGCACACTCCGCAAGTCCAAGTTCTGAAGTCACATTTGTTTATGCATGAAATTACGCATTTAAGATTTACATACACAGGTGGTAACTGCATTTATGTAAACACTTAATTGTCACTATCAAGTGATTATGTAAGCTCTTGTGGAACTACGTAGTTTGTAGCATGGTGTAAGTATCAGGGTATTCAAGTTTATGCTTCTTCCCCGACAGGTTGTGAGGATTCCCACTCCCACTCTATTGAAGAGTTTTGGTTGATCGATTACTATTAAACACAACACCCGATAACACCTATGTATTTATACATTCACATTTGGTACTAAACTCCTCATGATCTATTTCAAAGACACCAGACACCACCACCGACGCATTTAATCGAAACGTCTTCCAGAGCGGAAACGGAAATTAAATTATCACAACAATTTCCCCCCGCAGAGAGGATATGCTGGATGATATCAAACATTGTGCAATTATAAATTACATGTAAGATAGCGCAATCAGATGGTAGTTCGTTGACTGTGGCCTTGAGCTCGCTCTGCTGCCTGGCTGGGCAATTACATGCTTATATAACGGTACATGATAGCCTGTCGGGTTAGTGGGGGGGACTGGTTCCACAAGTAACACTTTCGGCCCGCCTCAAGGGCGACCGATTTAGTCTTTTATTTTCGTTCGGCGCACGAAATAATTAATTGGTCCTGGTACCTGCCGGCTCTGTTCCGCGGAATAATTTAGATAAAAACAGCGCGCGTGGTGTAGGAGAAACTAATTGTGTGAATTTCGTTTAGTACTACTATGCAGTTCTATTTTGCCTGTACTATTCCATTCTTCGTAATAGGAACTAGATGGTCTTAAGATATTTGATGATTTAGGCTACATTTTTATCATAGTCTACGTTTTTCTAAATGTTCATAAATCTGAGTTCAGCATAACTCTTTCTGAACTGAAAAAAACCACCCATCATGTCAAATTGCATCCACTTAGATTACGTTAAAAAATAATGAGAATTCTTACACTGTAAAACTCCTTTCTTGCGATTGGGGGGAGAGTGGAAACCTTTTGGATGCCAAACGACGGTTTTACTCTTGATCAAGCACAAGGCAATCCAAATCGATGCTTCTCGGATTGATTTTGACTAAGTTTTTAGCAAAAGAAAATTGCTCTCTCGCGGAACATCTACCGGATACTTTCCACTCACTACTGACAATCTCCCAGTTGACCTCCGTTGACCCCGGAGCCAGTCACCCGCAGTGCGCCGAACGTGGAAGAGTTCAAAGTCTGATATATTTATTTATGTTGGCGACCCAGATGCGTCACGTGGCCCGTCATGTGACGCTCACCTGCCAGTCTGTGACTGTGTGTGACTACCGCGCTGGCAGCTGCCCCCAGCACACGGCAGCTGTGACCTTGCAGGAGAAGAAAGAGACGAGCTGGCCGCACCGGAGTGGAAAATATTGGGGGAAACAGGGGCGAGCAGCTACCAAAGCGGCGGTTTGGGGAGAAATCCACCACATAATTATCGTGTGTTGAGAACGCATCCAACATGATAGTCCATGGCATTTATTTGATTAGAAAAGTTTATTTTTTCTTGTTTGGTAGATCCACAAGGTCGCTCTTGTTTCAACTTATTAAATTGACAAGTGGATTTAACCGGGTTAATCCAGAATTCAACTCTAAACTATATTAATTTTTCAATTAGTCCTACCTAAAACAGTTGTCTAACAGTCTACAGGTCTAATGTATTTTTTCTGACCACATAAGATAATGAAAAGAAAATACTGAACAATTAGCTATCGCGTGTCTCCTTATGCTACTCCAGTTACCCAGTTTTCATCAGCTATTTTTTAAGTAATGACGTAAGGCCTATATGGTGTTCTAAGGTACGGGATTCTATAGCCTACAAATTTCATGATCAGATTACGTCACATTGTCTTGACCTTGCATGCGACTTCGTAAATATTTGCAGATAATTTTTACAGCCGTATTTAAGAAATACACCATTACTACTATTCAATTAACATTTCCACAAATATTTATGAGAACTACCTTTTTGTAGTCCATTATCTGCTCAAGTAATGGTATAATAGAAACAGCTTTTCAATCCAGTCACAACAATGCGCACATCCCATTCCCGGTGTTCTTCCATCCCATCGCCCACCCGGAACGCTCCTCGTCAAGCAGTCGTGCCAACCGAGCGACGATCGGTCCAGCCAGCTGTTGCCACATGCAGGCGCCTTTCACGTGGCGCTGACGTCACCGCCAATGTTGCCAACTCTCCGCACAACACATCAATTGTTTTTATACACCCCTCCCCTCCCGCTCCCCCCGTCGCAGTGGCATTGACACAATAATTACGACACGTTGTCGTAAATTACGTTCGCCGCAAATAGATCTTTTGTCTTCGAAATGATAAAGAATGAGAGATAGTCGGTAATAAATGGTGTGTGAAGTCTACAACACATGGTGCACAGTGATGAAGAGTGATTCCAGGTTTTCATCGTCATTTTATACTTTCCTGTGTCATTTGCCATTTTGAAATATTAAATATGAAATTTTTAACAACCTAAAATTTTGCCAAATTTTTTGTTGCCTTGGCATCCGCTGAAATTAATTAGGTTAAAACTATACTATGTTCCCGGTTCTTTGATCCTCTAATTTAAAGTGAGATAAATGAAACACTCTTAAGAAATCATACTTTATCTTCACGTAATTTATCCAACTAGGCCTATTGTATTAGATATAACAATGGAAGGCGTCTTGATTGAATCAAATGAGCAATTCCTCTTCGTAATACTTATGTGGTGAACATGTTGAAAATTATTCCACTAAGTAAAATGACAGGATGTTAAAGTACACAATGTTGTTTTATAGGAACTCGGAATTAAAATAGGAAAGAAATTGAAAATGCGATAACATTAGTCTTAAAAATAAAATGGAACAAAACATAGTGACAATAAGGAGATAACAATAAACCAAAACAAATTGAAAACAATTTAACATGTGCAATAAAATATTGCGAAAAAGCACTGTCAAACCAACTAAAACTCACAAGTGTTCTTCTCTTTGGAATGTGTTGTGATATAGAAGAGAAACAAGTTGAAAATAATTTAACTTGCGCGATAAGAGTTTTTTCTATGTTTAAATACGTTATCAGCACTAGAGGTTATCACACTTTGAGCCCCTCGATAGAGACGGCTGTTTGTGCAATAAATGTTATCGCAGTTTGATAGCACCTGACACTCGGAAAACACATCTTCGTTGTGTTTCATCAGTTTCCATAATCATCGAAGGGCTGCTTGAAGGCTTATTTATTGTTGTTATGTATTGTTGTCATCTTTCCTCTCTTTCCTACGGGGGAATACTGATTTCACAATCGTAGACAATTTGTATTCATGTTATATTTAATTCTTTGAGATTTGAAATATAAGGTGTTTTTGTTTGGATTGCCTGTTTCCCGGTTACAGTAATGGCAAAACAAATAAAGCAATTAGTCTATGAATATGAAATGTTTTGTTTGTTGTTAATTTAGGTGGTATAATTAGTTAGTTTATGCTGGTACTCTTATTGAATAATTTACTGTAAGGCCTGCACAGACCGGAGCGATACTCCGTGCGATACCAGAGCGGGCGCGATACTTTTTCTTGGAAATTCGCGTGCGATACCAGTGGGTCGTGCGATACCATGTTGTCTTATGGAGCCGCACACACCAGAGCGAACTGCGATACGCGATACTGAGGCGATCGCGATACCGTAGCGATGGTATCGCGGTAACGCTGCATGCACCATTCGCAGCGCTTTATCGCCGCGATACCATGCGGCCAAACCATGAACTACTCAGTTTTGCCTGCTTGTGCTATCAACCAAAGTAATTGCTAGCCGTTCTTTGGCACCAATAGCTTCACGGAAGTGGGTATTTTCCTTTTCAATAATGTCAGCAATCAAACTCAGCAACTCGTCAAAACATTCCTGATTCATTCTAAAGTATATGTAGAGTAGAATCTTTTGTCATCTTTGCGTAACTGGGGCATTAGCGTATGGTACTGGCCAAATTGCAGTCGTTCTTTATTTATGTCGTGTATCCACATTTTTCTCTGTCTTTCGTCTTCTAGCACGGCTAGTAACAGCAACGATTCTTCTAATCGGACGATGTCATGGTAAGTTAACACACTATAAGTACACTGGTAAGTACGCTATACAAAAACTAACTAAATATTTAGAGAGTCACACAGTCACCACACCCTACGCTCGCCTGAGGTGTACTGGCTACTGGCTTCCCGCGAGTCTCTTTTTCCCGCTCTGGTGTGGAAGCACCTGTTCCCGCCGCGATACTATCGCTCAAGTATCGCAGATAAAATTCCAGGAAGGTATCGCGTCCCGCCAGCGATAAAGTATCGCTCCGGTCTGTGCAGGCCTTTATCTTGCATTCTAAAATGTGAATACCTGATGTACAAAACACCCCAAATTAAATCCTATGAGCAATTTTTAATTTCTCTTGGAAACACTAGTTATATTCAAGTAGAATATTCATTGACAATATGAATTTCAACATGAATTGACAACATTATGAAGAACAAAGAAAGAAGAAATAAGTAGGAAGAAAAAGAAATAAGAAAAATTTCAAATAAGTTTAAAATGAAGAAAGAGTTTTGAGAAAATGAGTAGATGAAATTGTAATTAAATGAAAATTTGTAAAATTGTCAATAAGTGCAAAAAATTGAAATTTGTTTTGTAAATTCCCATACATTGTGAAACTTTGTCAGAGGAATAAATTTATTATTATTATTATTGTAAGATATTTTAATGCAAACATATCTCATCTCACAGTCACTAGTGCATTTCTCTAATCTAATGTCATTCCCATTGTTGCAGGTAAGCCGCACAGACTAGCCCGTTCAGTGACCCCCGGTAAGTATAAGGTCATCTGGACATCTCCCCCTCCCTAGCCCCACCAGTCGCTCTTTCTACTTTTAAATTAGACCCTTTGCCATACCCGAGTGAATACATTCTTCCCGGCGCTCCGGCTATTATTTATATCCGCCGTTTCGTAACAGCGCCGGCTGTTGCGCAGCGGCGCGGACGGTTTGCGAACTAACAAGATGCGGTTTACAGTCAGATCGGCGAGGTCGTATTAAATTGTGCTGTTTGTGGCTGGGTTTCAAAGGTGACGTAATGCAGATGAGGACGCTGCTATGTAAATGGTGATTCATTTGGGCCAGTAATGCGGTGTTCTGGTCTAGTGACGTTTAACAGTTGGAAATATCTTTATCTTCCCGCGTAGAAACCGGTATAGAGATTAAACCAACCCGTAATGTCCTTGTTTCACGTTTTAAAACTCACTTTTGTTACTAAGAGTTTCTTATCCCGTTCAATTCAAACTTTTTATTGCCTGTTGATGTTATATTTAAAAATAACTCATTAATACTGTTCACACTCCACTAGTGTCGAACGAAAATAATCCGATGCTAAAAATACTCCCAGTCCGTCACTAAACCAGTGCTGTTTCCCTGAAACAGAAACGGAGAAACGGACCGTTTCCTGTTACTCAACTCTACAACTCCCACGCGCGGATAAGGAGTCATCAACCCAGTAATCTGCGAACCGGCAGCAGTGTTGCCAATTACCAGCTATCGACTTTATATTCCCGCCGGCCTGTCCACACATCAGGAATGCCAACCTTATAAAGGTATACGACGACTCGTCCGAAGGAGAATGGACGGAGACTAGTTTTTGCCGCGTTAAAATTCAATGAAGTTTATCCTCGCTGCAGAATTCCTTATATGTTACGTGTTGGCAATTTTTATTTGCAGTCTGGTCTCGGTTATGTTTGGAATTTTAATTTTAACATTGATTTATTATAAGTTTTAGGCCTACATTACAACAAATACGTCTTTAAGGAAGATGCTCCAAATTATAAAACGTTTTCTAGTAGGTTTGGTTAGTAATGAGTGAGGAAACGTGGAGTACTTTGACTAATTAACATGAAATGTTTTTTCCACTATTTGTGCGCTCGGGAATTGCCGAAATTCGGATTCGGAGGTTCCCCTAATCAAAGACGAACGACTAGTTTTTAAAGGAAGAAATTTAAATTTTAGTGTCTTTGTTGGACTAGAACACATTCTTCATCTCCGCTCGACTCTTGACACCACCCCACATCAGTTTCTATTTATACTTTCACATTACTGTAGAAACGAAGGAAGCAGCTGGTAGCGCCTACTAATGAGGTGCACTTGATAAAACTGTACAACCGTTGCCCCCCTCCCTCCCCCCTCCGGCGATGTCTCATCCTCCAACACGCCTTTCCACCTTTGTCTTGCCTCGTTCTACATTTCCCTCCTAGCGCACATTCTGGCTCGATTATATCATCCGTGTTTGGTAGCGTGTTTCTGTTGCATTAATTTGAAGTAGTTTATGTTTTGTGCAACATGATTGCTTTGTTATTAGGTATTATACCGGCTTACCCTTAGATCGGCTCACTGTTGAAGAATGTTAACACTTAACAAGTTTCTTATGCTCAAACGTTTTCCTCTCCCTGTATCATGTATCATGTTTTTAGTTCATTGCTACTTTAAGCTTTGTCATAAAGCATTCAAGAACATGTTCTTTTTTTTATAGAAACCTTGCTCGAACTAAAGGATATCGTGCTAAACTCCTATCCGTCTGTAGACCTCCCGACCAAACAAATTTAAAAACATATTTCAAGACAATAGAGATATGGCGGATGGGCGTACGGGATTCAAATGAGAAAATTCAATTAGAAGCTCAACCACGTAAAAAAGGAAAAATACGATCAACGGTGAACTTTTTTGAAACTTCTGAGTTGGCTAGTTTTTTTTCTACCATTTTGATTTTGCTACAGTATCACCATTCGCATTTTCTCCGCGAAAGGATTAGACTGCAACTCAAAACCTGTTAATATTGGAAAATTGTCGGGAAACACCCTTTTCTAACAATGCATTCAAACAAAATTTTATCAGAATGATCCAAACATGTTATTTACCCTTCTAAATCAATCCAAATCAACCTCGATAGACCTAAAACAGTACACCGGCACAACAGCTTCTATCCCCCACTAAAACCAAACCCCCTCGATCAGTTTCACTCGTATAAAAAGCGGCCCCCATCATTACGAGCACAAATACGAAGCGTTCCGAATCGGGCGGCCTGGGGGTACAAAAACGGGCTCTGGCACTAAAACGTTGCCATTACCTCCGCGTAGATAGCGCCAGCGTCTGTGGTAGAGCAGGGGAACACCGGACCTATAAACTACGGGACTGATGGAACTTGGACACGCCACGTTGTCGAGCCGTATGCTAAACGGAGACAGGAATGCGGTGTATCAACTGGGAATAATGGGTTGGATCTAGCGTGTTAAGGCTTGGTGTGGGAGATCGAGTGATCTGATTAGAATTGAATGAAAGGAGTTATTAAATGGTAAAGGAGTTATTAGATGGAATTCCATCCTCCATATTTCCTACTGCAATTTGACTTGAGTTTTTTTTTTTATATTTGCCTCAGACTCCCCCAAAAAAAATTATAACTTTTTAAGACGCCGACGCCACCAGGTTATATTTTAAGGCGAATTTGATTCACGAATCAAATGTAAATGAGTGTGATAGATGAATTTTGTAGGTTTTTTACTCTCTAAGATCGGCTGGTTCTTTAGTTAAGGTTATTGATTAATACATAGCCAAAGAAACAAGGGGGAGCACTATAAGCCGGGTTTACACGTTGCCAGTAGGTGAGACAATTGTCTTTGGACAATTGTCATCACGTGGGAGACAATTGTCGGAGGCCAGTCAAGTTGAACGTGAAGCTGTTTACACAGGGCCAACTATTGCCACGGCAGTGGTAACAAAAACAACACACCTGTATGTCTCAACTGACACAAGGGAACTAGTGAACTGGCATAAAACAAGACAGCGCTACTGGCCTATCCGTTCACACGGCGCCAATTGTCGCGACAACTGAAATTCCGAGTGGTGGGGGGTCTCGCTGGGCCCAGCTCGTTGGCATCAGTCTACTCCCGGAGACAACTGAATTTCGGGGCAATTGGGAGGGCAGTTGGCAAGGCAATTGGCCTGAAGTGTTTACACGAAGGCAATAATTTCATGCCAATCAGTTGTCCAAAGACAATTGTCTCACCTACTGGCATCGTGTAAACCCGGCTTTACCGCTCAGCTACCCAACTAATATTTAGTAACCATTATTATAATAGGTCGTTTCTGGTTTAATCTTAGATTAGATTCATCTTAAACCCGTTTTTATGGCGTTTTGTTGTAAGATAATGTTATAAATAGTTAATTTGTCATCTTGGTAATAGATCCAAGTTTAATGCTTTTTAATTTTGGGAGGAAGCGAACATTTTTCCAATGCCATTTTTTCATCAGTAAAATAGCTGAGCGTTGAGCTTTTTATATATAAAATGTTCCATCCGTGAGATATGTTGGTGATATAACATTCAAAGTAAGCACATTGTTTTATATCCCAGTACTGTATATTATGTAGATAAAATATAATTTACTTACCTCTCAAATAATATATGAAACAGAATGTTAACGTTAGTTAATTACACCTTGCTATAAAATATTTTTTAAAGAACACGTGGAATGATGTAGTCGCGACTGAATTTATCAACTACAACATATAACCTTAACCGTGTAATATTTCAGCAAAGACGTGGCGCGTGGAGTTTTACGCTCATAACATAATAATTATTCCAGGAACCGAGCGGCGAGACGAAGGCGAAAACAAGGGGGAATTTTAATGATTAAAAACTCGCCGGCTTCGTTCAAATTAGCGATGTCCCCGAAGTAAAAAATGTCTTTTATCTTGTGACAGAAATACATTGTAGAATGGATTTACTTTCAAAAATAACGTACTGTATACATTCATATTAAAATTGTTCTCCAATGTTGAATTGTTATTCAAGTTAGGGCTATACTTATAATTTACTGTTTATTGGTTTGCATAATAAGACTGTGAACTAGTGATTTTTGTCTAGTTATTATTATTATTATTACTTTTTTTGCAATACTGGATCCGCTTTGTAATTTTATATGCTCAACTTCCTTTTCCTTTCTAAATTTTCATTTTTTGTTTATCCTCGCTAATATTCCTTTGGCTAAAGCCTTTTGGTGTTTATTATTTGTTTTTTACTGAAGTATATACCAGCTGGTAATTTTACATCACGATATATTGTGTAACAGGTAACAGTTTCATAACATACTTTGGAACAGTTGTTTTGTAATCAATTACTTTAGAACTTTAGGCATAGGTTTGGCTAACAATATAACGGATGATTAGGAGTAACTTAAAGAAATTCGGTTTTGAAAACTGAACTAAGGGAAACCTTTTACCCGAAAACGAATGTCGCATGATCGTTTGTATAGTTAACATCAGTTGTAAATCGTCTTTCTCCTACCAAATATTCTCGAATATATATAACAAAATGGTTTAAAATACCTGTTACTGCCAAGTGATCCTTAGATTAGATCTAAGGATCACTTGGCAGTAACAGGTATTTTAAACCATTTTGTTAAATATTAAGTGATCCAGAGGCTATACCATCATCGAATATATATCTTGAGCGACTTTTTCCCAATTCCAAATTCCAGATTCCACCGATCCCCAGTCCCTGCACCACTTTCCCCGACGATAAGGCAGACGATAGTTTCGTCCATCATTAATCCATATAATTGGTATTTTACCGGACTCGGCGGTTCAGTTCGGCCGGACTGGTTTAGAAGTGGAACGGGCGTCCTTGGAACAACCGGTCGCTGTCTTGATGGGGGGGGGGGGGGGGCAGGAAACGTCAGTCCCCTTCGACACCAACCGGTCTATTAATCCTTGTCCCAGCTCTTGTTAGGTATTTTAAACTGGATGCTAATACCCTCGCCGCGCCAAAAGCCGAGTGCAGTTCTGCGATGTGTCAAAGTGACAAGTGGTTTGTGCCTTGAGGGTGACAAATGCTCTTCTTCGAGTGTAGGAGTTGATACAAGCGGAGGGTTAAAGCCTTCTTTACTGGATAAATTTGACGTGTGCACCTTGTTCAGATTTTGTAAATGTTGCAGCAATTCATTAAATAACTTCGGGTCTCAAACAAGCCAATACGTATGTAAGAAATACGTTCACCTCTAGCCAAAAATTCCTCCAATTTATGTTCACCTTTAGCAAAATAATGACGCCGCCGTCTCAAAGTAAATTCTTACAAAAAGAAAACACCGTCGAACACGCAACGACATCCTTTGTACATTGACAGCGGAAGGTTCCTGATGGGAAATCAATAATGCAAGCTCGGCCTTGTGCGATGTGTCGTTCTTGTTTCGGATCGTTACTTCTCCATAGTTGATGTCTTTGAAGCTCTTTGGCAAAGCAGCAGTAGCTGGTACTGCTCATAATTCTAAAACTGGTGTGGCGCTGCTTTGCTCCGTCTTTTCTTGAACTATTGATTTAGTTAGGTCATGGAGCGTAATAATAGTATAATTTCAAGACATGGGATCCCTTCTGACTAATATTTTTTCTCCTCGGTGCAGTTATCCCAGACGGATTTCGCAATTCATCTCGAATGTAAATTGTAAATCTTCTCCGCTGCAACTGGTCATCTGAAACTAACCTAACCTAATTGTTATAAGGATTGAGTGTTACCGTGTAGGAATGTTACCGACGGGAAAATTTACCTTACAGAAGGACTTTCCTTTATTTTACTGTGCATACAATGGCGAATAAAAAAAAAATACTTCATCAATTGCGCAAAACTATTCGTATCTCGTTACCGCATAGGTACAAGACTGTGATATTCATTTTCCGGTCCGGTTATTTTTTGACACGTTCTGTATTTCTGTCCAATAGTGTGTCAAAACAAGTTTTCATTTATCACATTTCCATACCCTCGGATAGCTAATCAATTCAAAACACGAACACCAACACCCCCTACATTCCCCACTTCGGCCGGCCTTGCAGGCTCGTAGCCTTGTGATATCTCACTGATAACCACCAATCGTGTCGGTGAAAATCGTGAGAACCCCAAGGCCCCGGGACAATAAACAGAGGCCGAGACAACGCACGCACTCGCACGCCCGCACGCCCATGCGCGCACGCGCACCGGCGGCCGTGACCGAATACGTTTCCCCGTGCCAGACGCGCGGCTCTTCCATTCCGAGATTTATCACGAGGCGGTTTTTTACGGCGGTTTCACCGTAACCGGTTCTGCGTCGCCACACGGTAGTCGGGCCGGACCGGTCGGTCGAACACTTGCCGCACAAAGGCCACTTCCGTTCTGATATGCTAAGCGGGCTTTGTTTAGGATGGCTATCTGGGGTGGAAACTTAGTGTTTCGATTGAAATTCGGGCTCAGTTTGCAAACAATGGCGGGTATTTTGTTTTTAGCTATGTGGTCAGAAAAGACATTAGTTATTCTACTCTTCTCTTGTTTTATAGTCTAACCGTAGCAGGTGGACTTCAGTGATGAGGAGAATAAAATTTGGAAGTAAAAAGGGTAACGCCCGTGGAAACTTGTGGATTCCGTTTTTCATTTACGATTTTGAAAATGCATTGATTAGCTTCTCCGACTCATTCTTACTTGTTGATTTCATGGTCCATTCGCATTTGTTGATTTCGAAAATACAATAACAGGCGTTTTCCCATTTCAAGGTAGACTATGCCACTCGTGATAAAGTTTCCCACTCAGTCACACTTTTTCATGTAACATGTTTACAAGATTATTTTCAGTTTTCGTCCTAAGCAGTAGGTATATTGCCATTCCAAAAATCGTGTGCCTGTCTCCAGTAGTTTAAATCGTTGAATATCTTTATCACCAGAATAATTTTCTCTCGATCGTTTCGTTTTTTTTGTCAACGCTCATCGCTGAAAAGTCAGTGCTTGAACGTTAAATACTTTTCAAACTCTCCCCTGGGCGCGCATTCCCATCCGAAACTAGACCTCGGAGTGAAAGGCCCTCAACACATTTTCATTTGCATGAGCAAAAGGCAGCAATTATTCCGTTGTTTATGTAAAGTGGCGTGCCGCTGTTGCGGGCGTGGGGAAGGGAAGATTGCATCGGGGTGGGGCGACAAGCACGCACAACCCTGGAGGGGGGGGGGGGGGTAACAACCCTCGACGGCTCTGGAGGGGGGGGGTCACTGACCATTTTACCTAACATCGATCACACGTGCGCGCGACCTTACCTACCCGCGGCCGGATGTTTGGGACTGTTGCTATTTCCGTGGTGTTTATCCGCCTCCTGGTGCGCGGCCAAGTCGCTAGCCAGCTACTGCCGTATAAATTGTCTACATTATAACCGCTGCATTTTGTTCCAGTTCATTTCCCCTCCCCCGCACCCCGCCACGGTGTCCCCATTCTGTCTCGGTATAATCTCGGTGCTCTGTCGCGAGGCTAATTCCTTTCGATTTTATTTGGCTCGCTCGGACCACTTTTGTCATGTTTTCCTGCATTTTTTGCCTCGCTTGCTATCTATTTGTGCTTTTTCTGCGTTTTAAGGTCAATTTAGTGGAAATTAGGCCATCGCATATGTTAGGTGCATTGCGTCCACTAGGTGAGGAACAAAAAGATCGAATAGGCCTATATCCTACACTTTTGTAAATTAAGAGAACGTAACCCAAATGTTCAATTGATTCTACAGCACTAGACCCACTATATATTTCAGGTAGTTCTGAATATTCTCTAAAAACCATCGTCTACGAACTTTAAACCTGTTCTCTAAAAAAAACCTCCGATCATTTGAATTTTTATTGGAAATCTTTTGTTTTTATATGGAGGCTTTGTGAAGATAACTTCATCGTCCAAAATCACTTTTAATCGTTATCACACAAAAATGAGCTCACTCCAGAAACTAGATAAGCTGAAAGATCAAATCACACGATATTTTTGATATGACCACGGATCGAGACAGCCAAAGTACATTTCTTTCCCCTGTGTCGATTGCGGTCGTGTCGCCACGTCTCACCGCCCCCGCCAGACGTCGTGCCGCACGTCACGATCGACACGACAGGTGCAATCGCGCCGAATGCGTTCTTTATGATAAGCAGAGGGGGTGCGAATGGCGCGTCGGCACGGCACATCCGCACGACATCGTGTCATGTGATACAACCACAACTGAACCCCCGTCGCTGCATACCTGCCTACGATTTGGGTTTCAACGGAAATTTGGTGATTGATTTTCTTTTTTCATAGATATCATGGGCCGAATTCCTAGGATTGCTTTAGTGTTCATAAATATTGCTTAATGGTTTGGTAATGGCATATGCTAAACTCAAATATGCTAAACAAACTTCATTTCCGACTACACCATTAAATAAATGAAAACCATTTACTTTAAAAAATTTCTTATGTGAAGACGCATGTGCAAGGCAAAAACATTTGTATTCATAATGATTAATTGCCAGTATTTTACTGGCTACGGCCAAATCCCCTTCAAAGTTTGATGTTATTTTCTTGGGAAACACAACAAAACTTTATTACGCACTTATTTGAAGATAACTTGATGAACTTTGGATTCTGCCTTCACTTGATAAGCACCAAACACATGTTATCATCCACCAAGCACCATAGTACTGTATCTATACGAACACAAACAAATTCTATTGAAATTCGCGAGAGTACGCCGGTCTGCGACTGTAGCAACGGGAAAACCGATGTTTAGAAAGAGCGTTTCTCGCCCATTGGTACGCATACTGCTGGTGGTACGCAAGAGACAATGGAATAAATAAAAAAATAAAACACTAAAAATAAAAAATAAATGTGTTTTTGATTGAGGTGACACCGACGGCTGTTTTCGGGAGCTCGGTTCTGCGTTAAAACACATTTCCACTTAGTTTGAGAGATTCCAATTTAGCAGCACATTTTTTAGTTAAAGCGCACTTTAGTACTGTACCAACTTAAATTATTTTATGACTTTTTTCCCGAGCACATTATATTACAGATCGTAATTTTGGGTCCAGTACTCGTTTAAACTTGAATTATTTCAAGTTCAAAATTTAACTTGCAATACAATATCCTAGGCTCTCTCCGACTGTCTATAAGGTTGGGGGTTGATGGGGTGTTACTGTAGGTATGATTTATAGTGGTTCACCAAAAAATTTCAAAAGCATCAGTTGGTACGCGGGCACAAAAAGGTTGGGAAACACGGGTTCGGAACATTAGTCGCGGCGGGACACGTTGTAAATAATGTCGGTGAAAAGGGAAGAGGGGAGCCGATGAAAATTGCAGCAGAATTGGCATGTGAAGGCCGCCGGGCGATGGACGCGTCAAGAGACTGATTGTTGCCAATCAGGGCTCAAGTGGGCTTCCGCCCTCCCACCCATTGTTGCAGTGTTTAGCATAATTCGGCCGTTTGTTGCGTATTGCGTTCATTGGCAGAGGCGAACAGTGCAAAGACCGTACTGAATAATTGCTGTTTTTCTTCCATTGCTGGGTAAACAATTAAAGTTTTATATTCGCTGCGGTCATTAGCTTATTGAAAACTCTCTATGTCATTGTTGAAGTCATGCTAGTTTACAAGCACTAGCTGTATGTGGCACAGCAGTTGTAATTTTGCAGTTTGGTGAATATTATCCTTATGGACTGTTGTGGAATTTTGAAAACCCATTTACAAATCATGGCTCTTGTAGTTCGCTTGTAGCTCGCACATACCGAGTGGTCCGCGTCCCCGACATCGATCTATTGATCGACAGCGGATCGGTTCCGACGGCATGACCGAGCATGTCGGTCACGGCTTCGTTCTGTTCGGTCACCGGCGACCGCGGTGTTCCCTTGGTGTCCCGTTACCAACATGATGAACAGACCTGAGCCAGTTTTTCCAACTTGGAGTGACTCTAGTTGCTTCAGAAATGAAGAGTCCGAGTCAAAAATTGCTCTTCTAGCGTAATAGGCCTATATAGAGGAGAGGCTGATGTGAACATATACTCCCCCCCCGTGGGAATTTTCGACATATACATTTTTGTGTTTGTATTGACATGTACTTTATGGTTTTAGGCGTTTGCCACTTAAAAATTACAGCATATCCCGAAAAATACGAAAAAAACATGAAAAATATAAAATCTTCTATCATCATTAAAATGATTCAGTTTCAAAAATCTTTTGACCGAAAACACTAACAGTTTTCTTGGCTAATTTTATTAATTAATGGGTCGTTATAAAGCTCTCTATTTAAATATTTACAAATAATTATGAATTTTTTTTAGATTTATGGTGAAAAAGTGAAATAACTTGTTTTATATACAGTGTGGTTGAAAAGTCCCGGAACGGTGAAATATATTTTATACCAATATAGATAAAGTTACAAGACTTGGTATATCAATAATGGCCATAAATGTCTACTCTTTTAAGGCATTATCACTTTTTTACCCCTTAAGGGGGGGGGGGGGGGGAAACTTATCTAAAAGTAGAGTCTCGTGTGACAAGTTCATCCCACCTTGAATAAACTTGAGTAACTAACCTTTCAACCTACCCCAAATTTGTTTTTATGTATGCAAGAAAAGCAATTCCAAATTTTTGGATGATAACAAAGATTTTGAGATGTGACCAAGTCAGAATTATGCTCTTCTAGTTTTTAAAAAGGAACTTTTTGTCCCGCAAAACAATTTTATGTTTTTCTTTAAGTGTCAGACTAAATGCCGAAAATGCCTCAGTATATTTGGTCAAACTCCAAGTGGTCCTTGACCGTCGGCAGTGAGCGAGAACCCAACCCAAGGTCTGGAAAACTCGAACCAACCTTGATTGACCAGATCAACATGGACATTTTTTGTACCCTAGAAAAAGCGCACTACACCCAAAGAAAATATAAAAACCGCCCCGCCCAAATTCTGGACCAATAAATGTTTCGAAAATTCTAAAGTTTTAATATTTCTGATTGAGATTGTGTTGCAAATCGTCACTTTCTGACATCTCCTTGATCAAATAATTATTCGGAACCGCTCTGCGATATGCCATAGTTTTTTTCTTTTTTTGTAAACACTGTTGAAGAGCAATTTTAAGTTTAATTGTCAGTTCAGCCAGCCTTGCATTTTTGAACCAAACACGACGCAGTCGCGCCACCGTATCAGCACACCTGACTTTCTCGTTTTCCCGCCAGGTGCTGACGCCGCGCTGAGTCGACGTCAGCACTGTTATCATTTTGTTTACATAACTGCCAGCTTGCAGTCAGCGGAGTTCGCGGAACTGCGGTCAGCGGTTCCCGCGGGTGTCGTCTTGCCTTCCTTGCATTCGGTTGCGACACAACAGAGCAAAAGACGACCCCGTCGGGGTCAAAGAGAACCCTCTTGGGATTGTTTGACAAAAGTGGGAGGGAGATTTTAGGTTCAAAACCTTGGTTGTGATGAGATTCTGTTGATTTTCTACCCATTTCCAATGAATTGTAAAAAGGAAACAGGTCTACAGTTTCGGGTTTCTATGCATTTTTTCCATTTGTGTAACTTTTAAATTGTCACTGCCACTTTTTGAGGATTATTTCTAAAATCAAATTTTATCAGTATACTATGTCCATGGATCTCACTGGCATTGGATTTTGGATACAACATTTGAGCAAATCCAATATTTCAGAAAAATCAGTGTTTGATGTAAACATGATTAATAAAGAAATTCCTTCTTAAGTTAGAGCAAAATTCCGTAACGTTCTTAAACATTTATTACTAAATATTTGCAATAACATTCGAACGCCATTTCGTACAGATTTGCTTGAAAATTGTTAGTCATTTATTTGAATAGTCACATTTCAA
The DNA here is from genome assembly GCA_030545055.2 of Neoaliturus tenellus. NCBI lineage: Eukaryota > Metazoa > Arthropoda > Insecta > Hemiptera > Cicadellidae > Neoaliturus > Neoaliturus tenellus. The sequence goes on along the minus strand of CM061531.1, from coordinate 33,332,396 downwards.
TTTTTTATAGCTTAAACGTTTATGTGATCCCTAATATAACTTTCAGTAGGCCTACCGTTCAAAAATAACAAATCTTTCTTTACTTTTAACATTTATCGACTGATACAGCTATATTAATTTGTAGGCCTAATGATTTTCAATGTGAGAGCACTGATTCCAATATTTATCTAAAAAATTCTTTTTAATAAATATTAGACAATGCCGGTCGAAACAGAAGTATGCTGAGGCTTGTTTTTACTCAGGTGAAAACTTTTTTACTCTTGGTAAAGATCGATTCTTTCTGTATTTTCATTTTTTTCTGTAAAGATGTATTTATAAGCACAAAAGTGTTCGTATTGCCACCAAGTTGAGCTGTTTGATTCGAAGGCCGTTTGATAATGGCCAGATAACACCTCTTATCAGCGATTGCCAGTTTGACCTTTGATAACGATGATATCACTATTTTTTCAAAATTATTACATTCGTACTTTGACCCATTATTCTGTTGATATCCTATAATTGTGTTTATTAGCTCCGTCAGTTTTCATTAGAGTGTGATTTGCAAGGTCAAAGCTTTTAGGTTCAATGAGCAAGATAATTGTTGCATTTTTCAAAATTTGTGTTTATCAAAGGGAAAATAGTGCCCACGTTAAATTTGAGAGATAACATGTTAATGCCCTTCGATAAGTCCCTAGGGTAAACGTTTGGATTTCGGCCAAAACATTCAGGGAATTTTAGTTAGTTAGAGCCATTTTTACTGCCATGCAATTTTTATAAAATTACAATTTTATTTTCATGAATTAATGGTGGGAAATATTAATAATTTAAACTTTAAAAAATCTTACAAAAATTTAGATTTGTTACCTATGTCAGTTTTTAGTCAAGCTTTTAGTCAATTGCGGTTGAGCTTTAATTGTAGAATACGGGCCAATTTTTATGTCCCTAAAAGGCATATCTTTTATCCGTGGAATATATCTCTTCATTGGAAAAGCTGTCATAATGTAAGGTTAGGAATTTTTTCCCACTCATGGGGCCGTCTCCTTCATCTTCATTAGTTTACACTCACAGTCCTGACACTCAACACCCGTTCTCATTTCACCTTCAACAATCCCAACACCAAACTTTGATTAGCCTAGTTTAAACCTCTCCTTCAACAATAGGATGTTCCGTGTTGCACTCCGGAAGCGTTCCATCGGCGAGTAACGACGACATTACCATGACTCATGTACCGCTGTTGACTGGAGATGAATGGGTAAGTGTTTTGTATTCTGGGAAGTGTTTGGCAGTGGCGTTGGCAGGTGTAGTCGACGCAGCTGCTGTCTTTCGAAGGGCGGGGGGGGGGGGGTGGCCCCCTCTCACCCCCCCACCCTGTGGCGGCGACATTTAAAACAATAATTATTGTGGCCGCACGCGGGTCGCTTTGTTAGCTGAACGAACTCGCTCGTAAATGATTCGCACGCCGCTTGTCACGTAATTGTCTTTTGATTAGGTTAGGTTTGAAATGAATAATGTTTTGAAAATCGTGATTTAAAATCTTCTATAATTTACCTTTTGGAGAGGACCAAAAGGCCATTCCTGTATGTTCTACGCTGCATAAACTTCTTGTTTCATATTTTACCTGTAGAACCCTTAACGATCTGAGTAGCTGAGTAATTATAGTGGCCGCCTTTGAAACCAAAGGTTGCCGGTTCGATCCTGAGAAAAATCAGTAGCTTTAAAGGTTCGGGATTGGACCCAGTTGCCATTTAAAGTGTCATTGGGCTATTAAGTAATGATGCTATCCAACAAATGGTCGATGTTGTGTAGTAATAAGACCGGGGTTTGGACCATTCCGAAATAAAATACAAAAAATGCCACTATCGTAGAAACATTCAAAATATAAAAACAAACGTGACCAATTACACGAGGACTTTTTTTTATTCCATCCGGTGTCTTTTCCGTCTACCATCAAATAATTACATTGCAGTAGCTTGGTTTATTGGTGCACATAAAAAATGTCTTGTCAGTTCAATGTTCGTGAAACCACGACGAAGAGAAGCTAAAGATAGGACTTCTCTGTGAGGTTACCCTGTTCTTATAACATCTGCGCGGCTGACCTCTGTTACGCTGCGCGATCTAGAAGCGTCCAGATTATCCTGGCATGTCCTCGACGGCCAGGATGCCCTGGTCGTGCCGCGATGGCTGCCCAAGGTCCCGCCCGCCACGAGCGCCTCGGGCCGCGGGATGGCGTGGAAGCGGAGAAAGTCTAGTTGCTTTCTACTCCAAGTTGCACAACCCGGTGGCTCCAGTTTCCTTCGGTTTCACCGACAACCGATCAGTCAGGTCCAACGGCATCCTGACAGCTTCTCGTCATGGCGAGAATGTGCAATAATGATGCTCTAATGGCCCCCTTCCTTTCCTATCGCGTTCAAGTTCAGAACCTGCTCATTTCAGAATTGGTAAGACAAGGTCCTAATTTTACTAGATGCGTGATTAGGATCGATTGTTTAATCCTCACATGAAGACTTGATTTAGCCTACCCAATGTCCATGGTACCAATACCAATTTATGTTATTTTACCTTCTTAATAAATTGAATACATGATTGAATGGCATTATTTTTACACCCAGAAGCGGTACTCCAATTTTACATCTATAATATATACAGCCCCATGTGTAACTGACTGACTCACTGATGATCTTAAATTCCTGAAGCGACCGTTAAAGATAGAGACTTGAAATTTGGCATGGACATTCTTTGAGATGTTACAATTTAGGAAAAATCATAAAACTACCATTTTTTTACTTTAAAACTATAAAAAAGGTAAAAAATATAGATTTGTCGGTAACGTAGTTCAGCCGTATCAGCGTATATCACCACGTGGTCGTGGTATCGTAGATCACTTTGCAGGTTTAGTTCTCGGTCGTGTTTAAATGATGTCTTTTAACTACACCCGTGTTTGATACAAATATTATATTCTACATAAACATGAACGTCTTGGTTAGGAGACGGTATTTCGATGTATTGAGAGCGGGTTATTTCACCAGGGTAAACCTCGCTTTGATTTATACAGCATCAATGCCCAAAAACTACAAACTATCAACTTTCTTAAAGATGTCGCTTGGAGCGCTATTTATTATAGTCGATTGGTTCTCGCTTGTATTTAAATTATGTCTTTTAACTACACCTGCGTTCTTGATGTTGAACACGTGATTCTTCCTCGTTTTTAACAAATCGTTTTCCATCTGACTTCAACAGCAAAGAGATTGTGCTGCATTGAAAGCGTGTTTCTTATTATATTTAAACACTATAAATATGTTTTTGAGAATTTTTAAATAACTATTGAACGTAATAACTGATTTAAAAGTTAGGTTCTCGTCTCGTTTTCAATTATTTTAGACTACATATTCAAATTCACACAAAGTGATTATTCCGGCCGAATTTCACATTAAATGAATTCACTGTGAAGCTCGAGCCGTGATCTTAACATAATGTACTTCGATTACTTTGTACACTACTTATTGGACTGTTAATTGTTATCTTTCTGTTTGATTTATATTCAGTGTCTTATATTAGATTCTTTTACACACTTAAAATATGTTTTTGAGAATGTTTAAATAAGTATTGAACAATAAGATCAGATTTAAATGTTGGATTCTCGTTTCATTTTCAATTTATTTTAGATTACTTATTCAAATTCACCTCGGATTACGCTTTCGGCCGAACTAATGCTGGAAAATTTCTTGTAGGTTTTCGCACAAAAAATTAACTTATACAGTAATTAGAACTTAATTTTCTACTATTTGTATGCTGTCCCTCTATATGGATCCCCAGATTGAATATAATGCTTCAGTTGATGGTTCTGGTGCAGTTTTAATTTAAACGTGTCCCACATGTTTGACATCCCGTCTTTAACCTATTTGCTGCTATCCAATAAGGCTTAGATTTTAGTTAAACTCAATAGTATTTTTTTCGCTGTCACTTTGTCCGTCAAAATTCCTCAATGTAGTGCTCTCACCTAAAGTCTCGATTACCTTTATTATTGTTGTAATTTAAAACTATTCGATGCTTTTCAATTATTAAAACTCATTCAGTATATTTTAATTTAACAAATAATCCTTTTTTGGCTATTATTTCACAATTGGTTTTTTGACACTATAGGTTGAAAATGCATACTCTACGCCGACTTTATGGTTCTTAAGTTGCAACTTTCTTCATTTTAAGACTTTATAAGGGCTTCATGATTATAGTACCTATTACCCCGTGATCTATAGTTTTATAACTACTATAAGTTAGGTGGAACGAATCACTATATCAAGCAACTGATTGCTATACTTTGATTGTTATTTAATGTCCTGGTCCTACAGCTAAAAGATAGGGCCTTTGATGTTTATGGTAAATTTGGAATTTTAACCAATATTTAACATTATTTTGTTAGTAACTACTGTATTTTTGTATTGAAAAGATTGAATTTTTTTTTATTTGCCTTGACAGTAACTTAAAAGGAAATTAGGTAAATGTAGAAGTTTAACACCATTCACTAAAAACTGAAATGAAGGAATCGTAATGAATGCCAATATCACATTATGTTTTTATCAATGTACGTTCAATATTAACGGATTGCTATGTTATTCCCCGGAATTTCAATACAACCAATTGAAGGATGGTAACTGAATAGTATTTTATTTTTAATAGTTTTCAAATTATTTGGTTTTAATGGAATTTTTCGTTGTTTTCGATGGTCTAATGAAAATTTTTTATTCAGTTTATCCTTTTAATTTTTTCATCAAATTTCTTATGTTTATTTTATAATTTTCCGTTAAATACAATAAATTACACGTATTCTTCCCATTTCAACACCTTCATTACAATCTACTTCAATGATAACTAATACTTTCAAACCAATCAAATTCCTGCCACAACTCCTAAGGTACAATATTGTATTATTGTATTAATTATTACTATCCTACGACTTAAGTCGACACTAATCTTACTCAATACCTTACTTATTATGCGAAACTTATTTACAGATAAGTTTATCAACTTTAAGTAAATACCTATATAATACCTACATGTTAAATTTATTCACAACTCCATTAACCTTTATAGAATTCGGGGGAATTAGGAAGGGGGTTTGGGAAAAGAGCCTCTGAAAACGAAGAGTAGGCCATTATATTTTCATTACTAACAAACTCATTTATTTTGTGTTTTAAATTATCTCCACCCATTACAATCACAACATTTTTTTAACAATTGCTAATGAACAATTTTAATTGCTTGTGAACAGTGTTTACGAGCCGGTTCTGTCGTGGCTAAGGATACTTACTCTCAACTCTCATATTTATATGAAGTCTGCTAATTATGTGCGACTTTTACAAAAGTTAAAGAATTTGGGGCAACCCCTAAGGGGGCATGGGGGCGGAGCCCCCATCGAGCCGTAGGCGAGTCTTGACTATAAGGTCTGATTCACCAACTTCTGAGAGCCTATTCAAGGTGGTTATTTATTCTCTTCTATGGACTTAAGTGAATTGAATTACAGTCATAATTTTATTGATTGTTGCAACTCCACCAACATCTCATCTTGCAATTTGATCTGTGTCTTTTTACAAGAAAGTAGGTGGAGTAAACTGACAAAAGTAATTAGGTCATTTTTTTAAACTCAATCACGTTCAAAATTTTCCATTCTTGAGCCCATTCTTAGCGACGCGTAAACCAAACCTTCCCTATGTCTGTTCTACGCGATTTGCTGTCTCTGTATCGCACCATATGCCTACCGACGACTTCTACTGTACAGATATTGCGCGGCGCGTCGCGTCGGAAGGAGCCAACGGTAGATACGGTCTGCTGCGTGCGACGTTGCCGCTTCTCGCGCCTCGCCTCTCCCGTACTGTGACATTTGTGGGCAGCGTTGCCAGTTCGAACGCCACAGCATGGCTATAACCACCGCCCGTCCATGAATATGGGTCGTTTGCTCTAGTCTTTATTACGCTTTATTGGGGACGGGAAAGATTTATGGCAGCTAGTTTATGACGTGAAATTGGCGTGGTGAGTTTTCGATGCTGTATGATGATTAGGTGTTTACAAGGAGGATTTTCTATTATAAAATTTTATGCAGTAACTTAAGCTTTCCTGTAATCTAGTCAACGCTTTGGATTTTTTTACCCATTTTCACTCAGCAACAGAACTTCACTGTTGTAAACTTGAGGTTGAAGCAAATCGTTCCACAAGATCACCAGACCAAGAACAACGCAATTTCAAATTCAATAAAACTAAAATTATTGCTCTGCTATCAGCATGATTAATGTGTTTTCATTGTTCTCAATGTCGAATTTTAAATACCGCACTTTTATTGGTCCATCGTAAATAAGCTTTGTTCTCTAAACGTGTCATGAATCGTAAAAACTTATCTTTTAATTTTAAATTCCCATTAGTCAACACAACATAACAGTTTAACAGCTTGTTCCAGAACACGTGTTACATAAGGTTTTACATTAGTCATGCCATTAGCTCTATTTTTAAACCATAATGCCCGCTCAGTTCTACTGGTTTAATGATTTGTTTACTACTTTTAATTTCAACACCTTAGTTTGTCCCCGTTCAATAAAATCTGTGTCATCAGTTCCACTTGTCCTCGGAATTCTCATTAACAGGATACAAAGCTTCGTTTCCGCGATAATGTCAATCATAGACGAAATAACCGAAGCGATAAGAGGGTCGAAGTACACTCATCAACAATGTTGACACAGCGACTACGTGAGCGGACGAGTGTTGTTCCAGTTAAATTTAAATGTTGTCACAAACGAGAGAGGAATTCTCGCCTCCGGTTTGGCATGTTTTGGCCCATTAGCTTGTCCACGTCAACGCGGATTATCTGCGACCGCGGCACGGAAGTGAACAGTCCGCCATCTTGCCTCCCCCCACCCACCACATTATGCAGCTTATCTTACCGCATCACGTGATCTTGTGTCAAAATAACAGAGTGATTATTCTTATCCGACAGATGCCGTGTTAGCGAGTTTCATCACATGTGTCGAGTGTGTTAAAACGGCTGGGGAAAAGTATTGTTTCCATGCTGTTTCTTATTGTTGTTTGCTTCTTGATTTGTGAGACTTTTTAATGATTAATAATAGTCATGTCGATTCAGTATAGGCTTGAAGTAGGAGTATCTTTACAATTGTCGTTGTTGTTTCTTATGATTGTTATTAATGGGAGACATTGAAGTTGAACATATCTCAACTTCAAACGTTTCACTCCCCCTTTTACAGTATCGTATTTGGACTCATGAAAATACCAATAAAAAATTTTCTGCAAATATCTAAATAGAAATGATGGAAAGTAATCAAACAATTACTATTATAAATAAATAGATATCTTGAGTTCTCTTCAATTTTTGTGATTTCTCACCTCTCTTCAGTGCCATATAAACCAAATGATAGAAAAAACTAAAACCCTATGGTAGTTTTTATCAAAACGAGTAAGTGACGCCCATTAAAGAATCATACAATAAAACAAACTACATCGCAAACAATCCAACAATCTGGACCAGATCCCATACAGCGAACACCAACTCCAAACCCAATTAGGACTTCATCTCCGACATGCAGTTTCATCCTTATACCCCGCTCCACACTCTGGATTATGCACCAATCCCCTTGAGATTGCCGCCCATGGATTGAACATATCGATCAAGCTTTCAGTGCGCGGGGGGGGGGGGGGGGTTGCCTGTGGAGGGGTTAGGGGGGACGCTATTGTTTCAACGTGGCATGTCTGACACTTGACCCTCACTCCCGGGTCTTCCTGACCTTTGTACGTGCGATCTTCTCAAGATCACGCTCGACATTTCTTAAGAACCCGCCGAGTTTCCTGTCCAACCGGTTTGATAGGTTTTTGTACCCTACCTCCTCGCGCCGTCAGAATGCAGATGCTTGTGTGACTGGCTTTTCACGTCCCCTCGTCTCTGCCACTTTCTGTTTCAATTTTTGTTTTTGTTATATGGTTTTTTACCGAGGATTTTTGAGGTGCCGTAATTCGAGTTCTGTGTTTTGCTGTTTTAATTTGATTTTACAACCAAATATTCCCATACCATTTCCCTAATTTATTTTCTGCTAACGATGATGTTTATTAGGTTCATAATTTAATTGGACCGTGTCTCTCAAAATGTTAACAGCAAAGAAGGAACAACGGGCCACATTGACTATAGGTTTATCGCCTGAGAAAAAAAATTATTTACCTTTAATAATGATTTTAAGGGAATTTGTAATTTTAACCATGCTTTTAAAACATTCCTTATTAAATCAAACTTCTTACAATAATAAAAAAAATCCAATCAAACGATTAACACTAAGCTAAAAAGTAAGCCTAGTTGAGTTTATAGGCTATATTTCACGGGCCTTATGGAAAAAGGAGTACCGGAATTTAAAACTGCGGTCCAGTGTATTCCTACTAACCAGGGAATTTAAAAGAGACATTCTTAAACAACGATTGTTCCATATTCAACGATGCGCCAGGAAATTCCCAGTTTTGGCAAGTGGCGCACCGAATTTCTCACGGAAGGGCCCGCGCCGCGGCCGCGGAGCAACATCACTTGTTGCTGTTTTTTAAATGAGCGCGCCGAGTGAGGGGAGGGGGGCGCGCCAGTCTTCACTTCAGTCCTTTGTCTGCCGTCGCTGCGAGTGGATGTCGCGTCGCCCAGCAGGGAGACAGACTTTCTGTTAATCATCGAGTCGTCAATCAATCGCTATTCGCGTTCACAGTTCGATAGTGGGTATCACATAGAGAAGAACGTGCGTTGTCCGAAGTTCGTACAGCAGTGGAAAGTTTGTGTCTGGTGAAGTGACTTTGAAGAGGATCGAAGGTCATCGCGTGGCATCGAGGAGACACGAGGTTTCTATATTTGGCTTACTTTAATTATTTTTAGTTTTTTTCTTTTTTCACACTTCTTTTTATCTCATTATTTCTTTTGTATCGTGCAAATTTTTCTCGCGTAGCAGCCAATGCCCTTGAACTAATTACCAACCTAGGTGTTAAGAGTTATGTGACTGCTTTTTACCGAATCGTCCTAGTAATTCCTCTCAAATAAATGGTATTATCCCCACGAGGGAACCTTGTGTAATCGCATTCGACATGTCCCTGAACACTCACTAGAGCGTAACGCGGTGAGGCTGTTCCCTGCTCCGCGCTGCGCCCACTCCCTTGCGTGGCGACTCCATTTTGCCACGTTAGACGTCTGGTTTCTGTGGCGTGGCCGCACCGCCTTGTCTCGAACAATGGACCACTTCTATTCTTCGAGCAAATAATGGTCCGATCACTCTCCCATTGTCGTATCGGGGTTACACCGTGACTATTGTCGTATACTTCCATCACTGCACGGAGACGTGTTGGTAGTTTATGTTCTGTAACATTTTTTCACGAGTAGATCAGGTCTTTCGGTTCGGGTTTTCTCCTTTTGTGATAGCCTGTATGGTACCGTTTGTTGGAAAGCCTGGTATATTGACCAGCCCTTTTAAATCATTTCGAGCACATTTTGCATAGTCTGATATTTTCGATGGCGGGGCAAATATGCCCACAGGAGCTTATTATAACCTGTAAGTGAGGCAAATTTTGCATATATTATTCAATTTTTTAGCTCCCCTAACACTTTTTCTAAGTTGTTACTTAAGTGATAAAGAAATGTTGAATCGATCGGGGTCAAGGTCAATTAGTAGAAAGTAGCTGCCAAGTTTGGCACCCTCAATCAGTTACTGCATTCGCCAGATAAGCCATTTAATCAGAGTGAAATAAGCAGCAGAGTCACGTAATATGTTTAGTGTGCCAACTGCATTCCTTTACGGGGGGAGGGGGTTGAAATGCCGTCCCATCCCTCTCAGTAGGGGAGGGTTATTTTTAGACGCCACGCCAATCCCCCTGCCCGACCCTCTCATATTGTCTGCTCCGCTGTTCCAATTGATTGTTCTCCCCCCCGCGATTCCCCCATTTAATCGCTCCCTTTCCACGAAATGTTTTATCATTCCGGTTTACAGGGTTAAGGCACACAAAGTTCTGCTTGATAACAAAGTTTGCCCAATATAACTTTCTGTTGCCGAACTTTGCGAGAGTTAGACAAGTGAGTGCTTTGCTTACTCCTGCCAACTTGTTTCCGCTTGTCTTGCTGTAATATTGTATCAAAACTATCATAAACTTGATTGGTTTCAATTCGAATTCAACTTTGTAATCCTTTGAGTTAGTTAATACGCAGTTACAATTTTCCCCGTCTACTGTAGTTATGTTTGGGGTTGGTAAATTCAAATAGATCTATCTTGATTGATCCGTGGAAAACTTTTGTAGCCTAGCTGAAGAAATAGCAAAGGTCATTGCGTTTACCCAATTGGCCGCCGATAGATCACAGCTGTGAATCATCAGTTTGTATCTTCGGCCGTGACTCAAGCACCATCATTATTTCATGAGTAAGCCACATTTGCACATCCCGACGTTTGCGTTAACTCACACTCAATCTCAAGCAGATGTTAAAGTTAACTTGGCCTCAAAGCAAAAGCAATCTTACCCTTTTCCGTCGATAATAAGAGGCAATGAGTTGATCTCACTTTTGAATATGAAATGATGTCATGTCTTCAACTAGATGATGCAATCAATTTAATGAACCAGGCGCCCTATCGTAATGAAGCGCTGTTGTACTCGGAATGTACCCGGCCTATTAATAGATTAGTAAACAAGTGGTGATATCCTTATCAAAAGCTGTTAGCTTTCAATGACCTCTGTCCTGGGAACATCGCCATAAACAAATCTAGTGAACTAAATTATAGCGTGGTTTCTATACTTGATCAAAAAGTGCCCTGGGCTATCCCATCCAGTGGATTGTTTTGTGGGCGCGCAGAGGTAATTCGTTAATTTGTATTCCTTATTCATTTCTGTTGCCTATCCGCAGTCTGAAACGCCAAAGACTTATTTCAAGTTTGTTACAATGAAATGGCTAATTTAGCTTCTTTTGATGACATTCACGTTGGGTTTATTTGTGGAACTCTTTGACAAACCAGCGTTCAAAACGGCGAACTCAACATGATTGGTCCATAATACCTACCAGTAGCGCTACGGCTGCACATTCACTCTCCTTTACTATCGCCATGAAGTGTTTGCAACCAATAACTGAAGTTCCTCTTCAGCAAGCAGGTCTGTTTAAATGCAAGTGCACCCTCCAGTGAGCGAATCTGTTAAGTATTCACGTCGAGTGCCTATTGAAACGTTGACCGGAGTTACGCAAGAGCGTAGGCCTTGAAACACTCATTTAGGCATTCTCCCAGAGCAGCTCACTTCCGCCGTTTGTTCTGCCTGCTTCCCTTCTCATCGTTCTGTTGTTGGCTTCGCTAATTTGCCAACTGTGAGATGTTTTCCCTGTCGACTTCCTAATGAGCGTTTCCTTCATCGCACCGCAATTGGATCGTCATGCCCACTGGCCTCGTGGAAATCCAAGGATGATTCAGTTGTGAAATGCCTCGCCGGTAAACGCGCCAGGACCAAGGTCTATTGAAACGGCGTTTCGAAGAATTTTAGACTCTTTCAATTGACCTTATCATCAAGCCTTTTTTCTATACTTTTTTCTCACGTGAACACTCTGATCCTCCTTTACTAAACAATGTACTGTATCCCTAATTTCCTAATCTCATCAACAAGTTCAAATAGTCTGGTGCTAGAGGTTCCGCAAAAAGAATGGCATAACGTCAGCGGTCCACTCTAATTGACCCCACTTAAATATTCGAGACGGACAACTCGCAACAATGCATTCCCAGTGGAGGTCAGACCTCATCAAAGAATCGTTGCACCGCGCGTATACTTGTCCCAATGCCAAGCCTAAAGTAGGCAACCTATACATCTATCAAAGTATAACGTATGGCTCTCGGCGCTGGGCGAGGCGGCGAACAATCGGTGCTAACTGGCGCGAGTCCAAGTGCATTAAAATAACTGGCAGCGCTGCTTCCACCTCTCTCTGTCACCTCTCTCTTGAGTCACTGCGCAACTGACTTATTTATGGACCCATCAAGTTCAAAGATGCAGAAAGAGGGGTTTTTATTCATTAGAAATTATACTCTGTCGATTCAACCGTTAACGTCAAACTAATATAAAATTCGTAGTGTCCAGTTTTTTCAGGAGCAGGGTATAAAGCTAATGGACTGTTGATGAAAATTAGGTTGGCATTATAATGTGACAATAAGAAGAAACCAGTTATAATGCTGTAATAGGCTTCGATAAAGCATTATTTTGTTAAAGAGAGCTTGTCATTCTAGGGTCGATAAATGCCTTATCAGTAATGTGTACACGTCCAAGTAGCGATATCTTGATGACTTGAAAGTAGATTGTGTCAATCTGTTTTCTCAATCTGAGGGCTTCAGGTTATTTTTCCAAATTACCTCATACTATTACCTCATACTAGATACTGCCATACTTGAGTGTAGATCTCTTGAGGAATCACAAGATGACACCGTCTGTCGTCAAGTAGGAGTAGAGTTACACTGGAGCGGAACCGAGCTGGAAGCGTGGCAAGACTCCAGGTGCTAAAATAGCAGCTGCCTCCTGTGTCGCCTTTCATGACGCGCTTTTTGTTAGCCAGATAATAATTTACTTCCTGGAGGCCGTCATAAAGAAGAAAATAGCTTAGCATAACCTGTAGCCGATGGAGGGGACGGGGCTCTTTCAACAATTATTTCTTCTGAAGCATAGTTTGTTTCAAGACATTTGAATCTTTTATTTCTTGTGTTTATAAATACAGTAGCCATATTGGGTTGAGCTATGACTTTTTCTTGGCGGTCAAAGTTTATACTCAGTTTACTTGTCTTGCTTCCAGGGTTCTTGACCCTTGAAGGACCTTGCTCTAACAAAGACCTTAAAGGCCTTGGAAAGAGCCTTGGGGTTTTGAGAATGGTCCTTTAAAATTCCTTGAATGTAGTGGGATTATTTCTATCGCCTTTCAAGAAACTTTCAATCAAGATTTTTAAGTTAACATTCAGTCATTTGACTCTGATTTTTTTCAATCCTTGTACATGATTTTCTTCAATCGTTGTACACTTAAGCAAACAGTTTGTCGAGATGGATTTAAGAATCCTTGACATGTAGGTACCTTTTAACTTCAGGATTTATATTTTGGGATTTTAAACTCAAACCTCTTTGACAGTAGGCCTAAACATAGCCACCTTTCAGTAGGCCTAATATAATGTCTGTCAAGCGTGCTAACCATCGACCTAGACATGATAATCATCAATATATCAACGTTTTGATTGCGAGCCGTTGTAACTGCTTGAGTACCGAGGGAATCCGCCAACCGATTGTTATTTAACGTCTGTCACTCATAACTCGGTCACGGCGCGGTTCGGTTGTCTGCGAAATCTAGTTTCCCTGGCGAATTAGTCTCGGCGACAAAGACTGTGACTAACAGCGCTGCGGCTGCGGCGCGGTGAAAGTCGGAACTGACGGAATCAATGACATCGACCGTGTTTTGTGCCCACCAGATTTAATGACTGTTATTCACTAATGGAGCTAAAGATAGACTCCATAATGACTTTTTGTTTTCAACGTAACGGCACGTGGTGTGGGAATTATGGGCAATTTGTTGGTAAACTTTCCTCTGAGCAAACCATGGATGCAACAGTGGGTGTTAAAGTTTAAATTGTAGGTCGATTGAAACGAAACATTTTCATGAACAAATAGTCTGCATGCTGAATCGTCAAGTTCATGGTTTAAGTAGCAAACCAGTTAGTTTTTTTTCAAACAGGCTTATTCCTGTTTTGAATTAGAATTGCACTTTAGCTGGTGGTGAATCTTCTTTTTGAAATGTTTCTTGAGAGGCTGGTTATCCTGAGAGTAGAAAAGTTAAATAATGAAATAGTTTATATGAGATGTACTGATATGTTTAAAAATTGTAGATACGCTTCTATTATTTGCAATTACTGTATGTAAATACTTCTCGGAGATTGCAAAAAAATCACACCAATTCCTAAATTTCAGCAAGTTTGTGAATGCTTTTAAGAACATCCATTTTCAGATCTAGTGATGATCTCAAACCTGTTTTTCTTTCATCGATAAGCAATTGCCAATAAAAGTCTTCCACTCTTATATTGAACGCACTTTAAAATCGGAAATGATCGCAAAACAGGTTACAATGTTCCTAGTAGTATTCGAAGCAGATACCTTTGAAACTTTTTCACTTTTCAAAGACCACTGAAAACACCATAACATTGCATATCCGAAAAATGTTGCTCAACATGTTCCCGACTTCCTTTAACCCTGTCGTTGACATTTCAAGACCGCGACGCCGACCTCTCGGTTGACGACTCCTGTTCTCCGCGGACTCGACAACATCCACGGACGGCCCTCGGCTATCGGAATGCCGGTCAACAAGCGCCGACGGATCTAATGAGTATGTAAACTAGGCTGGCGGAAGCAGCTCCTACCCGGACCGGTTTGTCTGGATCCCTTCCCCCTCATGTTTTATTCAACCGGTGTCGCCTATCTCTGAGTCCATCTGACATCTGGCTCGGGCGCCGCTCCCCCCCCCCCCCCCCCCCACCCACCCACCGCGTTCATAGCCCCAGTTTTTGTGGGCCGCGAAAGGGCCCGGATTAACCTTATGACGGTGCTTGCCATTTTTTACCGCCCAGAACTGGATCTCCGGTCTTGTTCTCCTTGGGGTTATTTTCCTCGGTTTATGCAATCCGGGCCGGGTTGTTGGCGTAATTGTAGCATCGGGGTGGAATTATGTTCTGCGGCGGGTGGAGTTTTATGTGGTTTCTTGTGCTCAGTTAGGTGATGGTGGAATAGTAGTTGCCATTTGATTGGTGGACATTCAATGATGGTGGGTTTTAAGTGAACCATGTAAATGTGACTACGCACGTTCTTACCGTTTGTGCTAACTGAGAAAACTCTATTTACGAACATTTTATCTTTAGAATTTGGATATTACCCAAAAGTTAGTGCGATGTGTAAACACGCATTAATTATTATTTGTTTTAACTTAGGCTTAAAAAAGTCGAACAATTTCTGTCATCAGGTCGTACAACAGGAGTTTAAGAGGATTAATTCAAATTTATAAATCGATTTATGGTACCACTATGTTTTTTTACCACCGCAGTGACCAGAATTACACATTGGCCTATTCAGTTGGAACCGAACCAAACCCAACCGCCTATAACCACTAATTCTAATTCCACCTCCTCAAATGCTGACTGGGTTCTATCAGCTACAAGCACACTTGGCCGACCGCCAGGGACTTTGTTTTCGTGGAAGGGTACTCGTGACCTCTAAATTGGTGACGAGATCGCCGACAATGATTGACCTTGGTAGAGGTCATGACCCGACAGGCCTGCCGGACCAATTGCCCTAATTGGAGTATTCAAACAGGCCATTGTTCTAGATGGCAGTCCTGTATGGTAATACTTCCGCCCCGCCCATGCTCCATGGTAATCGGTTAGTTCGCCGCCTCGCCGCTCTCTGCTCGTAGCGCTGCTGTCGCTTCTCGACCCAGCGGATTTATCACCCCGGTTAGCGCGATTTGTGGCCCATTCGTTCTGTCGCCCGTTTATCCCATTTCCCGCAGTATCACTACGTTTATGATTCCGTCTTTCATGCTGTGTTGTTTTTCCAGCCGATAAAGTCGGTTGCAATTTATTTCTGTGACACGCAAGAACGCCTTTGAAACTCATTGATGGTTTAATTGCAGTTTTTGTAATGTCCTGCTGTAGTTTTGCAATCTTGTTATGGTGTGCACTTCCATCAACCCTGTCTAGCAGAGTTCGATAACTTTCTATTACAGGCCTAGGCCTAAGATATTAGTCTTTTATAATTCGTGAAACAGGTCCAGGTTTGCAAATTCCTTAAGTTTATCGCATTTAGAGGTATTTGCAACTCATACCGCCGCGCCGCAGAATCATGGAATTTGCAATTTTAAATTTAGGTGGCGTGAAAATTGTATTTACTGTTCACCTACTCTTATTTATATTTACAGGAATGCCCCTAGTTTTTCTCAACCCACCCCGCAGTCACCCACACATACCTGACGTTGTTTACACCCGGTCCGACGTAACCCTCTAATCTCACCCTCTTTCCCACCCCACCCCTCCAGTGTCCGCGATCCCCTATTGTGCCTGGGGTTGAGTGACGGGTCAGGTTGTTTTCGTTTTTTGCCCGAGGCGCGCCTTTGTAGTCCGGCCCATCGACAACAGATGGCGTCACTGCAGCACCGTTAGCTCCAGGTAGAAGGTAGAAAGTGGCCCCGTCCTCATCTGCTGCACCTCTTCCTTTCCCCTCAATCGCGTTGGAAACAGTCGCCTAGATTCTAGATAGTTAAGCGGAATGTTGGCTTGTTTTAAAATACTGTAATTCAATTCTGACTACAGTCTACGTTTATATCATTACTAGGCTATGTCATATGCCTACCTACAGCCTTGGTTTGCATAGGTAAGATTAATTAATGAACTGCTGTAACAGTAACAGACCACATATAGGTGGACTTCTTATTCAATCTTATAAATGTTTATTGCCTGACGAGTAATGACAAGTTGCCTGATCATCAATTTCTCCAGTTTGCCGTGTAGCCTAAATTCATTTCAGTTTGGTGGAAAGAATAAATAAAGCTTGGTCGAACTTTTAGGAATGTTTAAATGGTACTGTATAGACTTTTTGTGTTAATAGATGTTGCCCAATTGTGTCAGTTTCGTATCAAGAAATTTGTGTTGAAATTTCAATTCATGTATTCTTCAATGCGGTAAAAGTATTTGTTTAAATTAGATCTCCAACCAACCCCAGAGAACGTTAAACGAGCTTGGCGGTGTTTGGCTAGTTAGCGGTCAAGTCGTAATCGTCAGTGTAGTGTAGTGGTGTTGTAGTTGGAACGCAGTCGGTATTCCCCAGGGCTCGGTTGCCAGGCCCCGAGTATTCAACAAACTTCCCAGCCCCCAGTATCGATTTTCACTTGGCCGCCGTCCACTGCCCGCCCCTCGCTCACGTGAGCTGTATTTAAACCGGCCGTGTCACACTTTTATTTTGTAGTCATTCAGCAATTCATCAAATTGTGATTGTGGTTGGATGTGGTTTTCACCACTTGATGTAGGTCGATTTACTGTATGCGTAAACGGTTTTGCCTCGTGAACATTAAATGGAATATGATATTTAAGTTATTCCTTCGATTTGCCTTTTCTTTTGCAGCCAACTATGTACATCGAGTACAATATTAACGAGTGTGAAAACGAAAACCTCACAGCGTAATATTTTAGGAATGACTTCATTCTGTCCTTTATTAGGAAAGTTTTCTCCACAATTTTATCACAGGTTAGCCTATATCACAGGTTAATAATCCAAATGTTGTGAGTTTTTAGTACGGTATTCTTCCTTTTTGTTTTTGTGGATTTATACGCCTTGGGCATTATTTAACGGTTTGATGGGTGAATGTCCAAACCCTGGTCTTGTTACTGTATACTTCGACTGGTTGTTGGATAACGTATAGGCCTACATTAAAAGTCAATTGAAAATGGTAACTGGATCCGGTAAAGAAACTTTAAAAATCTATTAAATTTTCTCAGGATCGAACCGTCAATCGTTGGATTCAAAGGCCAATACCTAAGCTACTCAATTATTAATTTAAATGCGTTTTGTAAATATTCAGCCAATTTAAATTTTAAATAGTCCTGTTACGTACCGCACTTATTAATTTTAATAAATTCATCCCTTTTAAGTATTAGCACGATTCCCGTACCGTATTACTGAAGACAATAGCAAACGGGAAATGCGCATTTAGCGGGTATCGATTGTGCGGAGTGTGGAGGATGTGGAGACGTTTAGCAACCGCAGCGCGTCTGATGCTGACGCGGCATGTCGCCGTCGCTGTCGATGTCGGGGCGTTTCCGTCCTGTCCGACATGTCACGTGGTCCGCCGGAAATGCGTGCGTCGACACGCACGTCCCAAGGCTGTGGCTGCCTAATGTTGCACGGCCCTAGCCAGCTGGGCGCCTGCCAAGCACTGTGCCATCCGCCACAAATGTTGCCAAATAGACATCGCTGTAGTGTCCCGCATAGCGTTAATATGGTGTGAAAGGTGACTTACCTCGACCCCTCTCTGTTGCAGATAAACCGGACAGCAAGAAGAAGCCTCGAGCCAGACGGAAAAACAATGGGGCCAAGCCGATCACCAGGAGCAAAGAGGACCTAGAGAACAAGGGGAAGAAGAAACGCGTAGAACCTCGGCCCGCGAAGAAGAAAGTGTTGGAAGAGGCGAACAACAGTAAGCTACGAAGACTAGTGGAAGTGCGCGTCGAGGATTGCCTGAGACGAGTGAACAAGGAGTTGAGTGTCGCGAGTGAAGTGGTCCAAGAGGACAAGAGTGAAGTCGAGGTACCGGAGGATGCGGAGTGTCCGACAGAGAGCGCGAGTGTCGTAGAGGAAGCGGGAACGGAGGAAGTGGAAGATAGGACGGGTGACGATGAGGGTCGCAGTATGGAGCTGGCAGACAACACCCCAGCAGCCGTGCGGTACAGCGACGACCGGTCAGACTCCGGAGTGAGCAGCCTGCGCAGCGCCGGCAGTGGCGATGAGCGGTCAGGCAGCCGCAGCAGCGCGCTGAGCAGCAGTGACGAGCCACGCAACAAGTCATCCTCGCCGGTGGTCTGGCGAGAGCCGGCGGACGTGAGACACGTCCATAGCGTCCAGCACCAGTCACTGCTCATGTCGCATCCCGGGGGCTCGGCCCCTCCGGCTCCTCCCCCGGCCCAGCACTATCCGCCGCAACTGATGGCGCCCCACCCGCTACACCACCTGCCCGCCCCAGGCCACGGCGCCCCCGGCCACCTCTACCCGCCGCACGTGGACATGCTGCACTCGTGGAAGCCGCGGTACCACCACCCTCACGCGCAGTCCCAGCTGCAGCATCATCCCACCACCGAGGAGCTGATAGAGCAGAGGGAGCGCGCCTACGCCCAGGACAGGCACGAGAGGCTCATCAGGTAGGCCACCACACAATATAACTAGCATATCGCTCTAGAGAAGGTAGTCCAGTAGTTTTGTAAGGATGCGCACAAGTCTGGCAACTAGTTATAATGTGGGTAAAATCTGCGAAATTACTGGTGAAAACCATAAAAATTTCCTTTACTCGCGATTTGACCTTGCAGTGTCTGAAGATGTAACTAGTAAATGCCAGACCTGTAACATCAGCAGTACTGTACACTGAAAGAAGCTAAGATTTTCAGATCTGGCAGATAGGTGAAGTGCCCTCCCTGGAGATCTGGCAATATGATAAATCTTATTTTTGTAACCTTTGATTATGTTCCTGTAATCTCGATTTCAAACCCGTTGGATCATCCTCAATCAAAGGGCGGCATCTAAGGGGGTTTGTAGTTGATTAATGACACTTAAAACATGAGAACATGAAACACAAATTATGTGATTCATTGCTAAAAAAAATCAAATAGTCTACCGTACTATTTTTATGTAGGCCTACAGTACCTAACCGCGGTTACTATTGAATGTTGAATTTTGTGTTGGTAAATTTTCTTTTCAATTTAGATAGGCTATGACTAGTTCTGAGAATCCCTAGGGTTTTTATACCATACCCCTGTCATATTTCTTTTCGATTAATAATTATACTCAAAATTCAGTGAGGCCGTAAGATATAAAACATATAAAAAAATTTGTCTCAGTTTTATATTCAAAGGTGTCAGGCTCAGTCAGGACGTCAGGGTTGGTTGGCTATACAGTATTCAAAACGAAATAAATAGGCCTACTCATATTTCTGCTTCGTCTTACGTCACCACTTCTATGGGAATAGTTTTCATGTTATAACAGCTTAGTTTTGATCAGGAAACTTATACATTTGTGAAAAGCTGAGAAAACTGTCTGGTCACTCACTCCTTCTGGGTAAAAATCCCTCGTTGCCCACAATTGAGAGAGAAAAAAAAAACTTTATCATCCAATTACTCTTTTGGAACCTAATTTTCAACTTGATGGAATGTCAATCCAGGATAGGCCTACTGTTCGCTGTCAAAGTATTAGTATGAAAAACTCCCTAGATTTATAAAGAAACATGATTTATTTAAAGTGAAGAATTAAGTGGGTCTAAAAATGCTGTTAACATATTTTTTTGCCACTTAAATTTATAGCTCATAGAATTATTTTCTCTATAGCGAACTGTTACGTTCACACTTGGGAACCGTAGGAACACTTGTTCATATGGAAGAGTAATTTGCATCTAATTAACACAATTTAACACATTTCTCATCACGATCTTGGAAATTCAGAATCAGGGTAAAATTAATGATTCACTTTAAATTTAGCACATGTATAAGTTCTAATCATCTTTACACTTGCATATCATCAATATACATTTTGTATTTACATCGAGATTGATCATTTTTCTCCCAAATTTATTTCTGAAACTATGTTACTAAATAGAAAGCATTTCAAAATCCATGATGTCGTGGTCAAAGGCCAGGTTTTCTCACGTTTTTGGTGTCGTAATATCTGGACAATCTTATTATTGTATATACAGTAATTTGCTTTCCTTTACCCAGTCAAAAGTCTTTACGGCCAGGTCGATTCTATTTGTACCACTGCCACTATACAATACGCAGAGAGTTCTGGGAAGGAAAGGGCAGGTGCAGCTCTTTGTTTTATTGTTTCGTCCCTAATAATAGAACTGGCAGCGTTCCACTGATCTGCCTAGCGTTCCATCACCTTGATAAGCCGCTGGCAGCCGTACATTCTAAGGATGAAATCTAGTTTAATATTCAAAGGCAAAAATAACTACGCCATGGAGGTTTAAAATATTGGATTAAGGAGAAAGGGGTCCACTTAGGCCACTTAGGCTACTCATCAAATTGAACCACCCATTGAATTGAGCTACAATATAACGTATGTATCCTTTTTCAATACTTAAATTGCAAATACTAATAAAATGCAAAATCAAACGCGAAATCGAACAAATCCCTCATAATAACCGAATAAAAACCAAAATGACAAACATATGTCACTTCATAGTTTATTTGACAAAAGCCTAAACCATAGAATTATTCTTGATAAAGATATAGGCCTAGATTTTTCTATAATAATTTTAACCTCAGCGGTTAGTAAATTGGCTTTGTTAAAGCTTAGAGTAATGTAATGTTTTTCTGTGTAATGAATGTTTACATTCAGAGCTCCAATAAAAAGAGAATTATTCACATCTTTGCTCAAGCCCGATGATGACTCCGACAGTGAGTCGAAACTAGTTGCTGTCGCAACAGAAAAGGATTACCATTAATCAGGTATTTACACCATTAATTGGCTCCAATAAACTACTAGTTCCATATCAAACATCAATTCACCTGTGAAATTGCTTCAACTGAAACGATTTGCTTTAGTTTTATTATGATTAGACCAACTAATTATGTGGCTTTGCCGGGCAAGTGTACTGTTAAATTACAGTAATTGACATATCCTACATATTTTTCAAATCGATTTTACAAAGATTAACCAATAATTTTCAACACATTGCACTTTAAATTAGTAATGTGAGATGCATGTGACTGAATCACAAGTTCAGTTAGTTATTTCAAAAGTCTTCTTCTACGAGATCATGGTTAGTTAACCCAGTTGGCTATGTTAACCATACGGTTGTTGGAAAAAATGTGGTGTTGTATTTCATTCTCTTTTGTATTGGCTTCAGTTTTTTAACCGATCTTGGTAAACAGATGAATAGCTCCATTACAGTTTTCGTACCCTAAAGGTCTAGAAAAGTGAAGGCCTTTATCCAACAGTAAATAACATATTTTTTACAATAAATATTTTTTTAAAACACCGTCCGAAAGGGAAATAAAGAGGCATGCCTTAGCGTTTTTATAGGGGCAAAAAAAGCTCTTAAAACAATTTCTGTATTATGTTTAATAAGCCCTCATAAGCATCAATTTGCTTATTTCAAAATTAAGATGCAGGCTATCTTCCTTTGTACAAACTCGGTGGTGCTTCAATCCAAATTGAGTTGAGAGTTATGGGCGTTTACTTGTATACTGTTAATGTTTTCAAAAGGGTTGTGTTAACTTATAATGTGATATTTTGTGCATTTTGTGGCATATTGTTTCATCTGAAGAAAGGTACGTTTCACCCGTCTTTATGAATCAGGAATCCCACAGGGTCATGATGGTAGCTAATTTTGCCTACCATTAGCGAGCAACAAAATTATCCCGCTCGCCCCGCGACGCGCGCGGTTGTCACGCCGCTCGTGAGCGAAGCGAGTGACGTGATGCAACTTCCGCGTATCGGCGGTAGATGTCGTGCGATGCGCCGCGCCGCGATCGTGACGGACCGAACCCATTATACCATTCAAATATGGCGTGACTCCGGCTACATAGTTCACGGACTAATTGCGTGCCGATCCCCCCTCCCCCTCCACGACGCTCGTGCCCCCCCCCCCCTTCGAAGCTGGGGCATCGGTGCATCGCTCCCAGCCCTGGTATTTTGAGGCCATATTGTCTGAACTCATACTGTAGCATTTGATGTCGTGATAAATCTATTTGTCGTTCGTATTCCCACTTTTGTAGGCCTACTGGGTTGATGAAAGAGCCTTAAATTCCCTTTAGTTGTCGTAACATGGTTCAGGCTATTAATTTGCACCAATACACCAACTACCCCTTCATGGTTTTCAGCGGTTCCTAATCAATGTTAAAAGCAGTGTTCTTTAAATTTTCTTACCGTTCGTTGTTATTCGTTACCAATATTGCATCCCAAAAGACCACTGTAGAAATTTGCAAATTTCAAACTGTTAGATTGAAGGAGAGTTTTCCTAGCGTTAAGGCTGCTTTTAAATTTATTTTCGGGCCAAAATACTCTTGAATAAAAATTTTGAATCAAATCCACCCGCTAGATTTTGAGCTCAGGATGAAATATATTTCTATAGACACTTGTCGTATTGTATAGTAGGTACAGTTTGCCTCAAACGAAAAATTCTCAACAAAAGTTATTATTAATTATAATCATTATTTATGGAATTACAAAAGATTCAGTCCTAAAAAGAAAAATGAAACATAGACCTACTGGTTGTCTGATATGTCCTGTGAGATTTTTTAAAACCTTTTTAAGTAATTCTTTAAAAATTAAGGAAAAACATCAATTACTAGTCTTAAGAGGGCGTTGGAGTCAATCCAAATTCCGCCTTTCCCCCATAAGAGCAATGTTAAACGGGATGTCAAATAACTCTTTTATTTATAATCAGAAAATAATGGTTTATAGCTCTAAATAAAGGGTTCATCAAGGCGGATTTTGTTTGCGAGAGGATTTCTTTTATAAAAATTAGTGTTTTTACTAACTTGAAATAACAAAGCAAGTTTTTTACTACTTTTAAAACATTTTCTACAGAATTTTATAAATTATTTACAAAGAATCGATCTCGCAAAAGGAACGGGGAATTTAATTGTGATTCAAACGCTATTTATTTTGAACCAATCGGACAAAAAATAAAGAAATTATATGACAAATGCCGGGAACAAGTTTAGCATTGCTCTTATGGGAAATAAATCCAACATGGCGGCACTCCAACGCCCTCTTAAATGCAGTTAATCGACATAGAAATGTTCATTTGATATTTGTAATGATTATTCGCAACGGTACGGAGCGATTTCTCCTGCTTGAATGTTATGGTATTCTAGTTTATGAACATTATATGAGCAGGAATTTTGTTGTGCATGATCCTATAAGATTCCAACCGTGTTGTAGCCGGTTCTTGCATAATTTTGCCACGTTCTGAATTCCCTCCAGAATTTCAGATAAATTTATCGGGAAAATGTTATTATTTTCCACATTTTTACCAAAATTAACGTCCGCGAGTGTTAAAGTGGGGAACAACGTTTGAAACTCCCTTCAGACTCCCAAGGCCCCCCCCAATATTGAAACACATTATGCAATATTATGCCTACGCTCGAAAGTGTACCCAACCAAAGTTGGAAGCCAACCACCGACAGAGGGCACTTATTTCTCTCATTTGCTGTCCGTCGGAATATTTGCAAACACAGGAGAGCGCCGCAGTCGTTGCCAAACCCATTTTGGCCCCTTGTCCCCAGCCCCGTGCCAAATGGACACCGGTGCATTGCCCCCCTTCTCTCATTTTATTCGCGGCCGCCTTTGACATATCCCCTAGCGCGACAAGCTTTGTCCCCGATTCAATCTGCTGGAGTTACGTTTGTTTTGAAGGTTTAACGAGCATTTTAATGGCGCGTCGTTGCCAAAACGGTGATCTCGTTTGATGTCTTGTTAGAGTAGTGTTTTGCCAGCATTCCGAGTTGTCGGTTCGGTTTTTGACAAGCCTTCAAGTTTAGTGTTGTAAATATTGTACTGTACTAAATTAATTTAAAACGACGCTAAATCAAAACCATTCTACTTCGCTTGTAGTGTGACTTATCTAGTAGTTCCGTTCGAGCACGAAGTTAGTTCTTATTGTAGTGGGCCTCTGTTTAGCAAAATGTATTTTAAATCTGGGCAGTAGCGCTACTAAATACGTCATGTAAGTTTAGATTCTTAGTATTTGTCACTAGTTTTCGTTTGGTTAGAATCACCTTAGCCAATTTGATAGTAAATTACTGTACCTAAATTAATTTACCACTAGTTTTTTCCTGCTACACTCACACTAAACAAAACAAATTAAGGAAATGACAATTCGTTTCACGATAAAATGATACGTTACGGTCGGAGAAATCGTGCATAATTGCAACTATCAGCCGATAAGGTTATCGACGTTCACTGATAACCTTATTTGTATGCGATAAGAGTTTTACAAGTTCTCATTTTAAGTGTACAGCTCAAATTAGACATTTCTTCATTTTTAAAGCTCATTACTTGCTAAAATTTCAAGTGTGCCTAGATCATTTCGTACATGAAGGTAAATTGTTTTCCATAATTTGCAATTTTTTAAGTAGTCTATTTAGTAACACTATTTGTTTTTAGATTTATAACTTAAATGCAGGTAGGTCACTTTAGAAATATTTTCACGTAGGGCTATTTTTCCTTGGTAAATTTATTCTTTTTCCATTGAATAATGTCGTGTTTTATTGTGAATAGTGAAATTTACGACCCTGCTGAATATCTAAGAAATTAAACCTAAATTATCAAATTTTGTTTTCAGAAGTACTTAAACTCATTTAACAGGTTTAGTGGCTTATGAATAACAACAGCCAAGTACCAACAACTATGATAAGTTATGTTTTAAAGTGTTTTAATAGTTTTATGTGGTTTATTACGTTTTTTTACTCAATAAAATGCTCACAACATACATTAAAAAAATTTAAATAACTACACCTGAAGAGTTACGGTACATTTAAAAGCATTTCCTTTATCATTGATGTTTATCCCGATTGTCTTCGGAAAGACATGCCGATTGCAAACTTTCGAGGCAAATAATTCGTGCAATAGATAAGACAAGTTAATCGAAGAAATATTGGGGGAGGGAAGGTCAGCCATGTTGGCAACGGAGGGGTGGAATGCAGAGAGCGGTGGGGATAGGGAAGCCCGCCAGGCCGGGGCCAGGTCGATAGAAGCATAGTCCAGTCGTGCGCCTGTGTCGAGCCAGCACGAGCCTAGGCTACTGCACAACGTAGCGTGTAATTTACCGTCGTAGTGTTGTAATGAGTACTCGTGTTCCCCAGGGATCGCCGGGAACAGGAGAGAGAGTTGGAGAAGCAGAAGGAGCGTGAGAGAGAGAGGGAGATAAAGGCGGAGAGAGACAAGCAGGAGCGGGACCGCATCGAGAGAGAGCGGCTAGAGAAGCAGCGAGCGGAGCAAGCGGTGCACAAGCACTTCGAGGAATCCCTGCGACTGGCCCAGGCTAAGGTAGGTGACACACGGTTTATTATTCATTGTTACCGTCTAGTAGTCAACGACCTTGGACGGTTTTGTGGCCCGACTCCAAGCGTTCCAGTATTGATCGTTCCAAACCGGTTCTGCTTTCCCTTCCCCTCCCCCTCAAACACGTTTGACTCCACTAATGGCCTGTTCGTGATTTATACCGGACGCAACGTGGTGCTGTGTGAAGGATACTGCACTGAGAATTGTTAAAATGTTAGTCGTCGGGCAAATGTTCAGCATGGTAAGTTACGTAATTGAATGTAATGTTGGTTTTTGTTATTAAAATTTGATTTTGCATTGGTATAAATATATTTAATGGCGAAAGGCGAACTTTGCAACAACAAACTAAACACTGTCGACTTCAGTTAGTTTTACAGTTTCTTTATTTGATAATCTAGTTTATATACCCTAGCTGATGGCATTTCCTAGTCGTGGATCAATAATTCCTCGCTGCATACGTGACTCCCCCATTGTGAACTATGTCTTCCCGCCACCCCTAAATATGGTATCGACCATGATGGGGCATGTTTATTATTGCAATTTTAGAAGCAATTGGGCCATTTAAATCACATTTGATTAATTTGATTATAATATTTTTTGTGTGTAACTCTATTTAATTCAGTCGTTACTACTTTGATTCGTGAACTTTCTTCCAAAACTTATTGAACTTGGACTCAATGATTTGCTTAGTAGGCCTACCGTACAGTTGTTTGCACGAGACGTGCAGGGGCGTACCCAGGGGGGGGATATCGGGATATATCCCCCCCCGAAATTCTGAAGGGGACATTTAATTTATTTTTATTTAAATTTTTCAAGTAAAACATTATATAATTTATTTTTCAATGTAAACATTTTTCTACTCTTAAACTTGAATGGTTTTAATATTAATATGTTCATAATTTAAGTTTCAAATGGGATGCTAGATAGAGAGTAGTGGTAGCGGGATCAACTCAAAGGGACAACTATGTGACCAACAGCCCCGAGGAGTATTATCCCGAGGAGTACCGGTGCGGCGTTTTCATTCCCTTCCTCGACCATTTCCTTAGTGAAATGGCGCAGAGATTTTTTAAGCATCGGTATGTTCTTCAAAAAATATCCCTCCTCTTTGCCGCAGAATTTATAATTAAATCTGAGAATACAGACATAGATCTCTGTTCAATAACATTGGCCAAACAGTGGCCATCAATCATCTCCGACCCAGCCCAATTTTCCGCCGAATTGGCGATGTAGAGGAGAGTGATGAAAAAAATGGGAAAGGAGAAGCTCCCCACTGTATTCCTGACAGGCTTGGATCATTGCAACGAAATGTTGTTCCCAACATTGCATACCATGCTTAAGGTATATAATTATGCTCTGAATTAATACATTACAATATCAATGTTTTTACTATAGGCCAGTCAGTTTTTAAAGTAGTGGTTAAGTCTTAAGAAATCCATTGAGTCAGTATCACGTCTGGTATACATTAAATAATTTTTTATTTTTTCCGTGCCTATTTAAAAGTTTTGTTGTAACTGTAAAGTTAGCTTACAGACATTTCTACTACGATTTTTACAACTATTGAAGTAATAAATAATCTTTTGTAATGATTACCATACAAAATATAAGTTTACAAATAAATAACTCTTAGTAAGACTTGTTGTGGTTTATCTGTGATTTATTAATTTTTTTACCTGAAGAGGTCTTGGACGTCATGGCTAAGAAGCCAAGAAGACTCGATATTTTGTTAAATTAAGTGTCATATGCTGGTGTAAGAGGGTATGTAATTATTGTAACTTGTATATAATTGCGGTGTAGGTTGTATACAACTATATAAATTTTTCCATGTGTATAAAAGACTATCCTGGTATTAAAATTAAAGTTTTATACCAACGTAAACATGGTTTAATTTAGTTTTAACACCTATGTATATAGTCAATGGTAATAAATTGTATGTTATTTCATGCATTCCCTTTTATGTACAGGTATACACATACACGCACATATATGTACTAATACACATACATATGTATATATTGTCATACACATACATATATATCTTCATGGAATTATGAACTAATCATATCCCCCCCCCGAAAAAAAATCCTGGGTACGCCACTGGAGACGTGAGCTGGCCCACCAGGATTTTTGCTACACGTGGGCAGTTTAAAAGCCTGAATTTGAAATGAAGACCTTAGTAATGATTTTACTGTATATCATTATAATGTTTAATCCACGCCATGTTGCACAAGATAAAAGCCAACCTGCCCATACAGTATTATGAAGCACAAAATCTGGCGACGTCTCGTGCAACCAGCTGTATCAGTATGGCCCACTGTGAAAATGAGAACATTGTAAAAAAAAACATTTTTTTTGTTTTCGGCTTTTTATTTTTCATATTTTATAACTTAATATGTTTATTAATAATGTTTTGTGACACATTTCGAAAACATTCTCTGTACTTTTGCCAAGCTGTACATTCTACCAATATTTTTTATTGTACAGTGAGGCAAATAAATTTGTTTGGATTTGATTCATCCTATTTTTAAGGGTTGGGGTGATTTTTACAAAATAAATCAAATCCTACAATTATTTCGCTATTGAAGTTAAGAGTAGATAATAGTGCTGATGGATGATGATCATGTTATTACTTCAAACTTTAATTGCACTGCAAACGCTTCTAAGCTTGTCACATGTCAAATGCCAAAATAAGCATACCCAACTTATTCGTTAATGAAAAAGCAAAAAAATTAGTAACATGAGATTTTAACAGCTTTAAGTAGACTAATGTTTAGCGATTCTGATTGGTTGGATTCTTTGCAGGGGAGAATAAGTAGGCCAAAATATTTCGGGGAGTTTATCTGCATTATGATCATTTATAGTACGGTAGCTACTTAATTTTTCTTCATTTGAACAGGCAGGCCAAGGTCAAGTCTTAAAATCAGCCAGCTGATCATTTTTGTTGTTTAGTTACACCTTAAACTACGGCAATTAATTTATTCTGTCCTTGAACCGCTTGTTCTATTGATGCCGACTTTAGTGTAATAGTTTTCACTGTGCAAACAATGTTGAACTTAATTTGAGTTGCAAGAACATGAATGATATAGGCTAGATTTCACTTTAATAAATATTGTTAAGGATTTTTTTCTTAGAGGGTTTGGAACTTGCTTAGTTACAAACTCATTTGCAACCTTAAAAATAATTGGATGATCAATTTTATGTCATATCAATGAAACTATTAATAATATTTTATTGAACTTATCATTAAACTAAATTTAACTTAGTCCACATTATCAAATTTTAGCAAAGTATTTTAATTTTAAGAGGGCCGCCATGTTGGATATATTTCCCATAAGAGCAATACTAAACTTGTCCCCGGCATTTGTCATATAATTTCTTTATTTTTTGTCCGATTGGTTCAGAATAAATAGCGTTTGAATCACAATTAAATTCCCCGTTCCTTTTGCGAGATCGCTTCTTTGTAAATAATTTATAAAATTCTGTAGAAAATGTTGTAAACGTAGTAAAAAACTTGCTTTGTTACTTCAAGTTAGTAAAAAACACTAACTTTTATAAAAATTTCCTGTCGCAAACAAAATCCGCCTTGATGAACCCTTTATTTAGAGCTATAAACCATTATTTTCTGATTAGAAATAAAAGAGTTATTTGACATCCCGTTTAACATTGCTCTTATGGGGGAAAGGCAGAAATTGGATTGACTCCAATGCCCTCTTAATATTGAATTAGTCCCTATTTTCCATTTAAATACTGAGCTTTATGATTTTTATTTTGCTTAAAACATTCCCGAATTCTATTTTATTTATTGAAGTTGATTAGACAAATTAAAGTCACTTAAAAACTTAATAATTTAATTAGAATTTTTATGATACACAATCTTTATCAAAATCATATAACTTAGGTATATCCATTGTTTAAATTAACTATGTCTTTAGTCATCAGTTTTTATACGTACACTAGTTTGTTATGCATCATATTCACTGCTTATAACTTTCTATGTTTGTGTATACGTGTCAGTGTTTGTAAATAAATACAACTTTTTCACTTAAGTTAAGCCGCATCTTTATTTTCATTAATTGTTGTTTGATGTGACACTTTTTGTTCATTGATATTCCCAAGTTAAAGATAAAGACTAGTTTTAATTTTAATTGTTTATTTTGTAGCGTATGAGCTCTAGTTGGGACTCGTTGAACACCGCTGTAAGCCTAACTCCAGCTATGGGGGGTGATCGTGCCCGAATCTCTGAGCGACTGCAAAACTCCATTTCAGGGGTAAATACAATAGTGGAATTTGTTTTTGTTCTTAAACGGCAGTGAATGTGATGTGTAACATCAGGGAACATGTGACGGAGAATTTCCATTACGACAGAAGGGTTTTTCAGCAAGTCACTATGTTCTTTCCTTCTGCATTTCATAAACAGAGCAATAAAAAAATGTTAGATAGGCTTAGGCTATTGTGAGCTTAAAAAATTGTACAAGTTTGCCACTACCACAGTTCTTAAATTTAAAAATTTGTTGAGTATTTCCTTTGATCGGACTCGAATATTATATTTTGTGTCTTAGAAAAAAATACTTTTTCATCAAATTTTTTATTTTATGTTTTCTTGTCTTTTTAATATTTTCAAATGTTCATTTTTTTCCGTCATTTTAAAGCTTATGATGTAGCGTGTGTTCAAATAATTAATAAAAAGGCCATTTCGTTTCGGACTTCGCCTTCCTAGCCTTATTTCCAGTGGGTGCTTTAAAACGTTGACCTACTTTCATCGTAAGATTTTTAAATGTGAATTGTAACTTAACAGCTGATGTTCAGATTAATTTTTAAAGTCAGATTGTAAACAAAAGTAGGTCATCTGTCACTGCATAACCAACATAAAATGTCACAATTCCTTCGTATTTTACCATATATGTGAGTTTCTCACAAACAGAAATATATTATTGTTGTATGCGCAATTTGCACACGGGATCCCTAGTTAAATAAATTTCATCTAGACATCAAGTGACCTCGTGCTAAAGGGCTAAAATTGTTTTTAGGTTGTGTTTAATAATAGCAGTAGGCTAACAAGTTTAATTTGTAAATATTCCACATAATTGCTGATTAATTGTTGCTCAGTATATATTCAAAAGATTATAAAAACCCCTCCATGAATTACATCCATCACAATACAAAATTAATGTGCAAAGGAAATTCAGAACTTCATTGCCCCCTATTTGATAAATCATGGCAACACCAACCTGAGTTGCCCTATTTTCCTTCATAATACCTGTTGTAAGTTAACGCTGAAAGAAAAAGTATGGACATCCCATGTCAATATTATTTTACTTTTGTCTCTAGATTTTATATTTTAGGTTGAATGATTGAATTCTTTTAATGAAGTGACACAAGAAATAAAATAACTATCAAACATCTGTTCACTGATTAAAATCTTGGCAATGAGAAGAGCGTGGAAAATGAGTCAAGTTGTATTTTGCCCTTCAACGACACATTAGTTTTTTTTTTTTCCCCTCAAAGGAGTAGGCCTACAATGAACTCAATAAGAAAACTTCTGACTTCTCAAGTGATAGTGGTGAAACAAAATACCGTACCATCACAATAACCAAATAGGCCTAGTCCTTATTTTACATAGCATTCTTTGGTCTTTCAAAATTTATAATTTGAACAAATTAATTACTGTAGTGTTTGCATTGAACACTGACAGTTAGCTCTAATGAGCTGGCTTATTTAAAAATTTGCTGTTCAGTGTTGCATAACATTAACTTAACGTTTATCATTACAAAGTTAAACAGTTAACTAGTTAAGGTAAGTTACTTCCACTTTTTTTAAATTACAAAACTTATCAACTTCGACAGATGTTGCATTTGAATCTATACTTATCTATACACTAAAGGTTTTATGTGTAGAGACCTCTTTCTACATTCTCAACAGATTTTGAAGTTTTTGGTATCGTTGGACAGGGCTATGTCTGTAGTTGTTTCTGTCAAAAATTGGTGAGAATCGGACTAAAAGGCGCTATCCACAAATTAAAATTGAAATTTTCCCATTAGAATAACATTGAGATTGATTTGAGCATTTTAATCTTCTGTTGACATACAGCTGTAGTTTTTGTGATCGCTGATATTCACAATATTGGATTTGTCATATGTCATTGTTTTAGAACTAAATGTAACTTTTGTATTGTATCAAAATAAATTGCTCGATGTCAAGCAATACGTGAACTAGTGAATAATTATCATAGAAGCATTAAAACGATGGTGGCCCATCAACTTTTATTAATAAAAGCAAAAAATTTGTCTTGTGATCAGGGATATACATAACTTGCTACTATCAAGAGCGGTTTGATAATCAAATATAACTGTTGAGTTGACTTTATACAAGCATGTAGGCTAAAGTGATGTGTTATCTGTTGCAGAGAGGGCAGGGCCTTGGTGCCAAGGTCGAGTACCCGCCGCCGGCGCACCGACCGGTCGCAGGTGTGAAGGATAAGCAGCAGGTGTCGTCGGGACTGCCCAAGGCAGAACCCAACCTCAACAACCTGTTCTACTCCGGGTACCAACCTCCCCTGTCTTTCATCCACCATGACCCCTCCAAGGTGAAACAGGAAGTGAAGCCTTCGCAGTCTCCATCCCTGGTGGTCACCAAGAGCTCCCCTGCGGACAGAGAAATGGGCCTGCCCAACCCTCCACCCCTCATGCCGGACCTCAAGAGTTCAGTGATAGTGAAAAACGAAGTCCCCAAGGGGGCAATGGACAAGTCTAAACTTAGAGTTTCGGAACCCCATTACCTTCCACCCGCTCCTACGGGAGGTGCTCAAATAAAGTACGAGTACCGGAGTCCCTCACAATCTCCCCATCTGCTTTCGCACCAGCCTCATCACTTCGACCAAGCTGCCAACTTAGCGAGTATTAGTAAAGTTCATAATCATAATAGTGCTCCGGTCATGCATCAGCGTGCGAGACAGTCACCCCTCCCTCCCCATAGACAATCTCCTCACCCCCCTCACCGACAGTCACCTCACCAACCTCAAGTTCCCCACAGGCAGTCCCCTCATCCTCACCCTCAGAGGCAGTCTCCTCACCCTCATGCTTCCTCCCCGGACCAAAGGTACCCACAGGGAACATTAATTTATTCTAAATCAGCGACTGTCAACTCCTATCCTTACCCTGCTCCCGCTCCTCCTCCCCTTCATTATGCACCTCCTGTTACGACGCCCCCCAAGCCCAAAGTCAGCAGTCCCGCACCTCCACATATCTACGGGAAACCTAGTAGTGGGATCTCGGCGGGCACACCCATCTGTAGAGCACAAGAGATGAGACTAAGTCCACTGCCATTAACATCGACGAAAGCTCCGCTGACAACATCGCCGTACCAGCAACTGTCGCAGCACCACCCTCCACCTCAACACCAGGGACCACCAAGGGACAACCAGCAACCCCCACCCCCAGCGCACTCTAGTTTGTCTAGTAGAGGTGTTTATGGGATGTACCAACCCCCCCAGGGGCCCCCGGGCCTTGCTGTCAGTGTCAAACCTCCTCCGTCGTCGCCTCCATCAAGATCTTCACCTCTAGCGGCATTCCAAACACAACCGTTGGATCTTGGAGTCAAGGAAGACCAAGACCGAGGGGCATCACCTAAAAGAAAACTGGCAGATGACGCTGAATGCTTAGACACTAAGAAGAGGCGCAACGAAGAACCGGTGTTGTCTAGAGTGAGTGAGCCAAGTCCTTTACTCGCGAGTGCAGCAACGACGATAACAACGGTAGTGAATACAGCTGTGACGGACAGTTTAGATAGACCTAGTAGTGCCGGTACTCCAGCCCCTCCCGCCTGCCCTAGTCCTAACACCCCTGCCAAGCCCCCCAGTGGGGTTGACAGTGAAAAGTCAAATAGCCCCGGCCCACCCCCAAGGACAACATCCTCATATCCTGTACATAAACTGAAAAAAGCTTGGTTACAGAGGCATTCGGGAGAAGACGGTACGGATGATAAAGACATTGTTGGTTCGGGTAGTTGTGTAACTCTGCCGATTACGCTTCCTAAAAAAGAAGAAAGAACTGAAAGTGTTAGTGCTGTGACTTCTTTACATAGTATAGGTTCCATGGCTGTTAACAGTATAAGCAAAACCAAACCGAAAAATGGTAGAAAAACTGTGAAAGATAGCCCTTTACTAAATGGTCATACATCGGGTAAGCTGCCGGATGCAGATGATTCCTCCAGTTCCGATCCGGATAGGAAAGCGTCGCCACCTAAAAGAGTGCCTCCTAAAGTTAAAAGAAAGAAGGGAGGAAGAAAACCAGTTGTTGAGGAAAGTAAAAGAAAAAAGTTATCAGCAAGTAGTACTGATAGTGGCAAAGAAAGTGAAAGTGATAAAGAGAGTGATACGGGTAGTGGGAAGAAGGCTGCTGGAGATAAGAGTGAGAAAGCTGCCAAAGACAGCGGCAAGAAAAGGGGTCGGAGGCCCAAATCCAACCAGTCGACCCTTCCAAAAAACGAAGGAGGTAAGATTTTACATAGGCCTAGTCAAATTTTTTTTTTAATTAAAGTTACGATATTCATAAAAAGTTAAATGATTATTTTTTTATAAAAAGTTTAAAGATTAGTTGTGAGTTTACTTGACACATGTAAGAATCCAGTAGGCTACCACAATTGGCCTAAAGCTTAAGAATTCATATTATATGTCCTTTTACACTGTTTCATGGATTAAGTTTCTTAATATTGTTTTCTCAATAGGCCTATAGTAAAATCTTTACAAACATTACACTTTGTGACTTGACCAAGCTAAGGGAATGTCAGCTACTAAAGAATCCTTGTGTCTTTGTGAATTCCAAGTAATAATCAAAATTTGAATCATTGTACTCCATTTAAAATATTTTTTGTGGTTTAGGGTGAATTTTAATTCCATTATTTTTTATTGTTCCCCCCTTTGCCTTTCAAACATTTGCTGTCCAAACATCTGATTTTTATTTCTCATTCTATGTTTCTGCTTTACTTTATTTAAATTGGCCATTTTGGCTGAGTAAAACTAATAACTTGCTATGTATTTGCTAATATTTATTCTGATATGCCTAGGCTTACTAAAGTTGGATGATTTGGGATTCTTACTTTTATTTTTCAGCTAAGCCTATAACCTCTAATTTTGAAAGAAAACCAGCAGAATTCAGAATGTTGTGGGGAGTGAGGCATTTTTCCAGAGCCAATTTACCTAAGTGTTGTTACACATGTGTCATTGCTGGGTTTTAATTCAAATAGGTCTAGGGCATGTGCAAAAAATCAGTCCATCAAAAATAATGCACATTAAAGTAAATTGCATGAAAATATTCCACTGGAGACCCCTCCCCGTTGCCTGTAAACCTTTGTAATGTTAATTGTGTGTAAAACAATACATTTTTAGTGGATTTAGCAATAGTGCTTCATCTCTGATAGGCCTATTTTCATGCAATTTACTATAGCCCTAACAACTCACTCACAAGGCTCTTCCCCCTCCGGTTGTTCCAGTCGTCTAAACGTGTTCCGTGTTTATAAAGGTGAGGAGTCGCGCGCCAAGAAGCCCCGGGACGAGCCGCCGACGCCGCCCCAGCGCGACCCCTTTGCCAAGCCACCGGTGGGGCAACTGAAGAAGACGGGAGAGAGCTTCCTGCAGGACGGACCGTGTTTCGAGGTGGCACCCAAGCTGGCCAAGTGCCGCGAGTGCCGGTGGACGCCCCACCAGCGCAGCCGCAACATGCCCAACATCTTCTGCCGGTTCTACGCCTTCAGGAGGCTCAGGTAGGGGTCGATTACAAATTAAATACACAATTAGAAGCTTACATTTTATGTGAAAACATAATCCTGTAATGATGGTAGTTACATGACATGTTACAAGAACATGGTGGGGGCTACAACCATCCTTGTCCGATGTTGGCGAAGAAATAAAGACTTTTTTATGTTTATAGCCAATCTTACGTCAACTAAATTGGCTGCCTCAATTTAAAATCCCTTTTTTCACGTATATCAAGATTTATTACCGCCCATTTTGTGATGAGTCATTTGTAACATTCTAAATTTATATTTTGGCTTTGATTGCTTTAGTTCTACAACAATGCATTTTGTTCAGTTCTTTATCATCCTTGTATTATTGATAGGGTTACCAAACATCCTGGTTGTGAGGGTCTGTCCGGTGTCTTTTCCGGGGTTGTAAGATTTCTGCAAAATTGTAAACTTCGTTTCAAAACATGCGTTACAGTACATTACACATGTTAATATCAAGCAAGATAAGCCTACATAGTGTTTGTTTTGTAGGATATGGACTAGGCCTTGAATGAAGGCTTAAGCCTAAGGCCTAACTGTGAGCACACTCATGCATTGGGCGATAACTATGAAGTGTTTTATAGTCTGTCTCTAATTACTTTTGTAAGAGTGTAATTGAGATAACTTTTTTCTTCAGGAATTTTATTAAAATTGAATCACTCATTGGCCCAAAGCAATTTTCAGGGAATTATTATATTGCATATCTGCTCAATAAATCAAAATACGTAAAATTAGCCGTAAAGGGCCTATTTGTTTATCATAATATTGGTGTAAGGAGCCACTAGGGGTATGTAAGTTACACCAAAATGTCCTGAGTTTCCCTAAAAAATCTGAAGCACCGAGAGCAGGCCAACTAACACGCACGCTCGGGTTGCAGGTACACCAAGAACGGCCAGCTAGCCATCGCCGGGTTCTCGGACCCGCACAGGGACGCAACCCCGGACGACCTCAAGCTGTGGCTGCCGCTGCCCGACAGCCCGCCGGCCGATCTGGACCTGGACATGTCGAGGTTCCTGCTGCACCAGGTCGGGGACCAGTTCTGCGACCTACTGCAACAGGAGAAGGAGGCCGTCTCCATCCACATGAGCGAAGGTAGGCACAACGTTTAATGTATATAAGCGAAGGCAGGTCTATCTGCCAAGGATGTAATAAGCAATATTAGGCCTAACTGCTGAGGAAAGAGCTTTACCGTAGACCTAACTGCCGGAAACGTAACTAACATGAATGAGCGATAGTACATCTAACTGTTAGCAACTTTGTTAAATGTAGGCTTGCCTTCGATGTCTTATCCATCAACAGGGTGTGTAACAGTCAAAATTTATTATTCAGCCACTCAGTCACAGAAAAGCATGTATTAATCTATAAATTTATCTCTTCATTTTGCAGTTCCTTTTGTTTATTTAATTTTAGCAAATATTGAAACTGTTGCAATGTATACCAGAAATACACTGATGTTTTTCTCAAATTGTTGTTTCTGATAAAGATCATCATCCTGGATACTTTACTGTAGGCCTTTGCACGCTAGATATGTAGATAGATACAGATGAGGCATTCAGGCTACTTACTCAATTTTTTTTTTTTTTAACTTGGATAAAGTTATGCCATAAGTCTACCAGTCAATAGTCTCCCCAGTCTGATAGTTTTCTACTAGAATGTGCCACCATAATGTGACTTAATAATAACTTTGACTGTTTATACTGAACATTTTCACTCTTTGGAGCTACCTAGTCGATTTGGCATCTGACCGCCCCTAATATTCTACCTTGGACAACCAAGGATAATATGCAATTTTTCATCTTGAAATATGTCAATTCAATTTAAACTAAATTTTCCTTTTTTGATATTTCAGATAAGACAATAGCGTGGAAGAGAGTCGTACAGGGAGTCAGAGAGATGTGCGATGTCTGTGAAACAACACTGTTCAACTTCCATTGGGCTTGTGGGAAATGTGGATTTGTCGTCTGCATCGACTGCTATAAGGTAAGATAAAGTAAATTACTGTGGTGCTATTCTCTAATTTCCATATCCGACTCACCAATGGAATGTATTACTTCAGTAGAAGTTTTTATCACACTTGTACATTAAATTGTATGAAAGGATTTAACATGTTGATTCATTTTTCATCCACACTTTTTCCAAACTCATATATGTAGGCTATAACAATTACAAAAATTACTTTAGCCACCCAATTAACTAATTATGAAGCAGATCTCTCATGGTGCTCAGAATTAAGTAGAAATAAATACAGTAGATGATTTTAGGATATACAGATCTGAATTCTCTTAAATATTTTGTTTGTGAATTTTTTACATACATATACCTACTATTGATATTATTATACAGTGCCACTTTAAAATCAGTCTTTTTAACACTTTGCGAGAAGGCAAATCCGATTTCAGCCATACAGTAAAACCTTTCATACCCGACTATGATCAGAGCTAGGCGTGGTCTGAATGGAAGGTCATATTTTTGAAAGAGCAAAAAAATCCCTTAGCCAGATAAATAAACCAGCTATTCTGTAATGTACTAAGGCTTGTACTTGTGAAAATGTTTGCACTTAAACAATCTCGGTTGAACTGAGTAGTGACAGTAAAACAAATCATAATGCAGGTGAATCACTCTTTAAGTACTGAAGAGGCCCGCTAAAGGAGCATGTGGGAATCACAGCCGGTCTGATATCGGGAGGAGTCGGTTGTGGGAAGATCTGATATGAGAGGTTTTCCTGTATCAAGTTTTTATCAAATTCCTGTGTAGTATATCCAATTGAACTGAGGTAGGTCTGTGTAGCAGTAGATAACAGACGATGGTTGTTTGACAGAGCCGCAAGCAGGGGACGGTGAAGATGTGGGGTGAGCCGGGCCGGGACCGTGACGACAAGTCGTGGCTGCTCTGCACCAACCGGCAGGGCCACGAGCAGGAGAAGCTGATGTTGACGCAGATCATCGCCGGCGACTCGCTACAACAGCTGGGGCGGAAGGCTCATGAGGCGCGCGCCGCGTGGGGCATCCCCATGGCGTGTGGGTGTCCACTGGCTGCCGCCGCCAAGCCTACCAACGGCTTCACCAAGGTGAGACTAGACAATTGTTCGCTATGGTTTAATATTAGGGTAACTCCAAAAGTATCTTTTTTTACCACTCAAAAAGGATTATCAGGACTCCCTCTGATGTAACATTTCGAACATCATGTAAACTTCTTTAAAACATTAAAACACCATATTATAATTTTGCCTTCCCTTCATATTCTCAAGCTATTTATCAATATCCACATCAACTGCATGGAATTTTCATCTTTTCTTCTATAACATAATTACAACACTAGGAATAGACACTATCCTATCCAGAGAACCTTGGCATTGGAAGGTAGTCCCTTTTACTCTGGCTTAAAATATTATAATACCATTCCAAAAATGTACAAGTATTTCTCAGTATCAACAGCTTCTAAATGTTGATCAGAGAGAAGCTTTTAACCCTCGAGAGGACGCTAAGCGGACGAATCCTCCGGGTCAATATTTTTTGTTGTGGGAAATATTTATCTTTTGGTTGACAGCACTGTCCTTTTGTGTAGCTGTAGCCCCCCTCATCACCATGTATTTGACGTACCCTTATCCCGCTTTCAGCGTCCAGGGTCAGTTTGGCGAGCGCTGTCCTGAGGTGCTGGACGATTCCTCCGTGAGCGTCCTTGTGTGTTTTGTGAACCCGGAGGAAGAGTCCGTGTGCGATCGTTTATTATTTGGTTACCCGGAGGAAGAGTCCGTGTGCGATCATTTTTTATTTGGTTATTTGTAATTGTTTAGGCTACAGTTTCCATTTTAGATTTGTTTTTAATTGAAGTAACTTTTTATTTTTCCATGTATAACTATTTGAATTGATTGTAGTATCTTTGTTATACCATTTAATTTATGGTTTATGCAGGAACACGTCATAGTATGTTTTATATAATCTGATAGTTCAGTTTTATACAAAATCTTTTTTATTTGTACCCCAAAACGTTATTTTTACTATTTTCATACTATTTTACAAAACTGTTATTGAAAAATATTTAAGTTTTAAGTAAAAAAGTGAAATATGTTTTGTATAATCATAATAGTTATAATTATTTTATTTGTTAAATTAACATTACCATTCTTGCTCTGTCTTGCAAGGATATTGCGTGAAATCTATTTTACAAACATTTTCTGTTTTTATATCAAACAATAAAAGTGTTTAGAATACATTTCGTGTATTTATTTAAAACCCGGAGGAAAGCTCCTTGAGCGAGAGACGGCGTTTTAAATTTTAAGCGACCTCTGGAGGGTTAAGTAAGGTTAACTATTCTACAACCTAGGTCTTAAAAATAACTACCTCTAATATCCATACCTCTGACACAGGACTATCAATAGCTTTGCTTTGTTCTTTCGCTGACACCTGTTGACGTGTTAATACCTACTGTGTTGTTATGTAACATTAAGTATCAATAAATAATTTCAATTCCAATCCATTACACTAGTGCACACCTGATCTCATAGTTTAATAATCGAACTTGTGCAGTAATAAACTAGGGTGCTTTGGTAAATTTTAGTTGGATTATTTTTTTAGAAACAAGGGAATATTGGATGTGAAGATTGTTTATTGATTTTATAACAAACCTATATTTTAATTGAGTTTAGACTTGATTTTACACTTATGGTAGCTCACCACTTAAAATTATTAATATAAACTTAATTCCAACCTATAACATATTTGCTCCTAAAGATTGTATGAATATATTATATATGTATGACCAATGCTGAATGATGTGAGACACTGACAGAAAGACAAAACGGAAAACTGACGATATAAAATAAGCGCTAAACTAATTCAAATTAAAGTACTACATTTGTCAAATCAATATTGAACACAAAAAAATTGCTGGATATAGTGGTCTGTAAAGAATTGGCTTGGAACGCATTTGTGTCATTTGCACCACTCATTGCAACGGCAGCCGGGCAGATGACATAAGTTTTAATAATTCATCATACATTTGAACTCATTTTATGAAGCCTTCTTCATATAAACTACATCAATTAAAACTGAATCAGATGATTTTTAATTCTGCATGTATTTGGTTTTGTGATTAACTTTGGTTTTTTTTTTCATTCCAGGACATCTTGAAAAACTTACAACTGAAGACTGAACCTGTTAATGGGCAGATAAAGAGTGAAAAAGAGGAAAAGACTGATGAAAAAAATTCACCACTAAATTGGCTAGCGGATGTAGCTCTTTCAAACGAAGACAAGAAAAATTCATGTGGGGTAAGTGCAAGATCCACTTTACTTATGAATGCTAACGTTTGTTAATAGGGTATCGTAGGTTTCAGTTTCTTTTCGTCTTTAGTCCATCAGTTTGTCTAACAGATGACTAGTTTTTTCAAGACGAATGTCCCATTTTCAAACAATATAATAACTTAAGTAAGCATGGTAATTTTTGTGTGTTTTTAGAAATCACATCACATAACACTCAAAATGGACGAGACCAATAGTCAAAAAAGAAACTATAATCTTGATATCTGTATTCAAATGGCCAAAGACAATGTTGACAACGTGGGTACTCCTGCAGTTTAGACTTGACATTTTTGCTGGCCACACATGTACACAGCAGATAAATGGTTCTTTTTTCTTGATTCATCTCGTCCGTATTCTGTGATTTAAGTGTGGTGTGTTTTATAAAACTGGCTTCCAACTTTTGATACCAAATTTGGGAATGGGATATCCATCCCGAAACTTCATTTGTCCGACAAATCGATAGATTAAATGCGGAAAAGTACTGTATCCAGTTAACTGTTATATTATCTTTGTAAACCAGCGGTTCTCAACCTTATTTACCTCGCGAACCCCTAGGTCAATGTATTTTTATGAATTGTACCCCTTAGGGCCGTAGATCATTTTTATCCGCAAATTAAGTATCAGCCTACTATAGCGTTTATTATAAAGCAGGGTAAATGAACCAACACTAAAGTACTTAGTAAACAGTGAAGGTTATTAGTAAGCTATAACTATATTTTTAACACATTTTTAAATAAATTTAAAAATATCTATAAAAAATTACAAAAAACATCAGAAGATTGTAAATTAGGAAAGTCTACTATTACTAAATATAATAAAAAAGAAAATACTTTATTGGTAATTAACTAGAACTGTTAAGCATGAAGCAGATTTTAACCACTTATCCATACTTTTCTGAAGAGTGAATTAAAACAAACTATTTATAAAACTGTTAATTAATAAAAAGTTACACAGATTATTACTTTAGTCACTATTTCATAGTTCTATAAAAATACTGTATTCCCAAAACACCAAATAAATTTGCCGACATGCATTAAATAAAAGCGCCGACACAGTGCCGCGCAGCCGCGCCGCCGGTTGCGGCGTAGTGTGACAGACGCAGAAAACACCAAGCACTAACCACAACCACCAAGGCGCCACGCACAAGGGTAAACTTAGCGACGACGTGACGCGATGGTAGACTCAATACTGATAGCACTTGACAGTAATAATGCACAAGGGACGAGTCCACTTGATGAGTTAAGAAGTGGCAGCTTAGAGGAGAGACATGAGCAGTATTGCCAAATTTCCAAAGTTGTTTGCCAATGAATAGATTGAGTAGTTTGAGTCCCTGGACAGAGCAATTAATTATGAAATAGGCTACTGTGGATCTAACGTTGACCTTGTAAACTTCTTCATCTTATTAATAATTCAAACTGTTAATGGTTGAAATCTTTGACTGTTGTGGTCAAATTCATATAGTTATTTCAAAGTCATATATAATAAAAGGAGGCTAAAATTTTTGTGACCGCCATTATCAATTTATCTCTTGCGAACCCCCGTGGACTCCTCCACGAACCCCTAGGGGTTCGCGTACCCTAGGTTGAGAACCGCTGTTGTAAACCATATATACAAAAACAATTTAAAAAAAAACAGCGACTTAAGCTTTTACTCTACCATAAAAGTCCTATGAATTACTTATTAATTACGTGCTTAAATTTATAGTTTTGATAATAGTCGGATGACCACCCTCATTTTCATTAATTGTTAGTCCACAGATTAAGTAAACAAAAACTAAATGATTTCAGGAAAGCGGGAGCAGCAGCGACTCGGATGAAGACAAGGACGGGAACTACTCAACGTTACGAGAGCTGCTGATCCGACCCGCTCCGAAGAGCAATGGCAGCCGAGCGGCTTCACCCACCAACAACACAACGCCGACCAACAACAAGAACAAGAAGTCACACGTGGACACGCTCAACGAGGTGATCTCGAGCGTGATAGAACACTCGGTGAACAAGGTGGACGAAGAGTGTGTGGACAAGGTGACGGCACCGCAACTGAAACACTTTGTGCGGAGGTACAACTGGTCACAGAAGTCGTGGAGGGACCCGCTGCCGATAAGGATAATGACACTGACGGAAAGCGAGGACATGTACCCGGACCTTCCGCACTCGTGGCTGTGCGAAGGACGGCTGCTGAGGCTGCTCGACCCCAACCACAGCGGCAACTACCGGATATTCCAGGTAGGCCAAACCAAACATTGGACTTAGAACGAATCACATTCTAGAATTTCATCCACATGTGTAACGAATTGCTTTGTTTAATGTCAACTCTCTAAATGTGCAACACTTTAAAAATGTCAAAAGTATTATAAATTTAAGCGTGGAAGATAATAAACGAGAAGAAAATAATTAGAAAACTAAAAGCATAGTTAACGAATCTTTGCTAATATTTAGGTGAATGCACAAAGAACTTTCTACAAATTGTTTTTCATCTGTAATTACCAATTTAAACATGAAAAAACATGCAAAAAAGTCATGATAGGAAAACATTAAACCCAATACCCTGAATATTTTTTTTTATTATTTAAATGTTAATAAAGTACTGTACATTGATTATTGAATTTCTGTCAAGTGTTTATCAACATATTCTTCAAGCTTTTATTGTTAACCTCAGTGAAAAATCTCTTGTTATAAATCCATTTTGCCTTACAATTTGTTCTGTTTTTTTATCAGTTTCAGTTATGGAATTGCCATTTAACACGTTCGCGGCGGCGAGGTTTTTGCTCGAACTTCATCACCATCCTGAATGTAAAAATTGTAAAACCCACCGTAGCAGCAGCACTGCCCAGTAAAAACCCACGTGGTCCCAAAATACATTGTACTATTGAGTAGTGCTGTGCAAAGCTTCAGATTTCTAGCTCAGATCCTGGATTAAAAATAAATCATATTGTAAAGCAGTGCAGCTTGGGAGCGATCGCACCCATCAGGATGGCATTAGGGTTCCGCATGGGAGCGATGGCTCCCATGCCGCCGCGAACGTGTTAAGATTTTTTGTTTTCAAATTTGTTTCCATCTCAAAAACATTAATTGTAAGGTTGCAGTAGTTTGTTACATTTGCGTTGTCATATTCGCAGGACCAGTGGAAGAGAGGCCAGCCAGTGTTGGTGAGCGACGTTTTGAAACATCTAGACAAGGAATTGTGGCACCCGGACTCGTTCATACGGGACTTTGGAGACACCAAAAACGATCTCATCAACTGCATGACTGGCAACATCGTTCCTAATCAGTACATGCGCAAGTTCTGGGAGGGCTTTGAGCACATTACCAAAAGGCTCAAAGATGACAAAGGGAACGCAATGCTGCTCAAGCTCAAAGACTGGCCTCCGGGAGAGGACTTTGCTGAAATGTTACCTTCTAGGTGAGGTCACTGTTTTGTTAAGGGTTGTCAAACGATTATTTTTTGTATTATATAGATATCATCAGAGATCTCTGCCCCTGATAAATCACAGCTGTTTAGTTACTACCTACTGTAAATATGTTGTCTCAAGTTTTTGTCAATAAGAAATTATATAGGGTGCCTCTGAACTCTACCGACCCCATAAGGTATTATTCCTGACCTAAAGACATGCCAAAATATAATTTTTTAAGTTTCCAAAACTCTTAATCAACTATACAACCGCTATTATGTATTTCTTAAATAGGTTTTGAATTAAAAATGGTTTGTTCATAAGTAGGAACTTGGTATTCAGCTTTTTGAGAAAATGGTCTAATTTAAGGAAAAAATCAACTTTTTACAT
This sequence comes from Neoaliturus tenellus, assembly GCA_030545055.2. Classification (NCBI taxonomy): domain Eukaryota; kingdom Metazoa; phylum Arthropoda; class Insecta; order Hemiptera; family Cicadellidae; genus Neoaliturus; species Neoaliturus tenellus. Next base: position 33,287,751 of record CM061531.1, on the reverse strand, counting down.
ATTTTAAAAATGGCTGCTGTTTAAAATCTGTGAAGAGTCTGCAGTACCCTCCATCTTGGATTTTTATTCTGATAAGATTAATGTTAATTTAAATGTCTGCTACACCTAAAAAAATTGTCTCTATGTCATTTTAAGAAAATTTTAATAATTAATTAGGTCTCTATAAAATCAAAAGTTTTATATTATTGATTACTTTAATAAACTACAAAGCATTCTCTAAATTTTTACTGAAGATGGGGGGGAAGATGGGTTTTTCAGTAGTTTAATCTCATAAATCACTCTGTAATCGATCGTGATTTTTGTTGTTCAGGGCTCTAGATATTAAAAGTTTCTTTAAAATGATTAAAGATGAATCTTTTGACCAAATTTAACATTGTTCTTATGGCAATAAAAATCCAAAGTGGCGGGTACTGCAGACTTTTCACCTTAAATTGAATAACAATTACTTGATATAGCAAAGTTTCTGTTACTATGTGTTTTAGAAATTTTAATTTAAAATCCAAAAATTTAAAATGTATGAAAAACTGGTCGTAAATAAGCAATATAGTGATTTAGTTTCTCTTTCGTTTTAAATAAAACTTAACTTTTAAATTTATTTTTTTACTTACTGATAGTTTCTGTTTGTGTTGTTTAGCAAACATGTGTGTAGATAGCAAAATTTACTAAAATAACATATTTTAAGGATTGTTATTGTTATCATTGATAAACTTTCACGTCAATATGCTAATGTCTGGCCTGGATGTCGCAGATTCACTGACCTGATGAAGGCCCTGCCTATGGGAGAGTACACGCAGCGCACAGGCCGCCTCAACCTGGCGTCTCGCCTCCCAGACTGCTTCGTCCGGCCCGACCTCGGCCCCAAGATGTACACTGCGTATGGCTCGGCCCTCCACCCCACCAAAGGCACCACCAACCTCCACCTGGACATCTCCGACGCAGTCAACGTCATGGTCTACGTCGGCATTCCCAAGGACTCGGAGTCCGACGACCACATCAAGGGTGAGCACAGCTTTTGGTGACAGTGAATTGTTTGTTTTTACTTTTGCTCTTGTGAAAAAAACCTGGATTTAAGTTACAGTCACAAGAGGTTATGAATGATGAAGTAAATTCCATTGTGATTGTTTTTTTTTTTTTTTTGGTAAAACATGATGAAAGATAGAGAAAACCAGAAAGATAGAGAAAGGTCATATAGCTACTTAGCGATATGAAAGAGTTGGGAACTCCTAATTGTACTTTGCCTGTCAATAGGCATAATTGGGGGGGGGGGGGTCGAGGACTAATTAGTTGCCTATACAGTACACTCTCGTTCATCGGACTCGGCGACATCGGAACTCCGCTTCATCGGAACTAAAAAACTGGATTTCATTAATTTTTTTCTTCCGAAATAAATAATTTTTCCGTTTTAGCGCCTTCAATTTCCATTCGTTCTATGCGCACAACAGTGAAGTATCACATTTTGCATCAAACATCATCAGGCGTTTTCCATAATCTGTACACATCGATGTGATTTACGAGGCCGTGGAGTATTCGCACAAAAATAGAAAGAGGAAGGGGGCAGGAAGTGAACTTCCGTTTCGACCGCTTCCCAAACTGTCATTCAGTCTGTCTCGCGTCTCGCGTCGCTACTGCACCTTTGTTATGTGGAAGCCTGCTGGATTATGAGTAGAATATAAATATGGAACATGAGAATAACGATTTTGGATCTTTATTTCCTGCGTTGTTTTTATTCCTTAAGGTTCATTGTTGCCATGTTAAAAGTTTGAGTGCCTTATTTTCATAAAATCTCTTGTGTTATCGTAAAAACAAGAATGAATACAATCACGATAGGTCACCCACCGTACGGGCGGAAATGATAACTCACGACGGACTCCGTTTCATCGGAATTTTTTTACATCCGAACCGGCCGTCCGCCACATTAGTTCCGATGAACGAGAGTGTACTGTACTTATTTGTATGAAATTACTAAAGTTTTGATATTTTAATGATTAAAAAAAAAGACTGTAATTAAGCTTCAGTGTAAAGATTGTAGTTTCTAATTAGCACAACAAAAGGAGGGACATTTTTATTGTGTACTCATAAATCAGTCAATGAAATTCAAGCTCCCTCAAATCAAACAGTTGTACCACCATGATTTTAATATTTCTCTGAAAACTCAATAGTCTTCTTCAAATATTCTCAAGATGTACTTTTTTCAGTAAAATACTTAAATAATTCTTTAATTGATTATCTATTTCTATTCAAGTTCTATCTAGAATTGATGATTCACATATCAACACCAATGTAATGAAACTTATTTCCGTTTCCAGAGGCGTACCGGGCCATCGACGAAGCCTGTTCCGACATGCTGACGCGGCGGCGCGTCCGGGAAAAGTCAGAGATCCCAGGTGCGCTATGGCACATATACAGCGCCCGAGACGCGGACAAGATTCGCGACTTGTTAAACAAAGTGGCGATAGAGCGGGGAGCAAGGCTAGAACCCCACCACGACCCAATACACGACCAGAGTTGGTACCTGGACGCGGCACTGCGCGAGCGTCTCTACAAGGAGTACGCAGTGGAGGGCTACGCGATCGTGCAATGTCTCGGCGACGCCATCTTCATACCAGCCGGCGCACCGCACCAGGTAAACAGGATCACAAAACTACATGTAAACAACACTAAACACTTTGGTTTGATGCTATTAAATATTAGAAACCGAGATGTGAAATATACCTACGGAAGTGAATGGATTTTTTTATTTTGTGTATATTTTGCCAATGGTATATAAAATTGTTTTGGTAGGTATATCAAATCCTGGTCTTGTTACTATCTAATTTGAACAGTTGTGTAATAAGATCATCAACAGCCCAATGACAATGAACTGGATCCAGGTGTATAAGTATCGTCAAAGATCTCTGCCCCTCAGTGTTTACCTATATCACCACCAGAGAGCTCTGAAACAAATAAAATTGTACCTTTCAAAAAATGTCTATCTTCCATATTGCAACTGTTTGTTTTATTATCTTGTAGCAGAAAATACAAGAAAACATATTAGCAGCTAATGACTAAACAGCTGTGGTATTTAAGGGGCAGATATTGATGATACCTACTAAATACCAAAGTGTTTTAGGTTGTAATGTCCCCACATTCTGCATTAAGTCTTTTTCATTCAAATTTGATTTATTGCTCATTTGCTCCAATTGTTTATCGATGATTTATTTCTGAGTCTCATATTGTATAATTCGCCACCCAATAAAACATTCCTATCTAAATTATAATGTACTAAATTAATTTGTTTATTAGTTACTGAGTTTTATTACAATAACAAAATAAGCCTAACTAAGTATAAAGCTAACTTCTTCAGCTAACAATCAATACATTAATTAGACTACACCTTTCAGCATGTCAGATTTTTTTTCTTTGCAAGACACAATTTTTGCTTAACTCTAAGACTTTCAATCTAATGATCATAATTCCTTCACCAGTATTAAACACATTTATTTTGTTGTTGCCAGGTGCGGAATCTGCACAACTGCATCAAAGTAGCGGAAGACTTTGTCTCTCCGGAGAACGTGTCACACTGCTTCCACCTGACGCAAGAGTTCCGGGAGCTCTCGGACACCCACACCAACCACGAGGACAAACTCCAAATCAAGAACATCATCTACCATGCGGTGAAGGACTCCCTGTCCGTCCTCACGACCAAGGAGAACTGCAAGCAGGAGATGAAGACGGAAAACACCGACTCGTGATCACTACTGCCACTCTACTCTTAACTTTTTGAGTATTTCTTGTGATAGGTGCTGTTTATTTTAGTTCACGTGCTATGAACGTTTTCATTGTTATAGCGCTTTAAAAGAAGTTTTAAAAATTATTTTCTAAGTGTTTATGTATATAGTTTTGTTTATATCTCGCGGAAAGCGATCAGTACATAATGTAAATATATTAAATAACTGTATTATTAGCGACACTAAGTGACGCGATTATACTGTACATATTACATTATTTAATTCGCCGATAGGTTCTCGAGGCGGTAGATAAAAGCCGATCGACCGCGGTGTTCGATGTAAATATTGTACCTATAAATAAGTAAATATGTGCAAAACATGTCGTAACAGATCCCGCCCAACTTTGCACTTTTTCTACAACAATTTAGATATGTTAAGTGTTACGGCTGTTCTAGATCTCACTAAATGTTACAGAGAAATGTGCATTTGTAGTCATGTCAAAATATTCCATGGCATCGTCGATTACGAAATAATTTTTCCCGATGGTACTTAAGTAACTGTTGTAATTGAACTCATACTTGTTACCACTCATTACCATTGTCTCTGTGTATATTTAATAACGTGAGCTCGACTTTCATTACTTTTATCTCTATTGTAAAGAATGGGTGGGCAAGAAGTGTCCATATTTTTTTTTAACTCACACATGATTGTTCGGTTTTTCTTAATAACAAAATTAATTATGTCCCGATTCATAACTTTTTATGGTTACATGGAATCTGTTTTATTTCTCAATGAAAATAAAGTGCTATTTAAATAAAGTGCCAATGTGGATAATGTGTATGTTGTGAATTATTTCCTCAACTCTTCACTCAATAGATTAGTTAGGTATAAAACAGAGTATACCAAGGGGATCAGCTAGGTTGCAGTGGAGTAAGTGCAAGCTAACTTTGTGGTGCTCTCAGTTGTATTACAAATATCCTGGAGAGTTTAAATTTGGCAAACGAAAACCTCCCAAGGGTTCTTATTTTACAAGTGAAATATTATTTATGATCTTAAAAAAGTAGCAATCTTTAGAATAAAGGGTCGTACATGCACTGACCCCATGACAGAGGTCAATGGCATACTTCAAGCTTCTGCTATTACTGACATAGCTTATTTTTTTAAGCATCAGACCTGCTTACTCAGCGAATTTCCAGTGGAATTTGATATTTTTTATTTTTCCCATTAACACAATAGAAATGTAGGCTTGTTGCCATGGATTGTCGTTAGAAAATGTAGGATAATCCGTAAACCAGTTAAAGTAAATAAATATCAAATTGAAGCAATGCTATATATTTTTAAATTTCCCCATACACATCATGGTCAACAATATGTAGGTTTGCCACCATGAGGTTTAAAACCATATCTAGTGAAGGTACATGCCAAACTGTATTATTTCAATAAACTAGTGAGAAGGACTTAGGTAATTTCCCATAAGATTAACACAGGAAACATAATTTGGATTTTCTCCGTAAACCGTTAAGCTAAGTTAAAAATCCAAAATACTGAATTGTTTGCTTTTAAAGTTTCTTTAAATGGTTCCAGTTCAGTTAAAATTCCTTAATAAACAAAAATGAAGGTTGAATAATCCCAATAAACCATTTTTGACCCTTTTAAAATTCTGTTACCATAATAATGCTGGTCCGCAAACTCATTAAAATAGATCTGATCTTACACCTCGATACCAGATTTCAACAAAATCGGATGTTCAGTTCAAAAGTTATCAGTGCCAAGGACGCATATACTGTAGAGTCCCGTTAATCCGAACCTCGGTAATCCGAAAGTCCGCTTAATCCGAAACCAAAATAAAAATTCTTTTAAAACATAAAATTACAAAGGAACAGAGCTATGACCGTTACAATGGGTACATTGTAAACTGGTTTTAGGAAGAGATAAGATGCATGCTATGAATAATACATAATGATATTTGTACAGTCAACTCCCATCATCCGGGGTAGTGACTGGTTACCCAGATAACCCAAAACCACAGTTTAATTAAAAAGTTCAATAAATTGAGTAAAACACGAAATTAACCAGTTTTAATTCAGAGTCCGTGGGTTTACTACGGTTTACTGAGCCAACGGTGTTTTTGGCTGCTTGGGAACACAAAACAAAAAAGTATTATGGTCACCATTCTGGCCTTACCATTCTGATTATTACCGTGATAGTGTGTTTTCTGTAGGGAAAATTTCGCTAAAATGGTGCAAGACAAAAATAGCTTGATCGGTTCCCGAGAAACAATCTTTTCAGTCATTATTATATTTTTACCAACTTTCCTAATATCTTAACTTTATACTTAAGAAAATTTAATTTAATTTAATTAAGTAAAACATACAAAGGTGGTATTTTACTGTCTTGAGTCATTTTGATGAATTTTATTAGTGGTATAAGTAGTGACACTATGCAAAATTTCAAATTTATTCACTTCTAATGTCTGGGCCAACCTCATCATAGCTCATATGTAATGTTCTTATGCTCTGATACAAACATTCGTCATTGACAAATCAAATTACTTCTGTAACGTTCGCCGAGGTGTTGGGGATATTACCAGTAGCTGAAATTCGCTGCCACCACCCGATGAGCTGGCATCGGCATCGGGACTAAGATAAATAACTCATGACCACCTTCCATATAAAAACAATGTTTATTAAAATTGAACAGTTGAACACAAAATACTACACTCAATTTCACAAAGAAAATAACGACTTAAAGGAAAAAACTGATCCTGGATCTAAACAGAAATAAAAATTCAATTTAAAATAAGGTCTAAAAGTTTACATGTTCACTATAAAACCTATCCACTCGTCTCTCTCTCTCTCTCTCCCTCTCTCTCTCTCCCAGACTCGACTGCCCTCCTCCGGCCAGCAGTACTGGCTCTGCTGCATCAGCAGTCAGCACTCCTCGCTTCTACTGTGACACACTTTGTTACAACTAAACTAATTATTACATTCATGGTTGAAATTAGAAAAAGACAGTCTTTGATTTTTTACACTATTTATAATGTTCTGACTTAACTGAGAGTAAAATATTGAATGAAAATTGATTAATGATAAACACTGATTGATTATTAATAATGGATTATTGATAGGGACGGGTCATTACACTTCTATTATTCAAGATGAATAAAAAGAAAAATAGCCACTGGTATGCCGAAAGAACAAACTTCTGGCAAGAGCATGATCATACATGAAAACAACATAGGAAATTACTATAACCATAGAAATGAAGGTTATTAAAAATAGGGAGTACATTTGAGGGTGTGTCAGCAGATAGTTTTATTCGTGTGAACAGGTAGAATTGTTTGAGTTAAGAGAGTTTAAAAGCCAGGATGGTTGGTTGGTATTCATATTGTTGGTAAGTACACAGCCCCCTCTAATTAGTTCAGAGTAAATAAACGGTATCAGATAAGTGACACATACTTTCTCCCAATATAAAACACCCCCGTCGCAGCAGACCTGTGTACTTAGCGAATTTCTAAATTAGTAATATTCTTCTGACGATGTGTTCATTGAATATGAAAGGCCTTACCAAATAAAATTTTAATTTATTGGATATTTTGAAGAAAGTTAATTTAAAATTAAGGGTGCGCTCTACCTCGGCGTCAAAATCGTCGAGCGAGACTGTTAACTGCCGCTATACGCGGAAACTCACATTTTGGAAAATATATGAAGGGTGATTTTAAATTTTGTTACTTTAATGATTTTTTTGGTTTCAGTGCGAAATCAATCTGTGGTCTAATAACAATGTTTTTGAAATTGCAGATCTTTCGCATTTCCCTTCTTGCATCGTTATTTATAAACTTTTTACCAATCTTATTGCGGATTCTTGTTCTAAAGATTATATTGTACTCGAGTATCGTCTTATTTTTAATAAAAAAAATTGTTTTTAATACGTTAAAACTAGATACAAAAACGCTTATTTCAACATTATTAGCAAGCACCCTGCTTAATAATTTAAATTAATATCAAAATTTTAAGACGATAGCGGAGTACAATATTATATTACAAAAAGAATGACACCAAAATATTTAAAATCTGTTTACAACTGGGGCGACAAACACGGAGATTCCAAACCCTTGCATCCGCGCGCGGCAGATGGGTAGAGCGCACCCTTAAGGAAATTAATGTCTATTCTCCATAAGATAAATATAGGGAAAGAGTATGCAGGTATGCTGCCATGGAAAACATTGGGAAAACATGGAGTATTTGGGAGTATTTAAAGAATAAAACATTGATTTCGACCATATAAAGCCATATACTAAGTTTCATCAATGTTTGTCCAGAAATAAAGGAGTTTGCCTATTTTCCATTCAGTGGCAAGCGCCAAGTCCCACCCAACCAGACGACGCGTGCCTATATAGACACAAAGTAGAATGCGGCCAATTTTCACTTCTCAAAAGGGCACAAAAAGGCCGCAATTAACCCTTTGTTCGCTTTCCATCAGTTTAACTGGGTCAATGAACGCTAAAAACCACCAAGCTAACTTTAAAAAACCTCTGTGAAGTAAAAAAATATATGCGTTCAAAAGTAGCCTTAAAAGCCAGAAATGTGGTTTCCTATGCACACCCAACTTTTTTTAATTTTTTAAGCAAAATTACAGCTTAAAATCACTGACTTTATCACTGATGGGAATCACATGAACCTTTGCAGGACTCTTCGTTTGTACTTTTGTGTACAAAGATCAAGTTCATTCACTTTAAATATCATACTTCAAAAAGAGAACAAACTTATAGATTCCATAAAAAATGTGATTGATCAAACCACTCACACCAGGCTTCTTATAGCTGATCTGCTATACAAACATCACAACCGAGTACTGAACAATAATACAGTCAGCTTCATTATTAATATGGAGATAGAACAACGCCTCAACCTTAAAGTTGGAGTGCTGCCATGTTGGATTTATTTCCCATAAGAGCAATGCTAAACTTGTCCCCGGCTTTTGTCATATAATTTCTTTATTTTTTTATCGATTGGTTCAGAATAAATATTGTTTGAAATTCAATTAAATTCACCGTTCCTTTTGCGAGATCGATTCTTTGTAAATAATTTATAAAATTCTGTCGAAAATGTTTTAAAAGTAGTAAAAAACTTGCTTTGTTGTTTCAAAATAGTAAAAAACACTACTTTTTTTATCAAAAATTCCTCTTGCAAACCAAATCCGCCTTGATGAACCCTTTATTCAGAGTTATAAACCATTATTTTCTGATCACAAATAAAAGAGTTATTTGGTTTCCCGTTTAACATTGCTCTTATGGGGAAAAGACGGAATCTGGATTGACTCCAACGCCCTCTTAAACATCATGCCTCTTTACTACAAATTCTCGAGGACTCTACAGCAAACATGGCCTCCACTTTAACAGGCAAGGGAAAAAGGATAAGATAGCCCAGATGATCCAAGATCATGTCCATCCCAGACATCAGGTTAACAATGGAAAATTAATTAAGAAAGTTGATATTGAAGTAGTTGATGGAAAATGAGCATAATCATGGAAGATCACAAACAAGATCAAACCATAGATTAAGCATATGCTTAGGCCGGTTCCTACGTGGGCGACAGATGCGACGCTACAAGAGCGACAAAATTTCAAACAAATGTATAAGCATTGGAGCGTTCTTAGTGGGCGACAGCAGCGACAACAATTTACAATGTATAATGTTATGGCGATGCAAGCTTGTCGCTCCCGTCGCTCTCGTCGCGTCGCATCTGTCGCCCACGTAGGAACCGGCCTTAATCTATGATCAAACTCTATAGCCTTTGCTCATACCATATCTAGTGACCTTGGTCAAAACAGCACATGAGCGCAGGTGTTGCTGTGCTCTTCAGAACTAAATTTGATAGACTCCAACGAGCTGACTTCGCTGACTTCGTAAATAGCAAGTTGACCTGTCAACACTACTTCAATGCTTACTTGAATACTTGAAGTCTTAATCCTTGACCGACAAAGTCGGATGGATTGCGTCAGATTATTTACATTTACATTGCACATAAACACATATTTACTAAACAAAACATAACTAACTAAATTCTTTGTGGCGGACGTGACTTTTAATTGTTGTTTTCAACAAAAAAGCGGCACCTCACTCAGTTCATTCAGTTCATATAGTGGCCTCTCTAGGAGACGTTTGCACAGCACAGTCTTAAATTTTGTTGAGTCTAACTCATGCACAATATCTAACAGAGTGTTAAAGATTTTTATAGCCAATCGAGGATAGCTCTTTAGTGTGTAGTTGAGTCGACACCTCGGCATATCCAGGTCGCGTCCTCTGCGGGTCTGTAGTTATGTTGTTCGTTTTTTCCTCCCGAAGTCACTCAAGTTGTCTTTGAGCAGAGTGAGGATGTTGAGAACATACTGACTATAAATAGTCAGTATGCCAAGCTCCTGGAAGATAGGCCGGCAATGTGCGCTATGCTCTGCAGATGAAATTAAACGAACAGCCTTTTATTTGGAGGAGCAACACATCGTGAACCGCAGGTGCGTGTCCCCATAGCACGAGGCCATACATGATATGACTGTGGAAAAGTGAATGGTACACACTTAGCATAAAGGGTTTGGTGATTATTAGTTTTAGTTTTCTTAAAAGATAGAATACTCTGGAAAGCTTGGTACATACCTTGTCGATGTGGCTATTCCAGTTCATTTTTTATTTATCCAAAACCCGAGCAGCTTTACGGCCTCGTCGACAACCACGCCAGATTTGAGGGTACATACCATGGACTGTGTCTTTTCTTCATTTGTTTTGAGATGGTTCGCATAGAACCATTCCTTGGCTGATTCCAAGAGCTCCGCCGCTTCAGTCTGTAGTTCCAGGATGTCCCTTCCTTTCTGGATCAGAGTGGTGTCATCTGCGAATAGTAAAGACACTGAAGGAGGGAGCAAGGTCTACAGTCTGGTGACTAAACCTCAATACTCCGACACAACCGTCAGCTTCAGTTTCACGCGAACAAGGACAAACTCGAGCAGAAGAAGTTACGCGCAATTTATCAAACCCAATTTTTAACTGCTATGTTTACCAACGCTTAGCGATATTCCCGGACTATCTAGGCGCTAGCTCTCAAACCGCCTCTATGAATCACACCGCTACTGTCCAAATATTATTTGCTTTCAGTTATTATTCTGATGTTGCGTTTTATATAATTTATCTCTTGATAAAACTTGAGTCAAGTTCTTAAAGACACAATACTTCAATTATAATAAAAGCAGATAAAAAAATCTGTTTAATTTGGGGGTACTGCCCCCCATCCCCCGCCCGTGTACAGCAGGCGCGGATCCACGGGGGGTGGGGGGTGGGGGGAATGGAGGAAATCCCCCCCCCCCCAAGGGCCCAAGATTTTTCTATGTTAAGTAGGAGATTATTTATAACAGATTATCCAAAAAATGAGTACTTGTTTGTTATACATAACAAAGCTAATTTTTATGTCATATTTGAACTGGTATCATTAGTCAAAACACATTAATTGAAAGAAGACTATTTAATGAGCACAGTGATGAAATTAACGGTTTTAAGTATTACGGATTTTGAGTTCTGCTTCCATAAATTCAGCCATTTCAGCGATGATCGCGGCGAACGCATCTCCGCTCGCGGCCTCGTCACCGGTCCAGCTATACGTACTCAGCCAAGTTTGCAGCTCGCTGCGGCGATTAGATTATTTTTGTTACTGTTACTGTATTGATACAAAAACTTTCACTAACTCATTACACGGAAGTGATCATAAGTAAAACACGTCTAGACATCTACTATACAGTATATCATCTAGTACAGTATATCTAACCCAGCGTCGCGGCCGCGGGCGGATTTGCGTTTGCCGCGATCGGTGACATGGCTGACTTTAAGCAAGCACAAGTAAAAAACTGGAAAACTTAGAAAAGTGTAATTTTTATACAATGCTTAGTAAATGGTCTCCTTGCAATTGATGTGTTTCTTTAATACGGCAGTTCAGAATAACCTTATAAGAAATAGTGGTCTATGTACAGTTGAATTTTTTATTATAGGAGCGGTTAGTATTAGGTGGACTATCTTTGGTGATAAACTTCTTTTATTCGTAGTACAATAATGAGTTTCTACTTGTCAAACGTTGAGGTTCAGTCAAACCAAACAAACCGCCAATCTACATTTGTTTATATATTTTGTTGAGAAACAAAGAAACAACATGATTGATAGGACATACATAATTATGCTACAAATAAAAGAGTTCAACGTCAAAGTTAGTCGACCTAATCTTGACGACTGCTTCTAGGTAAAAAATTAAACTGTATAACAAACGAGTACCAACAAATTTTGTGAAGGTTACAAATGTACGCTGTAAAAGCCACAAATTTCACTACTTTAATGATTTTTTCATAAGATGCTTAAACGCTACGGTAGTTTATTTTCATTTCAACTTTGTACTAGGTATAACAATTTATTTAATAAGCAGACTAAGTGGATGTATATCGTATCGCATTATACAGTAAATGAGGATACTTTTGAGGTGTCAGCAACGGATGGCAACATTGTATCCAGAACCACAGAAAAAGGAAACGGTTTACCTAAAATGACACACTTTGTTTTTGTGAAAATTTAATTTTGTAAATTTAAAAGGGGTGTACGGGTAGTCAGGGTCACCCGGTATAGGTTCCTAAATGCTGAGTTGGTCATATGGTGGGACGTCATGTTCATGGTCATATTGAATCTGATTGATATCGGAGCTACGTGACAGTCGGCGCACTAGCCACAGTCTGACTACAGACACGTGTCCATCAATTATTTTTATGGACATTAGACACTGGCTCTTAACTTTATTTTAGAAATTGAAATTAAGAAAAAAACACTTTATGAATATTTACAGAAACTTGGCTGCTTGAACTATATACATTCAATTATTTTAATTTCAAATATCTTAATATCTATTATTGAAAGAATATATCGTAGGCCTATTTTAGTAAAAAAGTGATGTGATCGGAACTCACCCTCCATTCCTCTTCACTAAGTGCCGACAAGATGACAAGAAATCGAAATAACTGCTGTTACACCGTATGTTGTCAGAAATGCCAACACTATCTTGTATAAATTTCTCACAAAACTCTTTTTCAACTAACTTATTTTCATTTAGGACTAGAAAAGATACTGTATCTCGTGAAAATGTTTTTATTGTTTCTATGGAAACTCAAATAATTAATTAACTTAAAGTTAATTCATTTATTAAAAAAAACCATACCGTTAAGTAGCCCAAACATTGAGTAAGGGTTGACTGTAATAAGACAACTTAGGCCTCGGCCTCAATATTAAAATAAGTGCTGTATTTTTATAAGGTAAGAAATATCAGTGTGGTTTTCGTGACTTTTCGGCAAACTGGTAACGGTTTCTGTGTGTAAATTAAAGGAACATTCAGTTTCCCTCCTTCCTACCGCCCAAACGTGCAGTGGCATATAATTGTATTTTATTTTGGGTGTATCTAAGCCAGAGGAATTTTTAACGTTTTGACGGGGAACGGTCCAAACTCCAGTCTTGTTACTATTTAACATCGACCAGTAGTTAGAAAGCATCTTTAATCGATAGGGCAGTGACAAATGGCAACTGGGTACGGAATTGAACCTTTAAAAAGCTACTAACTTTTCTCAGTATCGGAACCGGCAACCTTTGGATTTAAGGGCGAGCACTATAATCACTCAGCTACCCAGCCAGTAATGGTAGGGTTATGAGTTAACCCTCCCAAAACAAAACTGCAGGTAATTCACACGGGAGTTATTTTACATATTTTAGTTCACCTTAAAATCCGCACCAGAATGCGTCTGTCTCAAATCAAGTGTCAAGTAGGTCAAGACTGTACTGTCTGAATCGCCGGCCCACCGTCGTGTCAGATGTTTACAAACACAGCCAATGTTTATCAACACTGCGATCTCACACACACACACACGCGCTCACTCAGACTCAAGGCTGAAGTGTCGCGTACGCATCTCCCTGCACGCGCCGGCCGCTCCGCTGTGCGTACGTTGCGTCTGTCACGTTCGCCACTCCCCCACCCCCTCCCACCATACCTCCACCACTCTCGACAGTGCGTTATTTATTCCTGACCCCAAGAATGTCATTCAGTTCAGTTGTCCAGAGTCTGTCCAGTGTGTCATATCGTGTCACCATGGAAACGGTGGAGCCGCTAGTTCTTGGTAGGTATTTTTAGATTTGTCTCTAAATTATTTTCAATAGGGGAAGTAATTAATCGATAAATTTCACTTTCTATAAAAATAATAATGCATTGTTCTAAAGCAACTATACTAAATTGTGCATGAAAGGGAAAAAGGATATAAATATTTTCCTAAAAAGTGGTTTGTAGTATTCCTTACGCATCTACTGATAGTTAAAATTAAATTGTAAAATCCACTTTAAATTTCCTAGGCCTACAGTATATCAATTAATTATTGCAATTATGGTATTTTTGTATTTTTTATCTTAGTTTATTATTAATGTGTTTTATTTAGCTTGACTGTCACAACTGGAAACCCCTTAAACAATCAAATTTATTAGAAACAAGGCTGTTGCCAATGAGGGGGGTAGGGGTTGGGTTAAGGTTAAAGACCCCATTGCAGTTTAAAAATAAATATTTTGTAATGTGCATAGTCAAACAAAATGATTATTATGACAAAAATTAATTATTAATACAAGTGTAAAGCTTCTTTTTGAAATTTGGTTATTTACGACCTCGGCAAGCTCCAACAGGTACCGTAATTTAAACTTGACATTCCACCAAAAATGTTATTTTAGACTCATGTTATAAAATATAAAATTACTTTTACTTACAAGATATCTAAGTTACTAGTCCAACAAAATAAGTTTTTTACAAACTATTTGTGATTTTTAACTATGAAAAATTTATTTATTGTACTTAATTTTAAAAAATTAGGGTTAGTAATAAAGGCTACAAATAATTAAATGTTACAAGCAATAGTTTAAGGTACACTATGATGTTATAAACCACCCTTACTTTAAGAAGCTGCTCAAAGAAAGAGCTGATGTTAAAAAAATATTTTTAAACAGTGGCCGGAAAATGCAATTTTAAAAAAATTTGGTACTTATTTCAATTTTTTTAAATGTAAAATTCTTAGTAACAAATTTAAGGGAGGTTTTTGTTATTTCGAATTAGTGCTCATCAGTTAATTTTTGGCACACACATACCAAGAACAAATTCCGGGTTCACAGTTCGTCCGGGGCATCCTCCTGGAAAAGAAAACCGATCTGGGCCGCGAAGTGGCCCAGATCCCTTGATCGAGCGGCTGGATAAGGAGCGAGCCCCACGGGCGTAAGCCAAATTTAGGCCTAGCCTGACGTAATGTGATAAACAATTCCAGGTTAGATTCCTAAAGAGTAGAGGAGGTTTTTAGTGGGTAAACCCGTTTTTTAGGGGAGCCCCACACTACAGGCTGGCACCTCGGACTAAGACTTAACCTTAGTATATATACTTATACTTAGTATAACTGGACCGATCATTCAATGGGCGAAAATCGTGTACGTCTCAGGACCATTGGGTGGCAAAAAGCAGCGGAGCCGAGCGACGGAAACCAAAACAGCGCTTCAATAAACCTGTATTTTTACCTACTAAACCATTATATAAATACGTTAACTTTATGTTAAAATTTTCTGCTTGAAATGGTGATTCTTACAGTATTTAATACATTAAGAAAAGGTTTGGTAAATAATAATAATACATAGTTTATTCAAACTTACTTTTAATTCAATTCAGTAACAACGTGAAAAAAGTAAGATGCAGGAAAGTTTTTTATTTTTTGGCTAAACAAAAACTGTCAGCGGGAGTATTGTAGCTAAGATTCTGAATTTTATTTTTTATCTCAAGCATTTCTTCGTGAGACTAGCAGATATCGTTGTACAAATTATTTTCTAGAGCGTAGGATTTCGCGGAAGCGCGCGCGAGTATCTCGCATCTCTTTGTTATGATATGAGCTGATATTACGGTGCAGTTTTTATAAAACAAGAAGTAACATATTTCAGGATGCTACAAATTGTTGTTTGAAGAGATAAATGGGTGGTAGGATAAAAAACTGTACACACTCATACTGTTTATTTAAAATCCCTGTTAAATATGACTTAATCAAATAAATTTTTTTAATTTGGTCTAGTTCCTGGAGATACATTTTTTGCGGCAGTTGCTGTCTTAGCCAAATCATGGAGACAAATTTTCAAAAACATAAAACTTATCATCTTAATTAATTTTATACAATGAGGGTCAACCCCACATTCCTCGACTGATGGATATTTTGAAAAAACCCCTTGTCCCCAGTTCATTGCATGCAAGCAAGGTTATAAATTCATAGATATTTGCTTTTGGTTACAATTGTTAACAAAGCTTTGACAATGAGCAAAGACATCTTTACTTACTTTTAATAAGAGTAACCACATTTACAAAGTCAACGTACCTTTCATTTTTATTATAATCTCTTAACAAAATTACATTAAACAATGTTGACATGACAATCTTGATTGCAATTTCCTGGTAATAAATCCACATATGTAATGTGAAACTTTTTCTTTAAAATATATTTAAAAATATTACGATGTTGTTTTGAACTAAAATTATATAATAGCTCATCTGAAAAATGACAGGTCTTTGTTCTGTCCGTCAGCTTGGTTAGTGCAATTATATGCACAAGATTTTACCATAGCTAAAAAACTATATAGCCATAACTAAAAACTGATCACAAACATAACAGCAACTACGTTCACTCTTCACGGTGTCCTAAATACTGACTGTTTTTTTTATATATTTTTATAACACAATAGGATTTATTTATATCACGGTATTGTGTCTGTTGTATGGTTCGCGCGTCGGGCTCGCAGGTTTTCAAGAATCAGCGCTCGCGCCGAATCCACTGAAATAAAAAATTATCTGTAGCGGAAACGGCTAATGTTAGAAAAGATTACTTGAGATAAAAAAAATTATTTAGAATGTCGTCTACAACTTCTCCGCGGACACTTTTTACCTGACCCAAAAATAAAAAACTTTCTCGCATACTACTTTTGTCATGTCACTAATTAAGACGAACTAAAAAGAATTTTAGTTTAACTAATAATTAAAATTAGTAGCAGACTATTTAAAGTTTAAATACATACCATTAGATTCACAATTTCATGATGAAAATTTTAATATAAATTTAACCTTTTTATTTTCATTCTGAATGGCTTAAATGTCAGGTTACATGAGGCGCTGTTTTGATGTAGTTCGCTCGGGTCCCGCGACATCGGATCCTTTTGCCACCCGTCCGGCTCCAGACTTCCACGTTTTTTGGTTCAGTTTTGCATGGCAGGGCTCGGTCCAGTTATACTTAGTCCGAGGCTGGCACCTGTGTGCGTAATGCATTTTTCCGCCTCTCCCTTAGAAAAAAAAAAAAAAAAAAAAAAAAAAAATACCAAGAACAAATAAATGTAGAACCATTAATATATCTCATACCACACCTTAGAGCTTATTGGAAAACCCTAAAATAAACTCTTCACCTGGTCATTACAGCAGGACCTGCAAGACATATTTCTACTCCCCCCCCTATAAGAATGTGATGGAAGTTAAAATATCAGTAAAAATATTTTTTATAGCCTACATTATTACAATAAGAATTAAGCCTATTTTCCAAATCACTAAGGGATAGGTGTTTCCCATACACGCTTGGGTTGCAATTTGCAAGCTGGCTAATGGAATGGAAAAGTTTGATTTAATTAATGAAATTAAAATGTAAAGTTGTGAAAGAAGTTTGATTCAGTTGTTTACCACACAGTCCGTCAGAGTTCGACCCCTGATGATGAGAGCAAACCTGCATGGGCCCATCAAGGGCTGGCGAGAACGCTTATGAACCACCCCTGCATGGAACTACCGCTTCTGACACACTTTCAAAAAGCTCCCTACCAAATGTTAGGTAAGCTTGATGTATGGAAGCTTATGCTTTGCTAGAGTTCCCTGATAATTATTTATAGGATACCTTTGTTATGATGAAAAACTTTGCGCTGGATTTTCTTAGCCTTGAAATTTTTCAACAGCAATGAGGAAAATCTGCTCTTTCATTAACATGTAACCAAATTGTGCTAATCTTATCTGTGACGTTTAGGACATCTAGATGACGCAGAAGAGTTTTGCACGATTTAATTTTTTTAAGGAGCCGATCTCTCCAATTTCTAACTAGGAAAACCAAGCTTTTTATAACTTATTTGAATAGTTCATAAAAATTTTTGCTACTAAAGCTCAACTGCAATTAATTTACAATTTTATGCCTGTCTTTGTATGCTCTGTGTATTCCCAAAGGCAAAAGCTTTAAGGTTAAACAGGGTGTTTTTTTTTTTTTAGCACAACCCAAATCATAAGTAACGAAAGTCACTGTTTAAGGACAAAACAAGGTCATAAGTTGGCAACCCTACTTCCTTTATTTCATTACCAATCCCGCTAATATGCATTGTTGTATACATAGTTTAATGTTATTCAGAATGTATATACGTGCATTATTCAATCTTAACATGGTTGTGTTAAAAAAAAAAAACAAAAAAAACACCCTGTATAAATGAGATATGACAAGCTTACTACTATAAATGCCAAATGCACCACATAATTTTGCAAATAAATCTGCACTGCTATTTAACTTATACAATGTTGTTGCATGGTTAATCGGCTATTTTGATTGTACTAACAGGTATTACTTTAGCGCAATTTTGTTGGTAATGAAGTACAGTGCCGAGTCTATCCGGCTGTGTTGGCTCCATTCGTCAAGTTGTGTAACGTCTCTTAATTTGTATTGCCTTAGCAAAAGAAACAAGCAATTAACCGCATGGATTTGAAGCAAATTAAAAAGTTTAATATACCTTTCTCTGTTAAAATAGAAATAGACAATAGAACAAAACTTTAACTGTTGCAATATTAAATTAGTTCCTGGGAGTAGAGCGCTTGCTCGGTAAACATAACCGAATTAATTCTTTGTAGTCAATGTTGTATTAATCACAGATTGTACGTTACATTGCCAAGCCCTAAAGGTTTTTCTTTCAAGGCGAGCTCGTTCCCTCTGCTCAATTGCCTCCATGACGATAAGCGTAAGGAAACTGCACTCTGGTATGAGTTTGTTGAAGCTGTAAAATGTGGATTGTACCTCTACAGTTAACAGCTGATTTCATCATAATTGCTAATTCTTTTTAAATTGAATTGCATTTCTTCAAATTGCTTAGTTGTTTAATCTTTT
This sequence comes from Neoaliturus tenellus, assembly GCA_030545055.2. NCBI lineage: Eukaryota > Metazoa > Arthropoda > Insecta > Hemiptera > Cicadellidae > Neoaliturus > Neoaliturus tenellus. Next base: position 33,268,806 of record CM061531.1, on the reverse strand, counting down.
TTCTTTCTTTTATCTAACCAAATTTTCAACATCACCAGTATAAAGTATTATAAAAAAACGGATAACTTGTCTTTACTATAGTATCATTCACTATTCAGTAACTGACATCAATGGAAAAAAACACATGTTTATACTCAACGTCAAAGCACGTGGTTCGTGCTTTGACAGTTAAGAGTCAGCTGTTTTCACCAACTTTTTTTGTTTTGATTTAAACTCTATATGTTATAGAGTTTAAATCAAAAATTAATGTTAAATTAATTTTTGATTTAAACTCTATATTTAACTAAAACTCTATAATTAATGTTAAAATTAATGGTTAAAGATTAATGTTAACATGATTAACATTAATCTTTAACCAATGTTAAAGATTATAGGATTTCAATTCAAGATTATAATGAAATACAGTACACTCTCGTTCATCCAATTGAGTAACATCGGAACTAAGCTTCATTGGAACTGATGATAGTAAAATGGAAATTATTACCTTTATTTTCTTACAAAAATAATTCATACATTTCAGTGCCTTCAATCTCCAATTTGTTATACCCGCAATACAGTAATGTATCACATTTTGCATCACTTGTCGTAGTGCGCTTTTCATAACCTGCAGCCCTTGATGTGATTGCCGAGGTCTTTCATAACCTGCATCCCTCGATGTGATTGACGAGGCCTTTCATAACCTGCATCCCTCGATGTGATTGCCGAGGTCTTTTCATAACCTGCATCCCTCGATAAGTTTTCGAGGTCGTATAAGTTTTCGGAAGAAAGAGGGGCAGGAAATAAACATCTGGTTCTTAAACTGTCTGTCTCGCGAGTGCACCTGTGTTACATGGAATGCCAATAGAATGTTGAAATTTGTGTGAAAGCTGAAACAGATTTGTATGTCAATCGAGGATAAACTGAAACGCTATCAAAAGAATCAATGCCTGTGAGTCGGCAAAAAAATTGCTATGTAATATAGAGTAGGAAAATGTGAGGATATTAATTTCCTGCATTGTTTTCTATTCCAATAAGTTTATTGTTACAATGCTCGAAGTTTCAGTATCATATATTTTCAGAAAATCTTTTATGTTATCTCACAAACTATGGTGAATATAACCATAACTGGTTGCTGTAACGGTGAAAACAAAGACACTACGGACTCCACTTCATCGGAACTTTTCTAAATCCGAATAGGCCGGCCACCACATTAGTTCCGATGAAGGAGAGTGCACTGTAAGATACCATTATAAATATGATTTTTATCCCAGAACTTAGTTAGTTGCAAAGTTTGAAGAAAAATTGTTCAAGACGTTTTTGAGATCCTTGTGCATCCATACAAATATACGTTACTCGTAGTAGAGTAAAGGATATTCTTTGACAAATATTGAATGGGCAATCACAAATAAAGATAACGGTACATTAAATTACTGAATTAAGTCATTGTGGCTCTACTGACCACTGACTAAATTCAAAGAATAGGGAAAGCTGCTTTATCCTTTACTATACTATGTTTTACATGCACAAGATAACATTTGTATTCTTTAATTCATACAAAGCAAAGGGATTGTATAAGATTTTCTTTTCAGATGAAATTAGAGGTTTCAACCATTTCGAGTCACAGTCGGAAAAGCTTGCAAGGAAACTGAATGAAAGCCCCTTTTTCGGAATAGGTAAGTTGTGCAGAATAAACAAAAAAATTCAGACACTTTCCTTCACACTACCTTATATTTTTAACCTAAAAATTAAAATTATATAGGCTTTGAAGTCAAATTTATACCAGCTGTAAAACTTATTAAGAAATCTGATATAAAAGAGATTAAACATATGATCAAAATTTTATCAACAAATGAATAAAAAAGCCTGCAATCTGTTTGATTAATCTGATCTTAATCTAGAGGTCGCTTTCCCCTAAAATAAGGGTCACAACATAAGTTGATGAATGGCCAAAAACAGGTGGGTAAGGGGGGGGGACAGGGTACTTTTCAAAAACATCGGGCTTACGTAATATGTTACTAAGCCTAATTTCCACTTCCAAGTTCCATTTTAGTTCATGGAACAGCTAGTAATCCCAGACATTAACCGGAATACTAGTACAAATACATTCGTCAAGTTATGTGGTTGGGTTTTAATAAGTTTAAACTTAAGTTAAAACCAAATTTGATTACGTGTTCTAGCCTCTATTGAATTAAACTACATTTGAGTTATAATGTTGTCTATCTGGAAAAAGACCCCAAATTAAAAAAAATTTAAATATCAATAAGATAATGTATGGGATCTTTGTAGATGAGGGATTTGAACCAATAAACACTTCTCAACTGATTCTTCAATAAATTGGTTGCTGAACAGATACCATTGTATCTCAGTTCAGACTAACCAGTGAGCTTGGTTGAAGAATCCACCATAAATTGAGATCTGAAAAATTATTTGGGTTTATTATGAAAGCAGATTAAAAAGAAACACAAGATTGAATTGGTAAGTAAGTTAAATTAGAATAAGTAATGGTGTTTTTTTAATAATTTTTATTAATCTTATTTTGATTAATATTAATCTTATTTGGTTCCGCTCATTTTAATAACATATTTTAAGATTTTTTGATTTTATATAAAAAATTTTATATATTTTATGGCTCAAATCACTCAATCTACAAAGGTCACATTATTATCTTATCAGTATAAAAAAATTATTGTTTAATGATTATGCCGTTAAAAATTGATTGATTTTAAATTAGTAAGGCGGAGGAAGCTTTACTTATCTTGATGTGTGTGTCCAGGGCTGGCCCTGATGGCGGGGGTGTGTGCTGCGGGGGCCTACAGGTTCCGCCGGGGCCTCGTCACCCTGCCCCCGCCGCAGTACCTGATGCAACTACGAGTGGCCGCCCAGAGTGCCTGTGTGGGCAGTGTCGTGGCCGGGACGGCCTACACCATGGTCACCAAGGGCCAACCCGACAACGGTGCGTAAACAGCTGTCAACGGTGTCTAAAACCTGCTGCAAGACTGAGCTAAAATTGGTGTTCATACCAGGACCAAGGAGAAGAAGAGAGACTGTCTCTTTTTTAAATCCCATTTCTCTATCAATGACACGTAATATCTCAGGCGGTGCATGATCAGCTATGTTTTGAAATGTTGATGTTCCACCCTCGATTTTTGTATCAGTGTGCAAGCAATATGATTTACGGTAAACCATTTACACTCAATCTAAGTAGTGTTGCGTGTACTTTTGACATTGGCTTGGATAGCAGTTATGTGGTGTATCAGAGCAGACGTTACAGGGTATCTTCCAGTATTGCCATCAGATAGCTATCAAGATATCAACTTCTCTGTCTCCTGTTCATACATTAAATACTCAGTTGGTATAAGGAGATGTATATCAAGCAAAGCGATATTAAGGAGTCAACAATTTACTGTAAAGAAGGAAAACCCTCGAGCATATTGGGATTCATCCCTTCTTCCCTCCAAAATAGAGAAAATGGGAACTAGGTTTTTCAAGGTTCTTTTTGGGAGCTACCTTTGTTTCATTGTAAACATTATTTTCCCCCTGATCCTAGAGGTCCCACTTGTCACAACATCTACATTTTCTTGTTCTTTTTTCCAAAACTCAGTTGATTAGCATCTGGATTAGACTAACCCACAACTTATTGGTACTCAAGTTATAGGTGTAGATTGGGGGAAGGGGGACAGTTTCCTCCCCAGTAATTTAGAAAATAACAAATTTATTTCATTTTTTAAAATTCTGCAAACTAAGACATTACTGTTTCTTTAGCATCTATTATCTAAAGCACATTTTATTATTGTGTTCTTATACAGCCACAGAAAATTCTTGCCGTATTACCCTCACAATTCATTAAGATGGGGGACTAGGTACTACATCACCTGTTTAAATTTCTGAAGTTTTAATTGAATTGTAAACATTTTAAATTGATTGTCAAGGTCTTATGGTCTCCTCCAATAATAGAGGTCAAATTCAACTAAATGATATAATAGTTAATTAGGTTTAAGAATGTCCTTTGAAATTAAAGAAAAACAGGAAAGAATAATATAATTCTTTGACTGATTTATATTATAAGACTAATTGAAATCTCTATTAAAAATTGAGTAAACTTGATTAATATTATAAATCATTCCTCATTACAGTACTTTTGTTATTGAAAAATGAATTCATTCAGTAAAGATTTGTTTCACGATTGGGAAAAGCTTCATGAATATATAAATAGCGAAGAACATTTTAAATCCTAATCATATAAATATTTAAAATTATTAAAATTGCCTAATAATTGAGTATATAAGTTTGTTCCAAATAAGGTTGTAATATTATTTACCTATTATTCACATTTATTATTATTATTGCACTCAATTTAAGTAGTGTTGGGTATACTTCACATTATTATTAAAATAAATATTATTATTATTTATTATTAAATGATAAATTGAGTAACAAATATTAATGTAAAATAGATCAATTAAAATAATAATGAACTATCAATACAAAGATATGACCTTATTTGTCATTTGTTTTAGTATAATTACAGTAGTTCCTATCCAATCTTAGTTTTATTTTACGTTAAATTATTTATGTAAAATTTGCATGTATGTTGTTTTTATAGTGATTGTAAATAAATATTTTGTTTAATTATTTTACTAATTAAATTCATAAATCCTTTTGAATGTTAAAGGATAAAATTTTCATTTCTTTGACAACTTACAACAAAACTCAGTGTTTTCAATTTAGTGATTGAATTTAATTTTCTATAGAATCAAATATGTAGGACATGTTTAAATGAAACGAGAGCACATCATTTGATTGATCTCTGGAGGGGAAAAAGGTACATTTACTCAATACTGTATGTGAATATAATTGAGAGCTTTAAACCAACAAAATAAGGCATCTTTCGGCTAGTTTGTGAACAACTCTGAGTTCACTTGTCAAATTGCATAATTTCTCGAAGTTCATTACAATATGGGAGTTCTTGGGACGAGTATTTAGGATGAAAAAAATAACCAGTTGTAATTACGACACATACTTTATAGTTTAATCCATACATAAAAAACTGATATAATCTAAAATTTAAACTCTTTATACTTTTTGGCCTGTTTGTTTTCTTGTGATTGTTGTTTTTTCCGCTTGTTCTGAAACAAGAAAAACAGTAATTATTTAGTACTGTTTTAAAGGTAAGGCATTACAAATAGCATATAAGGTACATGTAAAATTACAATATTAATCAATTAAATAACGTATAATAAAGGGACACAAATTTGCTCAATTTAAACATTTGTGAAGAGTATTGTAGTATTTTAACCCCCATTTTTCATTAATTTTTTTTAAATTACCTAAAATTAAATCACAGGACTTATTAAATGTTCACCTGGCCTAGACACATGACCGTGTGGCTTGTTATATCTATTCTATATATATAATACGTGATGCCCTTTTTTTGTTAACACTACTCCTCCCTTATTTCTGGACCAATTTCAACGTTTGAGGTGTCAAAAGATTCGTCTTAGTTCGTAGTTTTGCAATAAGGTTTTAGATTCTTGATATTTTAATTCTGAAACCCGCGGGAAGCCCTTAAAGTTCGATCGATTTTTATACATAAGATTAACACAGGGAACAATTTTTATTGAATTTCAAAATAAAACAGCTGTTGATAGTAAAACAAACAAACACATGTTGAAAGCTAAATAGAACTTAGAATTTTTTATGCAAAGGGGCGAGGTTTTATTTTCAGGTACATGGGTAAATGCAGCGCACTGCGCTGCGCAGGTACCCCTAGTAATTATTAATAATGGACAACATTGACTTAAAACATTGTAGGTGATAAAAACTTACTTTTGTATGAAAAAATCTAATTTGAAATCTTTTTATAACTCTAGGCGTAAAATAATTCTTTTTTGTCAAATGTTGAATTAAATTTAAGTAACTTTATTAATTTTCTTGGTGTTCATTTGGATGAAAAATAAAACTTTACTGATCATGTAAATTGAATATGCAAAAAAATCAGTTCTGCTATTTTTGCTTTAAAAACGGTTTACTTCTCCTTACATATTATACGGTTTACTTTGTGTGTGGTATACAATCACACATGGCATTGAAATTGATGGCAGCACATCAAAACACAATATGGATTCAATTTTAAAATTACAAAAAACAGCAACAAGAACTATTCTTTGAAAGAAATGCCTCTTGTAAACAATATTTCTCTGAACTCACCTTATGTTTACAAAACCATTCATTATGTCAAAGTTGTTTGGATCTTTACCAAAGCATGAAAGCATCCATAACCATTTAACACGAAATAGAAGAAATATTGCTCATCAAAGCCATAACAAAGTGATTTTTAAAAGATAGCCTACACATGCAAGATCAGTGTTTTTTACTTTCTCCCCCTATACCATAGTATATGGAGAAAGTATTGTATTCGTAAAAATTTTCCAATTCCTTTGATGATGTATATATTCATTTTGGAGCCCCCTTTCCCCCTGTATATGGAGAAGGTATTAGTTTTGCCAAATTTTTAAAATTTGAATTGTTTGTAAATTTATCCATTTTGGTGCCCCATGGGTCCAAAAAAGTGGTTTTCAAAGTGATGTCTGTCTGTGTGAGTGTGTGTGTGTGTCTGTGTCTGTGTGTCTGGATGTAAACAGAGCTAGAGAATTCCCCAACGGTCCGATTTTGATGAAACTTGGTATGTAGGTTCAAACCCACAATAATTCCATGCGTTTTTTTCATTTTTTTGAATTTTTGATTTTTAAGGGTAGTTTACCCCCCAAAACCCCCAAAAAACGTAAAAAATCAAAATTTCTCAAAAATGGCTCTAACAATTTTGATTAAAATTTTGTGGTTTATTAAGATTAAAATGCCGAATAAAATGACACCACCCGCATCTCTGGGAAAATGCGCGTTCAAAAGTTATAGAGCAAAATGTGTTAAAAAAATTTTCGGGTGCAAAACTCGTACTGCTCACCTGGTGGCTATCCGACTGAGCCATCAAGACATTAATGTTTTGAGACTTTTAACACCTTTTCATATTTTTAGGAGAAAGTATTTGTCAGTTTTCTGATACCGTTTATTTTAATTTCTTTACCTAGTTATATAAAGTATCAAACAAATGAAATAAGATTCAAAATGGAGCTTAAAATTACTTAATTAGTAAACCTTTATATTCATTGCATGAAACAATTTAAAGAGAAAACTGTATAAAGAATTGTTTTATGTATTTAATTATTTATAATTTGTCTTTTACAATAGGATAGAGTCCAAATGATACAAATATGTTTGACACCATTCATTGTATAAAATATGTACATATATTAGTAGTGTTTTGAAACTGAAATTGAAAATAGAGTGAACCATTGCTTGGGTACCTACTTGTTGGGTACTTGTAGCCCTGGGTTTGCAATATGATGCAAGTTACACTATCCCCGATTTCATCAAATCAATTTTAAAATAAATTGATGAATCAATTTTATTCATAAAAAAAATGGATCGATTGTCTTAGAATTCTTACACTTAATCTCTTGAGATTGTTTATCATGCCTGCATTGATTTTTCAATTCAGGTCGACTTTCAGGGTCAATAGAACAGGTATAAAAATAGTTCTTAGATAACATAAACAAATCATTTGGCTAATGACACACTCGCACTCAAGAAGTTCTTGTTTAGACAAATTTGAAAACTTAAAGACCTACTCAATCATAGGTTTATTCATCTCCAAATAGGCTAACTATTATTAAGGAAAATCTTCCAGACACTATTGCATATCAGATTTTCAAATCATTTGCTTTACTCTTTTTAGAATGAGTCCTGGGTACGCTAGGTTGAGGCTCATTCGTAACGGACTCCCTGAATTGAAAACAAAGCATTAGCTGGTTTTCTAGGAGAAAAATGCCTACTACTTGTATAAAAGTTTTACATAACCCCATAGAGCAGAATATTTTTTATTTTGTTTATAAAAATATGTGTACTTTGCTGTAACACGGACAATGCACGTGTATAGAAAACAGTTGACTCTCGTTAAGTAAAATTTCATGGGATCATGATTTTTCTTGAAGTTGTTGAGTTACGTACAGTTTGATTCAGGAAAAGTTCAAGTTACAAATTTTATTTTTTTATAAAATTTGACCTACAGCAGTCACAGTGCAGTATAGTGACAGCAGATGGACACTAGCCTGTAAGTCTCAATGTCTCATTATGATCTGTGCACAGGAAATTCGACTTCTAGAGATCTTTAAAGCTAACTTCGGTATATTGAGGTAAACTTGGTTGTGGAGGTAAAATATAACTTAAATTCGACTTGTGTCCTACAATGAGTTATAGAGATCATGTTTGTGTCTCTTCAACTAAACCATAAAATTATTTTGAGTTATATGTGTTTATTCGTCTAAGGCAATTTTTTCAAAGGGGATTGAATATAATTTGAGATACTAAGGACTGGGTGTCCACCAAATTTTATAAATAAAACTCCTGACTTTTCAAGACCACTTTTCTAAAAATTCCTCACCAAAAAACCAGCCTCTCCACCTATATTTTGTAAAATTCCCGTACATTTGTTATAAAATAGGTTTTTCCTGACCAGACTGAAATTCCTGATTTTTCCATAACTTCCTGACCTCACAAAATTCCTGACATTTTCATGACTTCCCGACCTCTCCCAACCAGTAGACACCCTGTAAGGATTTTCAGGGTTGAGTTAGCAAGGGTCGTCTGTATTTTGTTCAGATATAGACGTCAATGTTTGGGTACCTTCTGGCGGGCGACGTGCTCGGCCAGCATGTCGCTGAGGTCCTCCTTCTGTAGCTGCGACTGCTGTTGCCGCAGCGTCTGCTCGTAGCGCTGCGCCATTGCGTCCGTGTCCACCAGGTCCAGCTCCGACGGGTCAAGCGCCAGCTCCACCGTGTCACCCCGGGGCCGCGCTGCCCCTGCTGCTGCCCCCGCCACCTCGTACACGTGCGTCGATGCCATCATGGCCCCACCCACGCGATCCACACGCTTCTCCGCCAGCACTTGGAACAGCGCCGGCGTCTCGTTGCTGTCAGAACAAAGGCACGTGTGAAATATTATTGGTGGATGTGAAAGTAAATGCAATAGAGTTGCACTTTTGTATTAGCAGAAATCCAAGTCTTTCAGAAAGGACTTACAACTTTGCAAATTCATATAAATTCAGGAAGAAAACCTAAATTGACGATTTCAGTGTTAATTTGCAGGAAAATACTCCAAGTTTTGATAAACATAATTTTCTAATACCAAATCCCACCAATACGAGGACTAGTGACTGTTACGCTAAAACAACTGCCTTCATTAAACAGAGCGTACCAGCCATGAGCTTTTGTTACAGAAATCAAATTTGGCTTTTTCAAGGGTTCAGCATTATTTTCTTAAAAGTACACCAAAAGTTAACCAAAAAGAACCAAATTTTGTGATAGGCACAAATTTTTTTTAGAAGTTGGACTAAACAACAATAAACAAAGCTCAAGAACCATATACTCAGATCCAGTAAAGAAAGCCATTTTAATACACTTTTGTCTCTAGAGCTTCCATTGGAAAGGAACTAGTGAACTATGTGTGTAAAAACTTGGGTTATTTTCCTACAAAATGACACTAAAATCACTATAAGGGCTCTCACAATGAATTTAAACTAATTTTACAAGATGTAAAGCTCTTTTGAAACAATCGGTATATTCCATCGGTGGAGGGTGGAATTAGGCTGTTTAAATTTAACATGTACTAATTGATTGAGCACAAATCTTCTGTGCAGCGAAGGCCTAAACATTGTAAAAGTGTTCTGCGCCATTTGATGTTTGACAGCTGATTTCAATCCTTGCAGCAGAAATAATCTGCGAATAGGAAAATCCGACTTAAAAAAAATGTCATCAGTTTTTCAGGAAAACCATAGAGTCAAGAATTTTTTAAAGGATAAAACATAAATACAACTGGCTTACTCTAATTGTAAACAGCCCCAGCCCAATGACTAGAGCTAAAACATTTTGAAAGCATTGCATCAAATAAAGATGCAACCGACATGGTTACCCCAAATAAATATCTTCATGAATATTTTTGTATGAGATGGTTTAACTTTTGTTTGCCCCAAGACAATTTAGAAACTTTGCAACACCTATGCTGATGGCTGCCCCATAAAGTGCACCATTATTGTTAATTTTAGGAACTAGGCACACCACGGTGGAGCTATCTGTCCCGGACAGAGAGATTGGACAGTTTTGCCAACAGACAAAACAGGCTAGCAGTCTGCCCCATCACAGAACTTTTTAATCTTCTGCGACGGCATACAATATAAGCAAAAACTTACTGCAAGCTCAAACTTGGCGAACTTTTGGTGAAATAATCGTATGTTAAAACGTTCCAAATCAAAAAGTAATCATGAAGATAATACCATTTTATTTTGTACTGGTAGCTTTAATAGGAAATTCAAAAAGATACTGTGCCCATGCTGCTTTTGCCCTAAAAGAGTTTGTTTGGTGTTTTCTGAAAAAATCTTTAATTTAGATGCGGCCTATCATTCGAACATGGCTGAACTGTCTGATGCAACTGACTGTCCAGACACTGCCGATTTTTAGAGGCAATCACTGATGCCTGTTGTTCTTCTTTAGAGTGATAAAGAATGTTTGTACACTCAATGGTTTTTTAAATGAAAAAATGTAACTCTAACATATTTTGGTAAACTCCCGACACTTATCCAGATTAACAACACTCTCTCCGGGGGCACCACAGACTGATATTACTCACCCCTCCATCTCGCTCTCTATCTTCTTCTTCCTCAGCTCGATGATCTCCGGTGTCTCGAGCCCCGCCGGGATGCTCGTGATGCCTGACGGCGTCACCAGCCCCTCCGCTGGAGTCACCAGACCCGTCTGATCCTGTTCCTCTCCCTCCCCTTCTTCTTCTTCCTCCTCCTCTTCGCTCTCCTCCTCACTCTCAGACTCCAGCTCTCCCCACGCTGTCTTGTCCACTTCGTCATCAACTTCATTGGCCTGGGGAACAAAATGAAAATGAGTAATCAAAAGTAATCGTCGGTTGGATTGAAGTTTAAAAACCCTAATATTTCAAGGTTTCCAAATTTAACTATTTTTAAGTAGGTAGTTCCTTTTTGTACTGTTGACCCCTTTTAAGAAAAATTGCCACTTATATTTTACAACAATCATATCACAGGCTTTTATGGGTTTACTTCATTGACAATGTCACTTTACCCCTTACACTAAAATTCTAGTTTCTATTTCCTCTGAAAATCATTTCCCAACATGGTACCTCCTGTGCGGGTGCACTGGTGCCGAAGACGTCACCGTAGAGAGGCTTCCCCGACTCATCGACGGGGGGCTTGCCCCAGCCACCGGCATGGTAGCCGAACGAGCAGCCCTCGGGGATGGGGGCATTGAGACCGGGAATCTTGAGGTTTGGGTAGGAAGGCGGGGGGCCATAGCGCTGCATGGCGATCAACCACGGCGGGGGCACCTGCCACAGGGAAAAAAATTGATTAATATATTTGTTCTTTTGAACTATTTTCATCAGAAAATACCTCAAACATACTTTTTAGTACCTTTTTTACATTGTAAAAAATATTACTCTTTTTTTAACAATGGAAATAAAAATATATTAACTACATGTGGGAAATGCAAACTTAAAAGGTAAGTTTCCTAAAACTTTTAACAGTGGAGCTGATTCCATTTCAGATTAGTAAAATTGAAAACAAACTTTGAGCATTTTCCAAACTATCAGAAGGTTTTTGCAATTTTTTAAAGATTGGTTACGTTTAAACTAAGGCCCATCCTATATGGACGACAAATCTGCCGTGTTCGGTGGTATTTTTAACAAGCTCATATAGAAGCTCCCATTTAAGGTCCGTTGTTGGGTAAACTTTCAGTTTATCGAACCGTTAAACATTCTACCTAACGCGGTGGATTTACTATCCATACAAGATAGAATGGGCCTAAGGGCGTGAGAGTATTCAAAATTCTGAATAGGCCATTACAAATAAAAGTGTAACCAATAAAGCTTGAATCATGTCAGTGTGACAACCGATATTTCCAAGATAAATACTTGATTTACCCCAAAAATAATTACCTTACTGTACTTACAAACTCATACCTGGCTGAGTAGCTGAGTAGTTATTGTGCTTGCCTTTGAATCCAAAGGTTGCTGGTTCGAATCTGAGAAAAGTTAGTAGGTAGCTTTACAAAGGTTTGATTAAGGACAAAGTTGCCATTTGCAGTTGGGCTATTAATTGATGATGCTAACTAACAACATGTCTATCGGGGTTTGGACATTCCCCATCAAAACCGTAAAAGTGAATTATTCAGTAAAAAGAGCTTCAATATTGGTAAATTTTTATAATTTAAAATGCAGCCATAAAAAACATCAAAAAGGACTTTAATTAATGTTCAATTGGTGCTTTGAGCTGACTGAAGATGAATTATTAAATTATACAGTACACTCTCGTTCATCGGAACTAATGTGGCGGACGGCTGGTTCGGATGTCAAAAAATTCTGATGAAGCGGATTCCGTCGTGAGTCATCATTTCCGCCCGTACGGTGACCTATCGTGATTGTATTCCCTCTTGTTTTTAAGATAACACAAGTGATTTTATGAAAATAAGGCACTCAAACTTTGAAAATGGTAACAATGAACCTATAGGAATAAAAACAACACAGGAAATAAAGATCCAAAATCTTTATTCTCATATTCCATATTCATATTCCACTCATATTCCAGCAGTCAACTGACTTCCACGTAACACAGGTGCAGTCGTCGGGACGCAAGACAGACTGAATGACAGTTTGGGAAGCGGTCGAAGTGGATGTTCACTTCCTGCCCCCTTCCTCTTTCTATTTTTGTGCGAATACTCCACGGCCTCGTAAATCACATCGATGGGTACAGATTATGGAAAACCCCTGATGAAGTTTGATGCAAAATGTGATACTTCACTGTTGTGCGGATAGAACGAATAGAAATTGAAGGCGCTAAAACGGAAAAATTATTTTGTTTGTAAGAAAAAAAAATAATATTCAGATTTTCAGTTCCGATGAAGCGGAGTTCCGATGTCGCCGAGTCCGATGAACGAGAGTGTACTGTACCAGATTTTTTATGTTTTATATGGATATATCAAAATTTACACAAACATAAATAACGTTTTTACCTTGTGAGCATTGGGTCCGACAGGCATACCCAAGGCAGTTCTCAGTTCGTTGGACAGGTCTCCCGGCTTCTTTTCCTTTAGCCTTGTCTCAAACTCTTTACCTTCGTAGTACAAGTCTCCATGAATGGTGAGGCGAGGTTTTGTCTGCCACCTAGATAAAGACAATAAATTAAAAATTTTTGTAAGCATTTTTCCCCATTTAAGTGATAAGTAAAATATCAACACCTACAATGAAACATTGGTCAAATTGACCGATGAGTAATTCTGCCCTGTTACAGTGGCTAAAATGCTTGACTTTGAGAGCTACCGCTCCTATTACCTTCCTCCCTCACAATACTCTGAACCTCTAGATCATATTCACTCAGTTTGCTCAAGGGTGTTATATGGACCAGACGTTTTGTATAAACACGGCCAGTTAGATTTACTGCATGTTTCGCTTCCCGGGTGCCATTCGTCGGTCAAATATACCGTGCGTTTCGCTTACAGGTTGTAGTGAAATATATTGTGTTTTGCTGTTTTTGTAAGTAACTTAATGCCTTACTTACTTACTGCTGGGGCGCTACAAATCTCAGTTGATTCTTCGCCTCGTAGACCATCCTTTTCCACGCCTTTCTAACTGCCGCTAACTCCACTGTCCCTTCACACTGCCTCACATCTCTCTGTACTTGGTCATACCATCTCATTTTGGGTCTCCCCAAAGGGTGTTTTCCAACTGGTACAGCACTATACACTTCTTTCAGTCTTGACCCTTCCTCCCTTCGCATTACACGTCCCAGCCAGCCCAATCTTTTTGCTTTTATTACAGCCACGACATCAGGCTCCTGATATAGGTCACGTAACTCTCGGTTTTTCCTAATACGCCATTCTCCTTCATCTTTTATAATGATACAAAATGTATAGAGATGATACTAGGAGGGGTGTAAGGCCTGGTGATCCAGATCTTAGAGACCAGATACGAAGATTGATGGCAGATGACAGTGAAGATAATAGTGACTTCAATGAGGGTGATGATTTGGATGACAATCCAGACTATGTTTTCAAATTTTCTAATTCTGTCATCTAATTTTTTGGTAAAAAAATATGATTTTGCCCTAGAATGTTGTAAAATGTCATTATAACTCTTGTTTATGTGTGTATCAATGGTCCATAATCCTATACTATAATACGAACAAAGTCTGAAGGGATGTGTGTTCCACAATCTCAAAATCTAGCGGGTAGATTTTGCTTAAACTTTGCATTTAAGAGTGTTTTGGCCCAAAATTTAGTTTAGAAACAGCCTCCATCCCAGAAAAATCAAATTTGGTCTAAATTTAAGTTTAAAAATCGTAATTTTTAACATTGGTCTTATGGGTTGCTATTTTGGTAACGAAATTACAACTAAAAGTAAACAAAAATAAAGGAAAGTTAGTTTTGAGCAGTTTTTTAACAGCTGTTATCTGCGAAGAGTCTGGTGTAGATTTAATAGCTTGATTACCATGACAATATAACAAAAGTGAATTAAAACCAACGAGCAAGGCTCGGTTAACCTGGTACTAACAATAATAAACACACAAAATAACAATAAAATACAGAAAAGGTCAAATTGATCGTTTATTTCTCTTAGCATTTTCAAAACCATATTTCGTTATAGGTGTTAATTATATTTCTATACATTTGTAATTTTAAAATTCAACTCTTAGGATAGTTTAAAAATGCCACTGGCGTACATACAAAAAAAAAATATTCATAATTTCCCTCAAATTTCCTCCAATCTTAGATCACCGGATCGAACAAATTCTGAACCACTGGTTTTGGATTTAACTCACTTGAAGAAGGCGTCGTGTAGTTTCTGGTAGTCAATATCAATTTTTCCCAGCTTGGGTCGTGCCCGCTCGCGCATCTTGGCCTTGAGGGTTCGTTGATCTTCCTTCTCCTGCAGCGAAGCTCTCATCTCCATGATGCCCGTCTTCTTGATGAAGTCCGGCAGATCAAACGGTGGCTTCTCGATACCTCTCTTGCCTTGCAGGTACTGGAACAAGTTTTTTATTAAAGAATTTCATTAAAAACGGGGAAATGGTTGGTGATGTTATTTTAAAGATAAGGACACAAAAGACTAGGGGTGAATCATTTTTTGTACTTGAAACAGAAAATTAAACTTTTAAAGTTCTCCAAGCATTTAAGCTACGTTTGTACAAATTAAACTATGTTTAAGGTAAAATATTTTCTTAAAAATAAATGAAAACTATATTTCAAAATCTTTTGATTTAACTTGTTAAATTAATGAAGGATAACTTTGTATCCCTTTCATCTCTGTGTTCTATTCTTGTTTTTTCCCCAAAGCATCTGCACTAGTTGCACAAAACTGCACAAGACAACTTTTTTAACATGGCAATTTGGGAAACACCCTTCTTTCAGTTCATAATGCCGTGTTAACAATTAATGTGCTATAGAAAGACAAAATTTTATCTCCCACCACAGGATAAATTCCCTCCCTACCACCCTGGATTCCTCTATTTTTCTGTGTGGTCAGCTTTACTTTAATTTTGCCCTCAAAGTTAGGAGTAAAATAGTGCTGATGATCGAGCTACTTCTTAATTGCTGTTGAAACAACTCATCTTCTTTTTAGATCCCAAATATAAAAATAAAAATATTTACGAAAAAGCAAAACATTGCATAAAATGACATGAGAAGCCAAAGAGCTGTAAAAAATTCCTGATTCTCATTGAATGGATTCTTGGCAGGGGGAGGAGTAAAAAAAGGGTGAGTTTAAATCTGCAACTTATGAGCAAATTTATTTTGAATGGATATCATCTTTTATACACTAAAACTTTGGTAGTCCAAACCTCGATAACGTATGAATTTTAAGATAGTCCAAACTACCCAATTAAAAATAAAATATTTTTGTTTGTTCAGTGCAAGTTGAAAGAACAATATTTGGTGTTTCTGAGTAGAAAGTTTTCCAGAGTGCCAGATTGTTGAAAATGTCATCCTGTATTATACCAAAGGTTAGTTTTATTTTAATAAATAAGTTTAACTCTCGAGCTGGCATGCGCCCGATTTCAAGCGATTTATGCCTTGACTCAAGTGGCAGTACCCAATATCAGTCGTATTTGCAATGTTGCGATAAACGCCGATTTAATCGCCGCAATGAAATTACATTCACTTGATATAGTACTCATTCAATTCAGAAATTAATAATCTTTCGATTTTTTTTTTTTTTTTTTTTCATAGAAACTACACGACGCCTTCTTCAAGTGAGTTAAATCCAAAGCCAGGGGTTCAGAATTTGTTCAATCCGGTTATCTAGGATCGGAGGAAAAAAAAAAAATCTTTCGATTTATGTATATTTTAACCATTTGAGGCCTTTGACTTCTTGATATCTCAAGAAAATGATGCATCAGCTGTTGTCGTCTGCAGACAGTTGCTGTTCACCGGTGGCTTTAGTAGTGACAGCGAACCTGATCAAAATGGACAGAATAGTCCACCTAACTCTAGGCCTATCAATAGTGATAGTGAATACGAACACAGTCTAACTGACCTTTCATCAGGAAGTTCAGATAATTATGTTCCTAATGAAAAGGATATTGCAGATTGGAATCTTGAACATTATACTGATTTTGATGTACAGGTAAGGGAAAATCAGCCTGTTCCTAATGTGCCTGCCTCACCTAGGCCTATCTTGCCTCTTGTTCCTGCACCTCATAATAATGTTTTTCCTAGTAATCCTAGGCCTTCTAATGATCCAAGATGGGTGTTAGTGTACCCCCTTGGCAAGAGAAGGTTCCTGAATTTCTGGTTAGCCCCCTTGTTACCTGATTTAGTTGATGCCACAGTTATTTCATTCCTCACCACCTCCAAATACATCACACTTACCTAGAACCTATGGTCTTGATATCGAATCTTTTTCTATGGCTATAAATAAATAACGATTCCACTATTTCTTTTTTTCTAGTCAGCCTCTTTATGAAGAATGGGACTATCATCCCACATTACATCATGACCAGTGTCTAGTACGTGTTCACTTAACTTTGACCCATAACACTCTTTATGACTTTTTTGTGGTACTTCTATATCCTAACCTCAGCTGGTCTTGATGTTTGGCCAATGTAATTTTTTCCACATAAACACAGGATTTTATATATCACATTTTTATTGTTATAGCCACAGTTAGAAGGTTTAACTTTTAGTAACTGATCTCGTAATGAAGGACGCGACCTAAAAACAGTTCTTATATTATGTTTACTATTGATACGCCTTATTTTCTCTAACAAATTCTTGTGGTAAGGTATACACACATTTGTCAGAGAAAATAAGGCGTATCAATAGTAAACATAATATAAGAACTGTTTTTAGGTCGCATTACGAGATGTTAACAAAAGTTAAACCTTCTAACTGTGGCTATAAAAAAATATGATATATAAAATCCCGTGTTCATGTAGAAAAAATTACATTGGCCAAACATCAAGACCAGCTGAGGTTAGGATAGAGGAGCACCACAAAAAAGTCATAAATAAAGAGTCTTATAGGTCAAAGTTAAGTGAACACGCACTAGACACTGGTCATGATTTAATGTGGGATGACAGTCGCATTCTTCATAAAGAGGCTGACTGAAAAAAAAAGAAATATAGCGGAATCGTTATTTAAAAGCCCAGTTTTATCAAGAAAAATAAACAAACCCCTCCCCCCGCCACAGCAGGAAGGGTCAGTTGTGGTCAGGCGCTCCGACTGAATAAGCGACCGGCGAAAATATGATATATAAAATCCCGTGTTCATGTAGAAAAAATTACATTGGCCAAACATCAAGACCAGCTGAGGTTAGGATAGAGGAGCACCACAAAAAAGTCATAAGTAAAGAGTCTTATAGGTCAAAGTTAAGTGAACACGCACTAGACACTGGTCATGATTTAATGTGGGATGACAGTCGCATTCTTCATAAAGAGGCTGACTGAAAAAAAAAGAAATATAGCGGAATCGTTATTTAAAAGCCCAGTTTTATCAAGAAAAATAAACAAACCCCTCCCCCCGCCACAGCAGGAAGGGTCAGTTGTGGTCAGGCGCTCCGACTGAATAAGCGACCGGCGAACTAGGGAATTCCCCTCCCCCCTGAAGAGATGGAACGTTGTTTGGTTCCGCGAAATATCGGGAGTGCGTAGAGATAGTGTATGTGTTTTTGTACATTTCTTTAACGAAGTTGGATTCCCCACGGATTATACTTGTCGTCTCGCACTACAAAACAAAAAAAGGTGAGTGATGCCCATGAATAAGAAGGAGAGAAATAGTATTCACTTCACTCACTAGAAAAAATGTCATTCTAAACTAGTTTCCTTAGACAACAACTTATTCCATCACTATTCTAAATGTGGCCAGGTCGGTAGATGAGCTCACCTTCCGCTTGAAGCACCAGTGGCGAGGGACGGGTACTGTATTGCGGTGAGCCTTGAGTTGCACGAGCAGCTTGGGGTCGCGTGCCGTCACGTCGTGCATCTCAACCACGTCGGGTCGGCTG
This sequence comes from Neoaliturus tenellus, assembly GCA_030545055.2. Classification (NCBI taxonomy): domain Eukaryota; kingdom Metazoa; phylum Arthropoda; class Insecta; order Hemiptera; family Cicadellidae; genus Neoaliturus; species Neoaliturus tenellus. Next base: position 33,250,200 of record CM061531.1, on the reverse strand, counting down.
ACCAGCTGCTTCAGCTCCGCCACGCTCAGCCGCGTCAGCTTCTTCATCTTGCGCTTCGACATCTTCGGCTTCTTGTCTGACTCCTTGCCCTGTCACCGAATCATGTTAGACCAACACATTTCACTCGCAAGAGATTATAAAAGATTACTAGTTGGAAGTTTATCAACTTCTGGTATGGACGACCTTTAAGGCCGAGTCAGTTAGGCCTAATAAAGCGGTGTGTGGTTATAAGGATACTTAATGTATTTAGTTTTTACTAAGAAAACATTTCATTAGCACAAAACAAACAGATGTTTAAGGTACATTCAAAGGAGCATTGATATTTGGTTTGTTTGATGAAAATGTCATTACTTTACTACTGTTGAGCCACTAAGCCTACTAAAATTCTACAGCCCTTTCCAATTGAGGGTTAGGCGACAATCATAAAAAAACCTTGAAAATTTTTACAACCAAACATTGCTTCCTACCTAGACAGTGTAAAGACTTATTTTAATTTATTATTTAATATTTTATAACTGAACCATTAAACCGTACCTCTTGATCCTCTCCCTCTTCCTCCTCGTATTCGTCGGCCAGTTTGGGCACCTTGCGGAGTGTGGCCGCGAGAGCCTTAGCCCCTAGCTCCTTGGCTGCCGCCAGGTCCTTGCTGATGTCCGGTGTGATCACCGGCTCTGAGATGCGGAATGTCTCGAATATCCGAGCAAACTGACGGTACATGGGCTCCAGCTGGTGGAGGCCCAGAGTCTCCTGAATGTATCTGGTAACATTGAATCATTATGGAGCTACAATGTAAGTCATAAATTAGGCTTTGTAAGTTATACTATCTAGGAAATATGCTTATTGTTCTTGGTTTTCTACAATCGCAATACCAAAATCAGTGGGTAGTACACAAAGGATAGCAAATTACCGATGCAGAACCAGTTACATGGGAGACATCAAGAAAGTCAAAAGTGAAATCTCATGCAATAAAAACATATACAACTTAAGTCCAGATTACAAAGCCTTCTAACACTGAACACTTTTTTTTGGACCGTTGAACATTCAAAATTTTATTTAGTTTACACATTGTAAGATTGATTCCAAGCTCTACATTTTTAGAAAGTGGATTGTTAGAAAGTAACTGGTCTCTGAAGTTACGTCCTAGGTCTGCAAACTAAAAAATTATCGTTACTGAGGAAATAATTATTTTTACTGCTATATTTTCTTTATAAAAGTTAGGCCAACCTAACTTCCATGTACTTACTCAATCTCAACATCCTCATTTTCTTTATCTGACTTGTCCTTCTCTTTGGAATCCCCTTTCTGAGAAGATTTCTGTTTTTCAGCCTCCAATTTCTTCTGTTGTTTAGCACGCTTCTTCCTCTTCTTCTTGCGCTTATTTTTACTTGCTCGCTTATCCTTTCCAGATTCTTTTCCTTGTTGTGAGCTTTCATCCTGTTGGTCTTCCCATTCATAATCCTCTTCATCTTCAAAGTCTTCATATGCAGTCTCCATCGGTTGCTGTGAACCATTTCGTAAAATGTCCCCTGATTCTGTAATTTTAAATAATTTACTTGTTATTGTGAGTTGGCTAAATGACAACGGATATTTATTTAATGTTAAACACAATTACAACATTTTTAAGCCAATTTAAGGCCCATGTTATACGGGCAGCAAAAGCGCGGCAGCTTTTACGTCGCGTCGACGTCAAGCCTAGCGGGATAATGGACTTGCGTGGTGTGCAACTATACGAGCGTTTTAGCTGCCGCGTCTTGCCCGGTAAACTCAGCGTCGACGTGTTTTACGCGTCCGGACCGGTAAACAGGCAGCAAAGACGCGGCAGCAATGACGCGAGTCGGTGTTATACGGGCAGCTTTGCCGTGGCAGATCTGCTTCCTCCCCCCCACCAGACACTGACCCAGCGCGAATATGACGTTCGGCGACCTTCGGGCTCACTCGGCAATTGCCGCGGCGTTTTTCCCGCTCGTGTAACAGCTCCACCCACCGAGCGTGTGCGTCGGCGACGCGACGTTATTGATGCTCGTATAACTGCTACGTTTTTTATGTCCAGCGTCAGCGTTTTATACGTCGCGTTTTAGCTGCCCGTATAACATGGGCCTAACACAAATCGTTCTTTAAAATATTGTGGAAAAAATATGTTATATTGTTTGGTAAAACTAATGCTTACAAGAATTTTAAGAAACGGTAAAATAGGTTAAGTACCTCCGTCTTCTGGACAGAATTAGTTGGATTTATTGAAGCTGAAGACAAAGGTAAGTAACCTATTTATAATTGTCTTTATCAGCTTTGGAGGCTCAACAGCGTCAATAAGTAACATCTTTACGACAAAAGCATGCAACCTAACTGTAGTTCTAAGTAAAGTTACAAATGATGTCTATTCTTCACGTGTTCATAAAAGATTACATATTTAATTTAACCTTTCCATGACTTCCTGGTTTTTCTCGACCAGTTTTATTTATATCCATACCCTAACCTGATTTTATTGATCCCTTAGAATTTTCATACCGATTTCTTCCGGCTGTACACCCAGCTGTTTGGCTCTCTCCGTCTTGAAGGCGAGGGCCTGTTCCAGAGCAACTGGGAGCCGGAGCTCTCTCTGGGGCGGCTGCTGGTCCGGGGGGCTGTCGGCGGGGGCAGGGGCGGGGGCGGGGGCGGGGGCATCAGTAGCTCCTCCTCCCGTGGGCGGGGCCTGGACCACTACGGGGGTGGAGGTGTCCACTTGTATGTTGATAACCGTCGGTTCCGGGTCCACCCCTGGAGGTCCGATGCTCACCATCTGAACAACACAGCGGTTAGGTTGGATTTTTTCTCTTCAGCCGGTGTTTGAGGAGTTGATCAATCTAGGTCTAATTTGAACTGAAGGATGGCTGAGTTTTTTTATGTTACTGGATTATCAGGAAATAAGTTCAAAGGAAACAAATTTCTGTCCTCTAAAGGATGGTCAAGTTATTTGAGCTGTCAGGTTATTGAGCTACATAAAAAAATTATATCCATGCTTATGAAAATGGAGGACAGCGGCTTTAAAATACTCAAGTTTCTGAAGCTTTATATTTTTGTTCTATAGAAGGTTACCTCCAAAAACTGCTTAACTAGTCCAAGATTTATTCTTACTCTGCAAATTATAAAATTTAGTTTAATCTACGATAGAATCCTAATAACTCAACATTCTGGATAACTTGACGCCTTGCTGTGTCATATTGTGGCCGATATCCTACGGTCTGAGAGTCATACACAACGGTTCTGAACGTTTAATCCACTAAGAGGCGGAAATAATTTCGAGTGGACTGGCAAGAATCCTTGTTGAATTTTAAAGATTTTTTTTAACCCTCCAACTGGTCATTATAACCTCCTTTACTGGTGAGGTTTTTTTGGCCGCCGCGCAAACATTTAGTACAAACAACATAAAACATATAAATTGGTATATAAAACATACAAATTATATATCAATTTTTTCAGAATGAAATAGGCTATTCAAAACAATATTGTTTTTAGTGTACTTACAAAAATTTATTTTGTTAATCCTCCTATTTTGTAACAATAAAGATTTTTTTTTCTTATTATTTTCCTTTTAGAGTATTATCATGGTAAGGTATGTTGTCCATACAACAAAACTAAGATAGCCAAAATAACCACAATTTTATTGGCTTTTTACTGATGTATAACACTTGATTGTTTATATTATAAATAAAATATTACAAAGCAAATATGTGAGGTAAGCACAAACCACATTTTCGCCGCCATATTTTTTTAAATTTTTTATTTTTTATTTTATTAATTTTTTATGATAAAATTTTTTCTAGAACTATTTATAAATATTAAATATAACTATTTGTTATGTATATAAATAATTATATTTATTTATAATAAATTAATAAAGTTAGGCCTAGGCCTATTCACTCACCTAGGCCTAGGCCTAACTCACAACTTTCATGTTCACTGACAACTTCACTTTGTACTCTGAATCTTCATTTAGAAGGCCCAAATAGCACTATAATTACTCAATTCACTCATTATTACATTGCAAACTAACTATAATTCACTAAAATTTGCATTTCAAGTAATAACATAACCACAAAACAGCGCCGCCCCTACGATACGCGTAAACAAAAACAAACACCAGAAATTCAGTCTTACCAACATACTGATATTTCAACAAATACAGCTGAACATATGATGACTAGATTGTTCATCTTTTCCTCTTTCATACTATATAAAAAACATCGACATTGACTATAAAATAACGAAGTAAAATGCATTTTACATAGACCTTGCAAATGGATCGCGATCGCGATCCTACCAGTTTAGAACGGCCTAAATGGGTCGCGATCGCGACGTTTACCAGTTGGAGGGTTAAAAACAAGCAACATGTTTTTTTGTACAAGGAACTCCTCCCACAGTTTTCAACTGATTTCAATAAATCTGATGCCATTGGATAGAGCTCTGAGTGAAATTGTTTTTAAAGTAAATTGGTAAATATCCACTGGAAGGAAAGTGCCCTACGTGCCCTCAAAGTTCGTCATTTTCCCATTTGATTAACATGGGAAATTGATTGATTTTAAAGTCAACAGCTGTAAGCGTAAACACCGGATATCAGCGAAACCTATTCACATGTTTACATGAAAGAGGTTATGTTAAACCACCGAGTGTACCTGGTTAACGAACTGCATTACTGATTACGTATGCATACAGAAAATATCTAGAGCAAAATTTTGAATGTTTCATAAATTTTAGAATTATCTAAGTTATCAAATTAAAGGTTTTTGCCTAAGGGACTTGGTAAAAATACGGTCAAGTCCAAGAAGCTACAGGGAAATGATAAATAACATAAAACTTCTTGCAGAACTTCGTGGCAATAAAGAATACATATGCTTTCTTTTCATAAACTTCACATAGTGTGTTTATGTTTGATTTGTTTGGGTGTGTATATTTCTTCCCTCTTTTTCACACTGTTTATTTCTTCCCTCCACTAAAATTATAAGTGTATATTACTTCCCTCTACTAGGCAACTGTTTATTTCTTCCTTCTGGTACACTCCAAACTAAAAACGTAGACTTAGTCTAGAGAAAACTCAGGAACAAAATTACAGAGGGAACAAATAAACACTCTAAAACATAATTCACTAAACAGTTTGTTTATTTCTTCCCTCTGGGAGCCAAGTGTATATTTGTTCCCTCTGCGCGGCAAGTGTTTATTTCTTCCCTCTGGCACAGTCAGCGCACCAAACAATAGACCTCGAGCCGGCCACGACGGTGTCTGCCGCCACCGCGTTAGCAGGGTGGCCACCAAAGCTGGATTTTAAAATTCAAGCATAATTCCAGGTTTTCCAGGTGAAATTTATAAAATTCAAGGTACAAATATACGGAATTTTCCTTTGCGTAAATACCATTTTTAAACGTATCGAGTGAGGATATCTCGACAACGACAATCATTTATCTATTTTAAAATTATTTATTTTGATTTAAATAAATAATTTAAATAAATAAATTTTGCCCAAACAAGCTGTAATTGGGCTATAAAAGCTATAACCTATAACTAGCCTATGATAAAAGCTATAAGCTAGCCTATAGCCTACTTTACCATTTATTTGCAACTGCTTACTATACACGACAGTCTGTATGGTATTAATAATGAAAAAGCCACTTCATTTCATTTCTGAGCTAATAACTAAGAAATGAAGATTGGAGATCATGTGGCCAATACCGAGCCACATTTGACTAAATCACCTGGTTATTTGGTGGTTAAGCTTGGATGTGTTATAAGTTGGATAATTCAAGAACTTCTATAAACCAAAGACGGAAATGGTGAAAATTATGTTTTTACGGGGGAATGGGTAATAACCAGAAATTACTTTTAAGAAGGAAAATAAAATAATGACCACAAAATGACTTATAGGCCTATAGTATTTAATAACAACAAACTTGAACCATGTTTGGTAACATTGTGAGGAAATACAATAAATTGATATCACAAACCCAAAAAGAGATCAATAGTTAGTTACTTCACAGCTTTACAGTCTTAGATGTTTAAGTAGGCCTACCTACATAGTTGACACCTAATTATTTAGGTAATGGCATTTTTGGATTAATAGAAATAAAGCAAATGATTTCTCATATTAAACAAATAAAATAAATAACAATATAATAAAGAGAGAATAACAAAAAACCAAATGGTTAATCTCTTAAATGAGCACCTACAAATTAAACAAAACCGAAAACAACTTAAATAAACTTTAAGAAAGAAATAACACAAGAAAATAAATCTAACAAACATCAAAATCAAAACAAACGTAACTCTGTTAACTTTATGAATAACCTAGGCCTACTTAAATCTGTTTGCTCAAGTCCTCAATCTGTTTGTCCAGACTCTCAGCCTCCTTTTGTGCATCTTCAATCACCTTCGCTTTTTTGTGTTTGAGGTCCTGCAGAAGTTTTCTCTTCCTATTCATTTCCTCTCGGACTTTCTTCGTGTCATTTGTCTCCTGCCTTGCTTCTTTAAGGTATTCTTTATATTTCGCACTGGAGTTCCTTGCAGCATGGATTAAGGACTTTGTGATCATAAGTTGCTGCAATCCTCCTTCAGCATTCACTGTGTCATAAACAGTTCTGAGCACAATTAAGGATTTTTCCTTAAGATTTTCAATGATACATTCCTTATTGATGGAAAAGCCCCTTTCCACGCTAGCATTTCCATGGGAAAGTATGAGCACTCTCTCCAGAAAATCTCTAAGATCCAAAAATCGTTCAGAGTCTGCATTTTTAAGTTCTTTGATCCAAAAATGGTCAACCCTGTCTTTGGTTCTTCGAAATTCATTCGCAGACTTTATGAAACTGTCAGTTTGAACCAAATATTTAAACTGACGAGATACTTTGTCTCCTTTGGTCCCGCTGATCCAGTTGAGTTTTACAAACTCTTCGATTAGCTTATCAAGCCGTTCTTCTCCTTCTGTCTTGATTGCGATCTTTGGGCCAAGCGAGGTCAAGTTTCTAGTGACTTGGTACTTCAAAGGAGAACGGGTTTCCAACTTATTTACAAAAGCCTTCAAGCCACGTCTTGCTTCTTTATGCAAAACTGCAATATCAAGGTCTTTTGCCATTGATTTACCTATCTCACTTTTGGTGGAAAAACCAAGATCAATTTTCTTTACAGGCAAAAGAATTTCTTAATTTTCCAAATCAACGCTGGTTTTTATTTTCTCTGGCTTGACAAACCTTTTGAGCACATTATTGTGCATGCTTAACAAGGCACCATGGAGAAAAGGAATATAAGGCCAGTCTGTCTGGAACTCTCTTAGAAAAGGTTCAGCATCTGAGGCCAATGTTTTGAAAAAGGCTATCTTTGGTCCTAATAGGGGATCTTTCAAGCAATCAGCCATGATCTTGAAACTTGGAGATTTTTCTTCTTTGGATCTGGCAACACTTTCCACATATATCTTAAGTTTAGGTAAGATGTTTAGGGCGGTTTGGGCTACTGCAACATTCTCGACCCATCTTACAGCACAAAATTTCTTGGGGAAGACTTCAGAATTAGTGATACGAATGAAATCACCTCTTCGTGCTGGAGAACCTTTTAATACGTTTATTCTATGTCTTATTCCCAGAAATATCTTTGGAAACATCAGAAGAAAACTATTTACAAAATAAACGGTATCAGTTAACTGACACATACTTTCTCCCAACAATATAAAAAAAGGTGTTAAAAGCTTCAAATATTAATGTCTTGATGACTCAGTCGGATAGCTACCAGCCGAGCAGCGCTTGTTTGACCCTACGCGCGTCTGTGACTTTTAACAACGTACTGCGTTTACCGCTAAACGAAAAATTGAATTTTCTCCGCAACCACTTTACGTAGAGCAATAATTTAAAATACTGGATTATTTAGTTTTTTGAACTTGATTTAATGGTGATAAGTAAAATTTATTTCAAGACAACAACTATTTTGAAAATCCAAAAAATTTATTTTTTAAACACTTTTTACTCTATAACTTTTGAACGCGCATTTTCTTGGAGATGCGGGTGGTGTCATTTTATTCACCATTTTAAGCTTAATAAACCATAAAATTTTAATCAAAATCGTTAGAGCCGTTTTTGAGAAATTTTGATTTTTGACGATTTTTGAGGGTTTTTGGGGGTAAACAACCCTTAAAAAACAAAAATTCAAAAAAATGAAAAAAACGCCTGGAATTATTGTGAGTTTGGACCTACATACCAAGTTTCACCAAAATCGTAAAATGGGGGCATTCTCTAGCTCTGTTTACATCCAGACACACGGACACACACACACACACAGACATCACTCTGAAAACCACTTTTTTGGACTCAGGGGGCACCAAAATGGATAAATCCACAAACAACTCAAATTAGAAAATTTTGACGAAAACAATACTTTCTCCATATACTATGGTATAGGGGGAGAAAGTAAAAGACAATACACCCTACAGTGGTATAAATTGAAATTTTTGTTTTACCTAAAGAATGTGTTTTAAGTTTTGCAAAGCATAACGTTATTAGTATCGTTCAGTTCGCAATTTAATGACGATTAGAATGATATGCAACAATTAAGACTTCATTGAACTACATTTAAAAGTACACGCAAAAACTATAGCGAAGTCACGCTATTGCAATGCTTTTAAATGGAGTTGACAGCTGAAATTTGGCCGCATCCGGTCATGTGACCAAACATGTATGCATGCAGGCCCGTTATTTTTCGTAGGCCCCGGCTGAGCCCTATAACCCTATACTACAAGCTTTCAAAGTTTCAATGTTAATCTTAATAGGAGAAGGGTAATTGACCGAATCATTAGACAGCTGTTGGTATTAACAATTGCTAGCAAATCAGAGGAAGAACAGATGTTTCCGTAATAAACATTTTAAACTAATTGGTTTATGACCAACTGAACTATTGGTTGAATTTCGACCAGTGGGCGATCCCTGGTTATTTTAATTACGTCATAAAAACCTCTTTTTATTGTTATTAGTCCATAAAAATATAGATTTCCATGTTTTTTTTTACATATTTTTTAAATAACAAATTGTATTTCGCGTATTATATCACGGTAGGCAAGAAATAGTTTTACTATACAGTACCTACTCTATGCCTAACCAGGGTGGCCACCAACCGGGAAATCCTTGAAATGCGTGAATTATGCGTGAGATTAGGTGACCGGGAAAAAGTGCGTGGATTATGCGTGAATTATAAGTCTGACCTTGAATTTCTAAATAATTTAATTAAAAACACGCTTAATTATTCCAAAATATACTAAACAAAATGTCAAAAACCAAAGTTGCAATTAAAAACCAACTTTCGTCTTTCAAGAGCAAAACATCGTCCATTTTTATTGCTCACATTTATGGCACGTCCAAACGGTGCCTAGTGAGGCTATCGAAGTAGCCAGTGACAGTTATCGTCTGCTCTGTGTGGATGCGCGGCGGGTCATGGCGCAGATCACAGTCTAATAGGTTATTGGGAGACAGTCGTGACACTTGTATCGACGCTGCATGTTTGTCCGCAGACAACTAGCGCTTCAAGCGGATGGAACCGGCATGACTAGAGTCGCGACCGTTTCCACCATGGGCGGGAACTTTAAAATGTTACTCCAATGAGCGGCAACAAATTAATTCTGAAATATTTGTCGGCCTTTATCACTCGATTGGGATTTAATTTGACAATTTTGATTGTTATCAGCATTGTATAGTCAATGGCATTATTGTCAGCTGTGTTAGTGTTGCGCTGATAGTTGCGATCACCTGTGATTGTGTCGTCAACTCGGACGCCAACCACTATAAACGCAAGTGTGCCCACACTAGCGCTCCAAGCCGCTTTTCCTTGCGTGACTGGAGTCGCACGGTGGTTCCGGCGGACAGCTAAAGTGACGGAGTGTCACGACTGTCTCCCAATAACCTATATATTAGACTGTGGCGTAGATTGAGTCGAGTCTTTCTTTCTTTCTTTCTTATTTGCTTTCGCAGGCTTGACTAAATGTCATGACGCCTCATATTCTGTTTGTTTTGTAATCTGTTTCCCAGGCTGTATATTAGTTTTGTTAGTCACAAATAGTTGTTATTTTTAGTTCACAAATACACATAGGTTCAGGAATCTGCAACATAAAATACATAGATTAGTTTTACTTTGCACACAAGGTTATTAGAATTTTACTAAATTAAAGAAAAGGATTTGGTAGGTAGGTCTTCACGCCTGGGGCCGATCAGGCTGGGACACCAGAAAAAGGAGGGCCGCGGATGAAGAAAACCGTGAACCCAGGGTAAGGTGACCTAATCTTACAAATCCAACTCAAAGTTTTCTGTTCAATGTGGCTATATATTTTAAAAGGGGTTCCCAAATCTTTGAATTTTCCACCTTGAGAATGTCTGTTAATTGTGGAGGAGTGCTCCAGTTTATTTTCCTGATGGCGTTATAGAATATATCTCTCTCTTTTTGGTAGGCTGGGCACTTGCTTATAATATGTTCTAAGGTTTCATTTTCTCTAGTATTACATTTGTAGCAAATTGGGGAGTCTACTTTTTTCATTTGGAACATTCTTGTTCCATCAAAGGAGTGACCAAATCTTAGCCTACACATTGTTGTTTTTTTCCTGTCTAATTTTATGAAGTTGTACCAAGGTACTTTAATTGGATCTGGCTGTATTTGTTTATACCATTTACCTGATTCTGAGTTTTGAGGTCTAAGGATGCTGCTATCGTCGTCTTGTTAAGGGTTTTGGAGATTTCTATTTCTGTTGTGAAAGTAGTAAGATGGTCCATACATCCTCTCCGTTTCCTAAAACCACATTGGGTGTTTGGGATGATTTGATTACTTTCGAGGAACCACTCTAGTCTTGTTTTGACTAGGCTGTTTAGTATCTTCATAAAACAGCATATCAAGGAAATGGGTCTGTATGAAGCTGCTTGGAGTCTGTCGGTGTTTGGTTTCTGTAGTGGGTATACTTTAATTTTTTTCCAACTTGTTAGAATTGATAGTCCTTCTGAGTTCCAAATTTCATTGTATATCTTTAAAAGTACCTGTAATGCATTTTCTGGGAGATTTTTAATCATTGAATAAGAAATATTGTCTATTCCAGGAGCGGAATCCTTTTTCCTGTTTGCCAGACAGCTAGTTAGCTCTTTAAGTGTGAAGTTTTTATCTAGTCTATGGTCATTTGTTTTACACATGGGAGATATTATTTCATTTAATGCTGGTACATATGGAGGAGCTATTATGTCTATAAAAGTCTCTGCTAGATCTTTATCCTTATAAATTTGATTTTCTTTGCTTGTTTCGTGCTTTCCTTGAAAATGCTTGACGAGCCTCCATGCATTGGACGTATTCTGATTTTCTAGGTCGGAGCAGAGTTTCGCCCATGCATCTTCTTTAGCTTGTTTAGTTGTTATCTTTGCGAGTCTTACATAATATTTGTATTCTGCATAAGATTGAGGACTCAGGTTTTGTCTAAATTTTTTAAAACTTAACCTTCTTTGTGCTACCGCCTTGGAGCATTTTTCGGTCCACCAGGGTTTAACTTTGAATTTCCCATTTTGGGGTTTCGGTTTAATGAGAGGTATTGTTTTATCTGCAGCATGGTTTATTATTTCTTCTAATTGGTGAAATTGAAAATTATTGGTATTATGTGATGTTTTGTTCACCTGGTCTTTAACTATTTCCGTGAAATTGTTCCAATCGGCTTTTTTTAGGTTCCGTTTATTTGTTTGGTCTATAGTTTGGCCTACTTGTCTTTGTTGTCAAAGTCAAAGTCAAAGATCTTTATTGTCACATTACATTTTACAATTTTTGGCAAAGCCAAACAAAACAGGTGACATTGTCAGGTATATAAAATAAATAATAACTAGCCTAAAACTAAAAATAAAATTCAAAAAATAAAATTCAAATCAATGTTTTATCTTCTAAAAACTTGTTTATGCTATAATAGTTTTTTATTAGCAAAAATTCAACAATTTTCTCCTTAAAAGAATCTGAGTTGATGATTGATTTATAGCACACTGGCAAGTTGTTGAATAATTTTTTCCCCATATAAGAGGGTGTCTTTTCAAAGAGATTAATTCTATGGATAGGGTACTGGAAATTAGTCTGAAATCTAGTATTGTAATTGTGTTGATTATTTTCACTGAAGAGTTTTACAAAATTTGATTTAACATACAATAGGCACTTTAAAATATACAAATTAGGGACAGTTAAAATTTTAAGGTCTTTAAAAATTTGTTTACAAGAATATTTTGCTGGTTTGAAAGTCATTATTCTTAGAATTCTTTTTTGTAGTTTAAAAAGTTGTTTATCTTCAGAAGTAATGCCCCAAAGCTCTATTCCATATTGTAAAATTGATGAAAATAATGCATGGTAAACAATCAGTCTAGTATTTAAGTCAACGACATTTCTTAAAACCATCATCTGAAAACATACTGAATTTAGTTTTTTAATAGTGAGGTGGATGTGGGTTTTCCAATTCAAAAAACTGTCTACATGAATTCCTAAAAACTTTGCTGTGGTGCTATAATTGATTGTTTCATTGTCAAAGACTGTGATGCCCTCTACATCATCCCTACATTGTGGAGTTTGAAATTTCACAACTTGTGTCTTTACTTTGTTCATTTTTAAGCCATTGACATTGAACCACATTGACAAATCTTGTAAAGTTTGATTTAAGACTACTTGTAGTTCATGGCTATTTTTTGATTTAACTATGGCTGTGGTGTCATCAGCATATAACAAACTAGGTTTTACAATGTGAGGTAAATCATTAACATAAATTAAAAAAAAGTAACGGTCCTGCCCTGAGGTACTCCCATTAATATTTTTTCAAATTTAGAAGCATATTTAATGTTATCTTTAATTATTACTGTCCTTTGATTGCGGTTTGTCAAATATGATTTTAACCAAAAAGTAGCAGCTAATTTACTTAAAAGAATGTCATGGTTTACACTGTCAAAAGCTTTGGATAAGTCACAGAACACACCAATAGTGCTCTGTGACCCATCCAAGCTCTGTGTAATTTGATTTACAAAATGAGCCACTGTTGATGTGTAATAAACTCGCTGAGTTCTATTAATAATGGCAAATGGTCAGAGCCACACGAGTCAGATTGAACTTTCCATTCTCTAATTTGGAGAAAGAGGTTTGGAGTTACAAAAGATAGATCTATTGCACTGGCGGTTCTGTAAGCTGTGGGTATTGTTGTGGATGTTCCGTCATTTAATATTAATAGATTGGTCTCTGTTACAACTTCTAGGATATGTCTACCCCTAGTGTCTATTTTTTTGCTGCCCCAAAAAGTGTGGTGCGCATTGAAATCACCACATAATATTGCATATTTATGGTTTATTTTGAAGATTTCTTCAAGTGTGTCTTGGCTGATATTTCCATTTGTTAAGTAGTAATTGTATATGAAGAGCTTTTCATCCAGGCCAGGCACTTCCATGGTTATTCCTATACCTTGCACTGGAGGGTGACTGATGATTGGACCAATCTGTTGCCAATTGATGGATTTGTGTATGAAAGCTGCTACCCCTCCATAACCATCTGGTCTGTCCTGCCTAACTGTGCCATAAGCTGAGATTTTTAGAGTGTGATATGGCCTGAACCAGGTTTCTTGTATTAATGCTATTGATATTATGGTTTTATTTAAATTATAACCAAATTCTGCCCATTTTGAGATAAGTGATTGGGCATTCCATTGTAGAATTTTTAACCTGTCCACGTGTTATTTTGTTTATTTATATAGGCCTGTTGTGATTTTCAGTTTGTGATATTATCTTTTGCTTCTAGTGACTGGACCAATATCATGCAGAAATTTTTTATGGCTTTTGTTAAATTTTCAAAATGATTTGGATTGGGGTTGCTTAGGTCTTCAATGAGTGAATTGGCCCATTGCTGGTATTTTGCCTTAAACATTGCATCATTAAATAGTGAATTCAGCCTTTCTTTTCCTTTAAGGGTATCGGAACCTCCCACTACTACTTCAGGAGTTGGCTGATCTGTGTTTGTGTTTTGTAGTGTTAATCTAGGAGGATGGTCTGAGGTCCTTAGGATTTTCCATCTAGGGGTTGTCTTATCTATTTTTCTTCCTTTCATTATAGGGTTAGTTTTATAACTTATTTGGTCATCTTGTCCGACCACCTCTTCGTGATCAACTATATTAAGTAGATCGAATGTGTTTTTGGAATGATATGATTGTTGAGGTTCCAAAAAATAGCCATGAACTACAAGTAGTCTTAAATCAAACTTTACAAGATTTGTCAATGTGGTTCAATGTCAATGGCTTAAAAATGAACAAAGTAAAGACACAAGTTGTGAAATTTCAAACTCCACAATGTAGGGATGATGTAGAGGGCATCACAGTCTTTGACAATGAAACAATCAATTATAGCACCACAGCAAAGTTTTTAGGAATTCATGTAGACAGTTTTTTGAATTGGAAAACCCACATCCACCTCACTATTAAAAAACTAAATTCAGTATGTTTTCAGATGATGGTTTTAAGAAATGTCGTTGACTTAAATACTAGACTGATTGTTTACCATGCATTATTTTCATCAATTTTACAATATGGAATAGAGCTTTGGGGCATTACTTCTGAAGCTAAACAACTTTTTAAACTACAAAAAAGAATTCTAAGAATAATGACTTTCAAACCAGCAAAATATTCTTGTAAACAAATTTTTAAAGACCTTAAAATTTTAACTGTCCCTAATTTGTATATTTTAAAGTGCCTATTGTATGTTAAATCAAATTTTGTAAAACTCTTCAGTGAAAATAATCAACACAATTACAATACTAGATTTCAGACTAATTTCCAGTACCCTATCCATAGAATTAATCTCTTTGAAAAGACACCCTCTTATATGGGGAAAAAATTATTCAACAACTTGCCAGTGTGCTATAAATCAATCATCAACTCAGATTCTTTTAAGGAGAAAATTGTTGAATTTTTGCTAATAAAAAACTATTATAGCATAAACAAGTTTTTAGAAGATAAAACATTGATTTGAATTTTATTTTTTGAATTTTATTTTTAGTTTTAGGCTAGTTATTATTTATTTTATATACCTGACAATGTCACCTGTTTTGTTTGGCTTTGCCAAAAATTGTAAAATGTAATGTGACAATAAAGATCTTTGACTTTGACTTTGACAACAAAGACAAGTAGGCCAAACTATAGACCAAACAAATAAACGGAACCTAAAAAAAGCCGATTGGAACAATTTCACGGAAATAGTTAAAGACCAGGTGAACAAAACATCACATAATACCAATAATTTTCAATTTCACCAATTAGAAGAAATAATAAACCATGCTGCAGATAAAACAATACCTCTCATTAAACCGAAACCCCAAAATGGGAAATTCAAAGTTAAACCCTGGTGGACCGAAAAATGCTCCAAGGCGGTAGCACAAAGAAGGTTAAGTTTTAAAAAATTTAGACAAAACCTGAGTCCTCAATCTTATGCAGAATACAAATATTATGTAAGACTCGCAAAGATAACAATTAAACAAGCTAAAGAAGATGCATGGGCGAAACTCTGCTCCGACCTAGAAAATCAGAATACGTCCAACGCATGGAGGCTCGTCAAGCATTTTCAAGGAAAGCACGAAACAAGCAAAGAAAATCAAATTTATAAGGATAAAGATCTAGCAGAGACTTTTATAGACATAATAGCTCCTCCATATGTACCAGCATTAAATGAAATAATATCTCCCATGTGTAAAACAAATGACCATAGACTAGATAAAAACTTCACACTTAAAGAGCTAACTAGCTGTCTGGCAAACAGGAAAAAGGATTCCGCTCCTGGAATAGACAATATTTCTTATTCAATGATTAAAAATCTCCCAGAAAATGCATTACAGGTACTTTTAAAGATATACAATGAAATTTGGAACTCAGAAAGACTATCAATTCCAACAAGTTGGAAAAAAATTAAAGTATACCCACTACAGAAACCAAACACCGACAGACTCCAAGCAGCTTCATACAGACCCATTTCCTTGATATGCTGTTTTATGAAAATATTAAACAGCCTAGTCAAAACAAGACTAGAGTGGTTCCTCGAAAGTAATCAAATCATCCCAAACACCCAATGTGGTTTTAGGAAACGGAGAGGATGTATGGACCATCTTACTACTTTCACAACAGAAATAGAAATCTCCAAAACCCTTAACAAGACGACGATAGCAGCATCCTTAGACCTAAGTAAGGCCTATGACACCGTTAATATATCTTTTTTAATAAGAAAAATGTTCATACTAAATATACCGGTCCGGTTTATATCCTACCTCTTTAATTGGCTAAAACTACGGACAGTAGTCATTCAGAACAACAACTGGGTAATCTCCAGACAAGTGTGCACAGGACTACCTCAAGGATGCACCCTAAGTCCCATGCTCTTCTCCATATACATCTGTGATATAAACAATATAATTTACAAGGATGTCAAAACCCTACAATTTGCAGATGACATCATAATTTTTACTTCCGACAAATCAGAGAAAAAAGCTCACGACAGACTACAATCAAATTTGATCACTCTAAATAACACATTCCTAAGTAGGAATTTAATATTCAACGCTTCAAAAAGCAAAACCATGGTATTCTCCCGGAAAAGAAAACCAAAAGACTGCACCCTAATATTAAATGGTCAATTAATACCTCAAGTAGGGGAACACAAAATCCTAGGCATAACGGTAGACAACAAACTTAAATACAATAAACATATTGAATCCATCATTACAACTGGCTACAGATAACTTAATATATTGAAATACCTTGCTTTTGGAGTCAAAGGTGCCCACCCCAAATTCCTAATAAACATATATAAAACATTAATAAGACCAAAAATGGAATATGGCTGTTCACTATTTAATAATCTGACAAAGAAACAAATACACCAACTAGAAAAAGTCCAAAACTCAGCCATGAGGATATGCTTAGGCGCTATAAAATCCACCCCAATACAGGCAATGTGCAGAGAAAGTGCACTAATCCCTTTAGAGCTGAGAAGGAAACAGACATCAGATAAACAGGCGTTAAAGATAAAAAGAGACTTCAACCACCCAGTCTACATCCCGTTAAGCGAATTATCCATGTATGTAGAACACCATCCGTATTGGAAAAACAAAAGGACCCTGCAAATCATAAGCTCCATGAATATGTGTAAAAAATTAATTAAAGATCCAAACCTAGCAGAACAACAGATCAATTATCACATTCTGAATCCTACATCAATAAAGCCTAGATGTAAAGTAATTCTGAAGAAGGACATAGAGTCCTCACTAGGTGCAAAAAAAGACACTTCACCACTAGTTCTCAAGTTGATAACATTAAACACAATACACACAGAATACAAGGAACATACACATATTTTCACAGATGGCTCTAAAACCCAACAGAATGTAGGGGCAGGAATTTTCATACCCTCCGAAAATAAGGAAATAGGCCACAAACTTCCACCAAAAGCCTCAAATATTTCGGCAGAGTTGTATGCAATCGAGAGAGCTGTAGATTTCATTACAAAGAACCCATTAAAGAAAAAACATGCCATATTCTCAGACTCCAGAGTTTCTATTGAAATGCTAGAACAGGGTCTTGAAGGTAACATAAAGGAGCCATTGGTTCACACTATTTTAAACAACCTTTTTAAAGCAGACAACGAGGTAGTTATTCAATGGATTCCAGCCCATGTAGGCCTAACCGGCAATGAAAAAGCAGATAGGATAGCCAAGCACGCAGCGAACAGTAATTTGTGTATTCGAATGTAGCGAAACATTCGAATACACAAATATGGACATGGTCAGAATTATCAAAAACCATTATTTTGACAGTAATAACCGACAATTTCAAAACTCAGAATCAGGTAAATGGTATAAACAAATACAGCCAGATCCAATTAAAGTACCTTGGTACAACTTCATAAAATTAGACAGGAAAAAAACAACAACAATGTGTAGGCTAAGATTTGGTCACTCCTTTGATGGAACAAGAATGTTCCAAATGAAAAAAGTAGACTCCCCAATTTGCTACAAATGTAATACTAGAGAAAATGAAACCTTAGAACATATTATAAGCAAGTGCCCAGCCTACCAAAAAGAGAGAGATATATTCTATAACGCCATCAGGAAAATAAACTGGAGCACTCCTCCACAATTAACAGACATTCTCAAGGTGGAAAATTCAAAGATTTGGGAACCCCTTTTAAAATATATAGCCACATTGAACAGAAAACTTTGAGTTGGATTTGTAAGATTAGGTCACCTTACCCTGGGTTCACGGTTTTCTTCATCCGCGGCCCTCCTTTTTCTGGTGTCCCAGCCTGATCGGCCCCAGGCGTGAAGACCTACCTACCAAATCCTTTTCTTTAATTTAGTAAAATTCTAATAACCTTGTGTGCAAAGTAAAACTAATCTATGTATTTTATGTTGCAGATTCCTGAACCTATGTGTATTTGTGAACTAAAAATAACAACTATTTGTGACTAACAAAACTAACATACAGCCTGGGAAACAGATTACAAAACAAACAGAATATGAGGCGTCATGACATTTAGTCAAGCCTGCGAAAGCAAATAAGAAAGAAAGAAAGAAAGACTCGACTCAATCTACGCCACAGTCTAATATATAGGTTATTGGGAGACAGTCGTGACACTCCGTCACTTTAGCTGTCCGCCGGAACCACCGTGCGACTCCAGTCACGCAAGGAAAAGCGGCTTGGAGCGCTAGTGTGGGCACACTTGCGTTTATAGTGGTTGGCGTCCGAGTTGACGACACAATCACAGGTGATCGCAACTATCAGCGCAACACTAACACAGCTGACAATAATGCCATTGACTATACAATGCTGATAACAATCAAAATTGTCAAATTAAATCCCAATCAAGTGATAAAGGCCGACAAATATTTCAGAATTAATTTGTTGCCGCTCATTGGAGTAACATTTTAAAGTTCCCGCCCATGGTGGAAACGGTCGCGACTCTAGTCATGCCGGTTCCATCCGCTTGAAGCGCTAGTTGTCTGCGGACAAACATGCAGCGTCGATACAAGTGTCACGACTGTCTCCCAATAACCTATTAGACTGTGATCTGCGCCATGACCCGCCGCGCATCCACACAGAGCAGACGATAACTGTCACTGGCTACTTCGATAGCCTCACTAGGCACCGTTTGGACGTGCCATAAATGTGAGCAATAAAAATGGACGATGTTTTGCTCTTGAAAGACGAAAGTTGGTTTTTAATTGCAACTTTGGTTTTTGACATTTTGTTTAGTATATTTTGGAATAATTAAGCGTGTTTTTAATTAAATTATTTAGAAATTCAAGGTCAGACTTATAATTCACGCATAATCCACGCACTTTTTCCCGGTCACCTAATCTCACGCATAATTCACGCATTTCAAGGATTTCCCGGTTGGTGGCCACCCTGGTTAGGCATAGAGTAGGTACTGTATAGTAAAACTATTTCTTGCCTACCGTGATATAATACGCGAAATACAATTTGTTATTTAAAAAATATGTAAAAAAAAACATGGAAATCTATATTTTTATGGACTAATAACAATAAAAAGAGGTTTTTATGACGTAATTAAAATAACCAGGAATCGCCCACTGGTCGAAATTCAACCAATAGTTCAGTTGGTCATAAACCAATTAGTTTAAAATGTTTATTACGGAAACATCTGTTCTTCCTCTGATTTGCTAGCAATTGTTAATACCAACAGCTGTCTAATGATTCGGTCAATTACCCTTCTCCTATTAAGATTAACATTGAAACTTTGAAAGCTTGTAGTATAGGGTTATAGGGCTCAGCCGGGGCCTACGAAAAATAACGGGCCTGCATGCATACATGTTTGGTCACATGACCGGATGCGGCCAAATTTCAGCTGTCAACTCCATTTAAAAGCATTGCAATAGCGTGACTTCGCTATAGTTTTTGCGTGTACTTTTAAATGTAGTTCAATGAAGTCTTAATTGTTGCATATCATTCTAATCGTCATTAAATTGCGAACTGAACGATACTAATAACGTTATGCTTTGCAAAACTTAAAACACATTCTTTAGGTAAAACAAAAATTTCAATTTATACCACTGTAGGGTGTATTGTCTTTTACTTTCTCCCCCTATACCATAGTATATGGAGAAAGTATTGTTTTCGTCAAAATTTTCTAATTTGAGTTGTTTGTGGATTTATGCATTTTGGTGCCCCCTGAGTCCTAAAAAGTGGTTTTCAGAGTGATGTCTGTGTGTGTGTGTGTGTGTGTCCGTGTGTCTGGATGTAAACAGAGCTAGAGAATGACCCCATTTTACGATTGGTGAAACTTGGTATGTAGGTCCAAACTCACAATAATTCCAGGCGTTTTTTTCATTTTTTTGAATTTTTGTTTTTTAAGGGTTGTTTACCCCCAAAAACCCTCAAAAATCGTCAAAAATCAAAATTTCTCAAAAACGGCTCTAACGATTTTGATTAAAATTTTATGGTTTATTAAGCTTAAAATGGTGAATAAAATGACACCACCCGCATCTCCAAGAAAATGCGCGTTCAAAAGTTATGGAGTAAAAAGTGTTTAAAAAATCAATTTTTTGGATTTTCAAAATAGCTGTTGTCTTGAAATAAATTTTACTTATCACCATTAAATCAAGTTCAAAAAACTAAATAATCCAGTATTTTAAATTATTGCTCTACGTAAAGTGGTTGCGGAGAAAATTCAATTTTTCGTTTAGCGGTAAACGCAGTACGTTGTTAAAAGTCACAGACGCGCGTAGGGTCAAACAAGCGCTGCTCGGCTGGTAGCTATCCGACTGAGTCATCAAGACATTAATATTTGAAGCTTTTAACACCTTTTTTTTATATTGTTGGGAGAAAGTATGTGTCAGTTAACTGATACCGTTTATTTTGTAAATAGTTTTCTTCTGATGTTTCCAAAGATATTTCTGGAAATAAGACATAGAATAAACGTATTAAATTAGTAGATTGCCGATTAGTCTTTTTATTTTCGTTAAAAAGAAGTTAAATTTTATATTTTACCTTCTAAAAAATCATCATTAGCAATGAAATATAATTTTATGTCAACAGCTGATAAGTGTAAACAAAACTATAAATTCAATACAATTGTTCACTTTATATCGTAATAAATTTCTAAGAATATTTTTGAATTTTGCAGTTATGGTATATTCTTATTTTATTTAAATTAGAATATAAAAGTCTTGTCGAATAACCTATTATCTAATTCCTAAGAGATGGAAAATAAGTGAGGGATGTCACGTTTTCACAATGTTTTCTTAAGGAATTTTGTGCTGCAGATCGGCCGCATTTAGTCACGTGACTTTGGTGGTGGGGGGAAGTATACAGGCTTGTTAGATAACATAGGCCCCGGCCAATGAATACAACCCCGGCTCAGCCCTGGAAGCCGGTGTGAATTAATGGGATTCTGCTCATCTACAGGCAACTAAGTACCTTTCATAGTGGAATGCGCGAATTTCTCCTTCTGTGCACACAAGCTGAGAAAAAAAGGAGGAAATGAAACAAGCTTGCCTATTAATATATAGTTTATGGAAGTTCTCATGATGATTAAAATAGACACATCCAGTCCAAAAGAAAATGGATTTTTTTAAATTTATATATTTGGCTTCATGGCATAAAAAACTATATATCAATGAACGATCACCTGAGCGGCAAAAGTTGACAAATTTCACATAGCAAACAGTTAGTGGCAAAGTATATGTTAATAATACTAACGTAACAGAAACTAACTCTGAAATAAGGTTGAAATAAATAAAAAACGCATCCCAATAAATAGCCTACCCCTTTGTAGAGGGCCGGATTTACCGCATGGGCAACATGGGCACATGCCCAGGGCGGCAAATTTCAAGGGCGGCAAAATTTTGGAGAAATGAAAATTTATATCTGTATGCACGGCGCGTAGTCATCGTCATGGTCGCAGGCCACATAGCCGTATTGTGGTGAAACGGCAAAGGGCAGACTCACTGCAGTCTGCCTGCGCGGAAGCCACGGATGCGTGGACGAGCGTCTATTGCGGGCGGCAGACGATGTGCTAGTGGTGGGGAGCCGTATTCGTATTCCTCGCCGTCATCAGCCCGGTGGGACATACGGGAGACATTCGGAGCAGCTTAATGACGTCGCTTCACTGCGTGACGGCTATGATGCTGACGTCATAACGTTCTATATTTTGCTGCTACTCGGCTAGTCTCGCTTGCCCTCTTTCTTTCTTTGTTTTTGAGTATTGAGGAATCGTTGTTAGTGTAGTAAGATCTGGATAAAGATGAACAAATAAGTAAAACCTAAGCCTAAAAATCTTAAAAGCATTTTATTTACTAATAAATTATACCGGTATCCATGTGTAAGATTATAAATAGATACAGTATTCTTATAGTAGTACATAATCCTTAACAATTTTTGGATTGACACTCTTTAAATGTAGTGTTAAGTTAAATTGGGTGTGTGATAGATTGGTGTAGGATTCTGCAATCCAAACCTTGCACCTAAGTTTTGGTTCCCAAAAAACTTAACCAAATTTAAACTTTACTACCGGTAATTACTGTAAATACATCTTACCGAATCCGACTAGGATTCGTTTATGGGAAATTAAGGAATAGGATGTTAAGACAGTTAAACTTGGTTGCATAAAATTACGTTTCATACTAACCAAAAATATAGCCTAGCTAGGTCTAAAACGTTGAACGCTTTGAATCTTTTCTATTCAAACGAAAGCAGGCCCAAGTTTATGTAAGCTAGGCCTGATAAAAACAAAACAAAAAAATACCTATAACAAAAATAAACATTTTTATTTTGTAAAAGAGTTTTCAAATTCTCCTTGAAAAGAGGACTATGATAGAATCCATCCATTTCCATTCATCATCATCTAATCCTATAGAGGTTAGGCCTAGTGTAAACAATATTATTCAGTTGTTGCAGACGACAACTCTGAAATCAAGCGTAGGCTATTGAGCACTAGATTCAGATTGTTCGTAGCGATAACCAAGGAACTAATTCAATGACGTCATAGTTTGCTCCTAATGTCTCCCGTATGCCCCACCGGTCATCAGCCACGGCTATCTCTAGTACATAGTAGAGTACTAGAGATGGCCGTGCATCAGCCTATCCCGCCAAGTCGCCATTTCGCTTCCGCTTGGGCGGTCAGTGTACAAACGTCATTCGTCAGTGTTGTGTGGCGTTGTTAATGTCGCATTAGAACTGACAGCCTGTACGAGTACGCTTGCGGCTTGCTTGTTATGCAGTAGTGCGTGTGCGGCTGTGTGTTGTTGATTTGCTCATAACTCTTTAATGTTGTGTTTCGTGTGAGATTTCATTTAAATTTGATATACGCAATAATTTTCGTTATATTTTTAAAACATATGCCTAATGGATGAGCGAAAAAGACTTAGTGGCGCGGAATAAAGGAAATTAGCTGAAGTGAAGAAGAAGAAGAAAAATGAGGTGCTTGTCCAAACTTTAAAGTTAGATTCCTTCTTTAAAAAAAGCAATGTCGCCGTAATGTGGCTCCTTGGAGGGTACAAAGGGAGCCGGAAGGGGGGGGTGAAGGGGCGGCAGATTATTATATGCCCATGGGCGAAGAAAACGTAAATCCGGCCCTGCCTTTGTACAGTAAGGAGTGAAATAATTCTAAGCCATCTAGTTGTTTACTACTTCCAAGAGTTAATAAAATGAATAATAACATAATGCAAACTTAAGTATCAATATATTAATATATTGTGTGGGTTGGGTCTTACAACATTATTGACATGTCTTTTGTTTTTGAAAAATTTTTAAAAGTTATGTTGCCTTATCCTTATTTTCTGTTTATTTCCACACACGCATATAAGTGTAGACTACTCCTAGAGTACTATACAGTATAATCATTGATTATACACTAACGCAAATGGACTTCTCATCCAATGCTTTCGTTTCATACCGGAGTTTTTGGATGGTGCATGTTCACCGCGGCAGAAACGCTGCAACGATGTTATAAATTATTCAGCTGATATTAGAGGGTTTCAAAAACATTTTTTTACAAGAAAAAAAGAAAATCCTCAATCATAAATTTTTTATTTGTGGTGAAGAAGAGACGAAGTACTGATTTACCTATCATAATATGATGTCACATTTATTTCATGTTCGCCGCGAAAGATAGCCTCAAAGTAGGCTAAATTGGTTTCAAACAAGGCTATGCGTTTGATATGACTTATTCAAGAGAATGAAGGATTTAATTCAAACTCATTTCTTCTTAATGTAACTATTGTATTTAGTATATTATTAAATACTATATACTGTACAATAGTAATAAATAAAAATACTATATAGGTTTCTCGACCACCGATTACTTTCAATAAGCCGGGCTTTAAAGGAGAAGATAGACCCTCGTCACTTCTGCATCACTGCGTGCAGAACCTTTTGGTAATTTATGGTCGCTGCGCTCAGGATACAAATTTACTCGCGGCGCTCAGGAGACGCGGCGCTGGGCATACACCACGCTTTTGTGGGCGTCAAATGAAAAACTAACATGATCCCGGGTTAGGTCACATGCCTATACATGATACAAAGGCTTTTAATATTAAATCCCCGCTTTTACCCAATTATTAGTAACTTATGACTTAATTTATAACAAATATACTCATAACAAATATTCTCAGACATATGATTGTTGGCATTTGTATCAGGACGTTTATAAAATGATTCACAATTCTCTTGGTAAAGTATGGTTGATTGAGTATCTGAAAATTGATTTTAATAATTAATATTCTTATATAAATTCTTTAATAATTAGAATTTAACTATTTATAATCTCTATGATTGTAAATAAAGTACGTCTCTCTCTCTCTCTCTCTCTCTCTCTCTCTCTCTCTCTCTTGGTAAAGTATGGTTGATTGAGTATCTGAAAATTGATTTTATCTTAAAGTGTCGTCATTTCTGTATACTGCATTACAAATAAATTTAAAATTCACCAAGTATTTAAAAACTTACATTTGATGAGTGAAAGAAACAGCCGAGAATGTGGCTGCTTGGGAATTTCACTCTCAAAGCTTCCTGGAGGGATCTTTCGAAATCACTTAAAACAACTTGCGGGTTGAGTGCTGGTGCAATATGTTGGATAAAGTCAAAGACTAGTTCATACGCCTCCTTCCTCTTCTTCTCCATTAGGACAAAAAATATTGGGTAAAAAGACCCAGATATTGGGGCCCGGGTAGGCCGCAGTGTCGCCCGCGGCCAGGACCCCGGGGCTGATACACATAATCAGCCCCCAGTACAGTTTACAGTACACTGTTATTATTTATGTTATTAATTAATAATTAATTAAAAAAGAACTATTTTAATTTATTAAACTAAATTGGAATGAACATAATAGTTCAAAGCTATAAAAATATGAATGTGATTATAAATAAAAAATAATAATATAACTAAACTAAGATTTCGTGTTTAAATTTAAAAACTGATAGGTGCAGATTTTATGAACAAATTTGAATAGTCTTTCAATAAAATTAAAACAAATTGTGTCAGCTACACACCTCAAACGTAAAAAGGAATTTACACTTTACATCCATACAAAAGTAAAACAATAAAATATAAAATGACCAAACTAATAAAAATCTATATCTATAATATTGACCACAAAAAAGTTATGAATGGGAAATTTGCTGTTGTATCTTGCTAAGGATAGACTCAATGTCAGGACTTATAATCAGGGATAATTATACACATATAAACAAACATACGTCAAGACTCAAACTATTTCGACGGATCGCTCAATGGTCTTTACCGAACGAATACACAGCAAGTGGTCCAGTGTGAGTAATTAAAATTCTCTGTGGATATGACCAAATAAATTAACCCTCATTATCATTGCGTCTCGTAACTTGAAATAGTAGGCTACAAGGTAAATCTTGAACTTAAAATAATTCCAGTTTAGACGAGTAGGCTTACTGGACACAAAAACATTGTTTATTGATGTAGTGCTCTGAAAACGGGAGTACTAAAATAATACAAAATTAATTTAGCTAGGAAAGGTGCTGCTGCCTATTTGAATCCCTCAAACTATGTAGAAATGCCTTGTAACGCAGAACTGAGTTGACCAAAACAGCCGTCGGCATCACGTTGATCGGAAACGGGTTTTAAATTTTTCGTGGATTTAATTTTGTAATTCTTTTTTTGTGACTCGCGTACCACCGTTTGAGAAACACTGCGGAAGTTGAAATTTTGTACTCTGAATCTTTGCGTCCCAAATCGGTAATTGTTAAGGTTTTTATCCCGTTTAGATCTCCAGTTAATGGTCAATGTCGAGATAACCAGCAAACATCGAAAAGTACAGTTAAATGCTTATATATTTATTTATTTTTAACAGACGTATTAGTGGATCGTAACCAGTTACTTAGTGTACATAAATGGATTATTACTAGCCGACTTGTGTATGCGTGAATTACCACAAAGTAGAGGCTTTTTAAGCTGTTTAAACTGTCCGTAGCGGCCAGGATGAGGAGCGGTGGCGGCGGCAGACACCGTCGTGGCCGGCTCGAGGTCTATTGTTTGGTGCGCTGACTGTGCCAGAGGGAAGAAATAAACACTTGCCGCGCAGAGGGAACAAATATACACTTGGCTCCCAGAGGGAAGAAATAAACAAACTGTTTAGTGAATTATGTTATAGAGTGTTTATTTGTTCCCTCTGTAATTTTGTCCCTGAGTTTTCTCTAGACTAAGTCTACGTTTTTACTTTGGAGTGTACCAGAAGGAAGAAATAAACAGTTGCCTAGTAGAGGGAAGTAATATACACTTATAATTTTAGTGGAGGGAAGAAATAAACAGTGTGAAATAAGAGGGAAGAAATTACAAGGGAAGAAATAAACCCTCCCATTTGTTTGATTGTTTGAAAACAATAACCAGATGAGACCAACAAGGGAAGATGATATTTAAATTAATTATAGCCTGGCGTTACTATATTAAATTTTGGTGTTACTACTTGGTCATCTTGGGAAAGATGAGAAAGTGTAACTACAAAGAAGTTTAAAACCTAATTTTCATCTTTGAAAATTTTATTATTATAGTAAATGAAAGTTTTTATCAGTATGAAAAACAAAATTGGTTAATTTCGAGCAACCAATACACTAGTTAAAATAATTTGAATGTTCAAATGCATTTTGAAGGTTATTTGTGGGTTAAACATTTTTTGAACAATGTTATATAAAGTATACTTACATCAATGCCTGGAGGTGGGGGCATTGAAACTGTCGTCTGGATAGGAATAACTTGTAGGGTGGCTGGCTGCTGAAGACTAGTAACCACTGCAAAATATAAGTCCCTTATAGTCAGATATTTTATAACTTGTTTGCAGCTTTAAATGCTGAATGAATACCAAACAAGTTGTAAAGAATTGTTGTGGCTTAGATGAGGAATAGCTTTGTTACTGAAAAATAGCAGCTGATTCATTTGTCAGGATCATTAATGACCCAATAATCAAAGACAGTTGGGTGCTGATTCCAACCATCAAAAAGCTATTAACTTTCTTTCAAATCAAACCTATAGATTGTAAGGTGAGCTCTTTATCCACTCAGCTACACAGCCATAGATGACAATATTGCAGGGTGAAGAAGGGTAAGGGGGACACATTTGTTGCTCTCTTGTTGGAATTATTGCCTTCAAAAAAATTTAACAGAGCATAACTAGATCTTGTTATTGCTGAACCTTCGAATGGATCCAACCAACTAAACCACACACGATGTTTTAATACAGGACTAATTCATATTTATAAACATATACTTTTATTATAGTAAGGTTCACAAAAATAGTCTTATGCGCATTTTGACAGCTGTGAGCCCCCTCACCCTGTTCCGCCATGCAATGTTGTCATTTGTGGTTATGTTTACCATGTGTAATATAGAATAAAATTGTGTTTATAGATAGATTTGGCAACAATGCATTAATTCTCATCGGACTATTTTCGAGAACCTTACTATAATCAGTAATTTTGTAGAATAAAAAGGTTTACTTCTCAATGCGTTTCCATACAATCAACATGCCTTTTAATTTTTTATAATTAATTAACTCTAGTTTTCACAATTTAACACATTACCTTCAGACTTTTGTCCAACATAATCTTTTAATGAAATTAACCTCATTATTATATTAGACACCTTAGATTTGTGAAATAAACATATAGGCTACCTGGATTAAAAATTTTACTAAATTGGAAAACTTTTAAAAATAATTTGAGTTATTCCTATTAAGAATTGTTTTTTTGGTTGCATGATACATGTATCGTTTTATCTCCACACCGGTCATTGAATTATTACTTTCATGATACAAAGCAGAGTTAGATTTTGTAGTCTGAATCCTCGACAAGCTTACCAACTCAACAAATTTTCCGTCTCACCTGTGGCCGTAGGTTGAATTGTGGAGACATTCAGGGTGACGGGCATTGAAGACACGGGTGAAAAGTCCAGAGTGGCCGTGGTCAAGATGGCCGTTGGAAGGGCAGCCGGAGCCGCCGAAACTGCCACCACTTGGACCTGAAGCATCGGACAAATGCGCATAACCATTTAAAATATAAATTTATGAGGAATGAGAGTAAATTTTGAAAGAATTGCATTTCTTTAAAATCTATTCCAATTTAGCTTGATGACTGTATTAAGGGAAAACACCAAACAACTTGAGAGTAAATGTAACATTATATTGAAGTCTGGCTTTGAACAAACCAAACATGACCACGCCACTGACTGGAGTGCCTTTTAGCGAATTTTCCTCAAGGGAATACACAATTTTATTATAGTAGTAGACACAGTAAGACCATGTCTAAACCCGGGACCATGATACTTTTTGGTTTTGAGGTTCCTAGAAGCCAAAAACAACATTTGTTCAAATTTTCATGTATGTATATATAGGCTATATATTTATATAAGTCCATTGACACGATAACTCTCGTACAGAACCTCCGATTTTGATGAAATTTGGTACAGAGGTGTAGCGTAGCGTTCATCAAGTTAAGTTTGAAAATCAGCATGGGGGGACCATATGAACAGGGTTTTATGGGGTTTCAAAAGGCTAAATAATGGGTTTTTGTTATTTTTTACCTCAATTTTAAAAAATTAAACAATTTTAACTTAAACCAATTAAAAGAGCTTGAAAAAACAAACAATTTAATATTTTGAATTCTTAACCTAGTTGATAACGGAGAAAATCCAAAAATACGTTTTCTATGTTATTCTTATGAAAAAATTTACAAATCCCTGTATCTCACTTAAGTATTTATTGACATAACTTGATAAAATTTGGTATATCCACTAGGTAGAGTAAAACTTATATTTGCTTACAACACCTTACAAACCTACATACTCACCCCCAGGGGTTTTAAGAAGGAAATAATAAATACCATAATTTGATACAATTTAGCATGTAGCTGCACTGGGAAGGAATTATTGTCTATTTGCTTACAACGCCCTCATGGCTGCAAACCTCCATCCTCATTCCCATGGTGTATATGGGAATAAAATACCAAATTTTATTGGAAATTCGCAGGTCTGCTGCGGGGATTTTTTACAAATCCTTCATCATATTGGATCATACCGCAAAGTTTGGACTAAAAACTTCTATTTGATAATTAGACTAATTTATATTTTAGCCTCAATTATTTTACCATTATCTGATATATTATGTTGTGAGTACAGACTGAAAAATATCACATTGAATTATTTGACTTACTGTTTGTATATTCTCTTGCTGTTGGTCAATAAGTGCTTTTTGTTGTAACTGGAATAGTTCTTGTTCCTCCCTCTGCTTTTCGGCCATAGCAGTCTAAAACACCAACAAACAGTTCTAAAACTCATAATATAACTTAATGTAACTATTCTTTTTCTTATTATAAAAGCCTACCATACTAGTTTGTACTTGATTAGAACTACATGCCTAAAACATTCCATTAGATTAAAACTATTTTAATACAAGGTGATCTAATTAGAGTCTAGACAAACTTTAGCAGCCCTTGTGACAGCCCAAAGGCTCAGAGTGGCTGTCAGATTACTTGATTTCAATTTATTCAAGTCTGTCATTGCTGCATATGTCCTGATATTGAATCAGAAACAATCTTTCAGGTTACAACTAGGGGTTCCAATATTTGTTGTTAAAATTATAAATAGCTGCCAGACACTGATTGGGATTTTGGGTGACTGGCGAATTATTCAAACAGGTTCTAACTATTCGGTTCAAAGTTAGAATATTATCTGAAATTTCTAATTGTATCGAATACCGTCCCCCAATATTCAATTCAAAATTATTCTAAGTTGGAATTCGAACACCCTTAGTTACAACCTGTTAATTTACACTGTCCTGTAACATACAAAATAGTCAGTGTTGGGGAAGCTACTTTTTAAAAGTAGCTAGCTACAGCTACAGCTACTTTTAAAAAAAAGTAGCTTAGCTACAGCTACATTTTCAAAAAAGTAGCTAGCTACAGCTACAATTAAAAAGTAGCTTGCTACAATTTAAGCTACTTTCGCAATCTGGTCATGTTTTTCTCTTGTGATGTATAACCACCCAATTTTCCCACTTAAAAGTAAAATTAAGTTTTTTTTAATATATGCCTATAGCTTTTTTTGTTGGTATTGTGTTTAGACATATTTTAATTTTAATATAATAGTTTGTGACTCTTATGGAGCCTAGATAATGTAAACAGAATAGTGGTATGAAAATATAATTTGTCAAATAAAAAGACTTACATCAAAGACGTAAACAACAATATTTATTAAGTTATCTTCAGAAGTTTATAAAATTTTTCTTAGACCGGCCACGGTAGGGTTAAGCTGGCGTATGCACACAAGAAGGACTAGCCTCTTCAGTCTTGTTGCTAATCTCGCTTTAGGCCTACTAATTGCCATGATGTCGACTACAGAAACAGAATATAAGTACGAAGCACTCTGTAAAGTATTAAGTACAAATTTACAGAGTTCGGGAAGTACGGTACCGTACCCTGATACGGTACAGTACCGTAAACGTTCACATCAACATTTAACATCAATCAAAGTGGTTGGTTGAGGTTATGTTGTTGAGTCATTATCGTTAAGCCAGTAGTAAAAATTGGCTATTTATTTGAACTCGTTGACGTCGCGTTATTTCTCATTTTTGTAAACATTCCTTTCCCTGAGCGATCCTGGCAGTGCGCAAGCATAGTGCAGCAGTTTAGTTTATATTCTAGAATATAGGCGCATAGTAGTAGAATACTACTAGCGCATCTAGTGGTCAGCAAACACGAAGAGAACCAGACTGGTGTAGTGGTGATTGTCATTTTGTGGTTATGGTACTCGATTGGAACGTCTGGCAATGGATTTAAAGTAATGTTGAATTCCTACGAGCGAAAAACATAACAGCTGACTAACCTCTCGTGTTTATTTGGAAGCCATGAATGATGAAATGTAAACACAATTATTATGTTTTATTGAAACCAAAGTAGCGGGTAAAGTAGCTAAATAATCCACTACAACTACTCTAAAAATGTAGCTCGCTACAGCTTCAAGCTACTTATTATCAAAAGTAGAGGAGCTACACTGACGCTACTAAAAACGTAGCGGCGCTACTCCCCAACACTGAAAATAGTACCAGAACAGAAATGTACTATTGTAAAATATTTGTAGACTACAAAAATTATTGAACTTCCTTGTTTAAAATTAGATGTGTAGCCAGTTAAGATGAAAAGTTTGACTGTTTTCAGGTTTCTTTTATGACATCCTCCAATATTTGTTATTGGCTTTTAGAGTATCTCGCCTAGGGTCTGGTCTTAATGTTAAGAGCTTGTACAGTCACAGAATATTAGAATATTTAGAAAAAAAAAAAAAAAAAACTAAAAAGAATCCTGCCTCTTTAATTAATTAGAGAATAATTTGAGCTGCCCAATAAGTTATTATTGAAATTTTGTAGCTCTATTAGGCCTAATATTTTTAGTGGTCCATTTTACAACCCACTTTAAATGGTTTTTAACAGTTTTTTAACCCACTTGCTGTAGTCTCAGCAGCTCCTCTTGTCTCATCATTTCTTGTTGCTCAAGCATCATCTTCTGCTGCAAGACTTTATGCTGCAGATCGTCCGACATCTATAAATAAATACACATATTCAATAACATCCTTTAGCTAAAAAACAGAACCATCCCATTTCTAATGAGACAGATGGTCACCTTACAGATGGGAATATGCTTTAAATTAGTACTCTGTCTTGAAAAGGAAAACCCAAGCCAACAGAAATGAAAAAAATGTTACAATAGACTTCAGAATAATGTGGTGTAATGATATTGCATCAACCATTTATAATCTATAGGCAAGCATGTTTCTTTTCCTCCTTTTTCCTCGGCTTGTGGGGAGAAATCCGTGCATACAGTTAGAAAAGTAGTATCCTGTATATGAGTAGAATTGCATTAAGATTCATATCAGCCCCTGGGGATATGTTCTACAGGCTTTCAAAGTTTCAAAGTTAATCTTATGGAAGAAGGACAATTTATTGGCTCATTAGACATCTGTTGGAAAAATAAATGCTAGCATAACAAGAAGAACAGATATTTTAGTAATAATAGATTTATAAACAAATTATGTCTCGATCAACTGAAATTTTGGTCGAATTTCGACCAGTAGGGGATTTATAGTAATTATAGATAGGTTTTGTTTCCATCAAAACCACATGTGTATAGTTTTCCACTAGTAAAGTAACTTAGGCAAACTAAACCTGTTCAGCGAAGAAAAATTAGGCCTAACTTTCCGTTATAGAGTTAGACATACAGATATATTCTTTATTTTAAAATTAAGGAGTTATTATCATTGTATGATATATTGGGATAGTATTCAACAACTTATTTACCATTTTTTCAATGACTGAGTGATTTTTATTAATATTAATAGTACCCTAACCAAAATGTTGTAAAGATGCAGGTAATTTATGTGTATTTAAAACCGTGTATGATCAGTTTCATTAACTATAAGCTTACTAATGGATGGATAGGCTAATCTTATTATTGCCCAGAGTCATACTCTAAGACTACATTACTCTAATGTTACAATAGACATTATATTGAACTATGGATCTTGTTAGCCATTCGGGCTATGGCTATTTCAATATTTTACTGTTCACTTTGTAAATAACCATTTTAAATTTTTGTTAATTTACTTCGCTTTGTAAATACCCAGGAATTCTCAAGTATTTATATGGGTGTACATTTCTATATAAAAGGTTAACATTAGAACTTAACATTAGGTTTTAACATTAGAAATCGGAAGAAAACTGTACAAAGTAGCCTACATTAAAAATATTTATTTCATTATATAACCCTCATTAACTTAATCACAGTTTGATATGATACATTTAATACAAATATTCAAGTAAGTTCATTTCAAAGTATTAATTAAAATTAAATATAATTGATGACATTGTCAAAAGAACCAGCTGATCTTAGTCGGTAACAAAGCCACACAAGGCATCAAACCCATTCATTCTACACTCATCCTTCATTCATTCACCTTAAAATACTCCCTGATAGCATCAGCGTCTTAAAAAAATGATTAAGTTTAAGTGAAGGTATATATAGTGCCGACACAGCTCCCCAGACATCTAATATATATTCAATCTCGATTTTTGGTCCATAAGCTGTGCAGCATGTTTCTTAAAATCAATGATGCTGTCTTGTGAATTCAGGGTTGCCAAATAAAGCACCCAAAAATAAGGGACGGGCGGGGTTTTGTAATCCAAACTTTCTGAATCGGTACTTCTGAACCCGATATAGTGCGGTTGAAAATTAAAAATGCTTCGATAATTCGCGTTTAAATTATCCTGCCAATAAGTGTTTAAATACTATTTAAGTGCTGTTTTGGGCGTTTCTAAAGTTTCCAAATACTAAGAATAAAATATTTTTTAATCCTTGGTAAAAAAATACCAACACTGGCACTCAATACTGAATAAAGGTATTTACTACTTATTTTATGTTATTTCAAAATCTTGTATTAATTATAGGCCTACTCAATATTAATGCTAATTTATCCAACAATCAACAATTTTCAAACAATGCCTATAAATGGTAAATGCAAAAATTATGGTAATTTTTTATGTTTGAATATTTTTCACTGTTCATATTTTAGGTTGGTTGTAGGCCTATTTTGAAAACTACGACACCAAGAGGTTAATTTTAAAACGATATATCACAACACAATCACACTAATCTATGTATGTAACTATAACACTTTAGCTACCTACTGGAAATGAGAGCCTGTTGTGATAAAAATGTCTTTGGCTTATCAACCCGGTGCGGCGGCGACGACTTGGCGAGGTCCGAGATGAGTTTGCCGTTCGTGCGGCGTGCAGACAGAGAGTTTGGCGAAACTTCGTTATCCGTCTCCACCGTTATTATCGATGTGGAAATTTGATATTGCGATTGAATTGTGCGATGAAAACCATCGAATCAACAACGATACTGAGATAAGAAATGTATCATAATATTAATCTAACCTAACAGTGTAACCGTAAACCTCCGTCACTTTTATTGACAGCGATGTTTATAACAACAAAATCAATGGTGTTTGGAAACATTTAAAACGCATATTCCCTCAATACAATAGCTAAAGAAATACCTTTCTGATTTGTATTTCGCAGCATTTGTGTGGTGTGACGCCATTTAAGATCTATAACGAAGTCTGCTTCTTCTCACAGTTTACATGCAGGTACACAATAAACTTGGTTAGTTTATTTTGTGTTGTTCTTTGTTACAGGTTACATTACAGTAGCTACAATTTTTACTTTTTTGTTGTTGTTATTTTCAGTTAGGCCTACTTGTTTGAATATATTTGTTCTATTGTCAAAAGGTTTGTTTAATTATAAGTTACTATTAGAACGAAACTAAATCAGGTGATAAAATCGCAATCGTATCGTGTAATTGTATCATCGATATGGTAGCAATTTCAATCGCAATATCGAAATTTCCACATCGATAATAATGGTGGAGACGGATAACGAAGTTTCGCCGAGAGTTTTTTCCGAGATTTAAACCACAAGAAGGTCCAGAAAAATTACTAATAAAACTCATAATACAATGATAAGGGTGGCAGACACATGCCGCAGCGATCGTTATGCATGATGAGCAAAACTTTTGTAATTTTGAGGTTAGATTCTAACTTGCATCATAACTAAATTTAAGTTATGTCCTTGGAGTAAATGGCTGATCGGCTGATTTCGGCCAAATACGGGACATTTACCGTCCCGGGTGACTTCTCTCCGGGACGCGGGACAAATTTACTAAATAAGGGACTGTCCCTTAAAATCCGGGACGTTTGGGAACCCTGTGTGAATTCCTTCCTTTAAATGAGCAAAACCACGGATTATACCTATAGGCTACAATGTTTTTCACATATCCCCCTCAAAAAAACTCGTTTGAAGTCAATTCAGGCATCTATTAGGCCACCTCGACTTTTCCGTTTTTCATCATTTTTAGATCAGCATAGAAAATTTGAAGTCATTGCACAACAAAGAAACAACCGTTTTCTAAGTCAGCGTAACAGAGCTAATTGAACCAACGAATTCACAGGTGCCCATAATATTTTTCTATCTTAAAAGCACAATATTTAATAAAAGACAATTTGATATTTACCTTAAATCTAACTATTATACATTTCATAACAATTAAAATTCTCTAACAATGTCCCATGACAGCAAACCTACTTACACATTCCCATGGTGTTAATGATGGGGAAAATACAAAATCTCAAATTCCTTTGGAAATTTGCTGAGTAAGCAGGTCAGCTGCGACAGAGGGTATTTGGGTACGGTACCATCCAGGCCAAGGTAAATTTTAACCGGCTGGGGTACTATTTAGGCCTCCTATGTAGCCTACATTAGAATTAGAGTGTAAATTCAATGCTAAGCCTATCTTTACCCTGGTAGCCTATGTATACAAACTTGAAACTTATTGATGGTGAAAATTCTGTGGTGGTAGACCACAGAACTTATAAATGTCCTTGGTGGATATAGCCTACTACAGACATAATTTTTCTGAATCAGAACTACTTGAGTCAAATAAAGTAAGCATAATGCAGAAATAAGCCTGCTTAATGCAGAATGGAGAAAAATGTTTTGAGGTTAACGATTGAAGGTTGCCGAATATTGGTTAAAAATAAAAATAACTTTACCATTTCACTCACCTTTTAATCTACTGCTACAAATTTTTTACGAGAAACTTCTGAAAAAATACTTAAAACTAATGAATTGATTATAATTACACTATATTTTACCATAAACTTTATCCTATATAGAGGACAAGAGAACTTGGATTGGGATTGGATTGTGATTGGATCAGTGTTGCCACCTCGTAACTATAGTTTTACCCTAAACAAGAGGAAAAATTACCCTAAATTACCCTAAACCTTTTTAAAATTACCCTAAAAATTATCCCAAAGCTTAATTGGTGCTTTAAAGTACCATAATACTGTTATAAAACACCTAAAACAAGAGAAAGGCAGTTAAATACATTAAATACTGCTCTAATAAATCAAAACAAATATAATAAAGTAATTAAAAAAAATATTGGCAAAATTTAAATGCATTTTTGTATGTAAGCCTACTACAATATAAACCTTTTCCGATTTTTAAATTTTTATCTTTATCACAATATTTCTAGTCTGTTCGCCTTATAAATGCCAAGGCTACGTGAAACAATTTAATTACACTTTAGTTCCATTAAAGTGTCTTCTTCTTTTTTAATGTAACTAAGGCTACATTATGATTATTTTTTTTAGTTTATCTTCCACTTTTATCATTATTATTTTTGGCTTAGTCACCATTGTTATATGCCTTCACAACTAATAATTTTTAAGATAAGTTTTACCTAAGGCATAGAAAAACTAACCAGTTGGTACCTTTTTCTATGCCAATGGATTTTGACAATGTCTGAAAGATTACCTCTCTCTGGTTTTACCTATTAATAATAAGGTTCATGCCGTTGTTGTGTATACTCCTAAAGGTTTTTTATGTGTTATTATCTTAAAATGTTTACAATGTTATTCACTTATGTTGTTATAACATAAGTTTTGTCATATTTTATTCTAGCTAAGATATCTTATTCATATTAAGATTACCTAGTTGTAATTTTTCAGTAACTTACAAATAATACTTATTATTTATTTTTTAAGGTTAACTGTAAAAGCATACTGGTGGGCTGTACTAACATTGTTCATATTTAAATTTAAAAAAAAATGATTATTTTGTTAGATTAGTACCGTTTATATTTCATGTTTCTCAACAGTTTTTCATGCTTTTCAGTAAAATGTTGACCATTTGCATCATTTGTAATTTTACCCTAAGATTACCCTAAATTTTCCATTACCCTAAAAATTACCCTAAGACCAGTAAATTACCCTAAAAAAGGGTAATTACCCTAAAAGTGGCAACACTGGATTGGATGGAAATGGAAATTGATTGGAATATTGGAATCGAACCGAACCGAGCACAACAACACTAAAAAAAACCAGTGGCAACCCAAGAAACAAATTAACTCAACTACTGAGTAAAGATGGCGTTATTCTATTAAATTCTATTTTTATTCTTTTTGTTTTGAACAAGCTGGACTTGCACGGGCACGCAACTCAACTGGATTTTGTTTTTCCTTCTTTTTGGTTTTTTCATCGTGGTGGCTGACCTTATATGGCAGTTTCTGGAATTGAAGATACAAAAATCGGTATTAGGTTACAGCATATGTTCAAATAATTACATATACTTAGGCTGTATCCTATACTCTTATACGAGCAATGTTTGCTTGTTTGCTTGTTTGCTTGCTTGCACAATTATTTCAAAAACGACTCCGACGATTTCCTTCAAATTTTGGAATAAACTTAGTTTTACCTTAAAAATACGATTGAGATGGGTCTCGCCCCCAGGGAAAATCTAATTTTGCTAAAAATTAAAGTTTAAAATTACAAAATTTTGACATTGCGCTTATGGGTTGCCATGTTGGCAACGAATTAACAACATATAAACAAGAAGTACATTCAGAACTTCAAAAAGAAATGTAACAGCTGTTTATGTACTGCATATTAAATGTCAATAAAGTTTATTCTGATATTTAAATTTACTAATATTTCACCGAGCAACGCTCGGTCCTCCTGGTACTGTTTGTAATTAGTTAAGTTAGTCCTCTTAAGCTTTACGATATATCTATTGGGATGGGTTATTGGAGAATTTAGGATTTTGGGATCAGGTAGGTTACACTAGGTCTAGGGATTTTCACGCCAGAGGTCCGTCAGGTGGCCTCCTAACCCGTTTACTATTGCTACCCTGCATATGGAAACAGCATCACGATGCATGACTCTTAGAGATTTCAAAAATTACAGAACTCAACGCTGAGGTATGTAATCTCTCTGAGGCGAAGAGACCACGTGTCGAAGTATCGTGATGCTGTCAACATGCTTCGCTGCTTCGCATGGGCGATTTTTGCAATTTGATGACCAACTGTATGACCCATAAAGTGTCCTTGCACTCGGGGAGCCACGTTACCTGAGTGAAAGACTGCGGCACCGTGATGAGGTTTTACAACGGGCCATTAACCGTAATCAGAACCTTCACTTTCAAAGAGTTAGGCTTGAACTGGGCCAAAAAGTTTTCCATATTTCGGTCCAGTGCTCTACAACAACCTCCCCGGTATACTCAAATCATATTCATTGCTAGGATTTTAATTTAAAAAAATGAAAGATGTATAATTAATGAGAGGAATTGTTGTAAATAAGTTTTCTCTTGTATTGTTATTGTTACTTTTACTAGATCATTGTTACTTGAGTTATCCAGAAAACCAGTTTGTAACTGGGGAACTACGCTTCAAAATAAAGGCATTTTTATTTATTTTATTTACTTTTATCATGTTTTATTTTTAGTTCTGCCACATAGTCTCTGATTAGTAGTTTGTTTTGGTCCTTGATTTCTATAACAATCCCTATTGCCTCTTTTGCTAGTTTGTCAGCTGCTTCATTTCCTTGGATGCCTAAATGTCCTGGTGTCAATTGGATGGTGATTTCCAGACTGTGTTCTATTAGATGGCGTTATTCACAATGTATAACGCCATCGTTACCATAGAGTGGTAATGCAATCATTGACTGTAAAATATTATACAATTTACAGTTGAAGTATTTTAACTAGAAGCAGTCAATATTAGGAGGAGTATCGGTGACGATGAACTTCTTTTGTTCGTGTTTCTAAATGTAAAATGTTGAAGTTCATGAGTTCAATTGTTACATAAACACCAGAGAAATATGCAAATCAATGACTTACGATGTACTGTTTAAGGAAAATGATAATTACATACAAAAATTAATGTTGCATCATGTTATACCTTTAAAACTTAAGTAATCAAAGTTGTAGGCCCACAAGATGGGGTACACTCACAGTCGAATTCTCATGAATCCTTCACTTGGCATGCCCTAACAACCAACTCTCTGTGAACTTTTCCAATACAACTTGCGCCTTAACGGATCAGGCCGAATGTTACGTGTAATGTTGGATTGTTAACGCCTGAGGAAGGTCTAATGTCACAAAGATTTGTTGAGTTGCGTCCGACTTGCCGTCAGTCAGTGTTGCCTCTTGATTGTGACCTACCATGAGTAAAACAAATTAATTCTTATAATTCAACTGTGAAAAGAAAATTGTCTGTTGTAAAAGTGTTCAGGCATTCAACATATCTATTTTTTTTATGTAAGGTAAAACAAACACATTTCAAGATTAAATAATGCCATTTAAACATTTTGTTCCCAATCAGAACTGTATTTACAGGGTGGTAAAAATAATTCACGGAACAAGTTTTCTTGTTTGCTAAACTTACTCTATCTTAAAATGAAATTACACATCTACATGTTTACACTCATGGTTTGGAACTTTTCCTACATTTAGCAGTTTCGAACACTCTTGAGGGATGATCCCTGAAATAATATGTTGCAATTTGTTCGGATGAAATTTTTGTACATCTTTGGATGGAACTAGATGGAACTTAAATCGTTGTAAAGCTATCAAATTAGATGCGTATCTTAGTTATGGTGTCGCAGTTATTTGTCAAAACGTGTTCTCTCGCAGTAAGCGAAGACAGTTTGGAAAACATAAAAACAAAATAAATTAGCAAATGGTTTAATCCATACATCCTACAACTAGGTTCCTACTGGACGAATCCTATACTATAATACGAGTAATGTCTGAAGGGATGTGTGTTCCACGATCTCGAAATTTAGCGAGTAGATTTTGCTTAAACTTTGCGTATAAAAGTGTTTTGGCCCAAAAATAAGGTAAGAAACCGCCTCAATCCCAGGAAAAATCTAATTTGGTCTAAATTTAAGTTTGAAAATCGTTATTTTTAACATTGGTCTTATGGGTTGCTATTTTGGAAACGAAATAAAAACTAAAAGTAAACAAAAACAAAGTAACTTTAATTTTAAGCATTCTTTTTGAAACAGCTGTTACCTGTGAAGAGGTATAGTTGGTTGTTGGTGGAAAATAAAATAAATAGATTTATTACCATGACACTGCAACAAAAATAAATAAAAAAAAAACAAAAAAAAACGAGCGAGGCTCGGTTAACGTGGTACTTGAAAGCACAGTATCTAGAATATATATTCTAGATTTCTTGCTTGAAAGTATTTTTCCCAGCTGGGATGAAGATGTACAAGGTGTACTAGAAATACGCTCCGATGTCCGTCCCGTACGAGAATTTTTACTCAATTTTTAAGTTATTACTTATTAGGTGACGCTTTTTATGATTCTTTTTTTAGGGAGAGGTGAGAAAAATGCATTACGCACACAGGTGGCAAGCCTGTAGTGTGGGGCTCCCCTAAAAAAAGGGGTTTACCCACTAAAAAACCTCCTCTACTCTTTATTTATTTATTTAAGATCTAATTGCCATGTAAATTGGGAAACGGACACTGCGCCAGCTCATCGTTATCGGTTGGGGTCATAAAAATGTCAAAATCCATCTCGCGGCGCCTGCGCCAGTTGCCAGGTAGACCCGCGTTGGGGTTGGGGGAGAGAGAGGACGACGCTGGGAGAGGAGTCGGATGGCCCAGTGTAATGCGTTTCTCAGAAGTACCCCTTGCCCGTGACTAAACAATATAGGGGAAGTTGACACAGATATGAGTCACGGAACCCGGGGCTAAGGTTTTGTGAATATTAGAGATTTGCAAGGATATGGATCACTTCCTTTTCAGCTTTTATGCGGCTGTATCCGGACAGGAAGTTGAATCCTAATTTTCTTAAATGTTACAGTGAATTGTACGGTATCTTATAATATACTTATTTCTAAAGCCCCGTTTACACGCTACGATATTTGCGCAAACCTCCCTTCCGATTTGCAAACTTCAGTACCTGCTGTGATCGCCATCATGGAGGAGGTGTTGTTGTGGTCGGTGTATGCTATTTGTTTAGCAAGAGTAGTGACCCTGAAAAGACGAAAACCGAGGAG
This sequence comes from Neoaliturus tenellus, assembly GCA_030545055.2. NCBI lineage: Eukaryota > Metazoa > Arthropoda > Insecta > Hemiptera > Cicadellidae > Neoaliturus > Neoaliturus tenellus. The sequence continues at coordinate 33,208,765 of CM061531.1, read as the reverse complement.
TAAATGGTGTAGGTCTTGGCTTCTAAAACGAAGAAAATTTTCCCACGCAAGGCTCGAGAATTGCGCGATGAACTGAATGATTGAAGAAATTACTTGAGGATGACTGAAGATTGCTATGTAGAACTTTTAAACTTAGTTAGAACTTTCTAAACTCTTAAAAATTCACGAGACTCGGCCATGTCACTTGGTAGGGTAAAACAGCGCACACTGAACTGATTCATGGGAACACTGATTTTAGGTTAAGGTTTGAGCAAAATGGCATGAACGACCGTTTACACATTCCAACCTGTTGCTCCAACCTTCCAACCTGATCGCAAGGTTGATGAAAATTTCCACAAACCTTCCAACCTCGCTCCAATCCAATCGTTTGCGCAAATCTGCCGTTTACACGCTACGATATCTGCGCAAACCTGGTTTGTGCAAACCAGGTTTGCGCAAATAAATTGGGGCGTGTAAACGGGGCTTAAAAGGGTTTCGTCTGTAACACCCATTTTTCTCTAGACCTAACTGACGAACATGAAACAATTGTTCATATACAGAAGGTTAGTTATGTGTTATTTTATTTTCATTTCAAAGTTTTTTTAATCCACCATTGAACTTTTAATAGGCCTAGACTCGTAATTGAAAACCAAGCTCCAAGCGGCAACGTGGAATCCCAAATACAGCTATTGTGCTCGACTGAGCAACGAAGCGTCGAAAATTCTTGGAACCAGATCTAGGCTGGGGGGTAGCGTTCTCCCGCCCCTCCTTCCCCTTCGACTCTCCGACCTCTCTCGAAAGCTGGCGCAGTGTCCGCACCACGAGGGTCCATAAACTTACCCTCGTCAAGTTTTTATAGAAGTTGGCGCACTGTCCTACAGCCATATAAATTGATTTTGAGGTTAGATCATATCAAATATACAATATAAACAATTTTAAATTTATAGTTAAAACTAACTTAATATAATAAAAAATCTTCATCTTCTTTCAAAAAAATCTTCAATTCTGTAATAGCAATTTTGTATCAGATCTTCTGTTAAAGTCTTTTTAAAAGTTTTATTGCTCTCAATTTCTCTGAGTTTTTCTGGCAGTTTATTATAAATTTTTACCATCATATAGCTTGGCCCCTTTAGGATTCTAACCTGGAATTTTTATCACATTACGTCAGGCTAGGCCTAAATTTGGCTAACGCCGGTGGGGCTCACTCCTTATCCAGCCACTCGATCAAGGGATCTTGGCCACTTCGCGGTTCAGATCGGGTTTCTTTTCCAGGAGGATGCCCCGGACGAACTGTGATAAACAATCCCAGTTGCCCTCATCCTCAAAGATCTTTTGGCAGACCGAGTCCACCGAAAATGCACCAAAAATTTGTGTGGCCTTCAGGCGGGACCCTTCCGAACGGGGACAGCGGAAGAATGTGTGTTCCGCATCGTCGGGAACGCCCGGGCAATAAATGCCGTCCGGTGAACCGGTCTTGCCCATCCGGTTCAGGTACGACCGAAAATACCCGTGAATTGTCAAGAATTGGCAGCCGTTCCACCCATGGTTGGACGAGCTTGATAAGTCACGCAGTCCATCGTCCTTGGGTGTCGTGCTCCCAGCTGTGTTGCCACTGCTGGAAGGTTCGGGAGCGCTCTTCTGTTCTTGCCGTGTCCCTGCCAATCTCGCCTTGTCTCTGATAAATTGCCTTCCTCTCTCCTGCCAAGAGCTTGACAGGGATAACTCCGGCGACCACCAGGACGGCAGGCTCGGACACTGTCCGGTATGCGGAACACACTCCGAGCGCCCTGCACACACCTGTACTACTCTTTACCGAGAGCGTCTGTCCACACCTCTGCTCCATAAAGAAGCACGAACTGAACCGCAGACATCAACAGACGTCTTCTGCTGGATCGTGGAACCCCGACATTGGCCATCAGCCTACTAAGGTAAGTGACTACCTTAGCGGCCTTGTCCGCCGTACGGAAGATCTGATCCCTCCAGCTTAACTTGGTGTCCACCATAATCCCGAAGTACTTAGCAGCACGAGTTGATTGGACCACCTCCCTTCCCACTCGGAACAGAACGACGGTGTCTATCCTCTTCTTCGTAAGGATCACAATCTCCGTCTTACGGAGAGCAAGCGAGAGACCGTGATCGGACATCCATGTTTTGACCAAACGCATGACTCGGTTCAACTTTAGTTGGGCCAGCTCAACGTTGCGTGCGACAATGAGAGCTGCTACATCATCGGCGTACCCAACCAAAGTGGTTTCCTCAGGCATCTCCGACCTCAGGAGGCTGTCATAGGCAACGTTCCAGAGATCCTGGCCGAGTATTGAATCATGCGCGGCACCAGAAGTGACTTCCATCGTCCAAGTTCTGTCCCTTGTGTCGTAAATAAGGCTTTGAGAGCGGAGATAATCGTCGATGAGTCGCAACAGATATGCTGGAACGCGAAAGGTGTTGCGAAGCGCATCCAACATATCGACCCACCTCGCCGAGTTAAAGACATTCTTGACATAAGCGTAACAAGAAGCACTACTCAGCGAGGGGAATGGTTGTGGCTCTCGGCTCTCTTCACAGCTCTCCATGGACTTCGGTGATAAAGTCAATCGTTGACCGTCCCTTTCTGAAGCCATACTGACGTGGGCATGAGTCCCCGGCAGCTTCCACGGCAGAGGTCAGGCGGGAACGGATCAGCTTCTCGAACAGCTTCCCAGCCGTGTCCAACATGTAGAAAGACCTGTGGGACGACGACAGCTCGGGATCACCTTTGCCCTTGCTGATCAGTACAAGTCTTGCGGTTTTCCATAGGGAGCCGTAAACACCCCTTCTACCAAACAGGCGTTGTACATTCTCAACAAGTCAGCATTAATTGAAAATACTTTCTTTAAAGCCTCATTGGCAATCCCGTCCGGGTCAGGAGCCTTGTTGCTCTTTAGGGAGAGAACGGAGGTTTCCATCTCCTCGAATGTGAAAAGTGGAACGTCATCTAACAGTCCAAAGTCAACCGACGTACATCCTAGGCCTAGCCTACAAATAAATACATACAAAGAATGATTTTAGCTAAGACCTCAAAACAAGCAAGTAACATAATAATAATTATGCTTACAATTTTAAAGGTTAATAGATTGTAGAGCGAAAAAAACAATACAATTTAAAATCCATGATTGCAAATTAATAAAAATCAAGTAATGTAAGTATTGTAGAATTACGCTTACTTAACACTTAATGCATATTTTGTTACCTGACACATAGGCTATATATATATATATCGTATGGCTCATTCAGCCAGCCACCATGGTTTAAGAATAATAAAAAAAAAAATTCTGCGGTGCAGAGCACCTGAGTCAGTATAAGTAAAAATCTAAACACTAAAATAAAAAAAAAAATAAAAATTAGATCTCTCTTTATAGAGCTAAATCTAGGGCTCTAAGCCATTGCAGCCCAGCTTCACTTGAGCTATGCAGACCGGCCAATCCTTCGGGGAAGGCACTCAGTGGGCACTCTTCGACTATGTGTTCCATAGTTTGATACTCTGCTCCGCAGTCGCATGACTGGTCTTGTGTCATTCCCCATTTGTGCTTCCAATAATTACATCTCCCCACTCCAGTGCGGAAACGATTGAGTATAGTCCACTGCTTCCGAGGAAGATTCATACCACCTACCGCTACGGTCGGGTCATCTATCAAGAAGTGGTTCCGACCTTGAAAAGCGTCCCAGGAGGAAGTCCAGTTTGTATGGATGGTGAAGTTCGAGTGCATCAACTGGGAGGCTGTTCGTAGAGGTGGTTTTCGGGACCTCAATCGGCCCGCATTCTGGGGTAGGTAATCATGGATGGGCAGCTGTGGAGCAGATAAGATCTTTGTGTATTCCCTAATGAGTGCATCCCTTCTTCTTATTTCAGGAGGAGCGATATTACACAGCACCGGGAGCCAGGGTACAGGAGTCACCATGAGTGTACCACTAATGGCTCTCATGGTCCTGTTTAGCTGGACGTCGATCTCTCTAACGTGCACACTATTTAACCACACGGGAGCACAGTACTCAGCAGTTGAATATACCAATGATAGAGCAGTTGTTCGCAGAACTTGTGCGTTAGCTCCCCATGTGGAGCCAGCAAGGTGATGGACAATGTTAGTCCTGGTTCTCACCTTAGCTGCCGTTTTTTGTAAGTGGCTTTTAAACGTGAGCGACCGATCTAAAGTGACTCCCAGATACTGTGGGTGGTCATTATGTTTCAACTCAACACCGTTGAATACGATTTTAAGCTTTTGGTTGGCCAGTCTATTATTCAAGTGGAAGCAAGCAACCTCAGTTTTTGTTGGGTTTGGATTTAGCTTCCAGGCTTCAAAATATTCACCGAGGGTCGTGAGGTCATTTGTTAGTGTTTCCTCAGCTTGTCGAAAATGCTGGTGTTGATATGCCAATGCAATATCATCTGCATATATAAACTTTAAGGACCGAGTTACAGGAATGTCGGCAGTATACACATTAAAGAGCAGTGGGGCGAGCACTGACCCTTGTGGTAGGCCATCCTTTAGTTGCTTAAACGTACTTTCTCTGCGTCCCAGATATACTTTTATCATCCTATTGGAGAGCATTGAGTTGAGGAGACGCAACAAGAAAGGGCAAGGAATAAGGTCGTAAAATTTAACTAGGAGGCCTTTTCTCCAGACGGTGTCATATGCTGCAGTCAGATCTAAGAAAGCCACAGAGGTTTTCAGTCTTCGCTCAAACCCATCCTCAATGAAAGATGTCAGAGCTAAAACCTGGTCACAACAGTTGCGACCAGGCCTAAATCCAGCTTGTTCGACAGGGATGCTGGCATTGAGAATAGGGAGGATTCTGTTATAAATCAACCTCTCTAGCAGCTTATAACAAACACTTAAAAGAGCTATAGGCCGATAACTTTCAGGCAGTTTTGGATCCTTTCCGGGCTTCAGGATAGCTATGATCTTGGATTTTCTAAATATCCCAGGCATGTCGCCGGTTTTCAGAGTGGTGTTAAAAACTTCCAGAAGCCACTGTCTAGCCTTGTTACCCGAGTGTTTTATAAACTCCGGGAAAATGTCATCCAAACCTGCTGCTTTGCCAATTGGCATCGCATCAATCGCCACTTCCAGCTCGTCGTAAGTGAAGGGTCTAGAGACTTCCAAGGGTGCTTGCCGACTCTCCTTTATCTCATTAAGCTTGAAATTAATTTTTCTGTCTGCAGACGTGCGCACAGGTTTTGAAAGTACGGAGAGGCGTTTTGCAATTTCACGAGGGCTAGGCTGTGAGGCATCGTGTTTTTCACTTGATTTACCAGTGGAGAGTTTCCTGAGCAGAGACCAAGCTTTCCGACTACTTTTGGTGAAGTTCAGGTTCTCGACAGTTTTCACCCACTTCTCTCTCCTGGAGTTGTCGAGAGAGTTAAGGAGTTGGTCAGCTACATCTCTGTCAGCAGTGTCTGTAAACTCACTGTAAAGATCTTCGCACTCTCTGCTCCATCCTGGAATGTATTCTTTTCTAAAACCTCTTGGGATTGTCGCCTTAGCGGAAGACAGGACAAGGCGAGTGAACCGATCATAGTTTTTTTATTTTAGAGGGGATGAACCTGATGCCGCTATCAAGCCTTGATGAGAAGGCCTCCCACTCAGCTTTATTAAAGTTCCACCTAGGCCGAGGAAAAGATCTTACGAGAGGAATTTGCATTCCTACTGATATTATTACAGGCCTGTGCTGAGAGTGGGGGAATGCACCAAGGACCATCCTGGAAGTAGGCACGGGTGTTGCTGATGGTTCACGGGAGCAAAAGCACAAGTCTGGAGAGTACCCACGACGCCATCGGGCTGAATGGAAGGTGTGTGGGTCCTTGGCATTATATACCAAGAAAAGGTTGTTATTTTCAGCCCAGCTTGAAAGACGAGTGCCGTTGTCATCATCGGACGAGTATCCCCACTGGGTATGATGACTGTTGAAGTCACCTACATATACCACAGGATGTTCAAAAGTTGGGAGAACTGTGTCTGACCACTGGGTGTTTGGTGGTTTGTATACATTTACAATAGTAGTCGCAGACACCTTAACAGCAACAACAAATGTGTTGTTATCACAACTTTTGTGGGAGACTGATACGTCGTCTATGTCCTGTCTAACGTACGTCGCCACTCCGTAGACCCTGTGACCTATTTCCTCCACAAGCTTATATCCTGGGATGTTGCCCCTCGCACTGTTTTCTAAGTCTTCTGCATGTGTTTCTTGCAGTGCGAGGACATCGACCTCATTTTCCAGCAGCACCTTGCTGATGCAGTCACTTTTAGATTTGCTCAGACCCTCTACGTTAAAATGACAAACATTTAAAACACAGCCTAAGTTTCTAAATTGGCCCTGGAAAGGGCCGTTTGGATTTTGTCTGGCAGCTGGCATAGCTGAGAGATCACTTTGTGTGACAGTTCAGCTGCCAAAGTTGTTGTTCGTTTAGCACCACCCGGGGAGTACGTGCAACTTTAATGGAATGCTGCGGACGCGAACAACATCACCCCCCACACATAGGCTACAATGGCACAACACATTCTAATTAGTTGTTCAATTTAAATCTTTCTCCCAAATAAATATTAGTTGTATCCCATAAATTAGTTAATTGCATAATTCCGTACGACAGCAATTCATTCCACATCAACATGCCTATCTTTTGGTATAATTTATAACTTAAACAAGTAAACATCAGTGTTGATCTATTTAATTTAACAAATAGGTCTGTCAAAATATCAATTAAATTTTATTTAATAACGTAACATAACGGCGAGCAGATATAAACAAGAAAAGGTTATGTTGTTTTCAGCATAGACAGCGACAACTCAGCTGCGATGGGGGAATATAAACTGATCATAGCAACTACATTAGTCAAATCATGTAGCCTAGACAACTAAAGTTCTGTCAAAATTTCCGGAAAATAAGCTATTTTAATACTTGAAAATAATTGCTCGACTATAGTTTATTACCTAGTTTAAAATACTTAAAATCTAACCTGAGAATTTCGTTGAAATCAAATTAGTAATAAAAAAAGCCTTTTGGGGGTCTAAAATTCGCCTAAGTGAAATTTAAAGTCGATCGTATAGAATTTTATACTCTATGTTCCATAGAGTAAAAATTCAATAATTGTTGTTGTGGTGTATTGGTGTATGGTGTAGTTCCACCGCATTTGTCCTAAATTTAATACATCCATCGTTAAAAACGATAAACGTATTTAAAATATAGTAAAACGAATAATATATCATTTTGTAATGCCTTATAAAATTTTATAGAGTGTAAATAATGTAGCCTATAGCAGTAAAGGATGACTACCGGTACATTTGGCAAGTTGATTTTACAACAAAAAGAATTATATACTCTTTTCGATTTTTCATTGTAACAAACACACTAAATTTTCAGCTAATATTGGTATATTTTTAGGTGATCAGACAAAACGGTATGCTATAACGTCTTTGCAAAATTACAGAAGTGCATTTTATTCCATGTACCAAATAATAACAAAACACGCAACAATGAATAGATCAGCAATTGAACCATTGAAATGTCTTCTCGATCAATCTGGTTAATTCGATGCCTAAATAAATCAAATAAAATTACATAAAAATAATAATATTACACTAAACCAAATTTCAGATTGAATGTTCAGATTACATTTAATTACTGTACATATTAAAAATATAATTAGGTTTAAGTTCAAATTAAATTAAATGAATATGAAGTCAGTTAAATGTCCATATTAAATAGCACAAATATATTAAATTAAATTATGAAGCTATAATTAAATGAGAGAGTTATATGATCATATATAGCTTAAATCATTTTTATTGTTTTGACAATGTAGGCCTACATACAAATTAGAAATATGGCTTTAAAAAGAAAGATATTTATAAAAGAACATAAAGTATTGACGTACAAAGTATTTTCCATTTGCATGAAACTAAATTGAGTTCAATATCATTCAATAGAAATAGAAGATAAATAAAATGTATAGAAAAGACGTTTGTTTGGGGGGAAACCCACTATAACCTATTGCAAACTTGTGTTTTCTTCCTTTGAAGAAAAGAATAATCAAAACTTTTCTCTTTATTTTCTTTGTTTCGGAAATTTCCGTTGTCTTCAATAGGAAATAGATTGCTTTAAAATACAGATTGTATATTTTACCCATTGTTGATGTTTTCCATTAATATAGTTCGAGGTGTACATGTTATAATTAAAATCTATTTGATGTTTTAAGCTGTTAAATAAATAGGAAAGGTGTTGTACAAAACTCATTAAGTTAAATTTAGAATATGTACCAGCATTAACTTTTGTTAGTTCAAACTGATGTAATATTTTCGTTCTAAATGGTTCCCCAAGTTTATTTAGGTAATCAAAATTAAACTTATTATTACATAATATAAACATATAAGATTTTTCAATCAGATCAGCTTAAAATTAGAACACATTTAGGTTAACTTGCCCGGACCAATGAAGATAATATTATTTAACTGCCTACTTACTAGAGTAACACCTAATAAATCAGGCGAAAATGATGATTAAAAATGAGCTATTGCCACATAAGATAGGGTACCACAGCTGCTAGGGTAGATCGAAACCAACAATGAGTGTTCAGCGTTGCCAATCCATGCATCAACCCTACCAGAACTAAAAACCTATTTCAAATATGAAATATTTTCTTTTCAATGAAGCTCGAGAACAACTGAACAAAGAATCTGAACAATTGGATGGAGTGCCAAGTATGACGCATATTGAGAAACTGGATATTGCTGGATATTGGATATTGTTGCTCTAGCACAATTTCTAAAATTTATTCATGTAATAAGAGAAAAATCCACTTCAGAGAGTACATTCGGGTGAAATGTGGGCTAACAGAACCCACGAATTACATAAAGCATCATTCATATAAAAGGCGAATCATACGTGAACAAGGTGGAAGGATAAGTGTATGCCATGCTGGTGGCACTTGTGGTATTTATAGTATTTTGCTTTGTTAAATTTTGGTACTTTTTTCATGTTTTTGGGTAATGGCCTGATAGTAAGGTTTATAACATTATTTTGAAATTTAAGGACGTTGCCATGTGTTTTAATTTAAATATGACAAATCCCTTCACATCTTAACAACTTTTTCATAGTACACTTTTATTATAACAATAACCAAAACTAATTTAAGAACATTACATACGGTATTTTTATAGACAGATTTTCAATAAGTGTGTCACTTTCCAATATTAGAATTTGTTTCAATAATCTTTCGACCGATAAAAATGTCATGACGGTCTTTATTTCCTTGTTTTTTTCCTTAATGTGTGGTAAATCCAGTATAATTATAAAAATTTAATTTTCCCCAACACATCAGCGTGACACTGAACCTACCTTTAACGTGAAGTAAATAACCAAATAATAAGAGGTAAGAAAACAAATTAGAAAAGTTTTTGAAATTTTAGAAAACTAGTCTTGTCCGAAAAATTACCAGGATTGAATCTGTATTCCAAGTATTTGGGAGTGTAATAGAATACTCATAATTATCGAAATAGAATACATTTTATATGGTATACACAATGAGCTTTATATAATAGGCCTACTGTGATAAATAAAAAACCAAGATTTAAATATTTAAACCAGCAAAAACATGAGTAAAATCGACTGATTCGAGCAATTTTAGAGAGGTAAAGTCAACATAAATGGATATTTGAATATACTTTCAACTAAATATAGACTTTTTATTGCTACAGGAATGTAACAAGATCATTCAACAATCGTTGTTATTGACAAATAATAGCCTACGAACGCGTTAAACTTTTGTCATATTGCAAAAAATATTCCTTTCCAAATTGTGTAATATTTTAAACTTATGACTGAGCAACACAGATATAGAAAGCTATTAGTGAGCTATATTGTTGTTGTTGTTGTTTTATTTTTTATTTTTTTTATTTGATTAGTTTTTTATATTCCTAAGCTAGTATTTTGGGCGGCTGGATTTAAAGTAGAACTAATGAGCATTATTGGGTTAAAGGTTTAATTATCCACCTACAAATTGTTAGAACATTGCTAGTACCTAAATATAAAATATTTAAATATGAATTATTCGTCAAATATTAGTTTTATCCATCTACAGTAACAAATAATCGAGTTTTTATTTTATTTAAGTAACCCTGAACGCCCAGATTAAATAAAATAAAATACAAGATGAATTACTCTTAAAAAAAGCCACACATAAACTAATTGTATATTGAAAGTTTAGAATAAAAAAGTTTTCGTAAAGCAAAGAGGAAAGCTTTACTTTTGTTTCAATACGACTCGTGTATGGAATAGGCTGTTCATGTACGTGCTTCCAATACTTGTGTGTTTGACAGCGTGAGAGACATGTTTTCAATGTAAACTTGAACAAATGTACACAATACGGTACTTAATTATGTTCAAACGTTAGTTGTCTGTTTTGTCAGCATTGATGACTTAGACAACTAAAACTTAAATGATAAAATTAATTACTAAAAAAGAATAATTACAGTAAAGTCGTAAAACTTTTTACAAATGTCATATGTAGATCTTGTTGTATTCAAATATTTTTATTAAACCATACACTTCATTATACACTCGTGCCATGACTGTTAGGAAAAGGATAATGTAAATAAAAATTCAGGTTTTATTGTAGTATAGATTAGTCTATAAACATTTAATCTTAAGTGAAAATTATTTAAAAATAAATGTTGTAAAGGTGATTTATGCAAAATATGCTGTATTCTTAATCTTATAAAAAACTAGCTGTTGCCCGTCACGGCTTCGCCCGTGATTGAATTTATTTTATAGGTAATAGAATCTTTTTAAAGAGCAATGAAATCTACTTCCTTAAGAATGACATTGAAACAATGAAGTAGTGTGAGTGGAGCTCTGAAGGAATTTCGCAAATCCTGTTCTTAGTGAGGAAAGGTTTCTTAAATAGAAAAGGCCGAGAGAGCCTATGAGCAAAAAGGAACGACCATATCAAATTTCAACCCTGTAGTAAGTTCAAATTTCAACAGTCAATATTGAAGTCATGTGGGGCGGAGCCCTAAAGAACATAAAACACTACATTTGCAAAACTGTTTCTTAGTCTTAGGGAACTTCAAAAACTATATTTACAAAACCATTTCGTAGTGAGCACCTGTTAGAAAAACGGAACATCCACGTTAAACTTATACCCCCTAGAATCTATGGTAATCTTGAGATTCTATGGGGTGGAGCCCTAAAGGAAATTTGCAAAATTATTTCTTAGTAAGTAACTATGAGCAAAGAGGAACATCCGATTCAAATTAAAAACCCCGGAGGCCCAAAAGTAATTTTGAAGTCATGTGGGGCGGAGCCCTAAAGAACTCCAAAAACTGTATTTGCAAAACCGTTTCTTAGTGAGTGCCCATGAGCAAAGAGAAAAGTCAATGCCGAATATCGACCCCGGAGGCCCTAAAGTAATTTAGAAGCCCTGTGGAGCGGAGCCCTAAAGAACTTCGAGAACTATATTTGCAAAACCGTTTCTTAAGGAGCATCCATGACCAAACCAAACGTCCATGGCAATTGTCAACCCCGGAGGCCCTAAAGTAATTCTGAAATCCAGTGAGGCGGAGCCCTAAAGTGCTTCAAAAACTATATTTTCAAAACAGTTTCTTAATAAGTATCTATAAGCATAGGGAATCGTCCATGTCAAATTTCAACGCGTAGGCTATACAGTAATTGTGAGCTTCTGTGGGGCGGAGCCCTAAAGGGGATGTTTAAAGCAATTATTTATTTATTTTTCAGCACCTAAGAAAAAAGAGATCACTCCAAATTTCAACCGTGCAGGTTTCTTAATTTGTATTTAAAATTGGCCATGCGGGTCACGTTATGAAATTTTGAAGGCCTGTGGGGCGGAGCCCTGAAGGAATTTTGTTCAATCATTTCTTAGTGAGCACCTAAGAGGCAAGATGAACCTGTGTTTAAAGTTTCAAGTAAATACGTTTGGTAGTTCCTGAGATTTCATGAGTCAGTCAGTTATCACTCCCCGTCAGGTTTAGCTTGGTCGCTAAGCTCACTCGCCGCAACTATCCTCTAGTTTTTTAATACCAATACCCCCTACTACAACCAATAATTTAAATGAGAACAGCTGTTTACAAAATTAATATTCCTTAATGTAATCATATGTTCCAATACAAAAATGTTTCTTCCATAAGAATAACATGTTAACTTTGAAGACGTGTGGGGCGGAGCCCTGTAGGAATTTTGCAAAATCGTTTCTTAGTGAGCACCTAGGAGGCAAGACGAACCTATTTTCAAAGTTTCAAGTAAATCCGTTTGGTAGTTCCTGAGATTTCGTGATGAGTCAGTGAGTGGGATTTCGCTTCATATATATATATATATATATATATATATATATATATATATATATATATATATATATAGAAGATATGTATTTCATTTATGCATTCTTAGCGCATTTTGTAAATTTTTTTGGGAGGGGCCCACGAAAAAGGTTGTGTTACTTTAGTAGTTGAATTACAACTTTTTAGTTTCCTACGGTGGTATATTTCTACGTTCCTGGTTTTTTATTATTAAAAAAAAAACAATAAATAAAGGTTTTTTATTTTATTAAAAATATAAATTGTTGTGCATGAAGATCGTAATTTATATCCTTGGTAACCATTAAAAAAGTCATTCAGAATTTGCAATGAGAAATTGGGGCAACGAATAAATTAGAGGCAATATTTACGGTTGTAAATACGGTTGTTATTTACTGGCTGTAGGCTACCACGTCGAGCACCTGGCACCGAGGAGCTGAAAACCTAACCGGACACTTGAACGTGGCTATTTTGAGCCAATCATTAAGATTACAGCCCTGCATGCCCTGGCTGTGGATTCTTAACAACAAACACTGCCAGACCAAAACAAATAGCAGATTTCGATACACCATGAAATGAATAAGGTAGTATTTGCTCCTTTCTACATAAAGTTATGGTAACAGAAATTAAGAAAATGATTTCGGTTTATAATCAATGTTGAAACGTTTAATAAACTTGTTTAAGACGCTGATGATATAGACTTTGGATACTAACATATCTTAAAGCCGTTAAGGGGGCGGTCTACCCCTGGCGCGCACCCAAATGCAAGGGGTTTTTTTATAATCGTGTTATCTTCTGCCAAATGAAGCCTAGAGCTATAAATAAGGTGTCATATTAAAGAAAAATAACGGTACTAATTTTCCTCTGTTACACTTTTGTAATTAGTTTATTAAAACCAATAGAAAATTTCAGTTAAAAATCTATAAAAACAGATGATTTTAGACAGTTATAGCTGAAATTAAAAATTTTATTTTAAAATTCTAAAAAGATAGCCGACTAGATCCTTTTTTCTACTTTAAAAAAAAGTTAACAGGCAATCTCTATCTTAAGCGGTTAGTTTTAAAACACGATCCCCGTAAACCTCTGCATTTACAAAACTAAAAACAGATGATTTTAGACAGTTATTACTGAAATTAGAAATTTTATTTAAAAATTCTGAAAAGATAGCCGACTAGATAACTTTTTCTACTTTTAGAAAAAGTTAACAGCCAATCTCTATCTTAATTGGTTAATTTTAAAACACGATCCCCGTAAACCTCTGCAGCCATCAAACTCGCCTAGCGCTACGGCCGCGAGGCGGCATTCGGCATTGTTGTTGTTTTGGCTGGGGTATACCGCCCCCTTAAGGAGATATCAGAAAATGGTTCTAAAGCATTAGGTTGTAATGCAATTAAATGTAAGAATATTTATTTAAGGACAGAAAAAAACAGAATCATTTACATCAATGAACAAATGAAATTGATCCCCACATGGACAAAAGACTGCGGGTGGGGAGTTTAATACAGTCCGTTAAAAGACACATTCAAAGGATTTGCACATATTGAATTCGTTGGCTAATGAAATAAAAAAATAAAATAAAAAAAACAGTCATTTTCGGAATGAAGTATTTTCCTATAAAACCATAAAAAAGTTGGAATACATAAATTATTACCTGCCTGTTTACAAATAGTTTTTTTCTTTTTAATAATCAAAATTGAAAGCATTATTAATATACAAATTAATTAAATTAAGTAAAACTTTTGCAGCTAAGTGATTTAGTGCTTTGTGATAGTTTTTCTCTTTTGAATAGAATTTTCATACCAAATCTACATTCTTTAATAACATTTTAATTTACACTAACACTATACAGAAATAATATGTTTCTTATAGCATAGCCTACGCGAATATTAACAAGTTTTGCTACAGGGAATACATAAAAATAAGTCCATTCCTTAAGATACCGACGCGCTCTGAGGTGCGTATTTTATGGCTGAAATTAACAATCTGTGTTGAATACTGTATGACTAAACGGTGAGTGTGATGAGTGTGATACTCCCTGACAGACGAGTAATGAATCACATGAGATGTAACCTTTTTAGTGACAAAAAGCTGACTCATTTGTCAGGAGCATAAATTTTTATAATGAACAAAGGCAGATGGGTTCAGTTTCAAACCATCAAAAAGCACTAACTTTTCTAAGAATTTAACCGATAACATTCTTAGAGATGGGCCAAATGAGTACTTTCGTGTAACAGTTACCTCGGTTGATGTTACTCTCTTGTACCTGTTACTTTTAATTATTACTTGTCGTGAGTACTCGACCAGACAGAGCTCCTGGATGCTTTTAATTTCAGAGCATCAGCATCAGTAACAGTACTCATTTCTACTTTTGATTGGAAAACGTTACTACTATGGACCCCCCCAGAGTGCGTTTTCTGACCTTTGCCCTTGGGGTTCGCCACCCGGCCTACCCCGCCCAGTCCTAGCATTCCCCCTCCCCTCCCCCTACCCTCATGCTACCCCGCCCGACCCTCCCGCCCTCGCCACCCGCGGGGCGCACTTTTGGACTTTGACCTCTGGGATTCTCCACCCGCCCGGTCCTAGTATTACCCCTCCCCTCCCCCTGCCATCATGCTGCCCCGCCCGACACTCACACCCCCCGCCCTCGCCCCCGCGACTGACTCTGAATAAAATTTATTTCTCTGACTGGGTTTCGAACCCGGGTCTCCTAGTTGGTAGGCAAGCGTCTTAACCACTGGTCCACGCCAGCATCTGTGTAGGAACGGATTTTAAAGTCTAATATGTCAAAGTAACTTTGAAAAGGGTTCTTGCTTTTCATGTATAAACCTAATATGATGCTAGTTTGTTAATTCTATGCTTTAGCGTAGTACTGTTTTTGTAGTTTATTAGAGAGTTAGTTTGCTCGATCGCTCCTAGGGTGCAGGGAGGGCGTCTTCTTGCGTTTCATCATGCTTTCATGTTAGTTCGTCCATTCTCTCCTACAAGCGCTGTCGGCGCATAACGTCATCATTTTTAGTTCGATCGTTTTCTCCTAGAGTGCAGGCCGTTCGTTTACGTCACTTTTTGCGCTAGTTCCTCCTTTCTCTCCCAGGAGCGCTCAAGTCGCTTGTGACGTCATGATTCAGGAGTGCCAACATGTAAATAATTTTAGAAAATGGTTTTGGAAAATATATTTTAAAATAATATTAGGAAATAATGTTGTAAAATATTTTTAGAAAATAATTTTGGAATTAAGTTTTAGATTGAAATATAAATTATTTTGTAGTTGTGCTTTATTAACCTTGTGAGACACAACTGTACTTTCATGAATAGACAAGCTTACTCTTTTCAACACGACCACCCAACCATATTTAGCAAATAAAATTTACTGTGTAATACTCTCTTTTGCACATACCTCCATGATTAGACAAGCTAATGTATACTTATTTGTAAAACACTTGTGAAATAATAAGACATTGAATGTATAACACAAACACTTTATTTACACACAGTTAAAACTATTTACAAATTATTTAGATCTATTTACAAAATTAAATAAATTCTATTCCAGTGCCGTCACCTCGGTACAGTAGAGACAGCTCTGTAGTGTAGCTCTTCAAGACGTCATCTGTGAGGACGGCGAGGAATCGCCGTGGAAGGTATACGTTCAAGAGAGTGTCATCCCCAGGTGATTGGAGTATGGCGCACACAGCTTCGCCGTAACGTGTTTGAGTCTTTGAAAAACGCTGAATCTTGTACGGGACATTCTGACGAAGATCTTGAAGCCGGGTAAATCGTGGAGCGTTACAATTGTTGAGACGTCCTTTCAGCTCTGCCATGATGTTGACGGTATCACTTTCACTGGTCGAATGGTAATATGGTGTTACTCCGCCGCCTTTTTACTGGTTATGATATTGAACAAGTTTCAACACGTTGTTCAGGGCACACATCATTTTAGACTTTCCATGAAACAAACAGAACACTGGTGAAGTTTCGAGGGTTTTCAAGGAAGGATAATTTTCCAAGTCCAACACCAGACTGTCAGTAAAACTTTCTCTAAGGTATTTCACTTTTTCCAAACCTTTCATGTACACTATGGAATTTCTAAAGAGAGGCTTCAAATGTCGGTTGAGAGCTTGAATAGTGATATCTCCGTCTTGCCAACCGATGCCGTGATAATTTTTGGTAATCCACGCACACTGTTTCTTGATTTTCGAATCCAGAGTAGCGTAAGGGTGGGGCGATCTTACAGTCCAGTGTTGTATAACTGTACCGTCGACCGAAGCGATAGCAAACTCTTTAATTATAAAATTATTACTAGAGTCTTTGAAACCTTGAAAGTCGACAAACAACTCCATGACCGACCCACAGCAATGGTGTACATCGAATGAAAGTTTGGTTCCTTCACCCTCGGAAACTCCCCACTCTGGAAACCCCCTCACCCTGGAAATCCCCACCACTCTTAACCAATTGGCGATTACAACATGTTACAAGTACATTTAGTACACATCAGGTATACAAATATCATACATGTGCTGAACACTATTAAAATAAACAATTTCTCTACTATGGAATCTATCGAACAAAATATCATTTTTCTCGAAACAAAAGTTCTTTGTATATTTAACACTGTCTAGTTGTAATCTACCGTGACGTTGCGGTACCTATCCACCTCTATGACGTTGCAAAATTCACCGAGTACGATACAGTTGACTGCTTCCGTGAGGGAGGTGGCAAACTTGATTTCTACACGTAGACTGCCTCTCTGGACCAAATTCCAGTGTGATCCTGTCGCTAAATCGGGTGTCAAATCAAAAACATATAGACAGTAGCCGTTAGGGTACATGTCTCTAGAAATCCCGTTTCCTTGGTTTCGGTTGTGGATCCCGCTACCTGAAAACAACGTGTTGTAGCAACATGTGTACAACTGCTGATTCGTGTAGTCGGGTTGTAACGCCTTGGCCGGTACTTGCTGTCCGTTAACATACAAAGCCAGAAAGTTTATGTTGTAATGGCTAAAGTTGAACGGATTGCGTTCAAAGCTTCCATTGTACGCGCTATTTCCGACCAACCCCACAACCACACGTTTCGGCAACTGGCCCAAGTAGACATTGTCGATGGTTTTTCCCAGGACGTCACTGGGAATGGTGAACGCCTTCACTTCTACCCGTGTGATTGGATACTTTGCCGTACATGATTCCAACATTTTTGAGTGTTCGATCAAGATCGTCGGGTTAATCTTTACTCTTCGCACCATCAGACTGGCTTCCATGATGTTGATCTTGAACTGTGACTTTGACATGAGACTGAAACTGTCACGGGACCTTACAAATTTAATTTTTAGTTCCACACCGTTCACTAGATACTTTCTTTGGTGGAAAACGTCTTCGTGTATGTAACCCATCATGTCAACGGGGCGGCTGTTGGCAAAGTATCTACGCCTTTCCTTCAACCCTTGGTTTTCATCTTCTGTTTTATCCATTTGACCGGCGGTATCGTCTTCCCAGAGTGCCATGTTAAGGTGTGTACTTTTCGCACCATCGTCGTAGTTTAAAAGTGTTTCGATGAAGGCGCGGTACGCATACGTGTTTCCATTTGCCGATACAAGTTTCTGGTTAAAGTACACTTCCACCTGACTAAACATGGAATGCAGGAAATAGTTTACGGGGCCGACTTTATCGCAGTTAGCGTCAAGCAGCTCATTGTCATCTTGCAATATTCTCGCTTTTACGCAAAGTAATGTTTGCGACAAGTCCAAATACTCGTCACCGTGACCGGGTACGACGAATTCGATGGGTGATTCGTCAGTGAGAGATGATAAAGGCTTGTATTGGACCCACTCACCCCGGTCGATGCTCGTTTGTGTAGGCGGTAGAGAAAACAAGTCCAATTCAGTTTTGAAACATTCAGATGACATATTGTGCACGTAGGCCATTATGAAAAAATATCAGCCGGGTGTTTCAGAGTCTTCTTTTTTGTTGCTTTCTTAACATCCGTCTTCTTTTTCTTTGTTGGTTTTTTCTTCTTGTTCGTTTTGTTTTCCTTCTTGCACGTCGGGTTTTTCTTCTTGGACGTTGGATTTTCCTTCCTGATGATGTTCACTGTACGAGGTTTCGGCACAGACTGAGCGATCGCAATTGAACTACCGGTAGATATAGGCATTGGAGCGCGGTCGCCGAAACCGAAAATCCCGCCGACACTGGACATGTTCACTCTGCGATGGCTCGGAACAGACTGACCCGTTCACCGCGTTAAATCTAAGATGCTGGAAGCCAGAAAACCACAGGATAAAAGTATTCAAATCGTTATTTTCGAGGGACATAAACATAGTTTATTTCATCAGAAGGAAATATTTTCGTTCTGAAACGATATTCGTCAGGGGTTTCCTGCTTTAAATCTATCAGTAGATACCCGTGAGATTCCGAGGTGGCATCAGCGAATGCTTCCTGAAGAAATCGAGTGTTCTCAGGGCATATTTGTTGTGCTAGATGGCGAATCTGCATCTTGTCACGTGGGTTCTTAAAACATACGATGTACTGCGCATTCAATGATATGTCTCGTTGCCCTCTTCCTTGGTGGAAAATGTTTTGAGTTATGTAGAACACGCTGATATTGCAATGATGGCACCCTCTTGTAAACAAATCTACCACTTTTTGGTCCGTATGATTCATCATGTCGTCGATGACAACTAGTTTAGGGTTACCGCAGTCTTCCAAATCTTCTATGTCTGGTAATCCTCGTTTGAACTGTACAGGTATTTTGATGTTTGAAGGTTCGCAAGCTCCATAATACCAAGAAATGGAGGAAAATATCGTATCACTCATCTCGTTCATATTCTCTATGAATTTCTTTACAAAATGTGTTTTACCAGCCATACTAGGACCACTTATGATGGCTGAAAAAGGATGTTTCCACCTCGGATCCATGATTGCGACTGAGGTTGATTATTGATTTTCAATATATATATATATATATATATATATATATATATATATATATATATGAGTTTTAACTCCTTTTGCTTTACATCCCACCATTATTTGTACTTTATATAGTATACATACTTCAGTCATGTAAATCATGTTGGATCAGGCAAACTTCCATTAAAATTTTTATCGTTTCTTCTTTCGCGCGGTCTTAAGGACCAATACTCTCAGTCACACTTTTTTCTAGCGACTTCTGATAAATACCCTGACCTTCTGGGGTACCAGTTCAGTTGAGTGGAATGTCCCGAGCGGTAAACATCAATTTAGAGCTCCTGCGAGTTATAATCAAGTTGAAACCTACACTTCGCCTAACCCTGTTACGTATAGCTGATGAAGGTTTAGTGACCGCCTTATGTGAGTGTTTTCTAAATATATTGAACGGCAATATCCCTATTTCTCTTGAAGTGAGGCGGAAACTCGAAAGGTACAAACATACTATAAGGTCCATAGCATATTCGAAAGGATCGTGGAAGTCCAAAAGAGCTCTTCTAGTTAAGCACTGTAACACACTAGTTCCTTTGGTTATCGACACGGCACTCAACTATTTCAACGATGAATCATGCAAAGAAGATGGTACTGATTTCACCCGAAGCCCTTCAACGTATGAATGAACAGCGGCAGAAAAATGAATCTTTAAGCATCTTGGAAAATGACATGAACAAGTTGCTGCATGCCACCGATCTCGACGATAGAACGAAATGGACGCAGTACCAACAAATGTTGCAACGAAGACAGCATTTTCATGACGAACTGCGTAAACCTGTGGAGATACCTATTTCATCTAGTGGTAACCACACATTGACCAACCATTTTAGAGAAGAAATCTTACGAACTATTCCGAAAGCATTCAAGACAAAAGGAGAACTGTTGTTTGATAGACTTTGTGAAAATGACCTAATTACGTGGGACCGTTATGGCACTGTGAGTATAAATGGAGCACCTATCCCCAGCTCAAACATTGTAGATTTGGTGTGTGACGTTGTAAGATGCAAGAAGACGTCGGCTGGCCCTGTTGGATGGGTGCAGTTTGGGAACGCTTTACGTGAAATTAACGTACCCCAAGAGTTTATTGGTAACCCTCAACGCAGACAGCAACCGCAACCAGTAGCGACTTTGTCGCCTAGGCCCGCCTTTCCTTCGCTTACAGCGCGTCGAAAGAAAACGATTACGCCAAAGATTGTAGAGAAGCAAAGGAGGTTGGTGACACGGAACTGGGCAAAGTTAAACCTGCAACAACCATGAAATTGGAAAAGTTATACTACGAGCCAACTAGCTCTACCTGTTTTACCGGAAGTGAACCACTAATAAGAAAGACCAAGAATACAATAGACCCTAAAATGACAATGGAATGGTTAATGTCCCAAGACCCTTACACCTTGCATAAACAAAAACGAAAAAACTTTGCTAGAAACCGATACATTGTAAATAATATTGATGACTTGTGGCAGGCCGACTTGGCCGTATTTAGAAACATAGCGAAATACAATGACGGTGTCGGCTATTTACTTGTGGTGATTGACGTGTTTTCAAAGTATGCCTGGTTGAGACCGTTGAAGAAAAAGACAGCCAAAGAAGTTATTGAAGCTTTTGAGTCGATTTTCAAAGTTGAAGGAAGAAAACCAAAAAGTATCCAGTGTGACAAGGGGCGAGAGTTTGTCTCGATTGCATCCAAAAGGTTCTTCACAAAACATGGAATCACTTTTTACACAACTCGTAATCCTGATACGAAAGCCGCTGTAGTAGAACGGTTTATAAAAACCATAAAGACAAGATTGTGGCGCTACTTTACCCATAAAAACACTTTTCGTTTTGTAGATGTTGTTCAGGATTTGGTTAGAGCTTACAACAATACCGTGCATTCGGCAATCAAAATGGCGCCAGCAAGTGTTAATGACAAAAACGTCCTCCAAGTGTGGCGAACGTTGTATTCACAGCAAGAAACTTACAAAACCCCAAAACTTAAAGTGGGTGATACTGTAAGGATATCAAAGGAAAAGAAACATTTCGCAAAGGGATACGAGAGCAACTGGACAAAGGAAATTTTCAAAGTCGTCCGTGTCATTAGACACCCAATTCCTGTATACGAGCTGCAAGATTTGGCTGGTGAAACAATAGACGGCATATTTTATGGTGAAGAACTTCAAAAAATAATTGTCCCAAAAGACAAATTTTATAAAATTGAGAAGATACTGGAGATGAAAGGCTCTGGTAAGACTCGAAAGTTGTTAGTAAAATGGGAGGGGTACCCGACCAAGTTCAATTCTTGGATCTCGGCTTCCAGCATCTTAGATTTAACGCGGTGAACGGGTCAGTCTGTTCCGAGCCATCGCAGAGTGAACATGTCCAGTGTCGGCGGGATTTTCGGTTTCGGCGACCGCGCTCCAATGCCTATATCTACCGGTAGTTCAATTGCGATCGCTCAGTCTGTGCCGAAACCTCGTACAGTGAACATCATCAGGAAGGAAAATCCAACGTCCAAGAAGAAAAACCCGAGGTGCAAGAAGGAAAACAAAACGAACAAGAAGAAAAAACCAACAAAGAAAAAGAAGACGGATGTTAAGAAAGCAACAAAAAAGAAGACTCTGAAACACCCGGCTGATATTTTTTCATAATGGCCTACGTGCACAATATGTCATCTGAATGTTCCAAAACTGAATTGGACTTGTTTTCTCTACCGCCTACACAAACGAGCATCGACCGGGGTGAGTGGGTCCAATACAAGCCTTTATCATCTCTCACTGACGAATCACCCATCGAATTCGTCGTACCCGGTCACGGTGACGAGTATTTGGACTTGTCGCAAACATTACTTTGCGTAAAAGCAAGAATATTGCAAGATGACAATGAGCTGCTTGACGCTAACTGCGATAAAGTCGGCCCCGTAAACTATTTCCTGCATTCCATGTTTGGTCAGGTGGAAGTGTACTTTAACCAGAAACTTGTATCGGCAAATGGAAACACGTATGCGTACCGCGCCTTCATCGAAACACTTTTAAACTACGACGATGGTGCGAAAAGTACACACCTTAACATGGCACTCTGGGAAGACGATACCGCCGGTCAAATGGATAAAACAGAAGATGAAAACCAAGGGTTGAAGGAAAGGCGTAGATACTTTGCCAACAGCCGCCCCGTTGACATGATGGGTTACATACACGAAGACGTTTTCCACCAAAGAAAGTATCTAGTGAACGGTGTGGAACTAAAAATTAAATTTGTAAGGTCCCGTGACAGTTTCAGTCTCATGTCAAAGTCACAGTTCAAGATCAACATCATGGAAGCCAGTCTGATGGTGCGAAGAGTAAAGATTAACCCGACGATCTTGATCGAACACTCAAAAATGTTGGAATCATGTACGGCAAAGTATCCAATCACACGGGTAGAAGTGAAGGCGTTCACCATTCCCAGTGACGTCCTGGGAAAAACCATCGACAATGTCTACTTGGGCCAGTTGCCGAAACGTGTGGTTGTGGGGTTGGTCGGAAATAGCGCGTACAATGGAAGCTTTGAACGCAATCCGTTCAACTTTAGCCATTACAACATAAACTTTCTGGCTTTGTATGTTAACGGACAGCAAGTACCGGCCAAGGCGTTACAACCCGACTACACGAATCAGCAGTTGTACACATGTTGCTACAACACGTTGTTTTCAGGTAGCGGGATCCACAACCGAAACCAAGGAAACGGGATTTCTAGAGACATGTACCCTAACGGCTACTGTCTATATGTTTTTGATTTGACACCCGATTTAGCGACAGGATCACACTGGAATTTGGTCCAGAGAGGCAGTCTATGTGTAGAAATCAAGTTTGCCACCTCCCTCACGGAAGCAGTCAACTGTATCGTACTCGGTGAATTTTGCAACGTCATAGAGGTGGATAGGTACCGCAACGTCACGGTAGATTACAACTAGACAGTGTTAAATATACAAAGAACTTTTGTTTCGAGAAAAATGATATTTTGTTCGATAGATTCCATAGTAGAGAAATTGTTTATTTTAATAGTGTTCAGCACATGTATGATATTTTGTATACCTGATGTGTACTAAATGTACTTGTAACATGTTGTAATCGCCAATTGGTTAAGAGTGGTGGGGATTTCCAGGGTGAGGGGGTTTCCAGAGTGGGGAGTTTCCGAGGGTGAAGGAACCAAACTTTCATTCGATGTACACCATTGCTGTGGGTCGGTCATGGAGTTGTTTGTCGACTTTCAAGGTTTCAAAGACTCTAGTAATAATTTTATAATTAAAGAGTTTGCTATCGCTTCGGTCGACGGTACAGTTATACAACACTGGACTGTAAGATCGCCCCACCCTTACGCTACTCTGGATTCGAAAATCAAGAAACAGTGTGCGTGGATTACCAAAAATTATCACGGCATCGGTTGGCAAGACGGAGATATCACCATTCAAGCTCTCAACCGACATTTGAAGCCTCTCTTTAGAAATTCCATAGTGTACATGAAAGGTTTGGAAAAAGTGAAATACCTTAGAGAAAGTTTTACTGACAGTCTGGTGTTGGACTTGGAAAATTATCCTTCCTTGAAAACCCTCGAAACTTCACCAGTGTTCTGTTTGTTTCATGGAAAGTCTAAAATGATGTGTGCCCTGAACAACGTGTTGAAACTTGTTCAATATCATAACCAGTAAAAAGGCGGCGGAGTAACACCATATTACCATTCGACCAGTGAAAGTGATACCGTCAACATCATGGCAGAGCTGAAAGGACGTCTCAACAATTGTAACGCTCCACTATTTACCCGGCTTCAA
Organism: Neoaliturus tenellus; assembly: GCA_030545055.2. NCBI lineage: Eukaryota > Metazoa > Arthropoda > Insecta > Hemiptera > Cicadellidae > Neoaliturus > Neoaliturus tenellus. Next base: position 33,184,709 of record CM061531.1, on the reverse strand, counting down.
GATCTTCGTCAGAATGTCCCGTACAAGATTCAGCGTTTTTCAAAGACTCAAACACGTTACGGCGAAGCTGTGTGCGCCATACTCCAATCACCTGGGGATGACACTCTCTTGAACGTATACCTTCCACGGCGATTCCTCGCCGTCCTCACAGATGACGTCTTGAAGAGCTACACTACAGAGCTGTCTCTACTGTACCGAGGTGACGGCACTGGAATAGAATTTATTTAATTTTGTAAATAGATCTAAATAATTTGTAAATAGTTTTAACTGTGTGTAAATAAAGTGTTTGTGTTATACATTCAATGTCTTATTATTTCACAAGTGTTTTACAAATAAGTATACATTAGCTTGTCTAATCATGGAGGTATGTGCAAAAGAGAGTATTACACAGTAAATTTTATTTGCTAAATATGGTTGGGTGGTCGTGTTGAAAAGAGTAAGCTTGTCTATTCATGAAAGTACAGTTGTGTCTCACAAGGTTAATAAAGCACAACTACAAAATAATTTATATTTCAATCTAAAACTTAATTCCAAATTATTTTCTAAAAATATTTTACAACATTATTTCCTAATATTATTTTAAAATATATTTTCCAAAACCATTTTCTAAAATTATTTACATGTTGGCACTCCTGAATCATGACGTCACAAGCGACTTGAGCGCTCCTGGGAGAGAAAGGAGGAACTAGCGCAAAAAGTGACGTAAACGAACGACCTGCACTCTAGGAGAAAACGATCGAACTAAAAATGATGACGTTATGCGCCGACAGCGCTTGTAGGAGAGAATGGACGAACTAAAATGAAAGCATGATGAAACGCAAGAAGACGCCCTCCCTGCACCCTAGGAGCGATCGAGCAAACTAACTCTCTAATAAACTACAAAAACAGTACTACGCTAAAGCATAGAATTAACAAACTAGCATCATATTAGGTTTATACATGAAAAGCAAGAACCCTTTTCAAAGTTACTTTGACATATTAGACTTTAAAATCCGTTCCTACACAGATGCTGGCGTGGACCAGTGGTTAAGACGCTTGCCTACCAACTAGGAGACCCGGGTTAGGAACCCAGTCAGAGAAATAAATTTTATTCAGAGTCAGTCGCGGGGGCGAGGGCGGGGGTGTGAGTGTCGGGCGGGGTAGCATGATGGCAGGGGGAGGGGAGGGGTAATACTAGGACCGGGCGGGTGGAGAATCCCAGAGGTCAAAGTCCAAAAGTGCGCCCCGCGGGTGGCGAGGGCGGGAGGGTCGGGCGGGGTAGCATGAGGGTAGGGGGAGGGGAGGGGGGTGTGCTAGGACAGGGCGGGGTAGGCCGGGTGGCGAACCCCAAGGGCAAAGGTCAGAAAACGCACTCTGGGGGGGTCCATAGTAGTAACGTTATTACTTTGAGTACAACAAGACTTGATGACATGTTACCTTTATCAACTTTGAGCTGAGATAATTTAAAAGAATTACTTGAATTACTTAAAACTAGAGTAAGTTAGTAGGCAAATCTTAACTGTCATTTCGTAAATTGTATGTACCTATTTATACACGTATTTTTTTTGCTCGGTATGTTACCATTATATGTTTCCTTCCAAATATAAGTTATTTATATATTTTTAGATTAAATGAGGGCATGGGATAACTTAATAAATTTTATTAAGTGCATTTACAAGTCAGAGCTTAACTTTTCGTTGCTTTATAACATCCATATGGCGACAAATATACATACTCATCACCATTGTGTTTTTTGGAGGGACGGGAGGGGGTAAGAACTAGAAATACTTTGGTATATCACTGTCACTAAGAATGGACAAGGTAAAATTTTCTTGCAACAGCCCCACGTCAGAAATAACTTAAAATATTATTTATGGGGAAATAAAAAAATAAAAAAGACACATTCTTAATTCCATTGGAAATTCATAGATCACCTGTGAGGGGGTATTTAGGAGTAATCTTAAAAGGGTTCTGATCAAGTTTTTTAATTGAATAAAAAATATGCAAGTTAAAGTTGGTTAAAAACTAATTTGGTTAGATTTAAATGCTTTAAACTGCACTGATGTTTAGTGGTAATATTCTGTGGGGGTAAATATTCAGTGAAGACAAATACAGGGTGATTCAGACCACCCGTCCACTATTAATAGCAGGAGAACGGTTTGAGATAAAATCATGAAATAAAGTTTTTTCCCACTAAATCGCATATGGGCTTTCCAATAAAAATATTTTCATCAATGCCAGTATACAGGGTGTTCCATAACTGGAGGTCACGGGTTCGAATCTTAAAATTTTATGAAATAAACATGCAAATTTTTTTACATAATTTTAAACGTATTAGTCAAAGGAGCATTTTCGTGAAAACAGAATGAATTTATCTTTTTCCGTTTCAAAATGGCGGCCATTTTTGTAAGAAAAATCAACATTTACGGAATACCCTGTAATTTTTTATTATTTGTCATAAATGACTCCTGATTCAATATCCTTATTTGAAATGAGCTAAGCTTTACAATGATATGTCACAAGACCACTTTTATTAAAAACTAAAAATTCCAAAATTTTATAATTTTGAAAATTTAAACTTAGACAAAACTCAAAAATTCTAAAAGTAAACATATGTCATATTGTATATCATCTTAAAGCTCTCATTGAACTGAGCAACTTTGTAATTTAAACTATTACCGTATCTCTTGTGGTTTTGTAGTAATAACATAAAAATGTCATTTTCCCATATGATTTGCATGTTAATTGTTCAGGGCTTTACCCGTGACCTCCAGTTTTGGAACATCCTGTATACTGGCATTGATGAAAATATTTTTATTGGAAAGTCCATATGCGATTTAGTGGGAAAAAACTTTATTTCATGATTTTATCTCAAACCGTTCTCCTGCTATAAATAGTGGACGGGTGGTCTGAATCACCCTGTATGTGATACATTGTTTTATTTTTCGTGCAATTAATTATTCCACTCAGGAATAGCATAGCAACATTTAAAATCGTTAAAATATTCAAACTGTGAGTTATAAAAATACAAAACACTTTTTCTATTTACACATTTCTCTTGAACGTATGATAGTCATTGAAGTTAAAACGTATTCAACACTAAACCAAGGTATGCTCATGTTACACGCAATTGCTGAATCCGGACAATGCCCGAAAGTTTTACCCAATCCAATGTGGATCATGTGAAAATACCCACATCGGGGAGTGAGCATTTTATTCAGGCATTGGCGAAGTTACAATACACAGACAGCGGAGTGGGTAATAGTAAGTGCGCAATTGCCGAAATAAACACGTTTTCCGGTGGTTGAGTAAAACCACGTACCCACAGTCCGACGTGAGGGTATATTTTATTGCCCACATCGCAGTAGCACTTTAATGTTACAAGTGATGGATAAATCCCTGATTGAAAATCCATGTAGCTTTGGGTTACTACATTTCGGAACGCATGGTTGATGATGAGTACTGTAGTAAAATGTACTGGGCGTCTATATTCAGCCCCCAAACCAGAAAACCTTTAGATAACGTGTAAAATGTGTAAAAGCATCAATGCTCCTGAGTCCCCGACGCTGCCATGGTTCACTAGGCGGCGTACTTTAACTTTAGAAATTAAACTTGTGTAAGAACAAGTACGGTATATTTATTGCCACTTTTAACATAAATTGCTTAATTGGGAGAAATGATCAAACCCAAAAATGGAAATAAATCAAAGTTATGTTGAAATTACTGAAGATAGTATATATTAACTTATAATGTGACCATTATTTTTCGCCACCCTTATATACCTTTTGTAGAATGATTTAATATTCCCTGAAAAGTCACAGTACTGAACGTGTCAACGGAAAGTAAATAACCACGCACGAGACGTGACTGGGTGAGTTGAATATAGATGTCAAACGTGGGAGAGCTTCAGAGAGATCTTGATATCAAGACTACGGAAAAGGATGATTTACAACAGTACTCATCGGTGTTGTATTAATATAATGAGTAGATTAGTTTGACAGGTAACACTATGCCATTTTTAATGGCAAGAAAATTTCATGAAAATATTCCAACCATTTTACAGGTGATTATACTGACAAAATTAGTGTAAATGTATTTTTCAACTAAAATTGTGTGCTTATTCCATAACGATCGTTATGGGAGAAAAACTCATGTGAAGTTCAATATTGTCTCGTCTAAAGAGAATATTTATTTGAACAGAAATGTCAAAGGAATATTCAGCATCTGTCTCATGTTTTTTAGTAATAAATAATAAAATATAAAACTTTCAACAACAAAATATTGTTTTGTGGGCATATTTCATGATTTAAACTTGTACCGCAACTGAGCTGCATTATGTATAAATGGATTATTTTTATCTCAAGAACATAATAAACTTAAACCATATCCACGAATTGTGGAGATAGTTAATATTATAGTGCTTTAATGTTTGATTTAACTGCAGTATTTACATATTATTTATTCATTTAATTAATTTTAATAATTACACTAGACTAATCCTCGAAAGCCTCATGTACAGCTTGTATATAAGAGAACTATGGGGTTTTAATAATACATATCTCAATAATTTTAGTATTTAGAAAAAAAACTTTCTCCCAAACGAGTAGCTCAAGTTTTACTCATACCAATTAAGAAGGTTTTTATCAAAAGTTGTACGTGAAGCAAAGCGTTGACTGAAACAACGGAGTGGTAGTCAGTGCCATGGCCGTTTGAATTGCCGAGCTATGGCGACCCCGCAACAAAAGACTCAATGCTTTATTTTCCCAATATGATCTAACTCTGTCGTTATCTAATGTTATCGGCCTCGCAGTTGACCCACAACTTCCCAACAGATGGATTGGTAGGGAAGGACCTACTTCAAGACCTTCCAGCTGGCATGACTTTTGGACTTTTATTTTGAGGCAAATCAATAATCTGGTATATGTGGAGAGTGATATTGGCCATCTCAGGGAACGAATAATCAACTGCGCGACAACCGTCCCTCAGACACACTGCCCCCCTTGAGGGAGGGGGGGTGAGTGTAGTGCCACTAACAGGGCTCACATTGAACTGTATAAATTGCTAAAAAAGTTTTAATATTCAACCTTTTTCTTCATGTATTATTTATATAATTATTTTACTTCATTAAAACATTTTGCCTAGAAAACCTGTAGTATTTTATAGGAATACAAACTAGAAAATTCCTAATTTTTCGGAGCGACGCCGCGACGTTACCAAAGAGACACCCTTACTTTTATTTCAATACGACTCGTGTGTGGAATAGGCTCTTCACATACGTGCTTCTAATACTTGATGTCTGCTGGACAGTGTGAAAGCCACAATATCAATTTTAACTTCGTCAAAAATCTTTAAAATTTTGGAATACATGTTTAAATTCTAGCTTTATGTTTTATCAACACTAGCGAACTACAGAATACTAGTAAATTGATAATTAAATATTATTGGATTTAGCGTTTGTATTGAGTTTCATAATCGACATTATACATTTTTTTAAGATTACCACAGCACAACTATGATTTAATTTTTAAACTGATATTTTTAAGAACCCGGAATGGGAAATAAAAAGCATGACTTATTAGAGTAGTGGCAAAATGAGAGAGCTGGCTCAGGTCAATGACCTCTGAGGAATGTTTGACGTCACATGACGTCATCAACGACATAACAGCATCACTTGCGTCATCATGACGTCATACCCATGACGGCATGACGACAAAAAGGGTGACGTCACCATTGATGACGTCACAGACGTAATTTAGGTCGAAGGCACGAAGGAAGACAATATTTTTTTATGCACTTTTGCGATTCTTCGAATTTTGCTCTGGAGCTAAATTTTACCACAAAAGTGCAAAAAATATTTTTATCGTAAACCTAACATATGTGATGCATAACACCACTCAGAGGTCAAAATTGGAACTTACCTTGGCCAGAACTCAGAAAAATAAAATTTTTCACTTACCCACCGCCACCGGGAAATCAGCAGTTTTACCGGTTGCACCCCACGAGCGGACATGGCTGGACGCGTACGGTACAACGGCCGGGCCGATACTGAGGCAAAACATAATGGTTCTTTGAATTATGTTTTGAATTTAGTGCACTACTAGATATTACTGCAGTGTTTAAATTATTGACTATATATAAAATATTCTTAACTAGGAACCAATTATGAGGTTTGATGACAGAACATAAAATAGTTTTCGACTAATTCAGTTAAAAAATTTTTCTTTAAATAAATTCTTTAACTTTTATAACGCAGTGATCAAATCACAAAGTTTCATTTTTTTATTATATTAGAAGATTTACTCTACTGATTTAAATGTGTACTTTGAACATTACTTTGTAATTATTTCCAATACTAATACAGTAGGTATTAACTATGAATATTTTATAAAGTAATGATGTCTTATTATGTTAAATGATTGCAAACAGTAATCACTATTGTATCCAAGGGCCTAGATAGTGTACAATTTTCAGATAATTTGAAATTATAGTCCCACAGTATATGTCTTCCTAATTTTGCTTACCTAACAGTTGTTGACAGAGTAAATGGGTGACCAGTGAAATAAAAGCGCCAACATGTTAAACAAAACAATGTATGAAATGTTCTGAACTTCGGTCAAAAAAACATTAACATCTTCATAAAGTGACATCTTAAAACTATAGAAATTAATCACTCCATTCAAAACCTAAAATGTAGGCCCTACCTAGCTGGACGGACCCAATTGGAGTAAGTCCCAAACCATAAATTATAATTGTGGCTTACGGTAGTACTGTACATGGGTTGCACCATACCAAAGGAAATTTTATTTCCACAGGCTCAGAAACTCGTATTTTCTTCGAGAGAGTACAGACTTTAATGGTATCAACCCTATCAATAAATCAATGTTTGACTTCAATATTGAACAATATTGAAGTGATGTATATCTCAATTGCTTAGTTTCCAAATTATTTTTCTAAGCGAAATAGACTAAATATCGGTACACTATATAACTTTACAATGTTAGCCTTGTATTTATTATCGACAGAATCGACATGTTAAAATTTTTGCTTTCTACTACGTCGCGTGGATGACCGGTCATTGCTGTTTTCAATTGTTGACACAAACAACAAATATTGACAGCGACGAGGCCCGCATTCAGCGTTGCTGTGTAGACGTGACGTCCAAATATCGGTTCACAGTTCACAGTTAAATAGGTTCTGCAGTTTAACTTATTATATCATAATGTACTAACTATGCTTCAACAAATACAATTTCATAAATGCAAGTATGATAAAACTCTTGTATTTATTAATTTTTGGAAAAAATTTTAAAATTTTGATGTGAGACCTGAGTGAACTTTAAAAATTTTTATTCTTTCAGACACGGATTAGGCCTGATGATGACCGGTGTGACTTTTCGTAAGTCTAAATCGTGTGACTGGTCGAAATCGATCTCCATTATAAGATATTTCATATATATTTACCGTCGTTTATTCAATTACAGTGTACGTGTAAATATATCGAGTAGTGTTGGAAGACGTTTTGTTATTTCAATGTGAAAAACGGTACCAACACGTATAATGCTAATCAAGAAGTTATTTACTTCTTCATACAGGAAACTCAAACAGTTCACAGATGCATGATCAGAACATTTTCATTGTTATGTTTTTAGGTAACTTTTAACTATGAAAGACGACGTTTTATCTCTATTACCTGTAAATTTCAAATTTTCTTAAACATTAGTGCTTCTAAAACAAAAATTTAAATCTCTTAACAACAGTTATTAGTGAAAAGAAATGCTTCTCCCTCTTATGTTACCGGTACGGTTAGTGCAGTTGCATGCTAAACACGACACCAACATAATGCTATAACTATTAAAACTCTTATTGCAAACTTAAACAGTACCTCATGAAACCTCCGATCATTTGAAGGTTATGAGGAAAATTAGGAGAAATAAATACATTCAGTATTATGTGAAAAAATTGGATTAATAAAATGCGTGAGATAATCTGGGATTTGCGCACAGACATGATTCTCCGAAATCTACAGCGACGCGCCACTGTTACCTATACATTTTTGTTTTCCTAAAAAACCGTTCCTTTCACAAAAATGTCAAATTTAAAGATTTAAATTCATCTCCTTATCTAAAACTTTGACTATTATATCTGTAATACAAAACATCATTTAAAACGAGTAACCAAGATAGTAAAAGGCTTGAGGCTGGCAATAATTACATTTAAGTGTTTCAAGAAAATCTTACGCAGAATTTTGTCGAAGCTTACAAATAATTTTAATATTAATCCTTGACAATTCCAAAGTGCACTTTTCCATCTTATGTGAAATCTTGATGAAACTATAGACGTTTTATGAAGAATTTCTTAAGCGCGTTGTTTTGCTAGTTTATTGACAAGAAGTCAGCAGCAATAACATTCATACTGGCTAAATCTCTGAACGGTGTGATCTAGCTCTGATTGATCTAATATTATGCTTTCGTCGGTCGATATTAAATGATTGGACTCCACTATTTACTGCGCAGCCAATAGTTTGACATTAAATTACTGCATGAATAATAAAACATTTTTAAATCTTACTGTCCAAAACTTATAATACAAAAAACACTATTTGTAGGGGTAAACTACCTACTTTTTCGTCTGTTGAAATGGACTTTTATTTTTTTATATAGAGTTTTTGGCTACGAAGTATTGATTAGAGCTGGCCAAGAGACTGGGAAAAATATGGCAGTCCTTCAAAGTGTCCATGTTATCCTTATGAAAATTTTTGTTGCTACTGCAATTAATCAAAATCAACTGGAAACTGTATTAATAAACCAATATGTTACAATATCAACCCATAGTTCGTTAAATTTTAACCAGAGTGCAGCCTTATTAGGCTTTGCGAGTAAGCAAAGCGAACGAGTTCGTCTTGGAAGCGAATGAAATCGATTGAGTGGAGCGAATGAACTCGTCTTAAAGAGGAGCCAGGGTTTAGCAATTTACAATATGTGACTAGAAACAATAATGGTGAATAATATTATAAGTCTACCGAGCTTATAAAATTACTCGGTCTTTTAGGTATGCTTTCCAAAATGTTATACAATGTTTTAATACTTTTATGTAGGCTTTTAGTGAAGACTTAATGTATTAAAATAAAGATAATGCAGGCCTGCCTTAGACTTAAAGCAATTAACGAATTAGAGGGAAATAACTAGGGGGCATGGATATGGAGCCCACTTAGAGCAGTAAGCGAGTATAAAGTAATAGATTATCTAAGCATTAACATTTTTTATGTTACTGGTGACTACAGTTGACTTAAACTTTTTATTTTTTAGCATGTTTATTATCAAATATCAGTTTTTTAGTATAAGTTTTTATCATTTGCAAACCACACAAATTTTAGAATTTCAGCAACATGATTGAAATTTAGTTTAATTTATTTCTCATGTCCCGAATAATACTCAACTTTGGATAGAGATTTAATTTACTTAACTTTGGGGTACGATTAGTGTCTTTAGTTCATACTGTTTGATATTGATTTTTCTTTACATGTAAATTTAAAAAAAATCGATCCTCTATTGAGCACATGTGTGAAGGAGAAAATGCGCTGGTGGGCGTTTTTGTTAAATTGATTTTAATGTAGTTAATACTGTCATGATTAACTGGACGATTCTGTATTGACATTCAATTCCATTTGTGAATTTAGAAGTGTAAAACAAAACATTTTCTATGAGAACATGTATTCATCGCAGTATGGTCTGAAATGTGATGTTTATTATTCAGAACTGGGCCTATAGGCAGTTACACTTATACTGATGACAGAACATTACCAGTTATATCGATGAAACTAAACCTACCACATGAATAATGTATGGCCACATCCTCAGTGGACTCAACAACCACTAGCCTATAGGCTAGCTAAAAAAAAAAAAAAAAACTTATATTTGTCTATCAAGATTTAATAAAATAACCTGAACTAATCGTGTAAATAATTAAGTAATTTAATTTCCTTCCTTTTTCGTTTTGGCTTTAAACCTTCATGAAAACCAAGTTTCGTGTACTATAATTTAATTAGATATTTTCTATATAATTGATATCCAAAATTAGTTTTCTTTATTTCAAGGATTTTACTGTGTAAAATTTTAATTTTTGGATGCTTACGTTCTATATATGTAGCCAAATTGGAATATATAAAATAGTGTGCAATGTCTTGTATTAAACATATTTGAAGAATTGTATCCCAAATAAAATTTCTAATGCAAGTAATCATAAAGTGAAACATTATTTTTAGATATATAAAGTAACAATTGTTTTCAGAGGATACCCCAAACATAACCCTAACTATATCCGGAAATCCCCTTGGAAGCATCTGGCCAATAGCTAGGAAATCGTCTAAACGCCAGTTCAAACTAACGATATGACCTCCATCACTGTTATGTACTTCTTGAAGTGCCCAGCTATGAACGTGAAGTGAAAGTGCAAATGTTCGCGTAATCATAAACTATTGTAAAGAACAAGAGATGGTGCATACAAAATTAATTTATGTTTAGATTTGAAGCTGCACATTCTATTTATCAGGGGTTATTTAAAGGTAGTCCTTATTAAAAGAATTATTACACAAGTCCAGGACTTGTTGTGATTCCTTGGGCTACACATTTTTTATTTTTATTTCTTTGGATACCGTATTTATTTTTTATCCATGCACACAATTTCCTTTCCTATCTTAAGTGATTCATAAATATTTTATTTGTATTATTTTAAGATATAGATGGGACAAATGCACTTAGGTTTACAGTAAGCTTACATGAAACAATTTGATCAAACTTGCACTTTGGCTGGGTTCGAGAGTGCTTATTGGGGAGCTACCAAGTGGTTTTAGGCCTAACTTAAGTATTTTGAAATGCCTCTCGGTCCTGTTCTGCGCTGGTCCATGAGAGCGATTCGCACTCTTCATGCAACCCAGAACAGGACCGAGGGGGGGAAAGAAGGTTGGGTCATGTTAAAGGGCTATTAAGCATGCTTAAAGACTATTACATGACCTTACTGTAGCGGCAGTGGGTTTTTGGGAGCCCGAAAAATCTCGTGGCGCGCTCTGTATCAGCTTAAGACTGGATAAAACAAATTGTATGTACTGTTCTGTTAACTATTATGGCGTTTATCTTCAACCTGGTATTTTTTAAGGTTTGGTTAACATGATAACTATCCCTAATAAATGCTTATTAATGATTTTTGATGAAAATATCTCGCTGAATATTACTGGAGATAAAAAAAATGTTTTGCCTCTAGTGAGCTAATAAAAGGATTTCAATTGTTTTTTAGACCATTATTATATTCCTTCCGATTAGGGAAATAGTCTTCTTACTACAAATCAGGAAATTAAACAGTGTAATCCACTATAAAATGCGATAAGGCAGTGTTCAAATCACGCTCTCGCGGAACAAAGAAACTTGTGATTAAACTTGTTTTTTTAATGAACTACACATCGTACGGACATCAGACTTGTACCGGTGTGTTCGGCATTTCGTTCTAAAGGTGTTTATAAGATTTAAAATAGTCCGTTGTTTAAAATGCCTTTATTATTCGCCGAACTTCGTCGAGGAACGCACGTCTTAGACTGTCCGCGAAGCGGGTCCAAGCCGTCACTGCGGGCTATATTTCTCTAATATTCAAGTTTTAACAGCTCAAATACTGTGTCTAATACATAAATGATAGATACGAATGCTGGGTAATACCTATGTGAAACCAAAAAAGATGGTCCGATGCAAATAAAAACCGATTCCTTTGTTAGATTTGGTTTAAGGTAAGATTACAACTAACAAGTAAAGTTCTGCTTAGAATACAATATTTCGTTGTTGCCCATTTCCAAAAATGAGGTTAACACATTAGGGACTGTTCCTATCGAAGTAATCTACTTAAAATTCCATTTTGGATTTTCCTAATACGAAATATAACTTAAGTTTCACAACTATACGCAATTCATTTGTTCATTAGACAAAGAAAACTCTCTGTTTTCCTTAATTTTTCCAAAATTATATTACTATCTGAGCATAAAGAGTATCCTAACGACTTACAAACGACTTTATAATATGAAAATAAAAGCGTTAACAACGTTTCTATTGCAAATAAATACGGCTTAACCCCCAACTGAACGTAATTATCGGGCCGAAAACCGTTTTTCTCAACTGTACGAAAAGCCATGTTAAACAGTGGTTTTAGGGCTAACACAATTCCGAATGATGGTTTAATGATTTTAATCACCGAGAACGCACTGGAATAAGTAGGAATTGATATAAATAATACTTCCACGTCACGTGGAATGTGAGAAATTAACCTCAAAAGTCGGCTTTTAGCGCGTTGTTAAAAATTGAAAGTTTATATCATTGATCATTTACCTCGCTCAGGTGGCTGTTCAATATTGTTATTTTATTGACTTAAACGATACAATCCAGTAAGGAGAACCGATTGAACATGATTAGGACTAGTATTGAATTGCCTAAACCTGTATTTCGCAATAAAACCATACTTTTTCCTATGGTTTTTGAGGAATTCGCAGTTTAAACGAGCTCTGACGTCTTACCTGTAAGGAACTAAGGATCGGGATTTATACTGTCCTGTCGGGCGTCTAATGGAGAAAAGAAATACGCAAACACCATCCAAATCGAGCTATAAACTAAAAAGTTATTCGCGATAAACGAATGGTGTGTCATGCTCAGTGACGTCACAGCCTTGGCGCGTTGTGGCGGTCACAGCGCCGGGGGGGGAGCGAGACCTGAGCTAGTGTCAATAAATGTATATACTGGGTTTTATGGTGAAAACAGATTGGTTTATGGGTATGAAAGACCCTCTGATTGATTTCCCCGAAAAACACCGTTGATTTAATAGAAAAAATACCGAAAAACTAATTTTTAATCAAAAGAAGTATATTACATTTTTTTCAAATTTACCTATTCTGTCTAAACGACAATTGATGATGTTACGCAATACGGGCATTATAAAACTATCTATATTAACTATTTCTAATTGCCAGAGACTCATTAAAAGTCATTTAAATTCGAATGAAGCTGATTCTATCGAGATTTTTATCATTTTTGGGCCGATTTTAAGCCCGTAAAGGCACCTATGGTCCCCTAAGGCGATATAATCCCATTTAAGCATCCTTTATAGCCTTTTAAAATGACCCAACTTTCTTTCCCCCCCTCGGTCCTGTTCTGGGTTGCATGAAGAGTGCGAATCGCTCTCATGGACCAGCGCAGAACAGGACCGAGAGGAAGAGAAATGAGAAAAGTATTTTACGAGAAAAATTAGAAAAATGAATTTTATTTTAAAATTGTTAAATAATTAAATTTTTTGTTTGCTAAACCCTTTTTGAACTTATAATTAGTTGATTTTGCTTTATAGTAAATTTATAAAATTGAAAGAATTATGCTAAGTCCTATTTACTCGAGACTAACCCTCAACTTCACTCCTATGCCATTAGACAATTCAGTGTTGGTTCTTAAGCAAAACTAAGTACCGTTTACAAAAACCAACCAACTCGCAAACGTTTCTTTCTTGCCTTAAATATGGCAAATTCATTTATGACATTATTATAAGACACTTTTTGACTTTTACCTTATATACTTAGACCAATAAACGCTGACACGACAATGTTATTCGAAGCCGTGAAGGATCTGTTGCAAAATATAATATTTTTTTGCAATGCTATAGCAGTCAAATACCACCGGCACAGCACGAGGCGGCGGGCCCGGCGTCTGTTCACCGACACAGAGCAAACCACAGAGACTTATAATACAGGCTGATAGGTCTGTATATAAGGTCATAGGCTATACTTTGTTACGGTTTGAAGATTTTTATAGGTCTTCAAAAATACATGGTGTTGCTACATAGCCTATAGCCTATGCAGAAATTAAATGTTGCTACCGTAGATAGACAAAAAAACGCCTCAAGATGAGGCCCCCTGTCTCTTGAGGCCCGGGGCAAACTGCCCCCCCCCCTGCCCCCTCCTCTCGGCGGCCCTGAGGACTTGAAGGACTTGAAGTCCTTGTATGAAAACTAATAGAAATGTTAGTCAAACAAATGAATAATAACCAAATATTCAAAAGAGAACATGTTAATTTTACTAGTCACGCCACATAAGTTGACGAATGGCCAAAAACAGCTAGGTAGGGCGAGGGGCGGAGAGGGGGTACTTTTCCAAAAACATCGAGCTTACGTTACATGCAATTTTTATAGAACAGCTGATTATCCAATCATTTTAACTGAATAGTAGTGAAAATTCATTCGTCAAGTTACGTGGTGGGGGTTATAATGATCGTATTATTTGGAATATTTTCTAATAATGAGCCTCTCTCACCCTAAAAGTTTTCGCTGCAGAGAAAAATTAAATTTTTATTATATTCAAAACTTTTTTACAGTAAAATTATTCTAGTGCATATTTTAAGGTTTTCATTTTACAATTATTTTCGGTTTCGTAGCGGTCCCAGACAAAGGTTCAGCTTGCCATTAGAGAATACAGCATAAAGTTAAGATTGTAATTTGTACCCAGAATGAAGCTTAATTATCAATTTAGACGATGCAAATCTTTCGTGTTGAGTCGGCAGCCCGTGAACACTACTGCACTCTACCGACAGTTGTTGTAACCACATTATAGTGGTATTATAGTACAATGGATGACTCCTTGAATGCCGTCATTGCCATCTACATCGTCACCTAGGGAGCTGTAGCGTCCTGATATAAAATGTCCCAAAATGAAATTTCTTTACATTTAAACATCTCATGTTCAAGTTAACGTTTGCTATGCAATGATGTTGTTTAATTTTCATATTGGTTATTTCACGTTATATTGTAAAACGCTACAAAATATTATAAAATGTCTATTATAAAAATGTTAACGAAGCATTTAATTGCTGAATTTTATTATTTATAATTGTAAATAAAAACAGATATTTATATTAATTGATACTGTCCTACCTTAAGGTTTCTTAATTTATTTTGATTAATTTATGTGTTAACAGTGTTTAAGGTAGAATATTTGTGTGAGTGTATAATTGACATAAAATAAACCACAAAATATTATAAATTTTTTATTATAAAATTTCAAACCAAACAAACCACATTGTAATGGCTCGATAATGTATAACTGAACCTTAAGGGCTCTTTATTTATTTATTTTGATTGAATTGGATGATTAAGGTAGAAAAAATTTTGTTTGTGTGTATAACATACAGCATTAAATATTAAAGATGACGAATTAACGAAAAAGAATATGTGAGAAACCACTAATTGTAATGTTTCATTTATAAAATCCGCTAAATAGCTTCAGGTGCAATAAAAGGTCCCTGACAATAAATTACAACTGAATTCATTAAAACCCAATTAAATTATGATATAATTATTTATTCAATATCAGTTAAAATAAAATTAAACTACTGTATTCCCAACTAATATAAATCGGGATTGAATTAATTAGTTGCGTTGCTGCCATAACTCTAAACATAATGAATAATGCAAAATTGAAACTCATTTGTTTTCTAATACATGTTGACTCGTTATTTCAGAAAAACAAAAGAGTGGTCCATTCGAAGAACTTGTTAAATTAGAATACCTTGACAGAGTATTATAATATGAATCATTAAGTAAATTTTAATTTTAAAATACTTTAAATGTTTTTTCCGTGGAATATAGAATTTAGTTCTCAAAAGAATACAGTAATAAATAACGGTCTATCAAACAATGTCAAATCACCACCAAAATGTCAAATTACTTATTCATGTAATGATATAATATATAATGCGAATCAATCATGTAATGAAACTGAATACCACTCGTTCACTGTAAAGTAAACATTGCACTTAGTTTATAGCCTTAAGGGTAAACAACAACAAAAACTAGGAGATATTATGTATCATTATTGTACACAAAATAGTATGCCCGTTGTCTGATACTAACCAATTTAGTGTAGACATTGATTTTCCAAGTAGTTAACTCCATAATCCATATTTATTACTTTACCTAAATTTTTCTGTGAGTTCACTCCTTCCATAAAGGTTTGTTTGAAATAGGATGGTGTGCGTTCCTTCCAGTTGCTTCCCAATTGAAATGCCTTTCTCAAAATTTTCATTACCAATCAATAACATTTCGATTATTATATTTGATTCTTTTTGTGGCGCAATATCATCACAACATATTAGTTTTCCAACTTCCTAACCATTAATGATTATAGTGATAAGTCTAAATCCACAAAAAACACTAATCACTTACACTAGGTATTAATCACTTTACACTAACCAGTAATTTTGCCGTGATCCACCACGATGAACACCAATATGTTGGGTGTTCCAAAACTCAATTACAGCTACAGGAGGGTAGAGTGTTCGCTACCACCGACCGCAGCGGCAGTAAACATTTTATTAATGTTGCTTTAATTATCCACTGAATTAACGGTTAGATTCTACAGAGCTTTAATTACAAACACATTTGTTCATAGAACTCTGCTGGTACGTTTATAACAGTATAATAGACTGATGAATGTTAGAGAAGTTTTAACTCACTGTCCTTATACAAAATGAGGCTGGGTAGCTGAGTGGTTATAGAGCTCTCCTTTGAGCCTGGAAGTTGCCGGTTCAATCCTGGGAAAAGTCAGTAGCTTTATAATAGTTCGAAACTGGACCCAGCTGCTATTCTTTTTTTCTATTAATAATAACCCTGTCTAAAGAGCCAGCTGTTCTTAAAAAGTAACGAAGCTACACAAGGCATCACACCCATTCTACACTCTTCCTTCCTTCATACTCACCTTAAAATACGCCCTGGTAGCGACGGCGTCGTAAAAAGTGATAAGTGATAAAACATGGTATCAAAACGGAGACCCCAACAAGCAGGTTCTGAGTTCTGGGACCCCGCGAGAGGAAGATATGTCATCTATAAATATTATGCAATTTATGGTATGTAATTGGTTGCGATATGATTATAATAGGACTAAAGTTGCAATTTTAATAATTAGTAAATTTGTTCAGCTAATATATTCATAATTCTGATTACAAATTAATTTAGTACTTAAAAACAGAAAAATGAACTTCAATTGAGTTCTGGTTAAAGAACAGCCTAAATATTTCAATTTGTAAAATTTTATATATATATATATATATATACACAAGGTGACCATTGAGTATGGAACCTGTTTTTTTCTTTTAACTTTTAAAATACAACCAAGAAATATAACAAAGATTAATATTGTTACTGTTACTGGTAACACTAGTGTACATTTTTGTGCGATTGCCAACCGGATGACCCCTTTGGAGGATTCGTCTTAATGAGTTAACACATTCTTAAATGCAAGCCTAGATTGATATGAGCAACACACTAAAGATCGTTCAATGCAGATTACAATGTTGGAAACAAGACAAGACTGACGTTGGACCGAGCCTGAGATGGTAGGCGATCAAACAATGCATTAAAATGGTATTAAAAAAGCATTTATTGAAGACAAATCTCACCTTGTGAGGTCATGTTTGTTACTTAATACCTTTATTGAAATGGTGACCTAACTCAATAGGTAGTTTAAAGCCAAGTATGAATGAGAGATGAGTGTAGGATGATGTTGTCGCGATCTTGTAGTCTTGTTACTAACTAAGGCCGACATTCTCCTTAGACAGGACTGTTAATTCTTAGCCCAAAAGCCAATGGTATCTAGGGACCTACAGTTTAACGTGGGATCCGAACCACAATTTCAACCTCTTTTATACGAATTGGTCTAATTATGAGGATGGTCTTTATGAATATTGCTCATAATACAAAGACATTTAAATTATGTATGATAGATCAATGGAGTTTCCTTCGTAACTTCCTATAAATAACATACTTATGATATCTTGGATATCTTAATGATATCTTGGAGGAAAATTCATCGTCATATCAAATCACACATCGTTTTAAAGTTTAGTTCAATTTAATCTGACTATTCTGGTGTACACCAATACGTAACGTAAACTTTCCTAACATCACTTATCGAACATCCCTTAGTAATATCACTTTGTGTTTTATTTTTAAATACATCAAGCTCAAACTTTTATAACTCCAACAAGGGAAGAAAAATAGATAATGAAGTTATTGAGGGAAATACATCTGCATATGAGACTAACCAACGTTAGCTTCATAATAAATTGATTGATTCAAGTTTCATTCATTAATCGCTAATTAAATCAAGGCCGTAATTGGACGCACTGAATGATTGTACGAACGCGTAAACCCGAGTGGTTGTTATTGGATGACATTAAATCGATCGGAATTCATCCACCCCAGACCTCCATTGGTTTAGTAATTTGATGACAAGTTCACAGTAGCATTGTCAAACATTTAAAAGTTTTAACCTTCGAACAGATATGAACTCTATAGCAAACTAATAAAAATGTCTATTCTTTGTTAAATCATAGATAAATAAAGGCTCTTTAGGCATTATTTCGGTAAATTAAAGTTAAAACATTGTAGATTATGTTTACAATAGTTATTGACACTGCAGGGTGCAGTTGATTGTTACAGTTGAGTCCCCCCCTCCCCTGCTTATTTAACCGTAGTGTATTTTAACACATTTCTATCTGGTTGGATGTTCGTATTACGAACAGTACAAAGATGTACACCAAAATTTGTATTATACTTATACTAAATGAGAAATTGTCCACAAATCGTTGTAAAAGCTTTTAAAATTGTGAACTAGTCCCCTTTTACCTTTTACCATTATAACTTAGAATTCATGCAGGGTTGGTTATTTCGATTCTTTCAAAGTTACGCGTACCACCGGTTGAGAAACACTGAATTAGGACATAGAGGCAACATATTTTATCTCGAAATAAGGAGAAATGAGTCATTCTTTTTTTGTATATTTACAACAGAAGAAGCTTGATGATGAAATAAAGTGCATATGAAAACCAATGTTTGTACAAAGAGGATGTAATGAACGAATAAATTACACTAACTTGATTACGTGGTTAGTGACGTTCTGCTCCAGTGCATTGGTTGGCATTTTATCACATTTACATTCCTAATAATATCATCATGGCATATCTTTTGACATACGTGTGTTAAAAGATGATTGTATTTATTTGTTTGTTAACAAACCAAAATTTTACGAGCGTATTTAAAAATAGTACGTTCTAATAAATTAATAAATTAAATGTTTTAAGTACCATGGATCAATTGATTTCAATTAATTCGATTGATCAAATGAATTTCCAAAATATTCCATGACATTTGTAATTTTTCACTGATTTTTACAATGTTTTATAATAACTAAATATGATTTCCAGAAATCTAGAGGAAAATTTCTGGTATGCACTTTTCATACAGCTATCATATTAAAGTCAACTAACGTTACAAAAATTACCACTACCTCTGCAATAAAAACACTGCTTGGGTATGAAATGATTCCTTTTTTTAGGCTTCATGTATAACTTTTTTTATTTACAATTCAATAATTTTGTAGTAAGGCCTAATCCTTGATTTAATATTTATATTCTACATACCTTCTTGTAATTATCACCGAAACAGTTATGGTATTCACGTGTACCTTCCTACTAGCAGTAAACATTTTGCTGTGAAATCTATTAACACCTGGAACAAGACGTGCCCTAAGGCATTTTCACCCCATGAGGTTAACTGTGAATAGGAATTCCGGTCGATCAGTTACAAGTCTCGCAACTTATTGGGAACCCACATCAAGTAGGTATTTCTATTTGCTTCTCTGCGAACTCCACTAAGTGCATACATTACATTTTCCTCGTAGACTAAAACAAAATACTGTTTTACATCAACGGTCTTGCAGTCAAGAGAAACAAAACATTTTATTTCCATTGTTACATCCAATTGTTAAAATGTATAGTACATTTTTCAAATTAAATATTCTATAGTTTAATGTATGTATGTATACATTGTTTAATAGTGGTCACAATTTTAACGTACTTCTAAAGAAGCGTATCTTTGTGATTGAAAGTTACTGATTGAAAATGTAATTTACCGTAGCCGAATAATTTTTAATTTCATATCTTAGTCGAAAAACTCGTAAATTGAGAACAATTAGATAATAAATTAACTTACACTTTAAAAGTCAAAATATATCAAATGTTTTGAAAATTACGTACAGTAAGTAGCATTTAACACCGTTAATATTTAGTACGAGTGTGACATTTTAAATTCATTGTCATTCATCCAAACAGAAGGGAACCAACAGCATCCTGTTCGGCACGCCATCAGTATTGACGTATTAGTCAAAGCAATAAATGATCCAGCCCCATTGATTTGATTTATTAGGTCCTTGAGTGACAGCCTCTGTCCGGGTGTCAGTTCAAAATTGTGAATTGGAACTTTTAACTCTGTTATAAAACTCGGTTTTAGTTTCTAGTGTGTGTAGTTTCACGAACTATTGAAAATACGTTATAAATACGAATATGTGTTCTTAGACAATATGTGTAAATTCCATTCCAGAAACGAGTATTTAAATAACACACTCTGAAACAGTATTTTTTTATTTGAGTTTTAGCATTAAGTAAAAATATTTGATTCAAGTTTCCCTGATTTGAAATCAAATGTTCTAGAAAGCGCCACAGGGTTTTATACTTATTTATTATTATTTATTTTTTGTTACATGGGTAGTTCATTAAAAAAGACAAACTGACGTCGTATTTAAACATATTTTAATCATACATATTTGAAAAATATTTAATTTTGTTCCACCATTTGAGACAAATCAGTGTCAAATAGTGTGTAAAATTGGAGATATTTGTAAACTGCGTCAGTAAATTAATACTATAGTTGAATTTTTACCTATAAGCCGTTAATATTAAGTGGACTATCTCTGACACTGAACTTCTTTTATTTGTTGTATAACTATGCTTTTCCTGTCAATAATGTTATATAGTCTTTGTAACATTTAAGGTGATCAACTTAAGCGGTGCCACCTCGTCAACAAGAATAGTTACATAAAACTTTCAATGGGGGACTTTGCCTCTTTTTTAAAGTTTAAACTAACAGCATCAAGAATTCTCTTCGCTATTCGCACTACTGCTATTGCTAATCTGAGAAAAGTTATACTTTTTTATAAGAATGACTGTAATTTACATAAAATAACAAAGATGATAAGATTAAGAGGCATAAGCTTTAAAATAAAAGAATGTCTCAAAATTTATCAAACCAAATACTAAACTTTCTTAATGAATGTAATTAGAATATAATCTGAGAGATTTATAAAACAAACTTAAAAAACTTTCCTTGATATCACACATAGTACTAATTTTACACTAGAGATGTAGTTAAATTAAAATAGTTAGGTATGCTTTATCCTGATGAACATTGGTGTGGCCTTTATGTTTTTATTTCCTCAGGTAATTCAATTAATACTGATATATTGTAAGTCCCGGAACGGTGAAACATATTTTTACCATTATAGATAAAGTCTTGGTATATCAATAATAACCATATATGTCTACTTTTATCACTTTATTCCTTAAGGAGGACGGCCCACGAGGAGTCAGACAAAATTCTTAAATAGCAGCATAGGTCAGATTTGGTATCAAATTGAAGATCTCGCTTAGCAGAGTACAATGCCGCAAACTAGACTTCAAATGGATGATCGAGATGGAATGGCATTCAAACAAAGTTTCCATTAAAATCAAATGGTTAAAACTTAAAAATCCAATAACTTTCTTAATACTCAACCTTTGGACGTCAGGTTTGTGGCTTTTTACTCCAAATGCAAAGACGTTTAAAACTATGTATGATGAACTATGTATGTAAAATTATAAGCCAAAGAAGTTTTAATTTAAGCACCTTCTAAGGGATGTCCCTCTTGGAAGTCTTACAGAAATCTGCTTTGGCCTTTGTCACATCATACATCATTTTAAACGTCTTTGCATTTGGAGTAATAAGTAACAAACCCAAAGTAAAAAGGTTGAGTATTGAGAAAGTATTGCAAGTTTTACCCATTTGATGATTTTAATGAAAACTTTGTTTGGCTGCCATTTTCGTCTCAGTCATCCATTTGAAGTCTAGTTTGCGGCATTATGCTCTGCTAAGTGAGACCTTTAATTTCATACTAAACTCGACCTACGTTGCTATTTAAGAACCAATTTTATCTGACTCCTCGTGGGCCCTTAAGGGATAAAAAGTGATAATTGCTTAAAATAGTAGACATTTGTGGCTATTATTGATATACCAAGACTCATTACTTTTTATATAATAGTAAAAAATAAATTTTACCATTCCGGGACTTTTCAACCAACTGTATATAGTCTAATGGCTGAGAATAGTCTAATACATGTATAATACTAACTCGCCTACGGCTCGATGGGGGCTCCGCCCCCATGCCCCCTCAGGGGTTGCCCCTGAGTAGTTAAAGCCCAAATTAGAGTCGTCGTTACGTCATAGATATATCTTTCATAGTTATAATTTGAATGCCAGAGCCCAAAGTACAAGATTTCATAAAAGTTTAGTGTTAATTTGGAAAAATTAAGAAAATCTTGTTAATCAATAATTAAGTCTAAATTATTAAACTGGTTAGTACCACCGAAGTAGTGGACTGCCAATTTAACTTTACTCACAATTAATACTAATAAAAAGTTTGAAAATTGCTTATGGCTTTTTTTCTTTTTTCCCTAGTCTCTTAATTCATAAAAAAACTGTCCCCACTTAGGAAAATAAATAAAAAATTCTAAACATTTCCAAATCGATGCAAAAGTTCACATTAATAACTGTAAATTAAAATGCCTTGCTTGGATAAAATAAAACTATAGGTGCATGGTGGTAATAATAATAAAAATAATCGGCCTGTAAAATTCACCAATAAAAAATGGAAAAACTTATTTTAGATAAAGAGTGTTGATATTGACAATGGTTTTGTCAAATCATGACTTACGAAAACTTATAAAATAATTGTTTATTCTCAGGCCTCCTTAGACAGTAGATCTATGTTCTAGTATAAAGAAAAAAACATTTGGGGAAATGAACAAATATTTATACATGTAATGTACAGCAATATCTCACCTAAAATAATCAAAACCTTCAATGGGAATATTTTAAATATAAGTAATTGTAGGGATAGAATGGAGTTGTGAAATAATAATGGACTATGTAAATATTCTAGATATCATGCTTAAAAATTGATATGTGTTAAAATTTTGGCCACATGATGTAAGTAATTGGTGTATTCAAAATGAATAAAAGTGGAATAAAATTATAAGTTTTAATTGAGGTACGCTGTATATAATGAAAGACAAAAAATACTTAAGAAAGATATTAGAAAATTTAAAAATCCACCGATAATGAGCAGGTGAGGCCCACCGAAGAACTGCCCGCTAAGACAGTAAGAAAACCGGCTAATACGAAAATCGCCTGTAGCTCGTTTTTTAAAACCACATCCTAGTTCTCCTTAGTTCGTAAAAAAAATGAGAATTGTGAAATCATGATCGATTATGGAAATATTCTAGATATTATGGTATATGGAGGCTCCACCCCCTTTCCCAGAAATTAGTTGCCCCTATTCTTTAATTGCCGTAAAAATCTCAAGCACTGAACATGGTAGTTGAGGCCTCCACCCCATAACCCTCGTTGTAATTTTGTTTGATACTCTAACTGTACTGATTAGGGTTATGAGTGTGGGTTTATGTGTAGTTTCTATGTACCTATTATACCTGAGTACTAGTACAGATTTTAAGTTAAACTTGTTAATTTTGTTTGATACTCTAACTGTACTGATTAGGTTATGAGTGTGGGTGTATGTGTAGTTTCTACGTACCTACTATACCTGAGTACTAGAATAGATTTTAAAAGAAACTATACTGTAGTAAACTAGTCGTCAGGGGATGTGACGCCATGCCTTGCCTCACCCTCCTAGCGCAAAAAGTATGAAAAAAATATCTGGATAAAATGGATGAAAATGTAGGATGGCTAAGCTAAATAAACTATTTTGCATAAACTAATTATTATATAAACTATTATTTAAATGAAAAAATAAATACCGTCAGAAAAAAATAGGACAACATGAACAAACTGTTATGAACCCGCTACAGGCTAAATGTATGTTATAATTTTTTTTTTGTTTGGTATGTACTTCCCCACTCACTCATCGTGGTATCAGAAATTCATCAAATGTCGGTAAAGTAGATTTAGTTCTCGCTTGGGAATTACTGTGTAGTAAGTGATATATGGGTGATATAACTTAACTTCGCTTAATCTACTTTACCGACATTTGACGAATTTCTGATACCCCGATGAGTCAGTTACACATTCGGGAGTATATAATTTAGACTCGCCTACGGCTCGATGGGGGCTCCGCCCCCATGCCCCCTTAGGGGTTGCCCTAAATTTGTAGAATAATTTAAAGTCAAGTATTGAACAGGCTAGTTCCACCAACTAACTGGACAGCGTAGACAGTAACAAAACGGGCTAATACGCACTACTCACAATCAATAATAATAATAATAACAACAATAATATCCTTTGAAAATATTTCACGGGGCTCAGCCCCCATGCCCCCTAGTTGATTTTACTAATTTCGTTAATCATTCACAAAGTCTCAAGTTATGAACTTTCTAGTTCCACCAAAGTACTGAACAGGCTAGTTCCATCGAAGTTTTGAAAAGCTAAGTTTTAAATTACGTGTAACTCTACTACAAAAATGTGCGATACTATTTCCTCCACGTTACCAACCACTTGGTCTGGAACGTCAACAATTTTAGATGCGGCACAGAAAAATTGCAATGTGGCAAAATTAATCCAAATTAAGTATCTTTAAATTAAATTGTCATAGATAAAAAAAAAATGCAATGTGCCCAATATAGCAAAACAATAATGCTAAAAAATAGAAAATAATTGATTATGTGAAAATAATTATTAAAATAATAAAATAGTCAAGTTATAATAATGCATAAACAAAAGAAATTGAAAGTAACACTTAAACCAAATCTAGCATCGCCAACCACGATATTAAAAGAATCGGAAAATAAAAACTATTAAAAAGCGAAGTTTTGAAAAGCTAAGTTATTAATTTACTTGTAACTCTACTAAAATGTGTGATGCTAACTATTCCACGTTACCAACTACTTAGTCTGAAACGTCAACTAGTTAAAATGCGTCACATTAAAATTGCAATGGGTCAAAATTATTCCAAATTAAGTATTTTTAAATGAGATTTGCGTACATTTTAAAAATAATGTAATATTCCCATTAGAGTAAACCAATAATGCTAAAAAATAGAAAATAACCAATAATAAGTGTGAAAATTACTATTAAAATAATAAAAAAAATCAAGCTATGCTAGTTAATAAACTTAGATTAAAAATACAATTTGAACTAAATATAGTAAAAGATAATAATTAACTGTCTATTAAGTATCGTACTAAGTAATAGAAGTATATAGCGTTGAAATCACGGCACGAGTTACACAGAAAAGTCATTGAATGCGAAATTCGGCTGAAATTTTCACATGGGGTGAATTTGAATAAGTAATCTAAAATAAATTGAAATGAAACGAGAACTTAACATTTAAATCTGTTCTTTTTCTTCAACACTTATTTAAACATATCAAAAACAAATTTTAAGTGTGAAAAAATGTAAGACACTGAATATAAATCAAACAGGAAGATAATAATTAACTATCTATGAAGTATTCTACAAAGTAATCGAAGTATGTTACGTTAAGATCACGGCTCAAGTTTCACAGAAAATCCATTCCATGCGAAATTCGGCCGGAAGAATAATCCCGTGTGAGTTTGAAAAAGTAATCTAAAATAAATTGAAACAAAACTAAATCTTTTAGTTCTGCTCAACAGTTATTTAAAAATTCCCTAAGACATATTTATGATGTGTGTGAAAATATAAAAGAAACGAGCTTTCCATGCAGCACAATCTCATTGCTATTTTGAAGTCAGGTGGATAACAACAAGTTATATAAAATTTCAGTAATAATAAAAGTTGCATATCGTTCTTAAAATAACGATTTGAGATACGACAAAAAGTGAAAGGTCTAAAAGTTTGATTTATGCCACTTATTCACAAACAATCTATACTTTAAAGTATACGTAACAGAGAAATAAGTTCATAATCAACAGATAAATCACATAATATAAGCTGGCATTAATTACAATAAAGACACACAATATTTACCGGCATTGATTATGAATTATTTTTAAGTTCAATTTTTTAAGACTGTTATACTTCTAAATACAGTGAATTTGCTTTAAATATTGCTGTCAAGCTAAGGTAATACAATCTTCAAGCTTATGGGGAAGCAAAATTCAAAATTCAGCAACATAGAGCTAAATTAAATAAAATGTTTTGCAGTATATGAAATAGCAACAAAAAACTTGAATTAGGAATACAACTCCCTTCTTCAATCTCTGTGTATCGACTTAGATAGTAAAATGAAATATATTCGCTAAAATCGTCTCAAATAATTTAGAAGCCAACCGTTTTTGCCGCTAGAGCATGAAAACTGAAATAACTTCACATGTGGAATTTGTGGTCGTTACATCTAAAAAATGAGCTAAAACAACTGTAAATATCTAACACATAACATAACAATACTATGACCTGAAAATTGACGGAAGGAAATACACCAATTTGTCGAAATATTGGCTTTCAAATATCCATATTAGGATTAACATTATATTCCTACGAGAAAATTGCCTTGGAAAAGCTACGCAAGAATCGTTACGAAACAAAATATTTTATAAAACATCTTATTTCATAAATGCGATAATAACCCAAACTTACTGGAGTGTAGTTAAATTTGTTCAATAATATAAGTACGAGAACTAAACCTGTTAACTGAACATCACTAAAACAGTAAATGAAAATGTCTGTGTAAATTGTCACCCGAAATGGGAATTCATCCATTGTAGAAAAAATTCTCCATTAATCTTCCAAGCTAGCGCACATGCTGCATTAGTTACAAATTGGGCTTTATAGCTGTATGAATCAAAGCATATATTCCCATGGTAAAATAGCCGCTCTCAAGACAGCAACATACCGTCGTTCAAGGTAAATTAATGAATATCTTTCAAGGAATACGTTGTTGGTATCAAGCACGGGTGTAGTTGAAAGAAATCATTTAAAAACGAGCGAGAACTAAACCTGCTAAGTGATCTACGATACCACTCGGTGATATACGCTGATACGGCTGAACTACGTTACCGACAAATCTATATTTTTTTACCTTTTTTAAAGTTCAAAAGTAAAAAAGTTGTAGTTTTATGATTTTCCCTAAATTGAAACATCTCAAAGAATGTCCATGCCAAATTTCAAGTCTCTATCTTAAACGGTCGCTTCAGGAATTTAATATCATCAGTGAGTGAGTCAGTCAGTCAGTTACACATGCGGCTGTATATATTATAGACTCGCCTACGGCTCGATGGGGGCTCCGCCCCCATGCCCCCTTAGGAGTTGCCCCCTAGTTTGAATTAATTAAAAGTCAACGTTGATATAGTTTAGTTCTACACAAGATCTGAACAGCCAAGACAGTAACAAAACCATCTATACTCTAAATTCACAACCAATAGCAAAAAAAGCTTTAATAATCTCCTATTAGTAGGTTTTAATACCCCTCCTTAGTAAATAGTTTAAAAAATTGAGCTGTGAAATAAATATTATTTATGTAAACATTCTAGGTGTTATGCTTGATGGAGGGTCCAACCCAATAATTGGTCCCCAATTCCGTAAATTACTGTCAAAACCTCATTCAAAGAACAGGCTAGTTGAGGGCTCAACTCCAACGACAGTAAGAGAAGCCACCAATACACACTACTCACAATAAATAATAATAAGCTTTGAAATTTGCCCACGGCTCATGGTTTAATCCCACTCCCTAGTTCCCCTTAGTTGGTTAAAAAATATAATGGAGTTATGAAATATTAATGAGTATGTAAAGAATCATGCTCAAAAGTTGTTGTGTACAAATTTGGAGATACGATTATGATTGCACATTATTGAGGTAATAGCTGTATTCTGAGAAGATTAAAGTGGAATAAAATTATAAGTTCATACAGAGGATCGTTGTATGTAATAGAAGTAAAAAGGGACAAACTCAAGATATTTGCAATTAAAAAAATATGGTATATTCTAAGATGCTTCAGTTCCGCAATGGGGTGGCCAAGAAACGCAGAAATCATATATGTACCATATAGAGAAACGATAACAATTTTATCATTTAAAATCAGCAATTAGTTGAACAATTTTAAATGTTGTATATATTAGTTCAGAAAATTAATAAAAATTGAGCCCTATTAGTATGTAATAGATCACAGGGTATTAGGTACTATAATCATGAAGTCTTAAAGTCTTTATATAGTCTTAAAATGAAGAAAGTTGCAACTTAAGAACAATAAAATCGGCGTACATTATGCATTTTCAACCAATGGTAGTAAAAAAACCAATTGTAAAAAATAGCCAAAAAAGGATTATCGGTTAAATTAAAATATACTGAAAGAGTTACAATAATTGATAAGTATAGAATAGTTTAAAATTACAACAATAAAAGGGTTAATCGAGACTTAAGGTGAGAGCACTGCATTGAGGAAGTTTGACGGACAAAGTGGCAGCGAGAAAAATCACTATTGAATTTAATTCAATTGGTTATTATAATATTTCCCAGCCTGATGGGTCATCAGATATGTAGATGGTTTAAAAAAACGTCGGAAGTAGGTAAACGTTAGCCAAGGTAAGAATGGAAAGTTCAATCGTTCTATAACTTGATATGTTCATTCGTTTCCTAAACTAAAATCTAAGCCTGATTGGACGGCAGCAAATAGGTCAAAGACCGGATGCCAAACGTGTTGGGACACGTTCAACCTTCAAAGTAAAACTGCACCAGAACTATCAACTGAAGCGTTATATTCAATCTGGGGATTCATGTAGAGAGACAGCATACAAATAGTAGAAAATTAA
Organism: Neoaliturus tenellus; assembly: GCA_030545055.2. Classification (NCBI taxonomy): domain Eukaryota; kingdom Metazoa; phylum Arthropoda; class Insecta; order Hemiptera; family Cicadellidae; genus Neoaliturus; species Neoaliturus tenellus. The sequence continues at coordinate 33,155,838 of CM061531.1, read as the reverse complement.
GAATAATTACTGTATTAGGTTTTTTTTGTGCGAAAACCTACAAGAAATTTTCCAGCATGAGAAGACTAAAGTCTAGAAAATGTAGTAAGACCTAAAATATTTTTAGCAATTAATCATTTACTTTACGGGCGTTACTGCAGCAAAAAATATGCAGTACTAAAATAATATGTTTAAAGTATTCGCACAAGCTTCGTAGAGCTCACCATAGTAATGATAAAATTTATAATATAATATTGTAACAAAGTATTCCAGCACTACGCTCAATCGTCTCTCAAAAGACAAGAGTAATAGCAATAGTCAATATGAACAAATGAATTTATATAAAACGAAACGAGAACCTCACATTTCAATCAACATTTTCGTATTACTTTGGAGTACGTGCATTAAATTTATTTCACCATCCTTAAAACAAATGTTATATTACAGTTACAGCTATATTACAATATACTGTAAACTGAAATTTGCACTAACGTAGTTTATATAACGTTTAAGATTACTGCTCTGCAAAACTGTCATGAACAGGTGTGGTTAAAAGACATAATTTAAATACAACCGAGAATTAAGCGACCTTAACTTAAAGTTACTATAGAAATCAAAGCGGGCATCACCTAAATGTAAACATACGCTTTCGATTCAGTAAACTTCATTTTTAATAATAACACAGCTATCAGAAGGAAAATCATACGCAAACAACTATGCACCCAATTGAGACTAATTATCAGGAAGAGGTGTAGTTAGAAGACATCATTTAAATACAAGCGAGAACTAAGCGACTATAATAGCGCTCCAAGCGATATCTTTAAGAACCAAAGTACTTCCTTACCGACACCTCGGTATTTCTATAATTTGAAAGTTGAAAATTTGTAGTTTTTGGGCATAATACTGTATAAATCAAAGCGAGTATTACCCTGGTGAAATAACCCGCTCTCGATGCATCGAAACACCGTCGTCTACATAGAGATGTTCATGTTTGCATGAAATACAATATTTGTATCAAACACGGGTGTAGTTGAAAGAGATCAATTAAACACAAGCGAGAACTAAACGTGCAAAGTGATCTACGTTACCCAAACGGTGATATACGCTCACACGGCTGAACTACATTACCGACAAATCTATATTTTTTACCTTTTTTATAGTTAAAACGTAAAAAAGTTGTAGTATTATGATTTTCCCTAAATTGAAACATCTCAAAGAATGTCCATGCCAAATTTCAAGTCTCTAGCTCAAACGGTCGCTTCAGGACTTTAATATCATAAGTGAGTGAGTCAGTTACACATGCGGCTGTATATATTATAGACTCGCCTACGGCTCGATGGGGCTCCGCCCCATGCCCCCTTAGGGGTTGCCCTAAATTCGTAAATTAATAAGAAGTCAAGTCGTTAAACAGGTTAGTTCCAACCGAAGAACGGGTCAGCCAAGACAGTAACTTAAGTGTCTTATACACACTACTCACAATCAATAATAATAAAAACACGCTTTGAAAATCGTCTACGGTTTTTTTTTAAACCCCCTTCCTAATTCATCTTAATTTGTAAACAAATATAATTGATAGTCGTGAAATAATAAATAACTATGTAAATAATCTAAGTATTATGCTCAATATCGGTACTGTTGAAAAGTTTTTGATGCGAATATGACTGAATTAGTTGGTGTATCATGAAAAAAAGAATAGTCCTAGAAAGACCCCTACTATTAGAAAACTACAATTTGTTAAAATATGAATTTGAGAGTTGTGAAATAATAGTTATTAAATAAAGTTATTAAATAAATATTCTAGTTATTGATGTGGCTTTTATGAAAATTTAGGTGATATGATATTTTAATTAAGGAGTTGTGGAAAGAACAGGAGTGGAATCAAAGTTTATTTTATGAGTTGCAAAATAGTTGAAATTTGTTTCAAAGTATAGTTTAAGTCAAGATAATTCGAACTCAGGTGTTATGAGTTCATTGTAGTACTTCAAGTGACAATGTTTCTCTGTTAGTTAGCCAGCGCTTAATGTTGCAATCTGGCGTATCCAGTTCCGCCACGGGGAGGCCGAGAAACGTAGGAACCATATATGTACATATTTACAAATCAATATTAAATATAAACACCGGGCAGTTTGATACGCAGCAACCCTAGCCTCTGCGATATATTTACAAATCTTAAAACTAAAATCACACCGGGGAGTGATCTGCTCACAAACCTTAAAACTACTGTACAAAAAACTAAACAGGGACTTTTGATGGGCAGGCCCCCTATCGTACTGCCATAAAATGTCTAAATCCAACGGGGAATTTTGATAATGCAGGCCCCCTGGCTTACTGCTGAGTCAAATAAGGATTTATCGAAGGAGTTCGTCATATACAATGTTCTTTGCATATGCGACTCCTTCGCGGATCCTATCGGGATTTACCAGAACAGCAATGTTGTCTGGATGTCGAACTCTACTGAGTAAGACGTACAACTGACCATGCGTGAAACAGTCCGTCCGAAGATCAACACCAACTGACTCTATTGTTTGACCTTGGCTCTTGTGCCCTGTCATACAATAGGCCAACATCAACGGAAATTGACGTCGACGAACTTGTAACGGCGATCCCTCGACAAAGGGAAAAGTGAATTGTATTCGGGGGATACAAATCGGTTCCCTTTGTCCAGGAAGTCGGACTGTGACCAAGCGGTTGCTGATCGCAGTCGCAATGACTTTTGTGCCGTTAACAAGTCCTTCAGCGATGTTTAGGTTCCGCATAACGAGGCACACGGAACCAATCTTCAGACGGAGGACATGGTCAGGGACGCCTTTCCCAGTAGCCTGGTTCAGAAGTTGAATATCGACATCCAGTCCATCATCGCCTTCTTTGTCAGCAGAGTCAGCGCTTCTCAGCTCGTAAATGTGGCCGTCTAAGGAGTTTAAGACGATATTGTTAATCTCCTTGACATTCACAATTACAGTCGAGAGAATCGCTCTCTGTGCACAAAGATCCGGATCCAATAGGCAGTTTGGAGGAAAAACAAAATTGATCAAATCGGGCAGGGTAACAAAATGTCGAATGCCAGTCAAAGGGATAAGCATTTGACAATCCCTACCCTCACCAAAAGAGCTGGAACGAATAGTTCCGTTGCCCACCTCAAGGAGAAACTCTGAGTAGGCAGAGGATTGACAAGTCCTATGAGGTGTCGTCAAAGAGAAAATTTGAAAGTGTCGCCAAAGATGCGACGCCCGGAGTGATACACAGGCAACGTCAGATGGTGTACGAGCCTTCACCACGACGGGCGCGATCTGGCGGAAGTCTCCCGAGCAGAGTACGATCTTACCTCCAAATGGCACATTTGAGTTCATTAAATCCCTCAGAGAACGGTCAATGATCTCAAAGATAAACCTATGTGCCATTGGAGCCTCATCAAAAACTATGAGCTGTGCGGCTCTGATGAGCTCTGCTCGTTGAGACCCGTTGGTGACACTCCAATAGCCGGTGCCATCCCCAAGATCGAGTGGAATCTTGAACATGCTATGGGCAGTTGTACCCCCCGACATGTTTCCAGCAGCGATCCCGGAGCTGGCCACAGCAAGAGCCACTTGACGGCAACCTCGAACATAAGCGAGAATGACGCGGATAAGCGACGTCTTCCCATACCCACCAGGACCATCGAGGAAAATGAGTTTGGACTGTCTGTTTTCCTGACGATTTTGGAGGAGGGAACTCACATAGTCAAATACGCGCCTTTGGTCCTCTGACAGTTTGGGGAGCCACTCTTCGACAATTGACCGCTGAATATTGTCCCCGTACATAAGGAGTTCTCTCCCCAACTCCGTCGTGTCGTCACGAACATCTGGGAGGCCGTGATCTACTAAACAAGAGCCCTGACGCCTAAGCTTACGGTCAATTTCGATAAGAGCCAGTTTGACTGCCAGGTCCGAATCGTGCGGGTTCCGTTCTAAGTGGTCTTCGCAAAGTGAATCTCGGAAAACATCCCACAAAAGAGCAGCGGGAGCTCCCATATTGCAAAGGATCACAAAGAACGAACGCAATCTGGGGCCAATCATAAATTGGGCTGCTTCACGCAAGGCATACTGATACTCTTCCTCATCCTCAACCAGGCCGAGATTTCGAGCTACTTCCTGGAAAGTATGACAATTTCCACCACGAGAAAGAAGATCAGCATACCCACGGCAAGGAATTAGCATAAGAAGTAAACGAAGGTAGTACTGCTCACTTCTGGTGGGAGAGACCCAAAATAGACGACACACTTTTTCTCCACGCTGGCGCGCTGTGATAAAGTGTTTACCGTCGGGATGGTCGAATATTTCGCCGTTGGCAGGACGTTTCGTGTGCACAATGTACTTTTCATAAAAAGACTGATAAGTAAGATTGTCAAATTCGGGGTTCTGAGGACGATCGAAGTAAACAATTAACTTAGAGCTAGCTCTGGAAGTAGCATCTTCCAGCTGGTCTGGTCGAAAACAGACAGCCTGTTTCCCTTCCAGGTGAACTGGGAGACACTCAACCGTTGGTTCAGACACTGAAATAGGAAACCCCAGAAGTCTCCAACATGCGTCACTAGCACCAACCATTCTCTTCGTCACGTAATGATCTACCTCATCATCTTGCTTACTGAAGGGAGTCACAGTGACGTTCTGCAGGGAACCTCCCTTCATAAGATATTTGAAGAGGTATTTTATCACGCGGCGAGTAGAAGCTAGCTCTAAGTTAATGTGTGCTTCGTATTTAAGCAACAGGGCCGGGTTATATGGTACAACCCATCCGTCATGTACGCCAACTTGTCTTTTACGTGACGTTATGAAGCCCTTATTACTATAATCCCGTTTATATTGGACGAACCCTCTTTCATCAACGTGTGTAGTTTCACACGAGGGCTTAGGGAAGAACTTTGTGCAGTAACCCTTCGCAGAGTCCCAGCAAGGAAAGTCAGTTCGATGATCAGTGCCACATGGGCCGTGAACCATGTGTTTCAGAACCAACTCTCTTAGCCGGCCTCCGGCTTCTTCCTCCGAGGGAATATCTGCGCGGATTAGTGAGTCAATGTCGGATGCTTGGACTGGTCCGTCTCCGTTAATCTTGAATACGATGTGGGCATGAGGAAGGCCCCTCATCTGCATCTCGATAACGTAGACGAAATAGACCGCACGACCGAACATTGCCCCACTTCGCAGATCTCGGAGAAGTTCCAGAAGTTTAATCCGGAAGACTCTGCAAGCAGTGCTAGGGTCACTGCGCCCACCCCCGCGGGGACAAGCTTTCTTGTTTTCCTCCCAAGTCGCGCTGTATGTAAATGTTAGAAAGAAAGTGGGGGAGCCCAGACGACAAACAAGAGCCATGGCGTGCTCATAATGAACTTTCATGTATCTGGGACCCCCTGTAAATGTACTTGGGAGGTAAACTTTTCCAGCTTGTGCCCCACCCTCGCCCTGGACAGTTTCGTCATTGGCTATGTCTTCCAAGACTTGTCTACCTGTACGACTACCACGTTGAACATCAAGGAGTTCATCCAATGGCCCTATCCGCATGGCATTGGAAGTTGGTTTGGTCTGGGAAAATTTTATGAAACGAAGTTTTTCTTCCTCATACCTCGCATACATCTCAACCTGCCAAGCTTGAGAAAGACGGCCGATATGAGAAAAGCGAGGTTCGGAAAGGAGAAGACAACGTGTGTAGTTGTATTGAGTGAGCTTTTTCCCATTATTGTCAAGAAGACCAATATGCCAACCCAATGTACCTTGCGGATAGAGCAAAGGATATTGGAAGGGTTCCATCAACGGACTTAACAGGTCTATGGACGTTGGCCTATCGTCACCTATTTTCCAGATGGTTAATTTCCTGGGTTCATTAACTGTTTCTTCTGTGCTGAGGACAGCGTGGACCTCAACGCCCGTTTGTCGGTCACCAAGAACTGGGCCATGAGTCGCTCGGGTGGTCAGTTCGAAATCCAAATGAGCAGCGACAGACGGCTCATTGGCTAATCGACGAAAATCTTGGACGAATGGATTAGAAGAATCTAGGAAACTGGTAATCTCATCGATCACTTCGCCATCGAGAGACCTGCCCATAGCAATATTTCTACGTTCCTCACCGTCATCTATGTACAGTCGAGAACGATTAACTAACTGGATATGCCGAGACTTAGTAACGAACTTCTGACCCGGAGCGGACAAATTGTATACATGATGGTACATACGACCTTCAATTTTGAAGAAAGCGAGACCACTTGGATGCCGGTATCCACCGGGCACCTCAAGAGCACAGAAAGCGAAAAGGTCGTTGTAAGCCCTTGCCCGTTCAAGAAATCGACGGTTAGAATAGAATGCTGCTTGAAGGGGAGGCAATCGAAGGACATTGTAAGCTCCATCTCCACAGCACCATTTTTTTCTATCACGTTCTTCATCAAACAACCTAGCTCCACATAGAGGACATTTGTAGATATCTTCCGCCCAAAGACTAACTTTGTTTAATTTATAAGCGATAATGTGAACGCATAAATTTCCATTCCAGGTGGCCATTGGACCATGTTTGTTGATGAGATGACTAAGTGAAACAGGCAAATGTCTAAGCTCTTTGACTATTGGATTTTTCAATCGAAAAACCTGAACTCTCTGACGTGAAGCTTCGGGATGAAGCTGGTCATATCGCTTCACAGAATTCCGATGTACTTCAGGATGCTGTTGAGTGTATTGACTAACAGCAGCCCTGTGTACATCGGGATTCCGTTGGGAATACCGTTCAACAGCAGCCCTGTTAACTTCAGGGTGTTGTTGACTGTATTTCTTGACCGCATCCCTACGCTTCTCATGATTTTTCTCGACATATCTTTTCTTTGCCTGCTGCAATTGTTCTTCACGGGTGGTCGAGAGAACTTTAGGCCGCCCACGCTTAGTTTTCTTAGGTCGCCCTGGTCCCCTTTTAACGACTGGGTGGTCAACTGGAATATCTTCCGATTGAAGAACTGCATGTGCTGTTGAATCAGTCCGCTCTATAGATCTTTGGAATGTAAGTTTAGTAATATTATACTGACTTTCAATTCCACCGAGTGCAGAATTAGCAAGAAGAAGAGAAGCGAGTGATAAATAACTGTCGCAGACAAAGAGGCGTGCACGGTTTTCACCATCAATTGAGCTGTGACGACGCTCCTCGTCTACTCCATGAGAGTCAAAAACAAACAACATTCCATCATCACGCCAAAAGGCTACTGTATTCATCTGTCCCGTAAACAGAAAACCGCCAATCGAATCAGTAGATAAAATGTCTTCCAAAATATTTGACAAATGACGGGCCGAGTTAGACAACTCATTCGCAGATAGTGGATAAAGACCATTGCATACGTACGATATGTCAGCAATGTGGATTTTTTCGCCCATGATAATAACATCTCTAACTAGGTCTTCGGGAAACAGATACCTATTACTGATGCAATTCACACGACGAGACTGTCTGTATAAACTGTCACCCGCCATGAGAATTCCATCAATAATAGGTGAAGAGAATTCCCCGTGTAAATAATTCCAAGCAAGCGCACAAGCTGCATTGGCAACACACTGTGCGTTGTTGCTATAGGAATCAAAGCGGACATCACCTTGGTGAAAGGAACCACTTTCAATGCAATAAAATTTCATTGCCATTACAATACGAAGGAAAACAAAACAAACAATTAAAGGAAAACGATTTGCAAAATACTCAAATATTAGAGAGAACAATCGGACTCATCATCAGTGAGAGGTGTAGTTAAAAGACATCATTTAAATACAAGCGAGAACTAAATAGCGCTCCAAGCGACATCTTTAAGAACTAACGTACTTCCTTACCGACACCTCGTCTTTTTAGCATTTTTTATAATTTGAAAGTTGAAAATTTGTAGTTTTATGATTTTCCCTAAATTGAAACATCTCAAAGAATGTTCGTTCCAAATTTCAAGTCTCTAGCTTAAACGGTCGCTTCAGGACTTTAAGATCATCAGTGAGTCAGTCAGTTACACATAGGGCTGTATATATTATAGATAATATCAACAAAATCCATACACAAATGGAAGAGTACCTAAATAATGGAAAGTTACTTCTTAATTAGTGATAAAACATATTAATTTAAAAATAAGGTATCATGTTTGAAACAAACAGGCCTGCCATTTGGAAAAATAACTTTTGTTTAAATGTTAGCTTCAGTAACAGGTAAAGTACAGGTGAGCTGTTTTGACAGCTTACTGTTATTATACTTGAACTAAAATTTTAAATTACTTTTTACTAAATTATATATACTAAGTAATATTTGGATTAGTATTGGTAAACGTAGAGTAAATAAAATAAAATAAACTACTTTGCTTAAAACTAGTCTTTCGAAGTAAATCAACAACCATTGAGGTGGAAAACTGTTTCCGATATCATAATCCTTAAAAAGTAAACTTTCCTCAGTTTATTTTATGCACAGTTGAAGTTACATCACAACGTGATTATGTTTGTTCATATTCAGAGTTTTCATAGCATTATTTACTTTTTACTCGAAATCCTCTATCAAAACCATCGCTTTACTCGAAAGATCCAGGAATAACATCAATATGAAAATTATACCGACATACGTAATACAAAAATAAATTTATGGGTGTTTAATTCAAAGAGTTTTCTTACGTTATGTTCTGCATAGTTAGAGAATTAATTATTTTACACTTGTATGTAGGTTTGAATAATGTTTCCAAACAAGATATTTTCCAAATCATTAGGTATAATTGAGTTGCATTATCGAAATGTTCAGTTAGTTATCAGTTCGGAACCAATTATTTTGAAGCTTTCAATTATCGCAGCGAATGAGGAGCAACGCCATGGCCAGCAGAATAATTGATTTGTTTTTATATCAAAGAATTATCCATCACAATTTACTCAACACGACCATAGGCGAAGTGTAGCCTACATCTTGCAGGGAAACATTATAACATTGTAAACGTTATACCTACAAATATTTCTTTTGCTAGGGTCAGAAATAATCTTAAATTACGTAACCTTTCAAGAACTTCCTGGGTAAGCAAAACATACAAACTTATACAACACCGCAAGCTGATATTTGTTCACAGTAAAATCTAAAATATTTGTTTCAAACAATTTTGTCACTTTTTCAAAATATGTCTTACTTTTCATTTCTCAATTTGTGTATTTAAATAATTTATTTGATAAATAAATAAATAAATTATTAAAACCTCCTTAAGGTATTTTCGGGTATTGTAAAGTTAACAGCATTTTATAATGATTACACCGAGACATCCTATAGATGAGTGTTTTCCAGTGTATTCTCTTCCACTGGAACTTTACATTTGACTGTAAATCAACCCCACTGTAACCCTTAAGGTAAATTCTTCCTGTTTTGAAATACAACTCAGATTCCAAATATTTTTGAAATTTATTAAGAAAATCCTGAGCAAAATTACTTTAAAAACACTTCTGTTACTAAAAAATGCTACATTTTTAATGTGTGTCGTCTAGTTAAAAAAATTTAAACTCATAATACTTTTTATTGAAAATTGAGAATATTTATGTAAATCCAACAGAGAATATGAAAAGGCGTGAGGCTAGAAACAAGGTCACATAAACATGTAAGATAAATGGATACACGTGGAAAACGCTTTGTGAAAACAACACATCGCTGCTTATGTGGTGATCACGTAACACGCTTTCAAGTTCTTGATTTTCATAAAGGGTGAGTATGAAACGTTCCCCACATATTTTATTCACACGAAATTACCTGAACGAATGAAACTTTACAATAAATTAGAATTTTAATTATTGCAATGTGATCTCTTCATGACATTTAAAGATTACGTTCCACCTGAACATTTAGAGAAAACTTAAGAAAATTTAGAAGAATTTAGAGTTAGGAAATAGCAATGCAACCCAATATCTAACATATTATTATATTTTAAACTCAAAATGTTGAGGTTGGTTATGTGGCCGATTTTGTGAATTAAACAGTTACAATAGCCTTTTGTAGTTTTTAAACATATTTTTAGAAGTGTCTTAAAGAAAAGTTTGGAATATGCTATATACTTAATAGTTTTATTCAAAAATTCTGTATGCACAATTCTGATTTCATAAGTTTTATTAATGTGATTATAATACAAAGTTTTTACCATCTAGTGATGTTTTTGAGGTCGCTTGCATTGCATTTTACGAAGAAACGTAAAATATTGTGTTAATCCTAGACTGTGCATAGGTGAACGATTTCTAACTCTTGGTGGAAAGACCCCCGTTTGTGATAAGTCAGGAAGTACCTCAAAATTCGGTAATTGTGACAAATGTTGAATTTCATTTGTAAAACTCATTAATTTTTTTAAAACCTTTATCCATATCTCATTCTCCTTTTGTTCATATCCACACTTATCATAGTTAGATTAAAACCAGCTGACTCTTGTTTTGAACCCTTTTTTGTTTTAAATATTATTGCTGTCCCATCTTTTTGCATTATGAAACCCTTTCATACATTGTATATCTTAATTTATTCCCTGTATATAGTCACATTACAATACAAGGAACAGGATTCTTTATCCTTCCGCTCTTCCAAGATAAAAAGCTCATAAAAAGAAGCCTGAATACGTTGCTTAAAACTTGTTCTAAATTACCAGAAAACTTTAAACCTCGAAAAGAAAGGCCTCAGAAATTCTAGAGCTAACTGAAAAAAAGATGTCATTGAAAACCCGTATTACGAGAAAAACCCTCTATTTCTCCCAATCTACTTCCTACAACCTCTAAATAGCCAGAAATGCCACACTGTGAATACAGAAGACATAGTTTTCAGTAGAAGACTGATCCCATGTCCTGTGAAGAGGGTCTACAGGAAGACAGCAACGAAATACAAAATGAGGCACATTATTCTGTTAAGTAAAAATAATCTAACACTGAAAAACCCGAGTCTTAAGGAACCTCATGTAACATAAAATTTTTATTCGTCAATGATTTTACCGACAGCTAAATTTAAATCTTCCACGATACAATTCGATCTTGCAAGAATCTCACTTTCTTTAAGGATCAACTTTATTGAATACATTCTACATAAAGCTTATTTACAACATGAAATATTGCTAAACAAGGTCGCATATTGAGTTTAGAGCTGGAATGGATTCGGTGTACATTTATGAAATATTACAATATATTTTCTGTTTCACTTTCATTGATTAACTTAATGCTGAATTACTTCAAATACCAAATATAAAAATATACTTTGATTACTTTTGTTATAAAAACAATTCTTTGATAATTAAACGAGGTAATACGAAGTACGTATCATCCCCTAATCATTTAATCTCTAAAATTATCGACCTAAACGTTGGCGGACCACTGCCGTCATTGTTAAAAATATTTATAGTATATTTGGACTTCGATCAATTTTTGCCGCCGTCTTAGAATGAACGGAAAGACTGTTATCACATATTATTAATGAATTTTATCAATGACAACACATCTGCAATAGCCACCAATATTGTTTCCCTTTTTATTTTATATGTTAAAATATTTTGAAATAAAAAAATCTTAATGATAGGTAAATTTCTATTTACCCCCAAAACAAAGTTAAACTGTTAAAGATCTACTGACAATGGTCAGCAGTAGATATTTATTATCTAAAGATTTGATAAAGCGTTATCTGGCATGGCATAAAATTGAAACTTGCTCTCCAGGAGGATGACACATGATGATTCATTTCAGTTTTTAATCGTAAAGGAGAAATTAAGTAATGATGCCAAATAACCTCAAAATAGATAGGGCTATTGGTAGTCATTGTAAAAATTAAGCTATTGTTATGTATGTAAAATTCAACAATAATACAATGTTTAGGAAGTTTTATCTTACTACAACTTCCAGTAATTTTCGTCGTTTCCAAACTTCTTGACACTGCCCAAAAAATCGTCCAAAAGGGGACAAAAAATCCAACGGGATATTAATCGTAATGTTAAAGTTATCAGTGGTTGTAGCTGGAAAACTAGTCGATCAGCCAGTGGAGGATTTCATTAAAGATTTCTAGCTGTTGCCCGTCACGGCTTCGCCCGTGATTGAGTTTATTTTTTAGCTAATAAAATCTCTTTAAAGAGCAACTGAATCTTTTTCAAATTCCATTGAAACATTGATGTAGTGTGGGCGGAGCCCTGAAGGAATTATGCAAAACCTTAGCTTAATGAGCACCTTTGAGTAAAGGGGAACGTTCATGTCACATTTCAACCCCGTATAGGGTCTAAAGCAATTTTTAAGTCCAGTGAGAGCCTTAAAGAACTTCAAAAACTACATTTACAAAGCTTTTAATTAGGGAGTACCTATTAGCAAAGAGGAACATCCAAGATTAATTTCAATCCCGAAGGATTTATGGTAATTTATATTCTGTGGGGCGGAACACTAATGGAAATTTGCAAAACTGTTCCATAGTGCGCACCAATGAGATAAAGGAACGCCGACTACAAAGTCTATATGGTCCTATAGTTTCTGAGATCCGTTGTTTCCTCGATTCGCATTTGAAATTGGCCACAAGGATGAATCATCATAGTAATTTTGAAGTCCTGTGGGGTGGAGCCCTAAAGGATTTCAAAAACTATATTTGTAAAATCATTTCTTAGTAAGTACCTATGATTAGCAAAGAGGAACGACCATGTAGTTTCAATCCAGCAGGTCATAGAATAAACGGCATCGACATCACAGACACATAATCATCCCTGCTCTGGTAAGGCTCACATTCACGTGTCATTGAGTACATGTGTAACCTTTCCCAGTTAGCAGAGGCATGATTAACGATTTCAGATCGTATATTTAAGGACTGTGCGATGGATCCTGTCATCGCATGTGATAAGGCAGAGAAAAAGGCATGCGCCATCACTAGATATAATAACAACCCTATGAGGAACGAAAATGCCGTTTATTTCGAGAAATTCTACGTCCGCCATGACCGTAGATAAGCTTCAAATTAGTTCAAAAACTTTCCGAATCGTGTTTACGATCCAACATAACCTTAAAACTTATTTTTTTCTCTAAAAGTAAATAAAGTATGTGCTAACAGCTGTTGACGAAATTAAATAGCAGACAACTGCTTTCATCTTACCTAGTTATCATCTGCGATAATGTAAACAAAAAATCAAAACAAATTATTCTCCCTACTCGAACTCCACACGAACTTTGACCCTCTGTAGGGCGGCGCCCATTGGGAATTTTCAAAAACCTTTTCTTAGTGGATGCCTACACCCTAAAAGGAACGTCCATACAAAATTTCAAGGTTCTAGGTCTAGTAGTTTAGGCTGTGCGTTGATACGTGAGTCAGTGGTATTTGACAAATATATAGTAGATTTTTAATAGGAATAACTTTAGGTATAACTTACTTAGACTACAATGACAGACATTTATCTGAGAAAACAATTTTTAGTAAGAAAATCATGTTTAACAATAAAATAAATGAATAAAACCGGCTATGCCTCTTAATATTAGGGCAATGATTAAACCAACTAAATTACTATCGTAAAAAACAAACACCGAGGCTAAAAAGCCGCAGACAAAGTAAACTTATTTTAATCGAACTTCTTTACCGGATTTTATTTTAGAGGAATGTTTTTGTTTTTCTTTCAATAACGTCATTGCAAACGTCTTGGGGACATGTGCAACAGACATCGGTAAAAAGAAGAGTTTGATCTGCCAAAGCAAAGGAGGTTCTCTTAAAAACTGATATATCTCCCGTCTCTTTGTTCCAAGACGAAAGTAGCTCATGCCAGCAACTGACTGCCTGGAGCAACTGTAAAAGGCAACAGTTGATCAATGTAGATTTTCATTGTGCATTTCATGTTATTTATTTCATCTTTAAGCTGCAATAAGTTTAGGAAATGTTAATGGCCATACGATTATGTAATTTTATAGTTAAGAAATAGTTATAAAATCATGAGACTACTTATTTTATGGAATCATGTGACGTTTCATGGGCGAAAAATGAAACTTGAATATAATAAAAAGTAACATAACATCATATGTAGTCTTTAATAACATTACAAAAAAGTACATATTGGAAATGACAAACGAATTTCGAGAATTAAAACCATTATTGGTAATGAACGAATTGGTCTCTAAAAACAAGGTCCCTAGTAAAAAGTGTTCTGCAAATATTGTTGTTTAGGGTTTACACATGGTCGAACAGTTAAAAAGATCACATAGTATACCTCTCATCAAACGTTAGGTCTACCAATACTAGGAGTTTCAGCAGCAATTTAACTAAATTGTCATTTTATGATCTGTCTCTATTTGATTTTTATGGTTTGACCAATAGATCGACATCTAGACATCACTATATACTATTTTTTAGGGAGAGGATAAATAATGCTTATTCTAACACGCCTGGTCAGCTTATTCGCTATACTACTATAGTGCTCCTAAACAAAAATACTTCACTTTTGGACAATAGCCTGGGATCGCTTATTACACTTCATCAGAACTAGGCCACATCACTCCGAATCCAGCCGTTCAAATATGTAGATAGCAATCCTGTGTAAATTAGTGTATAGGAAAACTTTCTGGACACAATGCGACGCGACAAGCAACCCCAGTTTTCCTCAACTTCAAAAATGTTCATACAAACCGAGTCCACCAACAGCACTCCAAGAGATCGTGTGGCCTCTTAACACGATTTAATTAGCACGATAAAGTCCTCTCCCAGCGTGGACAATGGAAGAATGTTAGTTCCGCGTCGTCATCAGAAACGCCCGGCCAAAAAATGCAGTTAGAAGGACCAGTCTTGCCCATGCTGAGCAGACTACCCATGGTCCGATAAGGATTGAGTTGGTTATGCTACGTATAGTATATGTCGACAATAGATGATAAAATCATTTTATGTGCTACCAGAGATTCAATATCAGACATTCTATAAATTTAATAAGAGTGGCAGGCAATGCGTATGATTGGGTTATGACATTTTGGGTTATGCATACGCCATGCTTTGCTTACGAATTCTATAGACACATTATACTTTATGCAGCTTTTTAAAATATCCATATTGTCCGTGATAATCCATGAATGTCCGATTTTCTGGATAGGACTATTATATGACCCTTATATGTCTTTCTCTTATCCCTGCCCCTGTCTACCCTTACACTCACCTTAAAAAATAAGACCTTTAAAGTAATGTCTTAATACAGGGTTAGGCAAAAGTCTGGATACCCCCAGTTAACTTTTTAACGCGTTGCAGTAGGAAAACCAAACTCGGCACATGTTTACAAAATCAAAAACGGCACTTTTTCATCAACTACACAATTTTGCCCCTGCCCCCAAAATGGGGTATTTTGGGGGCAGCCCCAAATTTTCAAATGTAAACCCCTATCGAGTGACCCCTCATTTTAAACGGTATATCAAGAGAAATTAAATGGCGCAAACCGGAGGTCGATATCTCACCCCTAACCAAAATGGCAGCCATTTCAAAATTTGACATGGGCAAGCAAGTATAAGTATGGACACCCCCAATTAATTTTTTAACACGTTGCAGTAGGAAAACCAAACTCGGCACATGTTTACAACATCAAAAACTGCACTTTTTCATCAACTACACAACTTTGCCCCTGCCCCCAAAATGGGGTATTTTGGGGGCAGCCCCAAATTTTCAAATGTAAACCCCTATCGAGTGACCCCTCATTTTAAACGGTTTATCAAGAGAAATTGAATGGCATAAATCGGATGTCGATATCTCATCTCTAACCAAAATGGCAGCCATTTTAAAATTCGAGAAGGGTAAATTGACTTTACATTAAATCAGAAAATAGCTTTTTTAGAATCGAGAATATCTGGAATTATTTTAGAATTGAACCTACTAGTTCATTTCTGCTATTAGGTTCAATTCTAAAATAATTCAAGAAATTATAAATTCCAAAAAGCTATTTTCCGATTTAATTTTAACAAATGTAAATTTACCCTTCTCGAATTTTAAAATGGCTGCCATTTTGGTTAGAGATGAGATATCGACATCCGATTTATGCCATTCAATTTCTCTTGATAAACCGTTTAAAATGAGGGGTCACTCGATAGGGGTTTACATTTGAAAATTTGGGGCTGCCCCCAAAATACCCCATTTTGGGGGCAGGGGCAAAGTTGTGTAGTTGATGAAAAAGTGCAGTTATTGATGTTGTAAACATGTGCCGAGTTTGGTTTTCCTACTGCAACGTGTTAAAAAATTAATTGGGGGTGTCCATACTTATACTTGCTTGCCCATGTCAAATTTTGAAATGGCTGCCATTTTGGTTAGGGGTGAGATATCGACCTCCGGTTTGCGCCATTTAATTTCTCTTGATAAACCGTTTAAAATGAGGGGTCACTCGATAGGGGTTTACATTTGAAAATTTGGGGCTGCCCCCAAAATACCCCATTTTGGGGGCAGGGGCAACGTTGTGTAGTTGATGAAAAAGTGCAGTTTTTTATGTTGTAAACATGTGCCGAGTTTGGTTTTCCTACTGCAACGCGTTAAAAAGTTAACTGGGGGTATCCAGACTTTTGCCTAACCCTGTATATTACGCTCCATAAAAAAGTCACTCCATTTTTAAAATACACAGAAAAATTTCAAAATATAAATATAAATATCTGGTAAAATGTTTTGTACACGGGAGTCACCACAATATCAAACGTTCATATCCCAATAATGGAAATCCCTCGAAAAAGCATGATACTCACCGTTAAAATACTTTATAAGAAAAGGAGGGGCTAGCCTTGTGTAATGTTGGTCGATTCCACATAAGCTTGGTTGGTCCCGTAGCTTGGTCGTTCTTTAGATGTACTGTTGCAAGTCACACTCCCTTGAACATCTTTGAAAATGTTTTCTTGTGTTAGCTGGTAAATCCAAGAATCATATTTTTACACTTGACATGGGTAATTTTTTTACGCAACCTCAATAGGGATCTAGGTCGGAAGAAATCGATGCACCGAATTGAAGATTTTACTTTCGATTTTTTGTGATGAACTGATTAGCAATTGAAGTTTTATTAATCGGATTGTCAACAAATGAGAGGGCTGACTAAAAAGGCGACAGGTTCAGATAAAAGTAGGATGGAAGGTATTTATTAATAATTAATAGCTGAAATAAACTGATTTTTACCACTAATTTATCTTAATAAAGTTTGAAACCATCACCTGAAACAGAGTTTTTTATTACCTACACCTACAAAAGCCACCAAATATTTGGAACACACAAAAGCGTTAAAAATATGACACAGACTATATGTACTTCTTGCCCACCTATGGCAACTATGAAATTGCTAACTGATGTGCTTCGAAGGGGTCTCAAAAGATTGACCGACAGTACAGTCAATTTGAAATCACAATTTATTAGATGTCTAAAAAACCTTGTTTAAAAGTTACTGAACTGTCAATTCGTCGGAATGATGACTCAACTACAATCATTCAATTTGTCAGCTGACGATGATTTGTGATCAGCAGACTCGTCTAAGTGGATTATTAAACTTATTTTATGAATTTGTTAATGTAAATGATTAATTGTACATGAAATGAACAAGATTTATAATTAATTTAACATTTAACATTTGACATTTTAACTTCTAGAATTAACATTTTTTGCTTAATCTATTTGTCTTTGATTGTACTAAAAAATGTGAATTAAATAAAAATGTGAAATATTTGTTCTTATTATTACTTTGAAAATTTAAGTCAATTGTTGGACAGATCTAATTGTGCGCATACCCAACTGTGCCTATGTTGCCTTGTTTTCTACAAAAAGTATAACAGTGAGATATTCTTAAGGTTATTTATTGTACTTAAGTTTTCAGCAAGTACAGTGTTTAGTAATTTACACTGCAATGTAGTTTTTTTTGATAAATTACATTTCAAATAGTAGGGCCTATCATTCTAGATCCAAAAGTGATGTTTTTTTATACCAGGCCGATGTTTTGGGCGAGACAGAGCCTAGGCCTATAAATGAGAGAGGGTCGACAAGCCAATTTTATGCTGTGAGATTATTATACCATATCACGATGTATTGAACACCATGTTTAAGAAAAATATATTCTTTTAAATCCACAAGTGTTTTACTTATTTACCATCCAAGTTTTCTCCCTGCTTCCATCTTGTCATTTCCATTTCAAACTATCAGCTAATCTAAAGATGCCAAGCTATTACATTTTATTTATTTTATATTAATGTTAGGTTGGACTACAACAATATAGCCAGCAACTTGACAGCCAAGGACCTTGGAAAAAGCTGATTCCAGTCAACAGATATAGAAATGACCAACGAATATTTTTGTAAATTTGCAACTTATTTAATTAATTAGTCAACTGAATAATTAGTCTCTAAACTATTGATTATCAATATACCATGGTTTATACACAATTAGCAATAGTAGATAAAACATCAAAATACCTTGAATTACATACTAATCATCACTGTAAATTTGTTACGGGGTTTGTGGAAAAGAGTGCACAAGTAAAAAGTAGAAATATATTTTTATTATATTAACTCTTTAGCAGGAAATGCTTGATTGAAATAAGCTCAAGAATTTTTCAACCCACGAACATTCCAAACATTTTGGGTTACTGTGATACACATACGTGGATACTTGGTCCTCCGACATCTCGCTTATCTCTCTAGCTATAGTGGTGAGCTTGGAAAGAGCATTTTGAAATGACTTGTACTCTTCTAAATTCTTGTTCGTCAAGAATTTCGGTGAGACTGAATCTTTCTTTGCAATGAACAGCGCAATTTTTTCTAGAAAACACGAATAACACTTATTTAATATAAATGATTGTACTGTTTTAAATTTACATGTTAAAGCTCCGATCTACCTGAGCCCGAACGGTGTTACCGAATGCCGCCTCGCGGCCGTAGCACTAGGCGAGTTTGATGGCTGCAGAGGTTTACAGGAATCGTGTTTTAAAATTAACTAATTGCAATAGAGATTGACTCTTAACTTTTCCTAAAAGTAGAAGGAATGATCTCGTCTTCTCTGGTTTTATAATTTTTAAATAAAATTTCTATTTTCATCTATAACAGTCTAAAATCATCGGTTTTCCTCGATTTTTAACTGAAGTTTCCCATTAGTTTTGATTAAACTACTAAAGTGAGATTACCAAAGTTCAATACATTATTGGCCTTGACACCTATAATATATTACCTTTGCAGATTGGTAATACTCACGTATTAAGTAGCCTAAGGTATCAAATATTGTTCTTCACTATTCTTCTTCAGTGTGAAGAACAATATTTGACACCCCAGGCTACTTAGTACGTGAATATTAACAATCTGCAAAGATAATATTACCAAAGTGTAACAAAGGAAATTTAGCACCGTTATTATTCTTAAAATGACAAATTAGTAATAGCTCTAGGCTGCATTTAGCAGAACATAACAGGATTATAAAAAAACCTTGCATTTAAATCGAGAAAACAGATGATTTTTGACAGTTATAACTGAAATTAGAAATTTTATTTAAAAATTATAAAACCACTGAAGACGAAATAATTCTTTCTACTTTTAGAAAAAGTTAAGAGTCAATCTCTATCTTAATGAGTTAATTTTAAAACACGATTCCCGTAAACCTGTGCATCCTCTCTGCATAAAACCCTGTGCATAAAACTCGCCCAGCGCTACGAGGTGGAATTCGGGCTCAGGTAGGCCCGGAGCCTTAAATATTTCCTTTAACACATAGGCTATTAAAATATGGTCTTTTAGTTCAAAATGTAAACACGAGTGTGCTAAATGAAATTTTATTTTACTAAACAAAAACTCAAAAATAAATAATTATTTACGAATAATTAACGAAAGTAATATACAGATTTATCAGGTCAAGATTCATCAAAACAACGATTTGTTCATTTACTTTGTGGGATAAAATTAGTTCAAAATCGTCTCTCTTTCTTTACCTGCCTTGTTGAATGCTAATCACGTTTTTGTTGTAACGCTTTGCTGTTACTATTATTGTAGTACAAGGGGGACCGAGCTGATGCTCGGTAAAATGATTGTCACTTTTCTTTATCACACAAAGCCCGTTCGCCCAGCTCACTCGCCCTCTTCTTTTTATGACGAGCTAGTTCGCTTCGCTCACTCGCCAGTCCCAAGGGTGCTGTAATATGGTATACATTTTTAACCACAGGTTAAAGATGTAACACATTGGTTTATATTGTCTGGAGATGACTTGTTGGCCAGAGAGGGGGTTGCTGAGTAAGAGGGAAGCTGAAACATGCCATTGGCTAAAACAATTTGCTTTTTGTTTTTTTTTTTTTTTTTTTTTTTTAATTCCACTATATGTTAAGCTATCAACAAAACCAAAAACATACAGCAACCCTTGGTTGTTTTCTAAGATTTTGCAGACAGTTGTCTTTCTCTACATTGAATCAGGCTAGCTGGTTTCTAGACAAAGATATTTGTTTATTACTTCTATTTAGCAAAATGTTTTCATGTAGAATAGTTTAATATAAGCTTGATTTTATTCATTAGTTAACCACTTGACCGATAGGTTTCGGATGTAAATTTCCCCTCACTCCCCAGCCCCCTCAGGTGCCAACAAGTCATCTCCCAAAATCTAAATTATCAGATGATTTAGTTGCTACATAAAAGCGCAGTGGGAACTTCGAAGGGTTCTAGGATGAAAACCGGATTTTTCCCAGACACCGGACCCGATTCTGCTGCTGGGGGTTTCAGCTCCGATCGATTCCTCGTTTCTGAAACCCCCATATTAAAAAAAATCCTTGGAGAGAAAAACAATTTGCCCGTACAAACATTGCTTGTTTTAGAGTATAAATAAGATTCATGGAAAAATAATGAAAATTCTGTTTACCTCTGTCTTCGTCTTCATGCAGCGAACAGGAGCTGTAGCCGAGGATGCCGTGTTGGTCGTGGAACACGTTGATGGTGCCAGCGATGGACAACCGACCGCTGCCGGTATCTTGCGATTTAGATTTAATTTCTGTAAAGTATATGGTCAAAATAAAATATCACGGTCGTGAGTAGTGGCAAAGTAGGGCTGCTGGCTCAGGTCAATGACCCCTGAGGAATGCTGACGTCACCAAGGTCATTGACGTCACGAATGACGTCATCGGTGACGTCATCGATGACGTCATTTCTATGACGTCATAGGTATGACGTAATAGAAATGACGTCATGACGACGTCATTACCGCTGACGTCACCATAATGACGTCATTGACGTAATTAAGGTCAAGGTCACGTGGAAAGACAAAAAAATTTTTCTTTGCACTCTTGTGGTTCCTCGTATCCGGCTGCGGAGCGAAAATCCACGAAGAACCACAAGAGTGCAAAGAAAAATTAATTTTTCCAGCGACCAGACCGAAAAACCTACCAAAAGTGACGTAAGGCATTCCTCAGAGGCCATTGACCTGAACCCCAGCAACCCCACTCTTAAAACTAAAAAAATAAATAATTTTTATTTCCACTTACCCACTGGAGAAACCCGAAGCCCAACTGGAAACGAAATTGCGAACAGCCGACGGTGGTGGTGTCATTACCGCGCGGGAGCCGGACGCCGACTGACCGGACAGCACCGTGCCGTCCGGGTACTAGACCGCGTGGTGGGGGTAAAGTGGTCAGATGCAAAAAATAAAAAAATTATTTTTTTTTTCCAACAACTCATCCGAGTTTGTCCTTTTGCTGGACCTCCGTTACTAGGAGTGGAAATATTTGTCAAAAAAATAATTTTTTTTATTAATTCTTAAGTGACCTTGACACTTAGTCTGGAATTGGAGTCACCAGCGTTATTTTACTGGCAAAAGTTAGCTCGTCTAAAAGTTTTTGAAACATTTTATCATCCATAGTGATGTTAGTGTCCCTTGAGTAAAATTTTGGATTATTCCTAAAGCAGCGTTTCATTTTTGTTAAAGTGGAAGTCTTGGACACCCTAACAGAATTATTTTGCTTGGCCAGCAAAAATTTAATCCTTAATAATTTTTCTTGCAAAGTTTCAGCCATCGCTGCGTCTCACAGTAAGGTTAGTATAATACTGAAAAACTCAGTGAATTGTTGCACCTAAGCTGGAAGTAGTGGGGGAACAGGGCTGTAGTGGTGGTGGTAACGCGGTCTGGTGTTGCTATGTCTAGAAACAGTTTGCTGCGAACTGCCCAAGTATTAACATGTACTGTGTAGAAAAATAATAGCGTGAATTGTACAAAAATTAAGTCCAAGAAATATTTATTGTAAGACTAATAAAGAGGTATATCTAAAAAGAAAAAATAATTTTGTACAAGATGGGCATGGTTCAGTTTTGCAGCTAAGTCCAAAACCCACCAGTGTAGAATAAAATTTAATCATGAGAGTAAAATATTTAAAAACATTTGTGAAAATATTAGTAGACTTGTAGAGCTAAATAAAAATTAATTTTGTAGCAAACAGGTAGCGATATATTTTGCTAAGTCATATAATAAGAGAGAATGATGTAAAAAAATTAAAAGTTTACTCACAGAAAGTCCGGTAGCGTTGAGTCGCAGCGTATACCTTGTGTCGAGGAAGACGGCCGGCGAGTAACTGACTTGTATTGAGAGAGAGCCAAGACGGCAGACATGGGTTGGTTACATAAGTGTTATGTAATCTGCAAGCGACACTGGAGACAAAATTTAATTTTGTTCCCAACCAACACTGACTGTAGGCTGCGCTGAGAGAGACAAAATAAATTATTATTTTATACTACATATATCTTGGACTGAAAATATTCTAAGTCCCACGAGCCCCCCCCCCGGGGAGGGTCCGACTGGTCGAGCCCCCCCCCCCCCCCCCCGGGGGTGGGGGTGCCATACCCTAAGGGGCTATTGGCACTTTACCGCTGTCACGTATTGTATAATGAGATCCGGCTAGTTATGTATTCAGGCGTAGCTCTTGGGGATTGTCCAATGCCGCAAACAAGTACATGTCGAGGTCTGTACGTGCCGAGGTCTGGCTGTTTACGTAACAAGGTCCGGTTCCCCCACTCCTGACCGGCTCAGCTTCGGTTCTCTGAGGCTTAGCTTCCTCGCAGTTGCTTTCAAACACTTCAGCTGAGTGGTTGAAGCTCTGCCCTACAGGATTCGCAATGTAATGTTGGCGCCGCATTATATTGGGAATTCTTTTCTAGTCTAAGGCATGGCATGTGTAGTGTTAGGAAATAATTTTATTTTGTGCTTGCTGCTTGGTGTCGGTTGTGATTTAATGAAAGTGTTGTGCAGTGAAAAATATTTGTGTGTGCTAATGTTTCCACAGGTTGGTGTTAGTCTAAGTCTTGTGTTTAGAAAAATATTTCCTTGTATTAACCTTCCACAGGTTGCCCCCAAAATTAGTTTTTATAAATTTTGTGGCTTCCTTAGCCTATGTAAATTAATAGTTATACTGTTAGGTTTGAGGCTTAGAAGCCTCCGTAAAATTAAATTTTTTTTCGAGGCTTAGCATACCTCAAGAATTATTTTTTGCCAACAATAGTATGACACTTTACGAGCCTCGGGGTTGGCCCCTTGGTATTCACCGTTAGGCCTTGTGCCATCGGCGCTGCTGGACCTCATCACTCGTCACTGGCAACATACGGGTGGTTGGCATCCTTTAGCACAAAGTGTCGGCCCTGACACTGACCGGTACGCTAGGCTTTATGTCAGTGCTTTGCATTAGATTTTATGTCAGTGTACTGGTTAAGATGGGGCCCAGGTCATGATTAGCATGACCTTATGATTCCCGTTAGGGGAACCAAAATTATTTAGCATGTTTCCCTTGTGGAAACTTAAAATTAAGTAAAAATTATTTATTTTTTGTAACATCAATCCCCCTATGTTTAAGTTGTTGTGTTGTAAAATATTTCTTTGTACTAATCTCCCACAGGTTGTCCCTAAGATAAATATTTTTTTTAAAATTCGTATCTTGGAGGATTAGCCTCCGTAAATTGGCAGTTAAAGTGTTAGGTTTGAGGCTTAGAAGCCTCCATAAAATAATTTCTTTTTGAGGCTTAGCATGCCTCAATAATTATTTTTTAACAACAGTAGTATGGCGCTTAACGAGCCTGGGGGTAGGCCCCTGGGGATCGACCCCTAGGCCGCCCGTGCCAGGGACGCTGCTGGGCCTCATCACTCGTCACTGGCAACATACGGGTGGTTGGCACCCTTCAGCACGAAGCGCCGGGTCCTAACACTGTCCGGTACGTTAGGCTTTATGTCAGTTTATCGGTTAAGATGGGGCCCAGGTCATGATTAGCATGACCTTATGATTCCCGTTAGGGGAACCAAATTTATTGTAGCATGTTTCCCTTATGGAAACTCAAAATTAAGTAAAATTATTTTTTATTTTTCACCTCCCCCTAAGTTGTGAGATTCCCCCGAGGCCTTTGACCGCCGGCGGTCTTAGGCCTCGGGGGAATTTCTTTTTAATTCTTGGATGACCTTGACCTACATTTGTGTGTGAATAAAAATAAAATTTTTTTGTTTCACATGTAATCTCAGTCAGCCAACACTTGGCGGATTTTTTGCCAGAGTCCTGAGAGCTCGCAGGACTTAGAGCGATATGCGTAGAAGTGTTGGTTGTCTGAGCTGTGGTTAAAAATTTTATTTTATGTTCACACATAAGTAAGGGTAGCAGCCATCCAAGAGTTAGAGTCCTAGGGGTAGGTGACCCCCCCCCCCGGGGGAGGGTCCGATCGGCCGAGCCCCCCCCCCCGGGGGAGGGTCCGACCGGCCGAGCCCCCCCCCCCGAAACTTTTTTTTCGGAAAATTTTTTGACCTTGACCAAAATTTTTTTGCTCCGGACGAAAAGTGCCCCCCCCCCCCGGGGAGGTGGAGGTGCCAAGCCAGTAGTGTGAAATTGTTACTCCCAGAACAAGTTAAAATAGTAGTGCTAAATTGTTACCGCAGATACAAATTTATTGTATCTTAAAAATTCTAATAGAGCTTAACACATTTAAATGTTGCTACTTCAAGGTAGTACCGTTTTGGTGCTACCTTTGGTGTACTATTTTTACATGTCCAAATTTGCTTTAGGTTTTTAAACATTACTTTAAATACCTGTTTAATGTAAAACTAAGAAATACGTTTATATATGAATTCTTAACCAAACCTTAGTTTTAACATTAAACCGTATTTGGAAACTCCTAATTGAGCTTAACACATTTAAATGCTGCTACTTAAAGGTAGCACCGTTTTGGTGCTACCTTTGGTGTACTATTTTTTACATGTCCAATTTTGCTTTAGGTTTTTAAACAACAGTTTTAACTACCGGTTAAATGTAAAACTACGAAATATGTTTATATATGAGCCTCTTCTGACTCAGAGACAAGTACTTGGCCCCGTTCCTGTCTGGCTGGCAACTTGTTGTAAATTTTCAACCCCATGTATAAGGGCCCTTTTTCTAAAAGTGACAGCTTGTGAACCGGATACTGCAGAAGCCCCTGATTCCTCGTATTATATCCGTGCTGCCAATGATGATCCTGCATCAGATGCTGGTTCGATCTGAGGAACATCACCAGCTCAAACACATACAAGGAAGGGAGTGTCAGTATCCCAAGCTGCTCAAACAAGGGTCTACATGAATCTCTGCTTCTGGCACCTGCAATCAGACGTATAGCTCTCTTCTGCATTTTAAACACCCTTTCTGTACTTTCTGTACTGGTTTAATGTAAAACTACGAAATATACAAAACCTTAGTTTAAACATTAAAGGTAATTTGGAAACTTCCAATTGGGCTTAACCTATTTAGTGTTGCTACTTCAAGGTAGCACCGTTTTGGTGCTACCTTTGGTGTACTATTTTTACATGTCCAAATTTGCTTTAGGTTTTTAAACATTACTTTTAACTACCTGTTTAATGTAAAACTACGAAATACGTTTATATAGATATATATATGAATTCTTAACCAAACCTTAGTTTTAACATTAAACCGTATTTGGAAACTTTTAATTGAGCTTAACACATTTAAATATTGCTACTTCAAGGTAGCACCGTTTTGGTGCTACCTTTTGGTGTACTATTTTTACATGTCCAAATTTGCTTTAGGTTTTTTAAACATTACTTTTAACTACCTGTTTAATGTAAAACTACGAAATATGTTTATATATATGAATTCTTAACCAAACCTTAGTTTTAACATTATACTGTATTTGGAAACTTCTAATTGAGCTTAACACATTTAAATGTTGCTACTTAAAGGTAGCACCGTTTTGGTGCTACCTTTGGTGTAGTATTTTTTACATGTCCAATTTTGCTTTAGGTTTTTAAACAACAGTTTTAACTACCGGTTAAATGTAAAACTACGAATATGTTTATATATGAGCCTCTGCTGACTCAGTGACAAGTACTTGGCCCCGTTCCTGTCCATCATTAACTGTACTGAGGCTTTAACTTAACAAAACCTTAGTTTTAACATTAAAGGTAATTTGGAAACTTCCAATTGGGCTTAACCTATTTAAATGTTGCTACTTAAAGGTAGCACCGTTTTAGTGCTACCTTTGGTGTACTATTTTCTACAATTGAGCTTAACCCATTTAAATGTTGCTACTTCAAGGTAGCACCGTTTTGGTGCTACCTTTGGTGTACTATTTTTACATGTCCAAATTTGCTTTAGGTTTTTAAACATTACTTTTAACTACCTGTTTAATGTAAAACTACGAAATATGTTTATATATATGAATTCTTAACCAAACCTTAGTTTTAACATTAAACTGTATTTGGAAACTTATAATTGAGCTTAACACATTTAAATGTTGCTACTTAAAGGTAGCACCGTTTTGGTGCTACCTTTGGTGTACTATTTTTTACTTGTCCAATTTTGCTTTAGGTCTTTAAACAACAGTTTTAACTACCGGTTAAATGTAAAACTACGAAATATGTTTATTTATGAGCCTCTTCCGACTCAGTGACAAGTACTTGGCCCCCGTTCCTGTCTATTATTAAGTATACTAAGTCTTTATGTTTTTAAACAAGACTTTTAACTACTGGTTTAATGTAAAACTACAAAATATGTTTATATATGAGCCTCTCCTGACTCAGAGACAAGTACTTGGCCCCGTTCCTGTCCATCATTAAGTGTACTGAGGCTTTATGTTTTTAAACAAGACTTTCAACTACTGGTTTAATGTAAAACTACGAAATATGTTTATATATGAGCCTCTTCTGACTCAGTGACAAGTACTTGGCCCCGTTCCTGTCCATCATTAAGTGTACTGAGGCTTTATGTTTTTAAACAAGACTTTTAACTACTGGTTTAATGTAAAACTACAAAATATGTTTATTTATGAGCCTCTTCTGACTCAGAGACAAGTACTTGGGCCCGTTCCTGTCCATTATTAAGTATACTAAGGCTTTATGTTTTTAAACAAGACTTTTAACTACTGGTTTAATGTAAAACTACGAAATATGTTTATATATGAGCCTCTGCTGACTCAGTGACAAGTACTTGGCCCCGTTCCTGTCCATCATTAAGTGTACTGAGGCTTTAACATTAAAGGTAGTTTGGAAACTTCCAATTGGGCTTAACCTTTTTAAATATTGCTACTTAAAGGTACCACCGTTTTGGTACTACCTTTGGTGTACTATTTTCTACATGTGCAATTTTGCTTTAGGTTTTTAAACAACATTTATTACCACTGGTGTAATGTAAAACTACAAAATATGTTTATATACATGATAACTTAACAAAACCTTAGTTTTAACATTGAAGGTAATTTGGGAACTTTAAATTGAGCTTAAACCATTTAAATGTTGCTAATTAAAGGTAGCACTGTTTCGGTGCTACCTTTGGTGTACTATTTCTTCCTTGTCAATTTTGCTTAAAGTTTTTAAACAACACATTTAACTACATGTTTAAACTTAAAGTACGAAATATGTTTATATATGACCCTCTGTTGACTCAGAGACAAGTACTTGACCCCGTTCCTGTCCATTATTAAGTGTAATGAGGCTTTACGTTTTTAAACAAGACTTTTAACTACTGGTTTAATGTAAATCTACAAAATATGTTTATATATGAGTCTCTGCTGATTCAGTGACAAGTACTTGGGCCCGTTCCTGTCCATTATTAAGTGTACTGAGGCTTTATGTCTTTAAACAAGACTTTAATGTAGTTTTACATTAAACTACTGGTTTAATGTAAAACTACAAAATATGTTTATATACATGATAACTTAACAAAACCTAAGTTTTAACATTAAAGGTAATTTTGTTTGTTATCTACATGAATTATTAACAGAATTTTAGTTTTAACTTTAATGATGATATAGGAATTTCTATTTCTTTGTTTTGCTAGATATTGTACTACCGTTTTGGTGCTACCTTTAATGTACTATTTAATAGCGTTTTTATGTGTAAATTTTAACATAATTAGTTTTATATTTGATTTTATTATTGTTTGGAACACATGTTATGTGTTGTAGTCAAGCAAGTCTTATTTTGGTATAAAAAATAATAATGTTTAGCACATGTATGTAAAGCTAATATTTTAAGTTCAATTTATTAAATAAAAATAAATGTGGCATTAATGTAAAATATATTAAAAAATCAGTTAAGTAAAATTCTACAGGAAATTGTCAACAAATTTAAAATGTATCATATTACTGTTAAATGTGCAGTATTTCCCTTCATTTTCGCATGCCCAGTTGCGCTTCATCATTTATGAAAGTGGTTTGATGAGTGTGCCCTTATTATTGACATCCGCAAAAAAAAAATTGTTCAAATTTAACATACAATTGTGTATGCGCAGTAGCACTTGTCTACTGCGCATGCGCAGAAGGTTTCCACCACTCTTCGTCGGGTATATAAGCAGCTCGGTTAGCCATGCATTTCATTGTTTGGCGAACTTTTGCCAAGTGAACATCTTATTCACAACTTCGGTTATTCCGGATATTTAAAAGGTGTATGCTATTTTTTGTTATATTTGACTTCAATATGTCAGAACTGCAGTGTTACATGTTTGATAGTAAACCTGTAGCTGTATTATTTGATCGTAAAAACAATCCATGGTTTAAGGCTAATGATGTATCAGAAATTCTAGAATATAAAAGACCGCGAAAAGCAATAAATGATCTAGTTAAGGAAAAATATAAAAAGTTATGTAAAGATATTGATGGAAACAGTTTAGTGCTACCCTCTAACTTTCAAAAAAGTACCGTATTCATCAATGAACCAGGTTTATATTCCTTAATTTTATCGTCTAAGATGAAATTAGCTAAGCGCTTTCAAGATTGGGTGTTTGAAGAAATACTACCATCAATTCGCAAGTATGGAGAGTATAAACTAAAAAGAGAAAACCTTAAGTTGACTCACTCCTTACGTAAAGCGTTGTCAAATAATCAAAAACTAATTAAAACGTTAATTGATCAAATACCTAAAGTTGCTGTTATACCTGATGATATGGATTTAAAACATATCTTTTGTGTATTGGAAAAGGACACATACTATGAAAAGTATGGAGTAATGGAGTACAAGTGCATTCGTACAGAGAGGAGACGATATAAAAGAGCATTGAAAAGAGCAAAGGAAGATGGTTTTGTACCAAGTTTTACAAGATATCCTGTACCAAACAGTATAAATATCTTTAATAAAGCTAAGGAGGTTATGAATACTTATGGTATGCATTACGAATGTTCTTTGAATAACATACTGACCCCCCATAATTTTGTAAATATTGTAAAAATTATTCTTAATGAATAAACTGTATAAATGTATGTATGAATGTGGGACTTATTAGATTGAGAAGTTAAGGTATTAACTTTAGCTACTCATTTGAAAAGTCTGGTGTGAATGAAGGTCACTGGCGCGGTTGACTAAAAGACCCGTAAACCATGTGTGTGTGTGTGTGTGTGTGTGTGTGTGTGTGTGTGTGTGTGTGTGAATGTGTGTGTGAATGTGTGGAAAACGACGTACACCCACCTCCTCGCGGTGTTTTCTGGGTAACGCTAAGAGGTGTACAACCAATGTATTGTAAACCACATGAATTAATCTATTTGTATTTTTAAATATACATTCATAGGTATATATACAATAATAACATTGATTTAAATTAAACAAATTTAAAAGCATTTTAATTGCATACAATTTATAATTGTCGCAAAAACACCTCATGCTTTACTAAAAATAAATGAAAACGATATAATGTATGTATAAAATATATATATATACAAATATGAGTCTTTTAATTAATGGAGCTAGAAAAAATAAAGATAGCATTAAAATAGTGTTATCATAAAATTTGTTTATAGAACAGTAAGTTTTTCTTCATAATTATAGGTTAATATATAAAAAAAAAATGTCGAACCTGATTCCCTTATAGAAATAATGAATAACAATCGCAATAAACACTTATCTTTAAGATACAAATGCGGGTAGCACTGAATCAGTGGTACCTTTAAATAATGTGAAAAGCCTTATATTTGGGAAAAAATTATACATTTGCCTAAATAATACAATTTACATGTTTTCCTTCAAACTAACTTTTTAACACACCGATTTTGAACCATAAAAATGTTTTATATACTGGTTTTAAGACCTATATTTAGGTAGCACTAAATTAGAGCTACCATTAAGCTAATAAATTAGCTACATACATTTATAATTATATTTTATTATTTAATAATTAAATATATTTAATTTATTCAATATTTATTTGACTGACTTTTTTACAGTAAAAATAAGTATAAAAACACAAAATCTGAAACAAATCAGTCATGTTTAATTTTCATGTAAAATAATAAAAGCTCAAAACTTAATACATGTTTCAAAATTAAACAAACTATCGGTGTTATCTTGAAATATTTATAGAAATTATAATATAGTATGGTTTTATTAATTTAAACTAAATTGAATTCATCCTTATTCTACACATAACGGTAAAACCATTCATTCTGAACCTTAATGCTTAGAACTATGACATATTGTCTTTATTTTGAGATACAGCTCAACCTTTCATTATAAATCTTGTTAAATTTTTTAAATAATATAATAAAAATATAAAACACATTAACTTTTAGCGAATTTACCAATAGGGAATATGCTATCACGGTATTAGTCATGATAAGACCTAAGCCCGGGACCATGATACTTTTTCATTTTGGATCTATAGAAGCAAAAAAAAAAAAAAAAAAAAAAAAAAAAAAAAAAAAAAAAAAAAAAAAAAAAAAAACACCGTTTGTTCAATTTGATATTTATATATATATATGAACACGATAACTTTTTAACGGAACCTCTGATTTTGATGAAATTTGGTACAAGGGTGTAAGCCAGCATCTACTTTTAATTGAGTTTGCGAACCATAACGATCGGACCATGGGAACGAGGTTTTATGGGGTTTCTAAAGGGTTAAAATTGGGTTTTTTTATTTTTATTTATAAAATTATCCAAACATAACGTTAACCATTTAAAAGAGCTTAAAAACAAACAATCTAGTATTTTGAATTTTTACCTAACTTAAATGGTTATTCAGAAAATCCAAACACTATGTTTTCCATGTTATTCTTATGGGAAATCAACAATACCTTCTATCTTGCCTATTTATTGAAATATCTTGATAAACTTGGTATGTACATTAATTAGGAAGCGTTTAACTTATATCTGCTTATAAAACGCATATGGCGGCAAACCTACGTACTCAGCCATATGGGTTTTATGAAAAAGTTAAAAAGAACACCATAACGTGATATAATTTGGTATGTACATTCACTAGGTAGGGTTTAACTTATATTTACCAACAAAACCCATATGGCGGCAAACCTACATACTTTAAACCCCCATGGATTTTATGAGAAAAATAGAAAAATATATCAAAATTCTATTGAAAATTTGCTGAGTAAGCAGGTCTGCTGCGACGAGGATATTATATTTATAGTTACATTAAGGTAGCATTATTTTGATGCCACCTTTAAATAAAATATATTAATTCAATTATCTTATTGTTTTATTGTGTATTTACATTAAATTTAGTCTACATGTGGGAATTTAGACACCAATTTTTGGAAAATGAATGCATATAATCATGGAATATAGTTGCCACCTTTAAATAAAATATATTAATTCAATTATCTTATTGTTTTATTGTGTATTTACATTAAATTTAGTCTACATGTGGGAATTTAGACACCAATTTTTGGAAAATGAATGCATATAATCATGGGATATAGTCTTTATTCTGTAAACCCAGCTTACCCCTTAATTGTTTACCTTTAAATTTTCATTTTATTAAATTTAAAGTGGAAACACTTCTTTTTACAAACAAATTTGTGCTATTATTATTCACTTTTCTTTGTTTAAATTAAATGTAGTCCTTTTTACTTTACTTAAAAAGCAGACATTATACTATTTCTGGAACTTAAATCATATAGTTTTGGAACTTGAATCATTATTCCGAACATACAATTTAACTCTCCGATTGTAAATATAAGTCGAGAAAAGCTAAAATTTCTATATTGAGTTATTTCCTAGGCTAAATAAAGCTACAACCAAATAAGTAAACCTATTTAATTAAAAAAAAACTATTGTCACCCCCTCACAAACATAAATACCCCCTCTCCTTCTTTTCCCCCCACCTCCCGGGTCAATAATCGGTCACGGCTAGCTGTTACCCCTCTCATTAGCATACCAAAAGCGGAGCGAGCGTTGTTCACTCCTTCATTCTGCTTCTACAAGCCACTCTTGTTGTTTCGTCTCTGCTGTTTACAATATTACTTGATTTAAAATGCCTCCTCGTCTCAATGAAAATTTCAATTCCTCCGAAATTTCTGATGTTGTTGAACAACCTGAAGACACTTTAAATAACGACAGTGACAGTGAAGATGATGATGAAGATGATGATTATACTGTTGAAATTAATGAAGAACTGAAAGTTATAGCAATTGATCCACTATCCCCATTCGATACAATAGATAAATTCATGTCTGAAGCTCATAAATGGTTGGACTCAGGATCTTACGTACGAATCGGCTCCTTTATATTGTATGATGATTGTAATTCTTTTCTTGTAACACCAAATGATAGAGATCGCATGCGGCAGTGGGCACAAACAATAAAGGAGTGCTACGAACAAGGTGTGGATGTTGGCGGCTATTTTACAGCGCAAGTGGTTTAATAACCAAACTACCCTTCCCCCACCCTACACCCTATCCCTTCCCCATCCTTATTCCTTCCCCCTCCCCATTTTTAAAACTCATAAAAGGCGGACTATGAACCTCCAGGTTTCTAGTCTGTACTTGCACCTTGTGCCGTCCCATATGCGTTTTATAAGCAGATATAAGTTAAACGCTTCCTAATTAATGTACATACCAAGTTTATCAAGATATTTCAATAAATAGGCAAGATAGAAGGTATTGTTGATTTCCCATAAGAATAACATGGAAAACATAGTGTTTGGATTTTCTGAATAACCATTTAAGTTAGGTAAAAATTCAAAATACTAGATTGTTTGTTTTTAAGCTCTTTTAAATGGTTAACGTTATGTTTGGATAATTTTATAAATAAAAATAAAAAAACCCAATTTTAACCCTTTAGAAACCCCATAAAACCTCGTTCCCATGGTCCGATCGTTATGGTTCGCAAACTCAATTAAAAGTAGATGCTGGCTTACACCCTTGTACCAAATTTCATCAAAATCAGAGGTTCCGTTAAAAAGTTATCGTGTTCATATATATATATATAAATATCAAATTGAACAAACGGTTTTTTTTTTTTTTTTTTTTTTTTTTTTTTTTTTTTTTTTTTTTTTTTTTGCTTCTAGAGATCCAAAATGAAAAAGTATCATGGTCCCGGGCTTAGGTCTTATCATGACTAATACCGTGATAGCATATTCCCTATTGGTAAATTCGCTAAAAGTTAATGTGTTTTATATTTTTATTATATTATTTAAAAAATTTAACAAGATTTATAATGAAAGGTTGAGCTGTATATCAAAATAAAGACAATATGTCATAGTTCTAAGCATTAAGGTTCAGAATGAATGGTTTTACCGTTATGTGTAGAATAAGGATGAATTCAATTTAGTTTAAATTAATAAAACCATACTATATTATAATTTCTATAAATATTTCAAGATAACACCGATAGTTTGTTTAATTTTGAAACATGTATTAAGTTTTGAGCTTTTATTATTTTACATGAAAATTAAACATGACTGATTTGTTTCAGATTTTGTGTTTTTATACTTATTTTTACTGTAAAAAAGTCAGTCAAATAAATATTAAATAAATTAAATATATTTAATTATTAAATAATAAAATATAATTATAAATGTATGTAGCTAATTTATTAGCTTAATGGTAGCTCTAATTTAGTGCTACCTAAATATAGGTCTTAAAACCAGTATATAAAACATTTTTATGGTTCAAAATCGGTGTGTTAAAAAGTTAGTTTGAAGGAAAACATGTAAATTGTATTATTTAGGCAAATGTATAATTTTTTCCCAAATATAAGGCTTTTCACATTATTTAAAGGTACCACTGATTCAGTGCTACCCGCATTTGTATCTTAAAGATAAGTGTTTATTGCGATTGTTATTCATTATTTCTATAAGGGAATCAGGTTCGACATTTTTTTTATATATTAACCTATAATTATGAAGAAAAACTTACTGTTCTATAAACAAATTTTATGATAACACTAATTTAATGCTATCTTTATTTTTTCTAGCTCCATTAATTAAAAGACTCATATTTGTATATATATGTCAATATAGCATTCAGTTAATAGGGCTGCTAGTATTATAAAATAAAATAAAAACATATCTAACGAGAGCACCCTTGTTTTGAATAAATCTTTATTTTACTTTTTCTGATGACATGTTTCGGGACTTAGCCCATCTTCATGATCATGTAAGTTTACAAATATCTAACCTAGTTTTTATTTTTATAAAACAATAATATTAATTAACAGGTGTTTCTTTTTAACATATCTGGCACAATTTCTTTCATCTATTTTATATATAATTTTGCTATTTTTTCAAATATTGGATTTTTTGTCGGAAGCTGATTATTAATAAGATCTTGAGGAGTTTCTTTACATGCTATAAAAATTTCCAGTTCTTCTTGGGCATTCATTTTTTCTCCTTTAGGCATGTAGTTTAGGATGTGTAAGTTATTATCCTACACATGAATTTTTATGAATGAATTATTATGAAGATGGGCTAAGTCCCGAAACATGTCATCAGAAAAAGTAAAATAAAGATTTATTCAAAACAAGGGTGCTCTCGTTAGATATGTTTTTATTTTATTTTATATATATATATATATATATATATATATTATACATACATTATATCGTTTTCATTTATTTTTAGTAAAGCATGAGGTGTTTTTGCGACAATTATAAATTGTATGCAATTAAAATGCTTTTAAATTTGTTTAATTTAAATCAATGTTATTATTGTATATATACCTATGAATGTATATTTAAAAATACAAATAGATTAATTCATGTGGTTTACAATACATTGGTTGTACACCTCTTAGCGTTACCCAGAAAACACCGCGAGGAGGTGGGTGTACGTCGTTTTCCACACATTCACACACACATTCACACACACACACACACACACACACACACACACACACACACACACACACACACACACACACACACACACACACACATGGTTTACGGGTCTTTTAGTCAACCGCGCCAGTGACCTTCATTCACACCAGACTTTTCAAATGAGTAGCTAAAGTTAATACCTTAACTTCTCAATCTAATAAGTCCCACATTCATACATACATTTATACAGTTTATTCATTAAGAATAATTTTTACAATATTTACAAAATTATGGGGGGTCAGTATGTTATTCAAAGAACATTCGTAATGCATACCATAAGTATTCATAACCTCCTTAGCTTTATTAAAGATATTTATACTGTTTGGTACAGGATATCTTGTAAAACTTGGTACAAAACCATCTTCCTTTGCTCTTTTCAATGCTCTTTTATATCGTCTCCTCTCTGTACGAATGCACTTGTACTCCATTACTCCATACTTTTCATAGTATGTGTCCTTTTCCAATACACAAAAGATATGTTTTAAATCCATATCATCAGGTATAACAGCAACTTTAGGTATTTGATCAATTAACGTTTTAATTAGTTTTTGATTATTTGACAACGCTTTACGTAAGGAGTGAGTCAACTTAAGGTTTTCTCTTTTTAGTTTATACTCTCCATACTTGCGAATTGATGGTAGTATTTCTTCAAACACCCAATCTTGAAAGCGCTTAGCTAATTTCATCTTAGACGATAAAATTAAGGAATATAAACCTGGTTCATTGATGAATACGGTACTTTTTTGAAAGTTAGAGGGTAGCACTAAACTGTTTCCATCAATATCTTTACATAACTTTTTATATTTTTCCTTAACTAGATCATTTATTGCTTTTCGCGGTCTTTTATATTCTAGAATTTCTGATACATCATTAGCCTTAAACCATGGATTGTTTTTACGATCAAATAATACAGCTACAGGTTTACTATCAAACATGTAACACTGCAGTTCTGACATATTGAAGTCAAATATAACAAAAAATAGCATACACCTTTTAAATATCCGGAATAACCGAAGTTGTGAATAAGATGTTCACTTGGCAAAAGTTCGCCAAACAATGAAATGCATGGCTAACCGAGCTGCTTATATACCCGACGAAGAGTGGTGGAAACCTTCTGCGCATGCGCAGTAGACAAGTGCTACTGCGCATACACAATTGTATGTTAAATTTGAACAATTTTTTTTTTGCGGATGTCAATAATAAGGGCACACTCATCAAACCACTTTCATAAATGATGAAGCGCAACTGGGCATGCGAAAATGAAGGGAAATACTGCACATTTAACAGTAATATGATACATTTTAAATTTGTTGACAATTTCCTGTAGAATTTTACTTAACTGATTTTTTAATATATTTTACATTAATGCCACATTTATTTTTATTTAATAAATTGAACTTAAAATATTAGCTTTACATACATGTGCTAAACATTATTATTTTTTATACCAAAATAAGACTTGCTTGACTACAACACATAACATGTGTTCCAAACAATAATAAAATCAAATATAAAACTAATTATGTTAAAATTTACACATAAAAACGCTATTAAATAGTACATTAAAGGTAGCACCAAAACGGTAGTACAATATCTAGCAAAACAAAGAAATAGAAATTCCTATATCATCATTAAAGTTAAAACTAAAATTCTGTTAATAATTCATGTAGATAACAAACAAAATTACCTTTAATGTTAAAACTTAGGTTTTGTTAAGTTATCATGTATATAAACATATTTTGTAGTTTTACATTAAACCAGTAGTTTAATGTAAAACTACATTAAAGTCTTGTTTAAAGACATAAAGCCTCAGTACACTTAATAATGGACAGGAACGGGCCCAAGTACTTGTCACTGAATCAGCAGAGACTCATATATAAACATATTTTGTAGATTTACATTAAACCAGTAGTTAAAAGTCTTGTTTAAAAACGTAAAGCCTCATTACACTTAATAATGGACAGGAACGGGGTCAAGTACTTGTCTCTGAGTCAACAGAGGGTCATATATAAACATATTTCGTACTTTAAGTTTAAACATGTAGTTAAATGTGTTGTTTAAAAACTTTAAGCAAAATTGACAAGGAAGAAATAGTACACCAAAGGTAGCAGCGAAACAGTGCTACCTTTAATTAGCAACATTTAAATGGTTTAAGCTCAATTTAAAGTTCCCAAATTACCTTCAATGTTAAAACTAAGGTTTTGTTAAGTTATCATGTATATAAACATATTTTGTAGTTTTACATTACACCAGTGGTAATAAATGTTGTTTAAAAACCTAAAGCAAAATTGCACATGTAGAAAATAGTACACCAAAGGTAGCACCAAAACGGTGGTACCTTTAAGTAGCAATATTTAAAAAGGTTAAGCCCAATTGGAAGTTTCCAAACTACCTTTAATGTTAAAGCCTCAGTACACTTAATGATGGACAGGAACGGGGCCAAGTACTTGTCACTGAGTCAGCAGAGGCTCATATATAAACATATTTCGTAGTTTTACATTAAACCAGTAGTTAAAAGTCTTGTTTAAAAACATAAAGCCTTAGTATACTTAATAATGGACAGGAACGGGCCCAAGTACTTGGCTCTGAGTCAGAAGAGGCTCATAAATAAACATATTTTGTAGTTTTACATTAAACCAGTAGTTAAAAGTCTTGTTTAAAAACATAAAGCCTCAGTACACTTAATGATGGACAGGAACGGGGCCAAGTACTTGTCACTGAGTCATAAGAGGCTCATATATAAACATATTTCGTAGTTTTACATTAAACCAGTAGTTGAAAGTCTTGTTTAAAAACATAAAGCCTCAGTACACTTAATGATGGACAGGAACGGGGCCAAGTACTTGTCTCTGAGTCAGGAGAGGCTCATATATAAACATATTTTGTAGTTTTACATTAAACCAGTAGTTAAAAGTCTTGTTTAAAAACATAAAGACTTAGTATACTTAATAATAGACAGGAACGGGGCCAAGTACTTGTCTCTCAGTCAGAAGAGGCTCATAAATAAACATATTTCGTAGTTTTACATTAAACCAGTAGTTTAAAGTCTTGTTTAAAAACATAAAGCCTCAGTACACTTAATGATGGGCAGGAACGGGGCCAAGTACTTGTCACTGAGTCAGAAGAGGCTCATATATAAACATATTTCGTAGTTTTACATTAAACCAGTAGTTGAAAGTCTTGTTTAAAAACATAAAGCCTCAGTACACTTAATGATGGACAGGAACGGGGGCCAAGTACTTGTCACTGAGTCGGAAGAGGCTCATAAATAAACATATTTCGTAGTTTTACATTTAACCGGTAGTTAAAACTGTTGTTTAAAGACCTAAAGCAAAATTGGACATGTAAAAAATAGTACACCAAAGGTAGCACCAAAACGGTGCTACCTTTAAGTAGCAACATTTAAATGTGTTAAGCTCAATTATAAGTTTCCAAATACAGTTTAATGTTAAAACTAAGGTTTGGTTAAGAATTCATATATATAAACATATTTCGTAGTTTTACATTAAACAGGTAGTTAAAAGTAATGTTTAAAAACCTAAAGCAAATTTGGACATGTAAAAATAGTACACCAAAGGTAGCACCAAAACGGTGCTACCTTGAAGTAGCAACATTTAAATGGGTTAAGCTCAATTGTAGAAAATAGTACACCAAAGGTAGCACTAAAACGGTGCTACCTTTAAGTAGCAACATTTAAATAGGTTAAGCCCAATTGGAAGTTTCCAAATTACCTTTAATGTTAAAACTAAGGTTTTGTTAAGTTAAAGCCTCAGTACAGTTAATGATGGACAGGAACGGGGCCAAGTACTTGTCACTGAGTCAGCAGAGGCTCATATATAAACATATTCGTAGTTTTACATTTAACCGGTAGTTAAAACTGTTGTTTAAAAACCTAAAGCAAAATTGGACATGTAAAAAATACTACACCAAAGGTAGCACCAAAACGGTGCTACCTTTAAGTAGCAACATTTAAATGTGTTAAGCTCAATTAGAAGTTTCCAAATACAGTATAATGTTAAAACTAAGGTTTGGTTAAGAATTCATATATATATAAACATATTTCGTAGTTTTACATTAAACAGGTAGTTAAAAGTAATGTTTAAAAAACCTAAAGCAAATTTGGACATGTAAAAATAGTACACCAAAGGTAGCACCAAAACGGTGCTACCTTGAAGTAGCAATATTTAAATGTGTTAAGCTCAATTAAAAGTTTCCAAATACGGTTTAATGTTAAAACTAAGGTTTGGTTAAGAATTCATATATATATATAAACGTATTTCGTAGTTTTACATTAAACAGGTAGTTAAAAGTAATGTTTAAAAACCTAAAGCAAATTTGGACATGTAAAAATAGTACACCAAAGGTAGCACCAAAACGGTGCTACCTTGAAGTAGCAACACTAAATAGGTTAAGCCCAATTGGAAGTTTCCAAATTACCTTTAATGTTTAAACTAAGGTTTTGTATATTTCGTAGTTTTACATTAAACCAGTACAGAAAGTACAGAAAGGGTGTTTAAAATGCAGAAGAGAGCTATACGTCTGATTGCAGGTGTCAGAAGCAGAGATTCATGTAGACCCTTGTTTGAGCAGCTTGGGATACTGACACTCCCTTCCTTGTATGTGTTTGAGCTGGTGATGTTCCTCAGATCGAACCAGCATCTGATGCAGGATCATCATTGGCAGCACGGATATAATACGAGGAATCAGGGGCTTCTGCAGTATCCGGTTCACAAGCTGTCACTTTTAGAAAAAGGGCCCTTATACATGGGGTTGAAAATTTACAACAAGTTGCCAGCCAAACAGGAACGGGGCCAAGTACTTGTCTCTGAGTCAGAAGAGGCACATATATAAACATATTTCGTAGTTTTACATTTAACCGGTAGTTAAAACTGTTGTTTAAAAACCTAAAGCAAAATTGGACATGTAAAAAATAGTACACCAAAGGTAGCACCAAAACGGTGCTACCTTTAAGTAGCAACATTTAAATGTGTTAAGCTCAATTAGGAGTTTCCAAATACGGTTTAATGTTAAAACTAAGGTTTGGTTAAGAATTCATATATAAACGTATTTCTTAGTTTTACATTAAACAGGTATTTAAAGTAATGTTTAAAAACCTAAAGCAAATTTGGACATGTAAAAATAGTACACCAAAGGTAGCACCAAAACGGTGCTACCTTGAAGTAGCAACATTTAAATGTGTTAAGCTCTATTAGAATTTTTAAGATACAATAAATTTGTATCTGCGGTAACAATTTAGCACTACTATTTTAACTTGTTCTGGGAGTAACAATTTCACACTACTGGCTTGGCACCTCCACCTCCCCGGGGGGGGACACTTTTCGTCCGGAGCAAAAAAATTTTGGTCAAGGTCAAAAATTTTCCGAAAAAAAAGTTTCGGGGGGGGGGGCTCGGCCGGTCGGACCCTCCCCCGGGGGGGGGGGGTCACCTACCCCTAGGACTCTAACTCTTGGATGGCTGCTACCCTTACTTATGTGTGAACATAAAATAAAATTTTTAACCACAGCTCAGACAACCAACACTTCTACGCATATCGCTCTAAGTCCTGCGAGCTCTCAGGACTCTGGCAAAAAATCCGCCAAGTGTTGGCTGACTGAGATTACATTTGAAACAAAAAAATTTTATTTTTATTCACACACAAATGTAGGTCAAGGTCATCCAAGAATTAAAAAGAAATTCCCCCGAGGCCTAAGACCGCCGGCGGTCAAAGGCCTCGGGGGAATCTCACAACTTAGGGGGAGGTGAAAAATAAAAAATAATTTTACTTAATTTTGAGTTTCCATAAGGGAAACATGCTACAATAATTTTGGTTCCCCTAACGGGAATCATAAGGTCATGCTAATCATGACCTGGGCCCCATCTTAACCGATAAACTGACATAAAGCCTAACGTACCGGACAGTGTTAGGACCCGGCGCTTCGTGCTGAAGGGTGCCAACCACCCGTATGTTGCCAGTGACGAGTGATGAGGCCCAGCAGCGTCCCTGGCACGGGCGGCCTAGGGGTCGATCCCCAGGGGCCTACCCCCAGGCTCGTTAAGCGCCATACTACTGTTGTTAAAAAATAATTATTGAGGCATGCTAAGCCTCAAAAAGAAATTATTTTATGGAGGCTTCTAAGCCTCAAACCTAACACTTTAACTGCCAATTTACGGAGGCTAATCCTCCAAGATACGAATTTTAAAAAAAATATTTATCTTAGGGACAACCTGTGGGAGATTAGTACAAAGAAATATTTTACAACACAACAACTTAAACATAGGGGGATTGATGTTACAAAAAATAAATAATTTTTACTTAATTTTAAGTTTCCACAAGGGAAACATGCTAAATAATTTTGGTTCCCCTAACGGGAATCATAAGGTCATGCTAATCATGACCTGGGCCCCATCTTAACCAGTACACTGACATAAAATCTAATGCAAAGCACTGACATAAAGCCTAGCGTACCGGTCAGTGTCAGGGCCGACACTTTGTGCTAAAGGATGCCAACCACCCGTATGTTGCCAGTGACGAGTGATGAGGTCCAGCAGCGCCGATGGCACAAGGCCTAACGGTGAATACCAAGGGGCCAACCCCGAGGCTCGTAAAGTGTCATACTATTGTTGGCAAAAAATAATTCTTGAGGCATGCTAAGCCTCGAAAAAAAATTTAATTTTACGGAGGCTTCTAAGCCTCAAACCTAACAGTATAACTATTAATTTACATAGGCTAAGGAAGCCACAAAATTTATAAAAACTAATTTTGGGGGCAACCTGTGGAAGGTTAATACAAGGAAATATTTTTCTAAACACAAGACTTAGACTAACACCAACCTGTGGAAACATTAGCACACACAAATATTTTTCACTGCACAACACTTTCATTAAATCACAACCGACACCAAGCAGCAAGCACAAAATAAAATTATTTCCTAACACTACACATGCCATGCCTTAGACTAGAAAAGAATTCCCAATATAATGCGGCGCCAACATTACATTGCGAATCCTGTAGGGCAGAGCTTCAACCACTCAGCTGAAGTGTTTGAAAGCAACTGCGAGGAAGCTAAGCCTCAGAGAACCGAAGCTAGGCCGGTCAGGAGTGGGGGAACCGGACCTTGTTACGTAAACAGCCAGACCTCGGCACGTACAGACCTCGACATGTACTTGTTTGCGGCATTGGACAATCCCCAAGAGCTACGCCTGAATACATAACTAGCCGGATCTCATTATACAATACGTGACAGCGGTAAAGTGCCAATAGCCCCTTAGGGTATGGCACCCCCACCCCCGGGGGGGGGGGGCTCGACCAGTCGGACCCTCCCCGGGGGGGGGGCTCGTGGGACTTAGAATATTTTCAGTCCAAGATATATGTAGTATAAAATAATAATTTATTTTGTCTCTCTCAGCGCAGCCTACAGTCAGTGTTGGTTGGGAACAAAATTAAATTTTGTCTCCAGTGTCGCTTGCAGATTACATAACACTTATGTAACCAACCCATGTCTGCCGTCTTGGCTCTCTCTCAATACAAGTCAGTTACTCGCCGGCCGTCTTCCTCGACACAAGGTATACGCTGCGACTCAACGCTACCGGACTTTCTGTGAGTAAACTTTTAATTTTTTTACATCATTCTCTCTTATTATATGACTTAGCAAAATATATCGCTACCTGTTTGCTACAAAATTAATTTTTATTTAGCTCTACAAGTCTACTAATATTTTCACAAATGTTTTTAAATATTTTACTCTCATGATTAAATTTTATTCTACACTGGTGGGTTTTGGACTTAGCTGCAAAACTGAACCATGCCCATCTTGTACAAAATTATTTTTTCTTTTTAGATATACCTCTTTATTAGTCTTACAATAAATATTTCTTGGACTTAATTTTTGTACAATTCACGCTATTATTTTTCTACACAGTACATGTTAATACTTGGGCAGTTCGCAGCAAACTGTTTCTAGACATAGCAACACCAGACCGCGTTACCACCACCACTACAGCCCTGTTCCCCCACTACTTCCAGCTTAGGTGCAACAATTCACTGAGTTTTTCAGTATTATACTAACCTTACTGTGAGACGCAGCGATGGCTGAAACTTTGCAAGAAAAATTATTAAGGATTAAATTTTTGCTGGCCAAGCAAAATAATTCTGTTAGGGTGTCCAAGACTTCCACTTTAACAAAAATGAAACGCTGCTTTAGGAATAATCCAAAATTTTACTCAAGGGACACTAACATCACTATGGATGATAAAATGTTTCAAAAACTTTTAGACGAGCTAACTTTTGCCAGTAAAATAACGCTGGTGACTCCAATTCCAGACTAAGTGTCAAGGTCACTTAAGAATTAATAAAAAAAATTATTTTTTTGACAAATATTTCCACTCCTAGTAACGGAGGTCCAGCAAAAGGACAAACTCGGATGAGTTGTTGGAAAAAAAAAATAATTTTTTTATTTTTTGCATCTGACCACTTTACCCCCACCACGCGGTCTAGTACCCGGACGGCACGGTGCTGTCCGGTCAGTCGGCGTCCGGCTCCCGCGCGGTAATGACACCACCACCGTCGGCTGTTCGCAATTTCGTTTCCAGTTGGGCTTCGGGTTTCTCCAGTGGGTAAGTGGAAATAAAATTTTTTATTTATTTTTTTAGTTTTAAGAGTGGGGTTGCTGGGGTTCAGGTCAATGGCCTCTGAGGAATGCCTTACGTCACTTTTGGTAGGTTTTTCGGTCTGGTCGCTGGAAAAATTAATTTTTCTTTGCACTCTTGTGGTTCTTCGTGGATTTTCGCTCCGCAGCCGGATACGAGGAACCACAAGAGTGCAAAGAAAAATTTTTTTGTCTTTCCACGTGACCTTGACCTTAATTACGTCAATGACGTCATTATGGTGACGTCAGCGGTAATGACGTCGTCATGACGTCATTTCTATTACGTCATACCTATGACGTCATAGAAATGACGTCATCGATGACGTCACCGATGACGTCATTCGTGACGTCAATGACCTTGGTGACGTCAGCATTCCTCAGGGGTCATTGACCTGAGCCAGCAGCCCTACTTTGCCACTACTGTCGTGATATATCAACCACAAAATGGAAGTTTTAATTGATGTCACAAGGCCTCCGGAGGAATATAATTTTGA
The DNA here is from genome assembly GCA_030545055.2 of Neoaliturus tenellus. Lineage (NCBI taxonomy): Eukaryota > Metazoa > Arthropoda > Insecta > Hemiptera > Cicadellidae > Neoaliturus > Neoaliturus tenellus. The sequence continues at coordinate 33,111,260 of CM061531.1, read as the reverse complement.
AAATTCTTATTTGAATAAAGGGTGCAGCCGATTAATGCGTACGCCAGTTCGTAGCCTAACCATTTTAAGTTGTTAGGATGAACAAAAAGATACATACATAGAGCTGAAATGAAATGGTTCCACTTATATTTCACATTGAAATTTTCGAACACATAAAAAACTTGTGTAAAACATGGTAAACTACTTGAGTGCTTGAAAAAACAACAATAGCATAAAAAGTTCTCTTACCGATCACGCATGGAGAAATGCAGTTGAGTAAAAATTTCGGTCCAGTAATACCACTAACATGATAGTTTTTACACTTGTACAGACAATGGTTTAACGTTACTAATAATGAACCCTAACTAAATTTTTACTTGTTTATAACGTGCTTGACAGAGTTAAGTGACGTTCCAAACTGATGGAGAGAATAGTATATTATTGATGTTTCTTTGCATAGTGCTTAATGCCCGTTAGTACAATTACTCTTAGAGCTTAGGCAAAATGTGGATGCTCTTCCTGTATGGGTTTAAACCTTTAACCAACTTTACTTTCTGACCAGACTTGACTGTAGACGTAGACAGTGGCAGTATCTAATGTTTAGAAGCATTCGTTTGCTTCTTTTAAATGACTGAACGGCATCTTCCATGACGTAGAAAAACGTAGCGATTTGCCTGCTATCATAAACTTCCAAAAATATCAAAGCGTTATTCATGCTATGATTTCAAAGAGTTTTCAGGTGATTAATCTAAAAAAATGTAAGGGTGACTCAAGGGGCATACTTACTCAACTCCTCTACTGTAAAAAACGATTTCTCGTTCGTTTTGTCAAGTTGTTTTGTAACTGTAGCTATTTTCTTTCCTCTGTAAAATATGAACACATTATCCTAGGATCATAACAGTTATTTATATAGCTATAGGTATTCCGTGTTACATGTCCAAGGGACCAATTTATTTTTAAAATGATGATAGTTGACTATAAAAAATTTGCAAAATTAGGCATAAACAAAAATTGATTTTAAGAGACTTTTACTAATTATACAAACCCCCAAAATATAATCCAATAGTTTTGCTGTACTGCTCGCGAAATATCCTAGGCTGTACGATAGTGTGAAAATGAAATGAAATAAAATGAAAAATTCTTTATTTAATCAGGCAAAGTTAGGGCCACATGGCCCTCTCTTTCACTTAACCTGGATTAGAGATAAATATTAAGAAAAATAATAACAAAAGATGAGTAACTTAAATTTATTTACATAAAAACTTAACTAAAGCAGCAGGACTTGGCTAATATTCACAATATATATACAAAATAGATAAATAAAATCTTTTTTACAATCACACACTCAAACACACATGCATCAGCAGTCGCGCAAAACAGAAAACGGTAGGACGCGCTAGCCGAGAGCATCCGCTCAAGGTAGAGCGTTTTACGCTTGTGACTGCTGATCAACCTTCAAAATACTACTTGCTGAAGAGTACGAGTCAGATCCCATACACATATAATTCAATAAAATCCAATGCGTATATCCTACCATTTACACTTTACTGTATAAATTATTTAGCCATGATATCCCAAAATAGCAGGAGCACTATTTACAAAGTAAAAAATCAATAGAGGTCAAATCAATTTCATTTTGTAAATGACGGTTATTCACTGAATCGTGTTTGTAATATAGTTGAATAAAACGTATGTTAATAAACTACAAATGATTTCATCCACTGGAACTTCATGGACTATGTGACGGACCTCTGTAGTAGTTTAATTCAAGTTTCCGATGAACTTTTTAACTCTTGTCTCATTGTCAGAGAAACTTAGTAAGCGCTCTTTTAAAACGTGTAAGAGCCATTTTCAAAGAGTACCACTTTTTGTCCATGAAAGCGATCACAACATTTATAACGCAGATTTGAAATTGTCTCATGCTTAAACCATTGAATTAACAAAATAAATACAATAAGCAAATAATGAAACAAACATTTGATTTAGTTTTTATAATTTCATTCATTTTAAATATTAGTTGAAGGACTTAGAAATAAAGAATACAATAAGAGGTTTTCAAGACTTAAAAAAAGTTGAAGCAATATGCTTACTGTACTGATGTAAATGATCCTTGGTATTTCAGCTTGTTGCCCCTCGCCTGCCGAGTGAATTTTATTTTCAAGCACTGCGGATTTCGGGTAGCGGCGATCAAGTTTGCATTGTAGTTCACAAGCAACTTGTATGTCCCACTTAGCTGAAATATGTTACAAAATGTACACGTCGGATAAAAGTAAACCCTTACAACTAGAATCGATTAGTGGTTGCTATATATTAATATGTTTGGACTTATTTTAAAATATATTTCAAAACATTGGAAACACTGTTAGAAACAGGGACGTCTTGCATCCTGGTGCGCCGTATTTATGTGCAAAACACTCTCGTTCATCCAACTCGGTGACACCAGTACTCCGCTTCATCGGCTGTCCTAATCTAAACATTATTAGTACTTTTTCTTACATAAAATAATTTTTACTTTCTGGTGCCTTCAATATATATATTTTGTTATACCCTTAATACCGCAATGTATCACTTATCACCAGGCACTTTTCGTTATCTGCATGCCTTGTTGTGATTGATGAAGCTATAGTATTAGGAGAGAAATAGGAAGGGTAGTGTAGTAAAATTAATCGGGAAAAATGAAATAATTTTTGGAAAGCCAATTTCTTTTGAAATGTATTCTATGGCGTCCACTGACCTTCCTCCAAAAAGTCCCCAGATATCCCATATGGGGATCACGCTTAAAAATGAGGGGTTGGCCCATAAAGAGTTACATTAAAATTTGATATTAAGCATACTAAATTTAAATACGTTCCAGAAGGTTTATATATATATCAAATTAAAGGTCTTCAAATGTAGAATACAATGCCGTAAACCCAACCTCAATATAACTGTCGGGAGTGAAATGGCAGGCGTTCAAAGTTTAGAATAAAATAGTACTATCAAAACTTTGAAATACAATAACTTCCGACATATTTGTCCTTTTGAGGTCTGGTTTTTGGCTATGTACTCTCCTTACTAAGACCTTTAAAATTATGTATAGGATGGCTGTGGTCTAAGAAATTTTTTTATAAACTTCCTCTTTGGGACGTCCATGTGGAGGGTGGTTCAAGGGTAGTATGATAAGCATATGACTAGCTATCCGCATTTTCAAAGGTAATTGTAAAAGCAAACGTTTGCCGCAAACCGTGCCTCGAAAGGTCAAGTATTTCGAAAATTATTACATTTTTAAGCGTTTAGGTTAAAATTTTATTTTTATTCAAAGTTTGACAGGCTGCCGTTTTCGACTCAGGCAACCTTTTGAGTTGGGGTTTGCGGCATTAAATTCTACTACTTAAGAGAATTACTTAATTTGATGTACATAAACCCATTGATCGAAGAAAGATTTATTTCTGACTCCACGCGGGCCATCCCATCATTTTTAGACATGTTGCCCACTGGGGATTTCAGGGGACTTTTCTGAGGGAGGTCAGGGGATGGTATAGAACACATTTCAGCAAAAATTCGCTGTCCAAAAATTATTTCATTTTCCAGCCATATTTTGGCTTAATTTTACTACACTAGGGGGAGACAGGAAGTAGCCATCCGCTTCCTAAACTGTTTGTGTTGTGGAATATCAATTGGCTATTGAAATATGGGTGAAGAGCGGAAATAGGTTTGTGTCTATCATGGATAATCTTAAGAGTCATCTCCACCTATGATCCACCAGCCCATTGTTGCGCAGTCGGTAATGTTAATCGTACGGCTTTTAATGCAAAACATGGTATAGCATTCCCCTGTTTTGGACGCCGTTTTACGACCGAATTTCTTTAAACTTGGTAAGTGTTTGGTTGAATAGTTATACTATGTCGCTCTTACCTCGGAATTTTGAAAATGTAAGAAATATTACTCTTTGAGACGTCACAAAGTAACTCGATTTTCCTTAGTAATATTTGTTAAATTTTCAAAATTCCGAAGTATGAGCGACAAAGTATAACTATTCAACTAAACACTTACCAAGTTTAAAGAAATTCGGTTGAAAAACGGCGTCCGAAACAGGAGAACGCTATACCATGTTTTGCATTAAAAGCCGTATGATTAACATTGCCGACAGCGCAACAATGGGCTAGTGAGGATCATAGATGAAGATGACTCTTCAAGCTATTTTACGAATCGATGTCGGTGGGTCGATGTAAAGATTGCTGTAAAAAGCAGAGTTCAGGTTGAGACAGTAGTAGTATCCTTATTTTCTGGGTTGTTTTTCCAATTCTTTTTAGTTCATTGTAACAATTTTTTTAAGTTTTAGTATCTTATTTTCAAAAAATTTCTTGGGTTATCTCACCAACAATAGCCCATATAATTGACCGCTGTAACGGCGAAAACTATGACTCGCTATGGACTCCGCATCATCGGAATTTTTCAACATCCGAACTAGCTGGAGTTGTTTGTGGGTTCCGATGAATGAGAGTGCACTTTTTAAGTTGAATATGACTTAATGGAGAGTATGATGAACAGATGATTTATCTTCTTTACCGACATGGACCAGCTTCCTCAATTGTAAGGATCATTAATGAATCATGTGTGCTCATTGGGCACACAGTCAGCTGGGTAAAGTACAAACCATAATAAAGCAAGAAATTTTCTCAGGATCGAACCCGCAACCTTCAAATTTAAAGGCGAGCTCTACAATTAGCACCATAGTTCCAAAATAAAATGGTTGATTTTGGTTTGTTTACTGAATGTTTTCCACTTTTATTTGTAATTACTTGAAGTAACTTAATGCAAAAATTATGGCTGCTTAAACATTTTAAAGTATTGTTGGGTGTGTGTGTGTGTGTGTGTGTGTGTGTGTGTGTGTGTGTGTGTGTGTGTGTGTGTGTGTGTGTGTGTGTGTGTGTGTGTGTGTGCGTGTGCGTGCGCGCGTGCGTGCGTGCTTGCGTGCGTGTGTGTGTGTGTGTGTGTTTTATTTTCTTCTATTATTTTTTTTTGGTAACTGTGGTTGTAGAAATCGCCTCGTCTCCAGGTGCTTGGTAGTTTTAACCCTTACCTCCAGTTCTGAGATCTTCTTCCAACCGTTGTTTAGTGAATTCTTTAACCTGTTGATGACATTGTCAATTTGGTAGCACTTTGACGTATCGTATTTGACTGAGTTCACCTCATTTAATATAATAGTGCAAAAAATAAGTATAGCAGCTTTGACGAACATTTCCTGAAATTTATAGAGCAATTATTAGTAAAACATGTTACTGAAAAAAATTGTTTTGCAAATCATGAATATAAACCTCATAAGTAATTGAAAAACCAATTGGCGGAGGTACTGGCCCAAAGGTAAAGATGACTCTAAAGGCGATAGTTTCCACTACCAAGAACGCGTGATGAATGCTGAAACCCCCTTCCTTTTACTTTCTCCCTCTATACCATAGTATATGGAAAACTCGCCTGCGGCTCGATGGGGGCTCCGCCCCCATGCCCCCTCAGGGTTTTGCCCAGAAATTCGTTAATTGTTGTTTAAGTCGCATATAATGAACAGATTACATATGAATATAAGAGTTTGTAAATGAGCAAAATAGCAAAATAAATGAGTTTGTAAGTTTATTTATAACATAAATTAACTCCCACGACTGCAGAAATAACCTAAATTTGAACTTGTGCAACAAACTCAATCTAAGGAATGAAAATATATTCGCCTACGGCTCGTTTTCAGAGACTCTTTCCCCAAACCTCCTTCCCTAATTTTCCCGAATTCTATAAAGGTTAATGGAGTTGTGAATAAATTTTGTATGTAGGTATTGTATAAGTATTTACTTAAAATTATAAAATTCATATAAATAAATATATGAAAAAACTAAATGGATAAACTGCATAAAAATGTGCATTAGATCATCGAAAACAATGAAAAATTCCATTAAAACAAAATAATTGAAAATCTTAACAAAGTGGATAAAACTTGCCAAAAACCCCTTTTATTTACAAAAATACTATTCAGTTACTATCCTTCAATTAGTTGTGTTGAAATTCCAGGGAATAACATAACGATCCAGTAATATTGAACATACAATGATAAATACATAATGTAATATTGGCATTCATTACAATTCCTTCATTTCAGTTTTTAATGATGTAAAACTTTAAATTTACCTAATTTCCTAAAAAATTACTGTCAAGGCAAATAAAAAAACTTCAAATTTCTAAATACAATAATACAGTAGTTACTAACAAAAGTATGTTAAATAATGGTTAAAATATTAAAGTTACCATACACATCAAAGGACATATGTTTTAGCCGTAGGACCAGGTCATTAAATAACAATCAAAGTAAAACAATCAGTTGCTTGATATAGCAATTCGTTCCGACTCACTTTCAATAGAAGAATACGTGATATTGAAAATCATCATGATAATTTTTAAGTTTGATTATTTAATTGATATTGGTACTGTGCAAGATATGTCTATGTGCAAAGTTGAGGTTCTGAGTAAAATATTATAGTAGTTGTAAAATTACGTCTACATGGGATAAAATTCCCCGCAAAAATAAATAAACATTTAATTATGTTTAATTGTGTAGACTGGGGGGCAAAAATTCATAGAACCAAACTTGTAGTAACTTGAAAGATGTTAACGAGAATTGCCTCAGATGTTATAATTTGGCCGCTAGAGTAGAAAAAAATAATGTCATATTTATTTTGGGTAAAAATGTTTGGTCGCTAAATTTTGAAATCAGATAGTTTTCTGGGGCAGGAAATAAAAAAATTTTTTATTTTAAATGAAAATACTGTACTGCCACCTTTTTAAATTAAACATTAATTTATCACGCACTAAAAGATAAATAAATTGTGTAATCTGCCATTTTAGTTAAAATTTTTGTTGAATTGTAAAATTTAAATTAGCATCAGGTAAAGTCAATGATGTACTTCCTAAAGCCGCGTCCGCATTGGCCGAACATGTTCGCCGAACAAAGTTCTCCCGAACTTTTGTTTGTTTGTTGCTAACCGTTTAGTATGTAAATCATATGGCCGGTTAATTGTTCGTTAATAATGTTTGTTGATTTTTGTGTTCGCCGAACAAGTTCGCCACGAATGTTTGGCCAGTGCGGACGCGGCTTAATGAGTTCGTTAGAAATTAAGTGCCATCCCAAATAAAGAACCAATTTTTGGGAGGACTATCGTGCATATATGATACTGTCTTACCGGGTGTCCCATACCAACCTTGCACCTCTTTTAAAATTGTACAAATAAAAGCAAATTGTGCCGTTGTAGGTAAACACATTTTGCTCTGTTGATTGACACTGATTTCAATACAGAGGGGACCAGACGTAATTTTGAAGCAACTTTAAAATTTAATATTTTAACCCTAATCATACTGATTTAGAATAATAAATAGCATGACATTATTTTTTTTTAACTGGGGAAAATTTAACATACATTATGTCTGAACATTTACATATAACAGAACGTACCAAACATGTAAATTCATTTAAAATAATATACCACCATAAAACATCAATTATCACGTGATTAGTTTTACTAAACATTTAAATACATGTTCATTAATCTCCGTCATGTTGTAAATTTAATAAAAAAAACTTTTTGGACCTAACTGACAATTTTTGTTGGAAACGTATTTAAAAGAGTCTAAGACATTTTTGTGCTGAGACATTTTTGCTTAACCTAAAATGCTCAGAGAAAATGAGGAAAATCTAAATTTCAACCTCAAATATTCAATAAACTGCTAAAATTACGCGTACAAGATCAAATTGTAAAGTTTTCTTAAAAACCGTGTAAAACTAAAAAAAATTATTTAAAGTGAGAGTTTGTATTTGACATCAGTGACTTCCGGTCTGGAGAGGTAATTTCAGATACACCCTGTACATTGAAATTACTCTCGGTGGATAGACCGTTTTACCTATAAAGTGATTAGTTTTACTAAACATTTTTGTGCCGAGACATTTTTGCTTAACCTAAAATGCTCAGAGAAGAATGAGGAAAATCTAAATTTCAACCTAAAATATTCAATAAACTGCTAAAATTACGCGTACAAGATCAAATTGTAAAGTTTTCTTAAAAACCATGTAAAACTAAAAAAAAAATATTTAAAGTGAGAGTTTGTATTTGACATCAGTGACTTCCAGTCTGGAGAGGTAATTTCAGATACACCCTGTACATTGAAATTACTCTCGGTGGATAGACCGCTTTACCTATAAAGGCACAATTGGTTAATGTTATAAAATTTCTTAAAAAGAGTGTTTCGGTAATCCGCGACTCCCAGTATGTTGGCAATTTTCTCAATAATACAGATCGGTAAGTTTAGTTCTCGCTTGGGAATCACTCTGTAGTAAGTAATATATAGGAGATCTACTTTACCGACTTATGACGAATTTCTGATACCCCGATGAGTGAGTCAGTCAGTTACACATTCGGGAGTATATAATTTAGACTCGCCTGCGGCTCGATGGGGGCTCCGCCCCCATGCCCCCTCAGGGTTTTGCCCAGAAATTTGTTAATTGTTGTTTAAGTCGCATATAATGAACAGATTACATATGAATATAAGTGTTTGTAAATGAGCAAAATAGCAAAATAAATGAGTTTGTAAGTTTATTTATAACATAAATTAACTCCCACGACTGCAGAAGTAACCTAAATTTGAAATTGTGCAACTAACTCAATCTAAAAAATGAAAATATATTCGCCTACGGCTCGTTTTCAGACACTCTTTCTCCAAACCTCCTTCCCTAATTCCCCCGAATTCTATAAAGGTTAATGGAGTTGTGAATAAATTTTGTATGTAGGTATTGTATAAGTATTTAGTTAAAATTATAAAATTCATATAAATAAATATATGAAAAAATTAAATGGATAAACTGCATAAAAATGTGCAGTAGATCATCGAAAACAATGAAAAATTCCTTTAAACCAAATAATTTAAAATCTTACAAAGTGAATAAAACTTGCCAAAAATCCCTTTTATTTACAAAAATACTATTCAGTTACTATCCTTCAATTAGTTGTGTTGAAATTCCAGGGAATAACATAACGATCCAGTAATATTGAACATACAATGATAAATACATAATGTAATATTGGCATTCATTACAATTCCTTCATTTCAGTTTTTAATAATGTAAAACTTTAAATTTACCTAATTTCCTAAAAAATTACTGTCAAGGCAAATAAAAAAACTTCAAGTTTCTAAATACAATAATACAGTAGTTACTAACAAAAGTATGTTAAATAATGGTTAAAATATTAAAGTTACCATACACATCAAAGGACGTATGTTTTAGCCGTAGGACCAGGTCAGTAAATAACAATCAAAGTAAAACAATCAGTTGCTTGATATAGCAATTCGTTCCGACTCACTTTCAATAGAAGAATACGTGATATTGAAAATCATCATGATAATTTTTAAGTTTGATAATTTAATTGATATTGGTACTGTGCAAGATATGTCTATGTGCAAAGTTGAGGTTCTGAGTAAAATATTATAGTAGTTGTAAAATTACGTCTACAAGGGATAAAATTCCCCACAAAAATAAATAAACATTTAATTATGTTTAATTGTGTGGACTGGGGGGCGAAAATTCATTGAACCAAACTTGTAGTAACTTGAAAGATGTTCGCGAGGATTGCCTCAGATGTTATAATTTGGCCGCTAGAGTAGAAAAAAAATAATGTCATATTTATTTTGGGTAAAAATGTTTGGTCGCTAAATTTTGAAATCAGATAGTTTTCTGGGGCAGGAAATAAAAAATCTTTTTTATTTTAAATAAAAATACTGTACTGCCACCATTTTAAACTAAACATTAATTTATTACGCACTAAAAGATAAATCAATTGTGTAATCTGCTATTTTAGTTAAAATTTTTGTTGAATTGTAAAATTTAAATTAGCATGCTATCAGGTAAAGTCAATGATGTACTTCCTAAAGCCGCGTCCGCATTGGCCGAACATGTTCGCCGAACAAAGTTCTTCCGAACTTTTGTTTGTTTGTTGCTAACCGTTTAGTATGTAAATCATATGGCCGGTTAATCTGCTATTTTAGTTAAAATTTTTGTTGAATTGTAAAATTTAAATTAGCATGCTATCAGGTAAAGTCAATGATGTACTTCCTAAAGCCGCGTCCGCATTGGCCGAACATGTTCGCCGAACAAAGTTCTCCCGAACTTTTGTTTGTTTGTTGCTAACCGTTTAGTATGTAAATCATATGGCCGGTTAATTGTTCGTTAATAATGTTTGTTGATTTTTGTGTTCGCCGAACAAGTTCGCCACGAATGTTTGGCCAGTGCGGACGCGGCTTAATGAGTTCGTTAGAAATTAAGTGCCATCCCAAATAAAGAACCAATTTTTGGGAGGACTATCGTGCATATATGATACTGTCTTACCGGGTGTCCCATACCAACCTTGCACCTCTTTTAAAATTGTACAAATAAAAGCAAATTGTGCCGTTGTAGGTAAACACATTTTGCTCTGTTGATTGACACTGATTTCAATACAGAGGGGACCAGACGTAATTTTGAAGCAACTTTAAAATTTAATATTTTAACCCTAATCATACTGATTTAGAATAATAAATAGCATGACATTATTTTTTTTTAACTGGGGAAAATTTAACATACATTATGTCTGAACATTTTACATATAACAGAACGTACCAAACATGTAAATTCATTTAAAATAATATACCATCATAAAACATCAATTATCACGTGATTAGTTTTACTAAACATTTAAATACATGTTCATTAATCTCCGTCATGTTGTAAATTTAATAAAAAAAACTTTTTGGACCTAACTGACAATTTTTGTTGGAAACGTATTTAAAAGAGTCTAAGACATTTTTGTGCTGAGACATTTTTGCTTAACCTAAAATGCTCAGAGAAAATGAGGAAAATCTAAATTTCAACCTCAAATATTCAATAAACTGCTAAAATTACGCGCACAAGATCAAATTGTAAAGTTTTCTTAAAAACCGTGTAAAACTAAAAAAAAATTATTTAAAGTGAGAGTTTGTATTTGACATCAGTGACTTCCGGTCTGGAGAGGTAATTTCAGATACACCCTGTACATTGAAATTACTCTCGGTGGATAGACCGTTTTACCTATAAAGTGATTAGTTTTACTAAACATTTTTGTGCCGAGACATTTTTGCTTAACCTAAAATGCTCAGAGAAGAATGAGGAAAATCTAAATTTCAACCTAAAATATTCAATAAACTGCTAAAATTACGCGTACAAGATCAAATTGTAAAGTTTTCTTAAAAACCGTGTAAAACTAAAAAAAAAATATTTAAAGTGAGAGTTTGTATTTGACATCAGTGACTTCCAGTCTGGAGAGGTAATTTCAGATACACCCTGTACATTGAAATTACTCTCGGTGGATAGACCGCTTTACCTATAAAGGCACAATTGGTTAATGTTATAAAATTTCTTAAAAAGAGTGTTTCGGTAATCCGCGACTCCCAGTATGTTGGCAATTTTCTCAATAATACAGATCGGTAAGTTTAGTTCTCGCTTGGGAATCACTCTGTAGTAAGTAATATATAGGAGATCTACTTTACCGACTTATGACGAATTTCTGATACCCCGATGAGTGAGTCAGTCAGTTACACATTCGGGAGTATATAATTTAGACTCGCCTGCGGCTCGATGGGGGCTCCGCCCCCATGCCCCCTCAGGGTTTTGCCCAGAAATTTGTTAATTGTTGTTTAAGTCGCATATAATGAACAGATTACATATGAATATAAGTGTTTGTAAATGAGCAAAATAGCAAAATAAATGAGTTTGTAAGTTTATTTATAACATAAATTAACTCCCACGACTGCAGAAGTAACCTAAATTTGAAATTGTGCAACTAACTCAATCTAAGAAATGAAAATATATTCGCCTACGGCTCGTTTTCAGACACTCTTTCTCCAAACCTCCTTCCCTAATTCCCCCGAATTCTATAAAGGTTAATGGAGTTGTGAATAAATTTTGTATGTAGGTATTGTATAAGTATTTAGTTAAAATTATAAAATTCATATAAATAAATATATGAAAAAATTAAATGGATAAACTGCATAAAAATGTGCAGTAGATCATCGAAAACAATGAAAAATTCCTTTAAACCAAATAATTTAAAATCTTAACAAAGTGAATAAAACTTGCCAAAAACCCCTTTTATTTACAAAAATACTATTCAGTTACTATCCTTCAATTAGTTGTGTTGAAATTCCAGGGAATAACATAACGATCCAGTAATATTGAACATACAATGATAAATACATAATGTAATATTGGCATTCATTACAATTCCTTCATTTCAGTTTTTAATAATGTAAAACTTTAAATTTACCTAATTTCCTAAAAAATTACTGTCAAGGCAAATAAAAAAACTTCAAGTTTCTAAATACAATAATACAGTAGTTACTAACAAAAGTATGTTAAATAATGGTTAAAATATTAAAGTTACCATACACATCAAAGGACGTATGTTTTAGCCGTAGGACCAGGTCAGTAAATAACAATCAAAGTAAAACAATCAGTTGCTTGATATAGCAATTCGTTCCGACTCACTTTCAATAGAAGAATACGTGATATTGAAAATCATCATGATAATTTTTAAGTTTGATAATTTAATTGATATTGGTACTGTGCAAGATATGTCTATGTGCAAAGTTGAGGTTCTGAGTAAAATATTATAGTAGTTGTAAAATTACGTCTACAAGGGATAAAATTCCCCACAAAAATAAATAAACATTTAATTATGTTTAATTGTGTGGACTGGGGGGCGAAAATTCATTGAACCAAACTTGTAGTAACTTGAAAGATGTTCGCGAGGATTGCCTCAGATGTTATAATTTGGCCGCTAGAGTAGAAAAAAAATAATGTCATATTTATTTTGGGTAAAAATGTTTGGTCGCTAAATTTTGAAATCAGATAGTTTTCTGGGGCAGGAAATAAAAAATCTTTTTTATTTTAAATGAAAATACTGTACTGCCACCTTTTTAAACTAAACATTAATTTATTACGCACTAAAAGATAAATCAATTGTGTAATCTGCTATTTTAGTTAAAATTTTTGTTGAATTGTAAAATTTAAATTAGCATGCTATCAGGTAAAGTCAATGATGTACTTCCTAAAGCCGCGTCCGCATTGGCCGAACATGTTCGCCGAACAAAGTTCTTCCGAACTTTTGTTTGTTTGTTGCTAACCGTTTAGTATGTAAATCATATGGCCGGTTAATCTGCTATTTTAGTTAAAATTTTTGTTGAATTGTAAAATTTAAATTAGCATGCTATCAGGTAAAGTCAATGATGTACTTCCTAAAGCCGCGTCCGCATTGGCCGAACATGTTCGCCGAACAAAGTTCTCCCGAACTTTTGTTTGTTTGTTGCTAACCGTTTAGTATGTAAATCATATGGCCGGTTAATTGTTCGTTAATAATGTTTGTTGATTTTTGTGTTCGCCGAACAAGTTCGCCACGAATGTTTGGCCAGTGCGGACGCGGCTTAATGAGTTCGTTAGAAATTAAGTGCCATCCCAAATAAAGAACCAATTTTTGGGAGGACTATCGTGCATATATGATACTGTCTTACCGGGTGTCCCATACCAACCTTGCACCTCTTTTAAAATTGTACAAATAAAAGCAAATTGTGCCGTTGTAGGTAAACACATTTTGCTCTGTTGATTGACACTGATTTCAATACAGAGGGGACCAGACGTAATTTTGAAGCAACTTTAAAATTTAATATTTTAACCCTAATCATACTGATTTAGAATAATAAATAGCATGACATTATTTTTTTTTTAACTGGGGAAAATTTAACATACATTATGTCTGAACATTTTACATATAACAGAACGTACCAAACATATAAATTCATTTAAAATAATATACCATCATAAAACATCAATTATCACGTGATTAGTTTTACTAAACATTTAAATACATGTTCATTAATCTCCGTCATGTTGTAAATTTAATAAAAAAAACTTTTTGGACCTAACTGACAATTTTTGTTGGAAACGTATTTAAAAGAGTCTAAGACATTTTTGTGCTGAGACATTTTTGCTTAACCTAAAATGCTCAGAGAAAATGAGGAAAATCTAAATTTCAACCTCAAATATTCAATAAACTGCTAAAATTACGCGTACAAGATCAAATTGTAAAGTTTTCTTAAAAACCGTGTAAAACTAAAAAAAAAATTATTTAAAGTGAGAGTTTGTATTTGACATCAGTGACTTCCGGTCTGGAGAGGTAATTTCAGATACACCCTGTACATTGAAATTACTCTCGGTGGATAGACCGTTTTACCTATAAAGTGATTAGTTTTACTAAACATTTTTGTGCCGAGACATTTTTGCTTAACCTAAAATGCTCAGAGAAGAATGAGGAAAATCTAAATTTCAACCTAAAATATTCAATAAACTGCTAAAATTACGCGTACAAGATCAAATTGTAAAGTTTTCTTAAAAACCGTGTAAAACTAAAAAAAAAATATTTAAAGTGAGAGTTTGTATTTGACATCAGTGACTTCCAGTCTGGAGAGGTAATTTCAGATACACCCTGTACATTGAAATTACTCTCGGTGGATAGACCGCTTTACCTATAAAGGCACAATTGGTTAATGTTATAAAATTTCTTAAAAAGAGTGTTTCGGTAATCCGCGACTCCCAGTATGTTGGCAATTTTCTCAATAATACAGATCGGTAAGTTTAGTTCTCGCTTGGGAATCACTCTGTAGTAAGTAATATATAGGAGATCTACTTTACCGACTTATGACGAATTTCTGATACCCCGATGAGTGAGTCAGTCAGTTACACATTCGGGAGTATATAATTTAGACTCGCCTGCGGCTCGATGGGGGCTCCGCCCCCATGCCCCCTCAGGGTTTTGCCCAGAAATTTGTTAATTGTTGTTTAAGTCGCATATAATGAACAGATTACATATGAATATAAGTGTTTGTAAATGAGCAAAATAGCAAAATAAATGAGTTTGTAAGTTTATTTATAACATAAATTAACTCCCACGACTGCAGAAGTAACCTAAATTTGAAATTGTGCAACTAACTCAATCTAAGAAATGAAAATATATTCGCCTACGGCTCGTTTTCAGACACTCTTTCTCCAAACCTCCTTCCCTAATTCCCCCGAATTCTATAAAGGTTAATGGAGTTGTGAATAAATTTTGTATGTAGGTATTGTATAAGTATTTAGTTAAAATTATAAAATTCATATAAATAAATATATGAAAAAATTAAATGGATAAACTGCATAAAAATGTGCAGTAGATCATCGAAAACAATGAAAAATTCCTTTAAACCAAATAATTTAAAATCTTAACAAAGTGAATAAAACTTGCCAAAAACCCCTTTTATTTACAAAAATACTATTCAGTTACTATCCTTCAATTAGTTGTGTTGAAATTCCAGGGAATAACATAACGATCCAGTAATATTGAACATACAATGATAAATACATAATGTAATATTGGCATTCATTACAATTCCTTCATTTCAGTTTTTAATAATGTAAAACTTTAAATTTACCTAATTTCCTAAAAAATTACTGTCAAGGCAAATAAAAAAACTTCAAGTTTCTAAATACAATAATACAGTAGTTACTAACAAAAGTATGTTAAATAATGGTTAAAATATTAAAGTTACCATACACATCAAAGGACGTATGTTTTAGCCGTAGGACCAGGTCAGTAAATAACAATCAAAGTAAAACAATCAGTTGCTTGATATAGCAATTCGTTCCGACTCACTTTCAATAGAAGAATACGTGATATTGAAAATCATCATGATAATTTTTAAGTTTGATAATTTAATTGATATTGGTACTGTGCAAGATATGTCTATGTGCAAAGTTGAGGTTCTGAGTAAAATATTATAGTAGTTGTAAAATTACGTCTACAAGGGATAAAATTCCCCACAAAAATAAATAAACATTTAATTATGTTTAATTGTGTGGACTGGGGGGCGAAAATTCATTGAACCAAACTTGTAGTAACTTGAAAGATGTTCGCGAGGATTGCCTCAGATGTTATAATTTGGCCGCTAGAGTAGAAAAAAAATAATGTCATATTTATTTTGGGTAAAAATGTTTGGTCGCTAAATTTTGAAATCAGATAGTTTTCTGGGGCAGGAAATAAAAAATCTTTTTTATTTTAAATGAAAATACTGTACTGCCACCTTTTTAAACTAAACATTAATTTATTACGCACTAAAAGATAAATCAATTGTGTAATCTACTATTTTAGTTAAAATTTTTGTTGAATTGTAAAATTTAAATTAGCATGCTATCAGGTAAAGTCAATGATGTACTTCCTAAAGCCGCGTCCGCATTGGCCGAACATGTTCGCCGAACAAAGTTCTTCCGAACTTTTGTTTGTTTGTTGCTAACCGTTTAGTATGTAAATCATATGGCCGGTTAATCTGCTATTTTAGTTAAAATTTTTGTTGAATTGTAAAATTTAAATTAGCATGCTATCAGGTAAAGTCAATGATGTCCTTCCTAAAGCCGCGTCCGCATTGGCCGAACATGTTCGCCGAACAAAGTTCTCCCGAACTTTTGTTTGTTTGTTGCTAACCGTTTAGTATGTAAATCATATGGCCGGTTAATTGTTCGTTAATAATGTTTGTTGATTTTTGTGTTCGCCGAACAAGTTCGCCATGAATGTTTGGCCAGTGCGGACGCGGCTTAATGAGTTCGTTAGAAATTAAGTGCCATCCCAAATAAAGAACCAATTTTTGGGAGGACTATCGTGCATATATGATACTGTCTTACCGGGTGTCCCATACCAACCTTGCACCTCTTTTAAAATTGTACAAATAAAAGCAAATTGTGCCGTTGTAGGTAAACACATTTTGCTCTGTTGATTGACACTGATTTCAATACAGAGGGGACCAGACGTAATTTTGAAGCAACTTTAAAATTTAATATTTTAACCCTAATCATACTGATTTAGAATAATAAATAGCATGACATTATTTTTTTTTTAACTAGGGAAAATTTAACATACATTATGTCTGAACATTTTACATATAACAGAACGTACCAAACATGTAAATTCATTTAAAATAATATACCATCATAAAACATCAATTATCACGTGATTAGTTTTACTAAACATTTAAATACATGTTCATTAATCTCCGTCATGTTTTAAATTTAATAAAAAAAACTTTTTGGACCTAACTGACAATTTTTGTTGGAAACGTATTTAAAAGAGTCTAAGACATTTTTGTGCTGAGACATTTTTGCTTAACCTAAAATGCTCAGAGAAAATGAGGAAAATCTAAATTTCAACCTCAAATATTCAATAAACTGCTAAAATTACGCGTACAAGATCAAATTGTAAAGTTTTCTTAAAAACCGTGTAAAACTAAAAAAAAATTATTTAAAGTGAGAGTTTGTATTTGACATCAGTGACTTCCGGTCTGGAGAGGTAATTTCAGATACACCCTGTACATTGAAATTACTCTCGGTGGATAGACCGTTTTACCTATAAAGTGATTAGTTTTACTAAACATTTTTGTGCCGAGACATTTTTGCTTAACCTAAAATGCTCAGAGAAGAATGAGGAAAATCTAAATTTCAACCTAAAATATTCAATAAACTGCTAAAATTACGCGTACAAGATCAAATTGTAAAGTTTTCTTAAAAACCGTGTAAAACTAAAAAAAAAATATTTAAAGTGAGAGTTTGTATTTGACATCAGTGACTTCCAGTCTGGAGAGGTAATTTCAGATACACCCTGTACATTGAAATTACTCTCGGTGGATAGACCGCTTTACCTATAAAGGCACAATTGGTTAATGTTATAAAATTTCTTAAAAAGAGTGTTTCGGTAATCCGCGACTCCCAGTATGTTGGCAATTTTCTCAATAATACAGATCGGTAAGTTTAGTTCTCGCTTGGGAATCACTCTGTAGTAAGTAATATATAGGAGATCTACTTTACCGACTTATGACGAATTTCTGATACCCCGATGAGTGAGTCAGTCAGTTACACATTCGGGAGTATATAATTTAGAAGTATTGTTTTCGTCAAAATTTTCGAATTTGAGTTGTTTGTGGATTTGTCCATTTTGGTGCCCCCCGAGTCAAAAAAAGTGGTTTTCAGAGTGATGTCTCTGGTATGTGTGTGTGTGTGTGTGTGTGTGTGTGTGTGTGTCCGTGTGTGTGTCTGGATGTAAACAGAGCTAGAGAATGCCCCAATGGTCCGATTTTGTTGAAATTTGGTATGTAGGTCCAAACTCACGATAATTCCAGGCGTTTTTTTTTCATTTTTTTGAATTTTTTATTTTTAAGGGTATTTTACCCCCAAAAACTCTCAAAAATCGTGAAAAATCAAAATTTCTCAAAAACGGCTCTAACGATTTTGATTAAAGTTTTGTGGTTTATTAAGCTTAAAATGGTGAATAAAATGACACCACCCGCATCTCCGAGAAAATGCGCGTTCAAAAGTTATGGCATAATAAGTGTTTAAAAAATCAATTTTTTTGGATTTTAAAAATAGTTGTTTTTTTGAAATAAATTTTACTTATTACCATTAAATCAAGCTCAAAAAACTAAATAATCCAGTATTTTAAATTTTTGCTCTATGTCAAGTGGTTGCGGAGAAAATTCAATTTTTTGTTTAGCGGTAAACGCAGTACGTTGTTAAAAGTCACAGACGCGGGTAGGGTTAAAAATGAGCGATGCTCAGCTGGTAGCTATCCGACTGAGTCATGAAGACATTAATGTTTGAATCTTTTAAATCTTTTTTTATATTGTTGGGAGAAAGTATGTGTCAGTTAACTGATACCGTTTATTATTTAGCAATTCTTTTAGTCCTAATATCTAGCATATACAAAACAAGATATTGTTTCAAGGCGGCTACACCTGACCTCTGCCGGGTGCAGAGCCACTGGCCCCGATACCAGGAAGTTAGCTTACATATGTGACCACCTTACCTTTCTACCGAGAAAAGCACTCAGTGTTTACCCAAACGCCTCCAGCGCGCTTCCTACACAACCTTGACCGGTTCAATACCCCAAACAGACTTCTAATACAATATCATATCTAAACCATAATAATTTATAAAAACCCTATTAACAACCCCCTTTTACACGAGTGTACAGGCAATGGTTGAGTGGTACATGGCAATGACCTGCCCAAGGCGGAATAAGATGTCTGGGGGTCCAACCCCATGCCCCATTCCTAGTTCTTCAAAAGTAAATTAAGGAGAAATTATTAGATGTGGCTTACATTTAGGCTAACATAAAAATAAAGCAGTTACTTAAGTTTGGAGTAGGCAAAAGATTGTAGGAAATTTACTAACTAAGGTAGGGCCGATTAATGTAAATTAGAAAATTCAATTCAATTTCGAAAACACACGATGTTATAAAACTCGAATATTCCAAAAAATATACTACATTTTGACGGTTAAAGGACAAAATGTCAAAGAATCAATACTGTGCGACTTTTACTTTTTTAAAGATATTTTTAAATAGCATGCGACGGATTTGCCCATAGAACCATCTTATTGATAAAATTCATAAAATAAAAGATTGTAAAAACTACATTACAATTACAATGAAAATTGGTTTTGAGGGATTATTAAGGGTTACAGGTATTTATAAAAATACCACACATTTCTGTTTTGAGGGTTAACGGTGTGGGGGGGGGGGGGAGAGAAACATGGAGCTAAGAACCAAAATCTTAGATCTTGTAAAGTTCTTCCAAAAACATCTCACAGAGGCAACAGATTGTTTGGCCATTTGAGCTCAAAGTAAAAAAAAAAAAAAAAAAAAAAAAAAAAAACAATCATAAATAATTGACCAAAAATGTTTTGACAATTAAGGGACATAGCGTAAACTTTTAGGGAACCACATTTTCTGTATTTATAAAAAATCTTTATGAATCATAGTATTTCATTTTTTTATATAGCTAATTATTTGGTCACTATAGGTCGAAATCTGAAGATACTACAATGTTGTTCAAAATGCTAAATAAGATCACAAATGTCTTTTATGACGGGCAACGTAACGACTTTGTAATAAATAACCACAAAATTGTAGTTCGTTTGATTTTTCTTTCGAATGTATTTATAAAACGTCGGATGGGGCCAAAAATTTAACTGAAGTAAACAAAGAAACAGTTTTAATTTTATTTATCAAAGTTCAGCATACTTTACAATTAATTGTTAAGATTTTATATTGACCACATATTTTGCTTTGGTTACTTTTCTTAAAATCTCCCTAGCACTAATTAAAAACAGCATAAAATTAAAACATCTAGGTAAAAATTTAGTGAAGTTATTGATTACATTATGTTTGAGTAAAGTCTCAATTTAAGAACCATATGGCAAGGAACAAAATTATGTTTGATAAATAAATTCTACGAGTCTGCCTGAAGATGGAAGCCTGGAGCTTTTGAAACCAAGACGGAAACCCGCTGCAATAGATAGAGCTTTATTTTTATTATTAATTTATCTTAAAAATCTTGAAACTGTCACAGAGGATAAAGTATAATATTTACCTGTTATTACCAAAATCACCAAATATGTAGAACGCACGGAGATGTAAAAATATCTAACACAGTATATTTCTTGGAAATATGGAGTAGGCCTAGGTTGTGCTTTAAAGGACTCAGAAAGTTAACTGACAGTGCGATAAATTTAAAACCAACACATATTAGACGTCTGACTACAATTAATTATTCAATTTGTCAGCTGACAAAGATATGTGATCTGTCGACACGTGCCGGTGGATTATTAAACTAATTTTGGGGATTATTTATTTGAATGGTTGAATATAAAATTAAGGAAAGTTAGAGTAAAATCATTTTAAGATCAAAATCTTTTTAATTTGTGAGATGCGGAAAACAATTAAATTTATTTGTTATAAATTAAGCAAAAACATTTCCTTAAATAAAAATATAAAATAATAATTGTTATTCGTACTTAACAAACAAAAATATACTATAGTTTGACAGATAAAGTATCCCCATGGTTATTATAGGGTAGTGTTAATTAAGTACGGTAAGTATAAAGTTGGATAAATTACATTTGCTAAACTATTATTACCCTACGAAGCCCGTGCACAAATTGCGAATTTAATGAATCTGTATGAGAGAAACTAACCTAAAGTACATGTATGTTGGTTATGAAGTGACACAGATCTATTTTTGTTTACTATGTGGCTTTAAAATTCATCTAAAGGTAAGTTTAATCAGCTGTTACATAACAATTCACATTAAAGATCTTGTAATAAAAGTTGGTCAACATTTGAAAGCACTCTCTAGAAATAAATGAAAGGCGAGGGGGGGGGGGAAGCCCGAAACGATATGGCCTTTTTAATTACGATTCGCCCACGCGCTATATGCTAAGCATTAAAATGACACCTCAATCAAAAATCGGTTCAGTAGGTCGAGAGAAAAAGGGACGTAACAGACGAAACCCTTATAGAAATAAGAAGATACATTATTCATTATTATTACCCTATTATTCAACTATTATTCATATTTTAGGGCATAATGTTAATGTGTGATGAATTTGTGGAAAGGAAATAAAGTGCTCATAAATAGGGAAATAAATGTCTATTCTCCTTAAGATAAATATAGGGAAAGAGTATGCAGGTAGGCTGCTATGGGGGACACTAAAAGTAGGTTTTTAGCATAGAAAAAAATTATTTCGACCATATAAAGCCATATAGTAAGTTTCATCAATATCTGTCCATAAATGAAAGAGTTTGCCTATTCTCCATATGATTAGGCTAACATGGGAAAAGAATATGCAGGTTTGCTGCCAAGATAAGTACAAAAACCAAGATTGTTTACCTTAAATGGATGAATCTCAACCAAATGAAGCTAAATACCAAGTTTCATCCAAAAATATTGGTTAATAAGTGAAACATTACCACATCCTTATTCTCCATAAGATTAAGATTGGAGCCCCAAAAGACAATGTACTGTCTTTAGACTTTGTAATATCTCGGTAACCAATGGAGATAGAGCAAAGCTTCAAGATACTAAATTGTGTGTTTTTTTTTAGCTAAATCCAATGGTCAAAATAAAAATTTAACATTTTTAAAATTTACATATAAAAAATGCAAAAAACCCATTTTTGGGGTACAAAACCCCCCAAAACAACCCCTTCCGGTAGGTCGATATGTCTGGTTTTAGAACTCATTTGAATAAACGTAGGATTACACATCTCTACCAAATTTGGTGTCGATTGGACCATTTTTACGAGAGTTATCGTGTCTAGGGACATATATACAGTGTGGTTGAAAAGTCCCGGAACGGTGAAATATATTTTTTACCATTATAGATGAAGTAATGAAACTTGGCATACAAATAATAGCCATAAATATCTACTCTTTTAAGTTATTATAACTTTTTTATCCCTTAAGAGGGATGGCCCACGAGGAGTCAGTCAAAATTCTTAAATAGCAGCATAGGTCAAATTTGGTATCAAATTAAATGTCTTACTTAGCAGAGTACAATGCCGCAAACCAGACTTCAAACGGATGATCGAGACCGAAATGGCAGGCATACAAAGTTTCCATTAAAATCATACGGGCAAAACTTAGAAATGCAATAACTTACTTCATACTCAACCTTTTGACGTCGGGTTTGTGGCCTATTACTCCAAATTCAAAGACGTTTAAAATGGTGTATGATGTAACATGGGCCAAATAAGTTTTAATTTACACTCCCTTTAAGGGATGTCCCTCCTGGAAGTCTTACAGAAATATGGTTTGGTCCTTGTCACATCATACACCATTTTAAACGTCTTTGCATTTGGAGTAATAAGCCACAAACCCGACGTCAAAAGGTTGAATATTAAGAAAGTCATTGCATTTTTAAATTTTACCCATATGATTTTAATGGAAACTTTATATGCCTGCCATTTCGGTCTCGGTCATCCGTTTGAAGTCTGGTTTGCGGCATTGTACTCTGCTAAGTAAGACCTTTAATTTGATACCAAATTTGACCTATGCTGCTATTTAAGAATTTTGACTGACTCCTCGTGGGCAATCCCCCTTGAGGGATAAAAAAGTTATAATAGCTTAAAAGAGTAGATATTTATGGCTATTATTTGTATGCCAAGTTTCATTACTTCATCTATAATGGTAAAAAATATATTTCACCGTTCCGGGACTTTTCAACCACACTGTATATACAGGGTGTCCCTGAACTCTCTACCAACTTTTTCAGGTATTATTCCTGGGCCATAGACAAGTCAAAATATCATATTCAAAATTTCGAAAACTCGAAAGTTACTCGTATAGCCGCCATTTTGTTTTTTACACAAAATAATTTTTATTTCCATAATGGATCATTGTATTATGTTAATATTTGGCATGAACCT
Source organism: Neoaliturus tenellus (assembly GCA_030545055.2). Taxonomy (NCBI): domain Eukaryota; kingdom Metazoa; phylum Arthropoda; class Insecta; order Hemiptera; family Cicadellidae; genus Neoaliturus; species Neoaliturus tenellus. Next base: position 33,087,925 of record CM061531.1, on the reverse strand, counting down.
TCATCATAGCAATACCCATTTTCAAGAAAAAATTTATTTTTTTCTAATGTGTATTTTCAAAATGGCGGCCATTTTAAAATTTTAAACTGAAATATCTCAAAACCAGTAAATTTTATAAAACTTTTACTAGACACAATAAAGTTGACAAATTAAATTATCTAACCAATGGTACCAAGTTTGTAGAGATTTGACAATAAATAACGGAATTATTGAGATTTTTCAATTAAAATTACTTTAATTTGCTTTAATTACAATGCAAAATCAATGTTTTTATGAAGAAAAATCTCAATAACTCCATTATTTGTTATCAGATCTTTACAAACTTGGTACCATCGGTTAGATAATTAAGTTTGTCAACTTTTTTGTGCCTAGTAAAAGTTTTATAAAATTTACCGGTTTTGAGATATTTTAGTTAAAAATTTTAAAATGGCCGCCATTTTGAAAAAGCACATTAGAAAAAAATACATTTTTTCTTGAAAATGGGTATTGCTATGATGAAGGTTCATGCCAAATATTAACTTAATACAATGATCCATTACGGAAATAAAAAAATTATTTTGTGTAAAAAACAAAATGGCGGCTATACGAGTAACTTTTGAGTTTTCGAAATTTTGAATATGATATTTTGACTTGTCTATGGCCCAGGAATAATACCTGAAAAAGTTGGTAGAGAGTTCAGGGACACCCTGTATACAGGGTGTCTTTAAAGTCCATCACCAAACTTCATAATATGACTAATTGGGTCAAAATAAGCAAAAAAGTTCCTAGAAGGTATGTCCTAAAATGCATATTTACCCAGGTATCTGCCATTTTGTTTTTTCCACTTAATAATTTTTATTTGGGTAACGGATTGATCTAGGAACTTCATTTTTTTTTTTTTTTTTTTTTTTGAGGGAGAGGCGGAAAAATGCATTACGCACACTGGTGGCCAGCCTGTAGTGTGGGGCTCCCCTAAAAACGGGTTTACCCACTAAAAAACCTCCTCTACTCTTTAGGAATCTAACCTGGAATTGTTTGTCACATTACGTCAGGCTAGGCCTAAATTCGGCTTACGCCCGTGGGGCTCGCTCCTTATCCAGCCGCTCGATCAGAGGATCTGGGCCACTTCGCGGTCCAGATCGGTTTTCTTTTCCAGGAGGATGCCCCGGACGAACTGTGACAAACAATCCCAGTTGCCCTCATCCTCCAAAATCTTTTGGCAGACCGAGTCCACCGAAAATGCACCAAAGATTTGTGTGGCCTCCAGGCGGGGCCCTTCCCAACGGGGACAGCGGAAGAATGTGTGTTCCGCATCGTCGGGAACACCCGGGCAATAAATGCAGTCCGGTGAACCGGTCTTTCCCATCCGGTTCAGGTACGACCGAAAATAGCCGTGACCTGTCAAAAATTGGGTCAGGTAGTAGTCCACCTCCCCATGACGCCGTTCCACCCATGGTTGGACCTGCTTGATAAGTCGCGCAGTCCATCGTCCTCGGGTGTCGTGCTCCCAGCTGTGTTGCCACTGCTGGAAGGTTCGGGAGCGCTCTTCTGTTCTTGCCGTGTCCTTGCCGATCTCGCCTCGTCTCTGATAAATCGCTTTCCTCTCCCCTGCCAAGAGCTTGACAGGGATGACTCCGGCGACCACCAGGACGGCAGGCTCGGACACTGTCCGGTAGGCGGAACACACCCGGAGCGCAGCTTGACGCTGAACCCGGGCGAGTCGCAACCTGTAGCACTCCTTATCTAGAGCGCCTGCCCACACCTCTGCCCCGTAAAGAAGCACGGACTGGACCGCGGACATCAACAGACGTCTTCTGCTGGATCGGGGACCCCCGACATTGGCCATCAGCCTACTAAGGTAAGTCACTACCTTAGCGGCCTTGTCCGCCGTACGGAAGATCTGATCCCTCCAGCTTAACTTGGTGTCCACCATAACCCCGAGGTATTTGGCGGCACGAGTTGATGTGACCACCTCCCTTCCCACTCGAAACGGGGCGACGGTGTCGATCCTCTTCTTCGTGAGAATCACGATCTCCGTCTTACTGAGAGCAAGTGAGAGACCGTGATCGGACATCCAGTTGTTGACCACCCGCATAACTCGGTTCAACTTCAGTTGGGCCAGCTCAACGTTGCGTGCAGCAATGAGAGCTGCGACGTCATCGGCGTACCCAACCAAAGTGGTTTCCTCAGGCATCTCGGACCTCAGGAGGCTGTCATAGGCAACGTTCCAGAGATCCGGGCCGAGTATTGAACCTTGTGCGGCACCAGAAGTGACTTCCATCGTCCGCGTTCCGTCCCTCGTGTCATAAATCAGGCTTCGAGAGCGTAGATAATCCTCGATGAGCCGCAACAGATATGCAGGAATACGAAAGGTGTTGCGAAGCGCATCCAACATATCGACCCACCTCGCCGAGTTGAAGGCATTCTTGACATCAAGCGTAACAAGAAGCAATACTCGGCGGGAGAAATGGTTGTGGCTCTCGGCTCTCTCCAGTCTCCACAGCTCTCTGAACTTCGGTGACAGCGTCGATCGTTGACCGTCCCTTTCTGAAGCCGTACTGACGGGGGCATAAGTCCCCGGCAGCTTCCACGGCAGAAGTCAGGCGGGAACGGATCAGCTTCTCGAACAGCTTCCCAGCCGTGTCCAACATGCAGAGAGGCCTGTGGGACGACGGCAGCTCGGGATCACCTTTGCCCTTGCTGATCAGTACAAGCCTGGCTGTTTTCCAGGGAGCCGGAAATACCCCTTCTACCAAACAGGCATTGTACATTCTCAACAACAAGTCAGCGTTGATTGAAAATACTTTCTTTAAAGCCTCACTGGGAATCCCGTCCGGGCCAGGAGCCTTGTCACTCTTCAGGGAGAGAACGGAGGTTTCCAGCTCCTCGAAAGTGAAAAGTGGAACGTCCTCTACCCGTCCGAAGTCAACCGGCGGTCGCTGTGGATGTTCAGGAAACAACGCAGCGACGATCCTCCCCATGGTGGCGCCCTCCATGATGGAAGGTGGAGAGCGGGCGCCCAGTTTCTGTGTTACAAGTTTGTAACCCAGGCCCCACGGGTCGGAGTCAACGTCGTCACGAAGTCTCCTCCAGCTATTCGCCTTGCTCCTGTTGATCGCCTGGCGGAGAGATTTTCTCGCAGCTTTATAGGCCTCCGACTTACGAACTCTGTCTGCGGGGATTCTCGCTCTTGTGGCGGCTCGTCTAGTTCTTAAACATGTTCTTCTGAGTTCCGCAATCTCTTCAGTCCACCAGTAAACGGGTTGTTTGTCGCGTCGGGGTTTCCTTCGCGGCATAGACTGGTCGCAGGCCGAGACGATCAGTTCCATCGTGGATGTTACTACTGCCTCGGCCCCAGCCTCACCAGGATTCCCCTGCGCTCCCCGAGAGATGACTTCGGTGAACTTGACCACGTCCAGTTTGTTGGTGTTCCACCGGCGTGGCCCTTCCCGAGATGCGGAAACTCGACGATTTGCCTGATCATGCAGGTCAAACACGACGTATTGGTGGTCGCTACCCGTGTAGTCTTCCACAACCCTCCAGCCAGAGATCCTCGGAAGGAGCGACTCAGACGCAAAGGTGACATCGGGGATCGTGCCTCTCTGCCCGGGGCGCCGAAAAGTAGGTGTGTCACCCTGGTTGAGGACGACACGACCGGCCCTGGCGATGAAATCCAGGATGTAAATATTACAAGAATATTACAAAAATATTACAAGAGACAAAAAAGTTGACAAATTAAATTATATAAACAACAAAACCAAGTTTGTAAGGATCCGCCAACAAATAACGGAGTTATTGAGATTTTTCTCTTAAAATAACCTAAATTGGCATCAATCATAGTGCAAAATCAGTGTTTTTCTGCAGAAAAACCACAATAACTCCGTTGTTTGTTGTCGGTTCCTTACAAACTTGGTATCACTGTTTAGATAATTTAATTTGTCAATTTTTTTGTGTTTTGTAAAATTTTTATTAATTTTACCGTTTTTTGAGATATTTGACTTTAAAAATTTAAAATGGCCGCCATTTTGAAAATATGCATCGGAAAAAATAATTTTTATTGTGGAAATGAACATTAGTATTATAAAGGTCCATGCCAAATATGAAGTTCCTAGATCAATCCGTCACCGAAATAAAAATTATTAAGTGGAAAAAACAAAATGGCGGATACCTGGGTAAATATGCATTTTAGGACATACCTTCATAGGAACTTTTTTGCTTATTTTGACCCAATTAGTCATATTATGAAGTTTGGTGATGGACTTTAAAGACACCCTGTATATATATATATTGTGACGGTTCGTGCCGCCAACACTTCATATAGTGCCGATCCTCCGTGTGCTGGCCGCTGCGGCGGCGGTATCCAACAGCCTCTCTCCAGAACCTTCTCGAAAAGGACCGCGGAAATCGAAGAATATCAAGCTCGTTTCTCTCTCGTCCCTTGTCTACCTTCGAACTTCATCGAATCAAGATCCAGGCTCCGGCATTATGCTTAAGTATTAATTTATATTAAGGGGGGACCGTCAGGTCCAGGAATGTAGGTGGGGGATGTTAATCATGTAATAAATCACACATTAATTTATTCTTTTAGCTAACCAATCTAATATTAATATTTCACAGATCCATTATATTTTTAAACGAATTAAGGGGAACCATGAGCCGTGAGCAATTTCAAAGCTTATTTATTGTGAGTAGTGTGTATTGTCCGCTTCTGTTACTGTCATGAGGGTTGAGCCCTCCACTAGGATGTTCATTGTATGAGGTTTTGATAGTAATTTACGGAATTGGGGCAACCAATTATTGGGTTGGACCCTCCATCCTGCGTAACACCTAGAATATTTACATAAATTCTTCCGTGGAATTAAATTAATTCATACTTGACTTTTTCCCGTGGGCAATTTTTAAAACTTTTTATTATTAAATGTGAGTAGTGTGCATTGGCCGCTTCTGTTACTGTCATGGGAGTTGAGCCCTCAACTAGCCTGTTCATTGTATGAGGTTTTGACAGTAATTTACGAAATTGGAGGCTCAATTATTGGGTTGGACCCTTCATCCATCGTAACACCTAAAATATTCACATGAATTGTTCCGTGGAACTAAACTAATTCATACTTGACTTTTTATTAATTTACGAATTTAGGACTACCCCTTATTCGAGGCAACCCCTAAGGGGCATGGGGGCGGAGCCCCCATCGAGCCGTAGGCGAGTCTAAATTATATACTCCCGCATGTGTAACTCACTCACTCACTCACTCACTCATCGGGGTATCAGAAATTCATCAAATGTCGATAAAGTAGATTAAGCGAAGTTTAGTTATATCACCCATATATCACTTACTACACAGTAATTCCCAAGCGAGAACTAAATCTACTTTACCGACATTTGAGGTGTTATGAATGCCTTTTATTCTACCTCTTAGGCCATACTGTTGTTTTACAATTAATTGTTAGGTAACTGATTGTTTTGAATTGTTGGTTGTTACTTAGCGATTTTTTACATTGTTTGTTACTTACTGACCTAAAACTTTGGTTTCCAACTAATCGAGGTAAATTTCTAATTTTTAACTAATGTTTGAATTATCCCTGTAACTCCAACAGGATTTATGAGTAGTATTTATAATAATTATTCTTAAATTATAACATACATTTTTATTTTGCATCGAATAGTATTTTTGTGATTAGCCTGTAGCGGGTTCATAACAGTTTGTTCATGTTGTCCTATTTTTTTTCTGACGGTATTTATTTTTTCATTTAAATAATAGTTTATATAATAATTAGTTTATGCAAAATAGTTTATTTAGCTTAGCCATCCTATATTTTCATCCATTTTATCCAGATATATTTTTCATACTTTTTGCGCTAGGAGGGTGAGGCAAGGCATGGCGTCACATCCCCTGACGACTAGTTTACTACAGTATAGTTTCTTTTAAAATCTATTCTAGTACTCAGGTATAGTAGGTACGTAGAAACTACACATACACCCACACTCATAACCTAATCAGTACAGTTAGAGTATCAAACAAAATTAACAAGTTTAACTTAAAATCTGTACTAGTACTCAGGTATAATAGGTACATAGAAACTACACATAAACCCACACTCATAACCCTAATCAGTACAGTTAGAGTATCAAACAAAATTACAACGAGGGTTATGGGGTGGAGGCCTCAACTACCATGTTCAGTGCTTGAGATTTTTACGGCAATTAAAGAATAGGGGCAACTAATTTCTGGGAAAGGGGGTGGAGCCTCCATATACCATAATATCTAGAATATTTCCATAATCGATCATGATTTCACAATTCTCAATTTTTTTACGAACTAAGGAGACTAGGATGTGGTTTTAAAAAAAGAGCTACAGGCGATTTTCGTATTAGCCGGTTTTCTTACTGTCTTAGCGGGCAGTTCTTCGGTGGCCTCACCTGCAACTCATTATCGGTGGATTTTTAAATTTTCTAATATCTTTCTTAAGTATTTTTTTTTCTTTCATTATATACAGCGTACCTCAATTAAAACTTATAATTTTATTCCACTTTTATTCATTTTGAATACACCAACTACTTACATCATGTGGCCAAAATTTTAACACATATCAATTTTTAAGCATGATATCTAGAATATTTACATAGTCCATTATTATTTCACAACTCCATTCTATCCCTACAATTACTTATATTTAAAATATCCCCATTGAAGGTTTTGATTATTTTAGGTGAGATATTGCTGTACATTACATATATAAATATTTGTTCATTTCCCCAAATGTTTTTTTCTTTATACAAGAACCTAGATCTACTGTCTAAGGAGGACTAAGAATAAACAATTATTTTATAAGTTTTTTATGTGTTTTAGTAAAATATAAAACTCACAAAATAACATTTAAAAACACTTTATTTTAGTAAGTCAGAATAAGTCATTTTTAAAACAGTGTCTCTCAATGTAAACAAACAAACAATGAATAAAACAATATGATGACAACAAAATTAAAACATATGTTTTTCTTTTTAAATTTGAAATGCAACATACACAACACGCCCCCTTTTTTTTAAAGATCAAGTCGTTTAGGCGGATATTTTTTTCTGCAAGACAATCTTCGTTCTTCAATTAGCGTCTGACGGTGAGTGGGCCTAGGATAGCAATGCGGAGAAACATTATGGTGTTCATTTGTTGTTTTAAGCTTCTTGAGATGAATACTGTTTCTTCGCATTACTTTTTCATCCTTATCTAGCTTGACCAAATAAGATCTTGGTTGGTTGAGTTTGTTTAATACTACTCCTTTCTCCCACACAGAATTGTTTATGTTTTGTATCAAGACCTTTTCTCCTTTTTCATAGGTTGCTTCATTTTTCCTTGCGCGCTGATCATAATAAACCTTTTGTTTATGCTGATTGCTGATCATTTTCTCATGTGCATTGCTGTTATGTATATTTGAAAATTTTAATAACTCATTCTGTACTGGAAGTTTGGTTCTTAGATTCCTATTCATTAACAGCTGTGCTGGTGAAACATTCATGCCAGCCAATGGAGTGTTTCTATAATTCAATAAGAATAACTGTATTTCCTTCCTTTCTTCCCAAGATTTTCTCAACATCATTTTAGCAAGGCCAACTCCTTTTTCCGCTAACCCGTTGCTTTTTGGATGATGAGGACTTGAAGTGTAAATTTTAAAATTCCATTCCTCAGCAAATCTTTTAAATTTGTAACTGTTAAACGGCATATTGTCCGCAACAACTATGGCTGGTATTCCATAGTGAGAAAAGATTTCCTTCAACTTTACAATAATCTCTGAACTAGTTTTTGAATTCAGTTGAACAATCTCCAGCCATCTTGAAAAATAATCCATTAGCACTAAATAAGTTTTCCCTGCATGCTCAGCTACATCCAACCCGACCTTATTAAAAGGTATATCTGGAATATTATGGTTAATTAGTGTGTCTTGTGTATTTGATCTGTGGTATTTCAAACACAAAGAGCAACCTCCAATGTATGATTCAATGTCGGACTTGCTGTTGTCTTTCAGTGATTCTACTTTTTTAATCAAATCTAGCTTGATACATGTCCCTAATCCTATTATTGGATTATTGCAATTTTTAACTATTACAAATTCAACATCAGAAAGTTTAGTCTTACTCTCAACCAAACAGCAACATACACAACAGTTTTCGTAAGTCATGATTTGACAAAACCATTGTCAATATCAACACTCTTTATCTAAAATAAGTTTTTCCATTTTTTATTGGTGAATTTTACAGGCCGATTATTTTTTATTATTATTACCACCATGCACCTATAGTTTTATTTTATCCAAGCAAGGCATTTTACTTTACAGTTATTAATGTGAACTTTTGCATCGATTTGGAAATGTTTAGAATTTTTTATTTATTTTCCTAAGTGGGGACAGTTTTTTTATGAATTAAGAGACTAGGGAAAAAAGAAAAAAGCCATAAGCAATTTTCAAACTTTTTATTAGTATTAATTGTGAGTAAAGTTAAATTGGCAGTCCACTACTTCGGTGGTACTAACCAGTTTAATAATTTAGACTTAATTATTGATTAACAAGATTTTCTTAATTTTTATACGTTATTTCCTTTATTTGCGCTAAGTAACCAAGATGCGTGTTCCCACAACTTTTTAACACATAAGTTTTGTTTCAACCGTTTCTCTACCTTTCAGGTTTAAATTTGTAGCATATTTGAACATTTGTAATGGCTAAGTTCTTTTCAAGTGAACAAATAATTTTTTTACAAAAATGGACCTTTAAACACATTTAATTCAAATTTAATGATAATTCGATATTTTTGTACTTTTTTCATTGCACCAAGTTCTTAGTTGCGCGATGACGTAATGTCCCTCAACGATTCTTTTACCATTCTTTAAATATCAAAAAATTCTCACATATAAATTGAAGATACACTCGCAGCCTGTAAAAAGCTAAGATAATAATTATTTTATTATTGCTTTTTACTTTTAATCTCCAAGTAACACTATGTATCCCCCCAAATTAACACTAAGCTTTTATGAAATCTTTAACTTTGAGCTCTGGCATTCAAATTATAACTATGAAAGATATATCTATGACGTAACGACGACTCTAATTTAGGCTTTAACTACTCAGGGGCAACCCCTGAGGGGGCATGGGGGCGGAGCCCCCATCGAGCCGTAGGCGAGTCTAAATTATATACTCCCGCATGTGTAACTCACTCACTCACTCACTCACTCATCGGGGTATCAGAAATTCATCAAATGTCGATAAAGTAGATTAAGCGAAGTTTAGTTATATCACCCATATATCACTTACTACACAGTAATTCCCAAGCGAGAACTAAATCTACTTTACCGACATTTGAGGTGTTATGAATGCCTTTTATTCTACCTCTTAGGCCATACTGTTGTTTTACAATTAATTGTTAGGTAACTGATTGTTTTGAATTGTTGGTTGTTACTTAGCGATTTTTTACATTGTTTGTTACTTACTGACCTAAAACTTTGGTTTCCAACTAATCGAGGTAAATTTCTAATTTTTAACTAATGTTTGAATTATCCCTGTAACTCCAACAGGATTTATGAGTAGTATTTATAATAATTATTCCTAAATTATAACATACATTTTTATTTTGCATCGAATAGTATTTTTGTGATTAGCCTGTAGCGGGTTCATAACAGTTTGTTCATGTTGTCCTATTTTTTTTCTGACGGTATTTATTTTTTCATTTAAATAATAGTTTATATAATAATTAGTTTATGCAAAATAGTTTATTTAGCTTAGCCATCCTATATTTTCATCCATTTTATCCAGATATATTTTTCATACTTTTTGCGCTAGGAGGGTGAGGCAAGGCATGGCGTCACATCCCCTGACGACTAGTTTACTACAGTATAGTTCCTTTTAAAATCTATTCTAGTACTCAGGTATAGTAGGTACGTAGAAACTACACATACACCCACACTCATAACCTAATCAGTACAGTTAGAGTATCAAACAAAATTAACAAGTTTAACTTAAAATCTGTACTAGTACTCAGGTATAATAGGTACATAGAAACTACACATAAACCCACACTCATAACCCTAATCAGTACAGTTAGAGTATCAAACAAAATTACAACGAGGGTTATGGGGTGGAGGCCTCAACTACCATGTTCAGTGCTTGAGATTTTTACGGCAATTAAAGAATAGGGGCAACTAATTTCTGGGAAAGGGGGTGGAGCCTCCATATACCATAATATCTAGAATATTTCCATAATCGATCATGATTTCACAATTCTCAATTTTTTTACGAACTAAGGAGACTAGGATGTGGTTTTAAAAAAAGAGCTACAGGCGATTTTCGTATTAGCCGGTTTTCTTACTGTCTTAGCGGGCAGTTCTTCGGTGGCCTCACCTGCAACTCATTATCGGTGGATTTTTAAATTTTCTAATATCTTTCTTAAGTATTTTTTTTTCTTTCATTATATACAGCGTACCTCAATTAAAACTTATAATTTTATTCCACTTTTATTCATTTTGAATACACCAACTACTTACATCATGTGGCCAAAATTTTAACACATATCAATTTTTAAGCATGATATCTAGAATATTTACATAGTCCATTATTATTTCACAACTCCATTCTATCCCTACAATTACTTATATTTAAAATATCCCCATTGAAGGTTTTGATTATTTTAGGTGAGATATTGCTGTACATTACATATATAAATATTTGTTCATTTCCCCAAATGTTTTTTTCTTTATACAAGAACCTAGATCTACTGTCTAAGGAGGACTAAGAATAAACAATTATTTTATAAGTTTTTTATGTGTTTTAGTAAAATATAAAACTCACAAAATAACATTTAAAAACACTTTATTTTAGTAAGTCAGAATAAGTCATTTTTAAAACAGTGTCTCTCAATGTAAACAAACAAACAATGAATAAAACAATATGATGACAACAAAATTAAAACATATGTTTTTCTTTTTAAATTTGAAATGCAACATACACAACACGCCCCCTTTTTTTTAAAGATCAAGTCGTTTAGGCGGATATTTTTTTCTGCAAGACAATCTTCGTTCTTCAATTAGCGTCTGACGGTGAGTGGGCCTAGGATAGCAATGCGGAGAAACATTATGGTGTTCATTTGTTGTTTTAAGCTTCTTGAGATGAATACTGTTTCTTCGCATTACTTTTTCATCCTTATCTAGCTTGACCAAATAAGATCTTGGTTGGTTGAGTTTGTTTAATACTACTCCTTTCTCCCACACAGAATTGTTTATGTTTTGTATCAAGACCTTTTCTCCTTTTTCATAGGTTGCATCATTTTTCCTTGCGCGCTGATCATAATAAACCTTTTGTTTATGCTGATTGCTGATCATTTTCTCATGTGCATTGCTGTTATGTATATTTGAAAATTTTAATAACTCATTCTGTACTGGAAGTTTGGTTCTTAGATTCCTATTCATTAACAGCTGTGCTGGTGAAACATTCATGCCAGCCAATGGAGTGTTTCTATAATTCAATAAGAATAACTGTATTTCCTTCCTTTCTTCCCAAGATTTTCTCAACATCATTTTAGCAAGGCCAACTCCTTTTTCCGCTAACCCGTTGCTTTTTGGATGATGAGGACTTGAAGTGTAAATTTTAAAATTCCATTCCTCAGCAAATCTTTTAAATTTGTAACTGTTAAACGGCATATTGTCCGCAACAACTATGGCTGGTATTCCATAGTGAGAAAAGATTTCCTTCAACTTTACAATAATCTCTGAACTAGTTTTTGAATTCAGTTGAACAATCTCCAGCCATCTTGAAAAATAATCCATTAGCACTAAATAAGTTTTCCCTGCATGCTCAGCTACATCCAACCCGACCTTATTAAAAGGTATATCTGGAATATTATGGTTAATTAGTGTGTCTTGTGTATTTGATCTGTGGTATTTCAAACACAAAGAGCAACCTCCAATGTATGATTCAATGTCGGACTTGCTGTTGTCTTTCAGTGATTCTACTTTTTTAATCAAATCTAGCTTGATACATGTCCCTAATCCTATTATTGGATTATTGCAATTTTTAACTATTACAAATTCAACATCAGAAAGTTTAGTCTTACTCTCAACCAAACAGCAACATACACAACAGTTTTCGTAAGTCATGATTTGACAAAACCATTGTCAATATCAACACTCTTTATCTAAAATAAGTTTTTCCATTTTTTATTGGTGAATTTTACAGGCCGATTATTTTTATTATTATTACCACCATGCACCTATAGTTTTATTTTATCCAAGCAAGGCATTTTACTTTACAGTTATTAATGTGAACTTTTGCATCGATTTGGAAATGTTTAGAATTTTTTATTTATTTTCCTAAGTGGGGACAGTTTTTTTATGAATTAAGAGACTAGGGAAAAAAGAAAAAAGCCATAAGCAATTTTCAAACTTTTTATTAGTATTAATTGTGAGTAAAGTTAAATTGGCAGTCCACTACTTCGGTGGTACTAACCAGTTTAATAATTTAGACTTAATTATTGATTAACAAGATTTTCTTAATTTTTATACGTTATTTCCTTTATTTGCGCTAAGTAACCAAGATGCGTGATCCCACAACTTTTTAACACATAAGTTTTGTTTCAACCGTTTCTCTACCTTTCAGGTTTAAATTTGTAGCATATTTGAACATTTGTAATGGCTAAGTTCTTTTCAAGTGAACAAATAATTTTTTTACAAAAATGGACCTTTAAACACATTTAATTCAAATTTAATGATAATTCGATATTTTTGTACTTTTTTCATTGCACCAAGTTCTTAGTTGCGCGATGACGTAATGTCCCTCAACGATTCTTTTACCATTCTTTAAATATCAAAAAATTCTCACATATAAATTGAAGATACACTCGCAGCCTGTAAAAAGCTAAGATAATAATTATTTTATTATTGCTTTTTACTTTTAATCTCCAAGTAACACTATGTATCCCCCCAAATTAACACTAAGCTTTTATGAAATCTTTAACTTTGAGCTCTGGCATTCAAATTATAACTATGAAAGATATATCTATGACGTAACGACGACTCTAATTTGGGCTTTAACTACTCAGGGGCAACCCCTGAGGGGGCATGGGGGCGGAGCCCCCATCGAGCCGTAGGCGAGTTAAGGCTATAACTTGTTCTGTAGAGGGTAGTCTGGAACCGTAACGCTCATGTCCCTTCAGGACATAGCCATTAGATATAGGATGGGTTAGATTTCTAGATACAGTTTATTATTAGAAAATTCTCCCTTTCAATTGTAACACTCCGGCGTTCATACCCCAGGAATAAACTTTAATAATATTCTACACTGAGTTAAAGTACTCAGGACTCAACGATCGACCATTGATTAAGTGATTATTTTAATCACAGTTGTCTGCAGTTAATAATCTGGATAACAGATATACATCTCAACATTAATACCAATTTTAAAAGTATTCATTAACATCAGGAATTATGAGTGTCAACGCCAGAGGCAAAGGTGCAGGCGTTTTGTCACACGCTGTATATGCATTCGAATCCTCATTGCCGTCAGCAAAGCCGGTGTTTCTCACCACACGTGCATGTGTGTGGCGCTGAGGAATGCGCGCTATCAGCAATGTTCGCGCATGTGACAACCATGTACGCGCAGTTCCCAGCCAAGAACCGAGTTAGTTTTGTTTTTAGTGACCAAAGTAATCGTTGGGCGGCAGCACTGGTCGGGGCTCGACTCGATCAGGTGCTGCACGCTGATTGGCCGAGAGCCTCAAGTTTGCGTGGCGGGAATGGCGATCTCTGCGCAGTTACTATCCGGTCGTCGCGTCGCCAAGCCGGTGGCGGCGGCAGCCGCGTCGCGTACCTCTCCCCTTCCTAACATACTAATTCGGTTGTCCAAATTAATTGTACTTTCAATCTAAACTCGTGTTTTAAGTAATTTCTCTGTCAGTGAATTAATTCTTTTGTATTAACCTAAATAAATCGCTAACTTTTGTTGTTAAATACTCGATTTCTTTTTATTGAGAACACACCACTCCTAATTTCGACCCACTGTCTTCAAGAACTTCAAGAACTCTAGCTCCCACTGAGTACGGCAGTGATACAATTAATTTAGTTTACGTAGATTGTAATTAGGCTCATCAAAATGGCTGGTTTTTGGTACTGTGCTTGGCGCCGATCCGTCTGGGTAATATCCTCAGTATGTCCTTCAGATACTTTTTCCTAGGTTCAGTCAATAAGTCAAGTAGTTCCCAGGTATATCATTTCACGGTTTATACCTCAATCCGCACCCATTTCCATAGTCACCTTTAGTTAATCACCCGAAACCCAGAGATGACCAGTCAGCCCATTCCTGTTGTTACTGGACCCAGTAATCTATCACTTCAGCTTCCCAAAATTTTCTCAGTAGCTCAATACCACCATAGGTCCACTGTCAACATATCCGAATACCCATTACCCATACTCAACCGACATATTCCCGTTCCAATATATACATATATACTCGCCTACGGCTCGATGGGGGCTCCGCCCCCATGCCCCCTTTGGAGGTTGCCCCGAATTCGTTGAATAATTTAAAGTCAAGTATTGAACAGGCTAGTTCCACCAACTAACTGGACAGCGAAGACAGTAACAAAACGGGCTAATACGCACTCTTCACAATCAATAATAATAACAATAACAATAATATCCTTTGAAAATATTTCACGGGGCTCAGCCCCCATGCCCCCTAGTTGATTTTACTAATTTCGTTAATCATTCACAAAGTCTCAAATAATGAACTTTCTAGTTCCACTAAAGTACTGAACAGGCTAGTTCCATCGAAGTTTTGAAAAGCTAAGTTTTAAATTACGTGTAACTCTACTACAAAAGTGTGTGATACTAACTCCTCCACGTTACCAACCACTTGGTCTGGAACGTCAACGATTTTAGATGCGGCACAGAAAAATTGCAATGGGGCAAAATTAATCCAAATTAAGTATCTTTAAATAAAATTTTCATTGATAAAAAAATGTAATGTGCCCACTATAGCAAAACAATAATGCTAAAAAATAGAAAATAATTGACTATGTGAAAATAACTATTAAAATAATAAAATAATCAAACTATAATAATGCATAAACTAAAGAAATTGAAAGTAACACTTAAACCAAATCTAGCATCGCCAACCACGATATTAAAATAATCGGAAAATAAAAACTAATAAAAATTGAAGTTTTTAAAAGCTAAGTTATTAATTTACTTGTAACTCTACTAAAATGTGTGATGCTAACTATTCCACGTTACCAACTACTTAGTCTGAAACGTCAACGAGTTAACATGCGTCACATTAAAATTGCAATGGGTCAAAATTATTCCAAATTAAGTATTTTTAAATGAGATTTTCGTAAATTTTAAAAATAATGTAATATGCCCATTAGAGTAAAACAATAATGCTAAAAAATAGAAAATAACCAATAGTAAGTTTGAATATTACTATTAAAATAATAAAAAAATCAAGCTATGCTAGTTAATAAACTTAAGAAATTAAAAATACAATTTGAACTAAATATAGTATCGCCAACCACGATATTAAAAGAATCTGCTGATACATACTAATTAAAAATAAAAACTTGTATATTTCAGGATATAGAAGAAAAACGTTTAAATTACTGAAATAGCAAATAACATTCAAATCAATAAGCGAAAAGAAGAATTAAATAACATGAAAACAAAATCATAGGAAATAATAAAAACGGGGTAGATCCGCAAAAAAACCCCTACTATTACAAACTACTACTAATTATAAGAATATAAAATCTAGACCTGTGAAATAATAATTTATCCATAAAAACCTGTTAGTTTTGTTCAATAGCCGTTTAAAATTCTTAAAAACATATTTTAAGTGTGTATTAAAATAAAATATAAAACACTGATTATAAACAATGCAGAAAGATAATACTTAACTGTCTATTAAGTATCGTACTAAGTAATAGGAGTATATAACGTTAAGATCACGGCACGAGCTACACTGAAAATTCATTGAATGCGTAATTCGGCTGAGGGGTTCACATAGGGTGAATTTGAATAAGTAATCTAAAATAAATTGAAATTAAACGAGAACCTAACATTTAAATCTATTACTTTTGCTCAACACTTATTTAAACATTCTCAAAAACAAATTTTAAGTGTGAAAAATTCGAATATAAGACACTAAATATAAATCAAACAGAAAGATAATAATAAACTGTCTATTAAGTATTGTACAAAGTAATCGAAGTATGTTACGTTAAAATCACGGCTCAAGCTTCACAGAAAATCCATTCAATGCGAAGTTCAGCGGAGAATAATCCCGTGTGAATTTGAATAAGTAATCTAAAATAAATTGAAACAAAACGAGAACCTACATTTAAATCTGTTAGTTCAGCTAAACAGTTATTTAAAAATTCCCTAAAACATATTTATGATGTGTGTAAAATATAAAAGAAACGAGCTTTCAATGCAGCATAATCTCATTGCTATTTAGAAGTCAAATGGATAAGTTTATTATGTATGAGGGATACTAACGTTGCCAATAGCAAGGAAGCAGGTGTAGTTAAAAGACATGATTTAAATACAAGCGAGAACTAAGCGACTATTCACCCGCCATGGGAAATTAATTCATAGTAGGAGAAGAAAATTCACCTTTGGTAAACATTCAAGATCGCGCATATGCTACAAATTAGGGAATTATCACTGTATATATTATCGAGTATAACCCTGGGTCCCTGGTGAAATAACCCGCTCTCTATACAAATTAACGCCGTAGTTTACAATATATATAAGAGTATCCATCGAAGGATACCACGAGTATATCAAACACGGGTGTAGTTGAAAGAGATCATTTAAACACGAGCGAGAACTAAACCTGAAGAGTGATCTACGATACCACGCGGTGATATACGCTGATACGGCTGAACTACGTTACCGACAAATCTATATTTTTTACCTTTTCTATAGTTTAAAAGTAAAAAAGTTGTAGTTTTATGATTTTTCCTAAATTGAAACATCTCAATGAATGTCCATGCCAAATTTCAAGTCTCTATCTTAAACGGTCGCTTCAGGAATTTAAGATCATCAGTGAGTCAGTCAGTTACACATGGGGCTGTATATAATATGGATGGACTCGCCTACGGCTCGATGGGGGCTCCGCCCCCATGCCCCCTTAGGAGTTGCCCCCTAGTTTGAATTAATAAAAAGTCAACTTTGAAATAGTTTAGTTCCACATAAGACCTGAACAGCCAAGACAGTAACAAAACTATCTAATACTCTAAATTCACAATCAATAGCAAAAAAAGCTTTAATAATCTCCTATTAGTATTTTTTAATATCCCTCCTTAGTAAATAGTTTTAAAAAATTGAGCTGTGAAATAAATATTATTTATGTAAATATTCTAGATGTTATGCTTGATGGAGGGTCCAACCCAATAATTGGTCCCCAATTCCGTAAATTACTGTCAAAACCTCATACAAAGAACAGGCTAGTTGAGGGCTCAACTCCAACGTCAGTAACAGAAGCCGCCAATACACACTACTCACAATAAATAATAATAAGCTTTGAAATTTGTCCTCGGCTCATGGTTTAATCCCACTCCCTAGTTCCCCTTAGTTGGTTAAAAATATAATGGAGTTGTGAAATATTAATGAATATGTAAATAGTCATGCTCAAAAGTTGTTGTGTACAAATTTGGAGGTACGATTATGATTGCACATGATTGAGGTAATAGCTGTATTCTGAAAAGATAAAAGTGGATTAAAATTATAAGTTTATACAGAGGATCGTTGTATGTAATAGAAGAAAAAAGAGACAAAATCAAGATATTTGAAATTAAAAAAATATATGGTATAGTCTAAGATGCTTCAGTTCCGCCATGGGGTGGCCAAGAAACGCAGGAATCATATATGTACCATATAAAGAAACGATAACAATTTTATCATTCAAAATCAGCAATTATTAATTTAACAATTTTAAATGTTATATATATATATATATATCAGTTCAGAAAATTAATAAAAATAGAGCCCTAGTAGTATGTAATAGATCACAGGGTATTAGGTACTATAATCATGAAGTCTTAAAGTCTTTATATAGTATTAAAATGAAGAAAGTTGCAACTTAAGAACCCTAAATCTGCGTACATTATGCATTTTCAACCAATGGTAGTAAAAAAACCAATATTGAAATAATAGCCAAAAAAGGATTATTGGTTAAATTAAAATATACTGAAAGAGTTACGATAATTGATAAGCATAGAATAGTTTTCAATTACAACAATAATAGGGTTAATCGAGACTTTAGGTGAGAGCACTGCATTGAGGAAGTTTGACGGACAAAGTGGCAGCGAGAAAAATTACTATTGAGTTTAATTCAATTGGTTATTATAATATTTCTCTGCATGATGGGTCATCAGATATGTAGATAGTCTTAAAAAAACGTAGGAAGTAGGTAAACGTTAGCAAAGGTAAGAATGGAAATTTCAATGGTTCTATAACTTAATATGTTCAATCGTTTCCTAAACTAAAATCTAAGCCTGATTGGACAGCAGCAAATAGGTAAAAGACTGGATGTCAAACTTGTTGGGACACGTTCAACTCTTCAAAGTAAAACTGCACCAGAACTATCAACTGAAGCGCTATATTCAATCATATAGAGAGACAGCATACAAATAGTAGAAAATTAAGTTATAATTACTGTATTAGGTTATTTTTTGAGCGAAAACCTACAAGAAAATTTCCAGCATGAGAAAACTTAAGTCTAGAAAATGTAATAAGACCTAAAATATTTTTAGCAATTAATATAGAAATCAAAGCGGACTTCACCTGAATGTAAAGATACGCTTTCGATTAAGAAAACTTCATTTTCAACAATAACACAGCAATCGAAGGGAAAACCATACGCAAACAAATATGCGCACATTTAAAGGTATAATTATCAGGAAGAGGTGTAGTTAAAAGACATCATTTAAATACAAGCGAGAACTAAGCGACTATAATAGCGCTCCAAGCGACATCTTCCTAACCAACACCTCGCCTTTATAGAATTTTTTTATGATTTGAAAGTTAAAAATTTGTAGTTTTTGGGCATTTTAATACTGTATAAATCTAAGCGAGTATTACCCTGGTGAAATAACCGGCTCTCAATGCATCGAAACACCGCCGTCTACATTAAACGTTTATGTGACGGACGTTTAACAATTACGGACGTTTGAATCAAACACGGGTGTAGTTGAAAGAAATCATTTAAACACGAGCGAGAACTAAACCTGCAAATTGATCTACGTTACCCAAACGGTGATATACGCTCACACGGCTGAACTACGTTACCGACATATCTATATTTTTTACCTTTTTTATAGTTTAAAAGTAAAAAAGTTGTAGTTTTATGATTTTTCCTAAATTGAAACATCTCAAAGAATGTCCATGCCAACTTTCAAGTCTCTATCTTAAACGGTCGCTTCAGGAATTTAAGATCATCAGTGAGTCAGTCAGTTACACATGCGGCTGTATATATTATAGACTCGCCTACGGCTCGATGGGGGCTCCGCCCCCATGCCCCCTTTGGAGGTTGCCCCGAATTCGTTGAATAATTTAAAGTCAAGTATTGAACAGGCTAGTTCCACCAACTAACTGGACAGCGAAGACAGTAACAAAACGGGCTAATACGCACTCTTCACAATCAATAATAATAACAATAACAATAATATCCTTTGAAAATATTTCACGGAGCTCAGCCCCCATGCCCCCTAGTTGATTTTACTAATTTCGTTAATCATTCACAAAGTCTCAAATAATGAACTTTCTAGTTCCACTAAAGTACTGAACAGGCTAGTTCCATCGAAGTTTTGAAAAGCTAAGTTTTAAATTACGTGTAACTCTACTACAAAAGTGTGTGATACTAACTCCTCCACGTTACCAACCACTTGGTCTGGAACGTCAACGATTTTAGATGCGGCACAGAAAAATTGCAATGGGGCAAAATTAATCCAAATTAAGTATCTTTAAATAAAATTTTCATTGATAAAAAAATGTAATGTGCCCACTATAGCAAAACAATAATGCTAAAAAATAGAAAATAATTGACTATGTGAAAATAACTATTAAAATAATAAAATAATCAAACTATAATAATGCATAAACTAAAGAAATTGAAAGTAACACTTAAACCAAATCTAGCATCGCCAACCACGATATTAAAATAATCGGAAAATAAAAACTAATAAAAATTGAAGTTTTTAAAAGCTAAGTTATTAATTTACTTGTAACTCTACTAAAATGTGTGATGCTAACTATTCCACGTTACCAACTACTTAGTCTGAAACGTCAACGAGTTAACATGCGTCACATTAAAATTGCAATGGGTCAAAATTATTCCAAATTAAGTATTTTTAAATGAGATTTTCGTAAATTTTAAAAATAATGTAATATGCCCATTAGAGTAAAACAATAATGCTAAAAAATAGAAAATAACCAATAGTAAGTTTGAATATTACTATTAAAATAATAAAAAAAATAAAGCTATGCTAGTTAATAAACTTAAGAAATTAAAAATACAATTTGAACTAAATATAGTATCGCCAACCACGATATTAAAAGAATCTGCTGATACATACTAATTAAAAATAAAAACTTGTATATTTCAGGATATAGAAGAAACTCGCCTACGGCTCGATGGGGGCTCCGCCCCCATGCCCCCTTAGGGGTTTGCTTAAATTTGTAAAGTAATATAATGGCTCTAGTATTAATCAGGCTAATTCTACCAAGTACAAGTACTGGACAGCCATGACTGTTAACAGGCAAATACACACTACTCACAATTAATAGTAATAAGCTTTGAAAATTGCCCACGGCTCATGGTATAATCCCACTCCCTAGTTCCCCTTGATTCGTAAAAAAAAAAAATATATAATGGGGTTGTGAAATATTAATGAACTCTGTAGTCATCCTTAAAAATTGTTGTGTTAAAATTTTGGAGATACGATTATGATTGCACATGATTTAGGTAATAGGTGTATTCTGAAATTATGAAAGTGGAATAAAATTATAATTTTTGATGGAGGATCGCTGCTTGTAATAGAAGAAAAATAAGACAAAAGAAAGACATTTGTAATAAAAAATATTTAGTGTAGGCTATGATGCTTCAGTTTCGCCACAGGGTTGCCAAGAAATTCAGGAACCATATTTTACATTGTAAAGAAACAGTGATAAATTAATCCTACAAAATCAGCAATGTACAACTTTAAATATTAAGTATCATGGTTAAGAAAATTAATAAAAATAGAGCTCTCGTAGTATTTAATAAATCACAGGGTAATATTCAGTATAATAATGAAGTTGCATTGAATAGTTTTAAATTATGACAATAATTGAAGTAATCGAGATTTTAGGTGAGAGCACTGAATTGAGAAAGTTTAACGGACAAAGTGACAGCGAAAGAAATACATTTTAGTTTAATTAAATATGATTCAATGGGTTATTATAATATTTTAAGCCTGATAGGTAATCAGATATGTAAATGGTTTAAAAAGGAAAAGCGTCGGAATTGGGTAAACGATAGCGAAGGTAATGTCCCAGCTGAGAAAAGTTCAATCGTTCAATAACTTGATACGTTCAATTCAATCGTTTCCCAAACTAAAATCTCAGCCTGATTGGACAACAGCAAATAGGTAAAAGAAGGGAAGACACACGTGTGGGACATCACTCTTCAAATTAAAACTGTGCCAGAAATATCAACTGAGTACTATATTCCATCTAGGGATCCAGATAGAGGGACAGCATACAAATAGTAAGAGTTATAGTTACTGTATTAGGCAATTTTTCGAGCGAAAACCTACAAGAAATTTTCCAGCATGAGTAAACTAAAAGTCTAGAAAACGTAATGAGACCTAAAATCTTTTCAGGCGTTACTGCCGCAAAATCATTTACAGTACTAAAATAATATGTTAAAAATATTCGCACAAGCTTCGTATAGCTCACCATAATACAGATAAAATTAATAATATAAAATAATTGAAAAAATAAACTAGATATAATAGATGAAAATGTAGAATGACTAAGCTAAATAAACTATTTTTTAGATCAATGAATAAATAAATGATTTCACAAAAACCAAAAATAGGAAAACATGAACAAACGGTTTGGAACCCGCCAAAGACTATTTACAAAAATACTATTCGTTAAAAAATAAAAAGTTTGTTATGAAATAATAATTTAAGAATAATTACCGTATTCTAGTTACTACTCTTAAATCCTGTAGAAATTACAGGGATATTAAGTTCAGTGAATGCAAAATTCGAAATTCAGATACAATGTAAATGTAGCTAGACCTATTAACAAGTTGCAGAATATCAAATTTAGTAATAATAATAGTTGCAACACGGTCTTAAAATAACGATTTGGGATACTACAAAAAGTGCAATGTTAATAAGTTAGATTTATGTTACTAATTCACAAACAATCTATGTAATAGAGTAATTCGTTCATATTGAACAGGTTATAAAGAAAAACACATAATACGAGTATTAGCAGGTATTAATTATAATTTTTTAAGCTCAATATTTTTAGAGTGTTAACTTCTAAATATATTCAATTTCCATTAATATCACTGTCCAGCTAAGTTAATACAAAACTTCAAGCTTATATAAAATACAATATTACTATGATTACTGGCAAAAGTATTTAAAATATTAGTTACAAATTGCAAATCTACCTCTAGTAGTTGGAGGCCAAAGTATTAGGTCAGTAAGTAACAAACAATGTAAAACATCACTAAGTAACAAAATATTCAAAACAATCAGTTGAATAACAATCAATTGTAAAACAACCAGTTTCGCCTAACAGGCAAAATAAAAATACTTAATTCTGGCATTCATCACAATTATTTTTTATGTTTGGTACTTTTATTGATATCGGTGCCGTCCAAGATATGTGCATGCGCAATATTGAAGGAACTAAATAATATTACAGTCGTTATTAAATGTAACGTCTACATTTGGTAAACCACCCACATAAATAAACAAGTTAACTTAAAAGCTGACTTTAGGGTAAAGTAGCAACAAAACGTTAAAGAATAACACATAATATTAGCTGAAAATAATTATGAATTCTTTGTAGTTCAATTTTTTAAGAGAGTTACACTTCTAAATACTATGAATTTAATTTTGACATCACTGTCAAGCTAAGTTAATACAAAACTTCAAGCTTGTGGGGAAGCAAAACGCCAAATTCAGCTACATGCAGCTAAATTAAATAAAATGTTTCGCAGTGGATCAATAAAAACCCTTGAAATTAGGAAAAATTCCCTTCTTCAAGCTCTGTATATCGACTTATGTATAATTTAAACAAAGTGGTAGTAAAATGAGAGATGTTCGTTGTGATTGTGTAAGGTATGTTTAGGGCCAGCCGTTTTGGCCGCAATGGCGGAAAACTAATATAAGTTCTCATCTCTAGTAGGCTAACGTGGTCCGCACTTAAAACTTCCAAAAATCACTACTGTAAATATCAGTTACATGACAAATCATGTAATAATATATGAATAGTAAGTTTGTTTCAAACAAGGGTGTAGTTGAAAGAGATCATTTAAACACAAGCGAGAACTAAACCTGCAAAGTGATCTACGATACCGTCACACGGTGATATACGCTAACACGGCTGAACTACATTACCGACAAATCTATATTTTTTACTTTTTTATAGATTAAAAGTGAAAAATTGCTAGTTTTTAGAATTTTTTATGAATGTAAATGGTGTCAGCTAATAGAATGCCAAATTTCAAGTCTCTAGCTTGAACGGTTCCGTCCAAACATTTATGTACATCAGTGAGTTACCCATGCGGGAGTATATATTTAGGAAACGTTTAAATTACTGAAATAGCAAATAACATTCAAATCAATAAGCGAAAACAAGAATTAAATAACATGAAAACAAAATCATAGGAAATAATAAAAACGGGGTAGATCCGCAAAAAACTCCTACTATTACAAACTACTACTAATTATAAGAATATAAAATCTAGACCTGTGAAATAATAATTTATCCATAAAAACCTGTTAGTTTTGTTCAATAGCCGTTTAAAAATTCTTAAAAACATATTTTAAGTGTGTATTAAAATAAAATATAAAACACTGATTATAAACAATGCAGAAAGATAATACTTAACTGTCTATTAAGTATCGTACTAAGTAATAGGAGTATATAACGTTAAGATCACGGCACGAGCTACACAGAAAATTCATTGAATGCGTAATTCGGCTGAGGGGTTCACATAGGGTGAATTTGAATAAGTAATCTAAAATAAATTGAAATTAAACGAGAACCTAACATTTAAATCTATTACTTTTGCTCAACACTTATTTAAACATTCTCAAAAACAAATTTTAAGTGTGAAAAATTCGAATATAAGACACTAAATATAAATCAAACAGAAAGATAATAATAAACTGTCTATTAAGTATTGTACAAAGTAATCGAAGTATGTTACGTTAAGATCACGGCTCAAGCTTCACAGAAAATCCATTCAATGCGAAGTTCAGCGGAGAATAATCCCGTGTGAATTTGAATAAGTAATCTAAAATAAATTGAAACAAAACGAGAACCTACATTTAAATCTGTTAGTTCAGCTAAACAGTTATTTAAAAATTCCCTAAAACATATTTATGATGTGTGTAAAATATAAAAGAAACGAGCTTTCAATGCAGCATAATCTCATTGCTATTTAGAAGTCAAATGGATAAGTTTATTATGTATGAGGGATACTAACGTTGCCAATAGCAAGGAAGCAGGTGTAGTTAAAAGACATGATTTAAATACAAGCGAGAACTAAGCGACTATTCACCCGCCATGGGAAATTAATTCATAGTAGGAGAAGAAAATTCACCTTTGGTAAACATTCAAGATCGCGCATATGCTACAAATTAGGGAATTATCACTGTATATATTATCGAGTATAACCCTGGGTCCCTGGTGAAATAACCCGCTCTCTATACAAATTAACGCCGTAGTTTACAATATATATAAGAGTATCCATCGAAGGATACCACGAGTATATCAAACACGGGTGTAGTTGAAAGAGATCATTTAAACACGAGCGAGAACTAAACCTGAAGAGTGATCTACGATACCACGCGGTGATATACGCTGATACGGCTGAACTACGTTACTGACAAATCTATATTTTTTACCTTTTCTATAGTTTAAAAGTAAAAAAGTTGTAGTTTTATGATTTTTCCTAAATTGAAACATCTCAATGAATGTCCATGCCAAATTTCAAGTCTCTATCTTAAACGGTCGCTTCAGGAATTTAAGATCATCAGTGAGTCAGTCAGTTACACATGGGGCTGTATATAATATGGACTCGCCTACGGCTCGATGGGGGCTCCGCCCCCAAGCCCCCTAAGAGGGTTGCCCCAAATTTGTTAATTGCTCTAAGTCTCAAGTACCGAACAGGCTAGACCCCCCTTCTAGGGGTTGACCTAAATTTTTAAATTAATAAAAAGTCGTGTTTAAAATACGTTAGTTCCACGGAAGAACTGCACACTCAAGACAGTAACAAAACCGTCAAATACACAAAATTCACAATCAATAGTAAACAAAGCTTTTAAAAAACTCATATGAATCGGTTTTAATACCCCTTCGTAATTAGAATTCGTTTAAAAGTTTTGAGCTGTGAATTTATAATTATTTATTTAAATATTTTAGGTGTTATGCTGGTAAAAAAATATACTTTAGATTAGACGATTGTTGTTGTGTTAGATGAAAAGAAATTTCAATTAAAAGAGTTATAGTTGTTGTTGTTGCTATCATTATATTTAATCGTAGTAGTTATGGTAACAAATATTTCTCTGTTATCCTATCCTATAATATAATACAAGCTATGTCTGAAGGGATGTGTGTTCCACGATCTCGAAATGTAGCTGTTAGATTTTTCTTAAGCTTTGCACGAGTGTTTGCCCACAAATAAGTTTAGAAACAGCCTCAGTCCCAGGAAAAATCGAAGTTGGTCTAAATTTAAGTTTAAAAATCGTTATTTTTAACATTGGTCTTATAGGTTGCTATTTTGGTAACGAAATAACAACTAAAAGTAAACAAAAATAAAGGAACATAAATTTTAAGCAGTTTTTTAACAGCTGTTATCTGTGAAGAGTTTGGTGTAGATTTAATAGCTTGATTACCATGACACTATAACAAAAGTCAATTAAAACCAACGAGCAAGGCTCGTTTAACCTGGTACTAAATAGAGATACAATTATGGGAAAATTGGCATAATCCCATGCCTGACCCAACTCAAATAAAAACTTGTAAATTTCAGGAGATAGAAGAAAAACGTTTAAATCACTGAAATAGCGTATAACATTCAAATCAATGAGCGAAAACAAGAATTAAATAACATGAAAACAAAATAATAGGAAAGAATAAAAACGGGGTTGATCCGCAAAAAACCCCTACTATTACAAACAACTAATTATAAGAATATAAAATCGAGACCTGTGAAATAATAATTTATTCATAAAGACCTGTTTGTTTTGGTCAATATTCATTTAAAAAATCTCAAAAACATATTTTAAGTGTGTACTAAAATATAATGTAAAACACTGAATATAAATAAAACAGAAAGATAATAATTACCTGTCTATTAATTATCATACAAAGTAATAGAAGTTAAGGTCACGGCACGAGCAACACAGTAAATTCATTGAATGCGAAATTCGGCCGAAGGCTTAACTTGGGGTGAATTTGAATTAGTAATCTGGAATGAGGTGAAAATGAAACGAGAACCTAACATTTAAATCTGTTCTTTTTGTTCAATTTTTATTTAAACATTCTCAAAAACATATTTATAAGTGTGAAAAAAATATCTAATATAAGACACTGAATACAAATCAAACAAAAAGATAATAAATATCTGTCTATTAATTATTGTACAAAGTAATCGAAGTATGTTACGTTAAGATCACAGCTCAAGCTTCACAGCAAAATTCATAACGTTAAGATCACGGCACGAGCTACACAGAAAATTCATTGAATGCGTAATTCGGCTGAGGGGTTCTCATGGGGTGAATTTGAATAAGTAATCTAAAATAAATTGAAATTAAACGAAAACCTAACATTTAAATCTATTACTTTTGTTTAACACTTATTTAAACATTCTCAAAAACAAATTTTAAGTGTGAAAAATTCAAATATAAGACACTGAATATAAATCAAACAGAAAGATAATAATAAACTGTCTATTAAGTATTGTACAAAGTAATCGAAGTATGTTACGTTAAGATCACGGCTCAAGCTTCACAGAAAATCTATTCAGTGCGAAGTTCGGCGGAGAATAATCCCGTGTGAATTTGAATAAGTAATCTAAAATAAATTGAAACAAAACGAGAACCTACATTTAAATATGTTAGTTCAGCTAAACAGTTATTTAAAAATTCCCTAAAACATACGATATTTATGATGTGTGTAATATATAAAGGAAACGAGCTTTCAATGCAGCATAATCTCATTGCTATTTTGAAGTCAAATGGATAACGGTTTGTTATATATGAGGGATACTAACGTTGCCAACAGCAAGGAAGCAGGTGTAGTTAAAAGACATGATTTAAATACAAGCGAGAACTAAGCGACTATTCACCCGCCATGGGAAATTAATTCATAGTAGGAGAAGAAAATTCACCTTTGGTAAACATTCAAGATAGCGCATATGCTGCATAAGCTACAAATTAGGGAATTATCACTGTATATATTATCTAGTATAACCCTGGGTCCCTGGTGAAATAACCCGCTCTCAATACAAAATAACGCCGTAGTTTACAATATATATTAGAGTCTATCCATCGAAGGATACAATGAGTATATCAAACACGGGTGTAGTTGAAAGAGATCATTTAAACGCGAGCGAGAACTAAACCTGAAGTGTGATCTACGATACCACGCGGTGATATACGCTGATACGGCTGAACTACGTTACCGACAAATCTATATTTATTACCTTTTTTATAGTTTAAAAGTAAAAAAGTTGTAGTTTTATGATTTTTCCTAAATTGAAACATCTCAATGAATGTCCATGCCAAATTTCAAGTCTCTATCTTAAACGGTCGCTTCAGGAATTTAAGATCATCAGTGAGTCAGTCAGTTACACATGGGGCTGTATATATTATAGATACCTAATATGGCACAGTTGGTTATAGTTGAAAATGAGTTTTGTATATTTTAAAAGGGTTATTAGCGATTTTGTCATGAGCTAGACACATCTAATGTAACTTAGCTGTTACATATGAAAATAAAATGAAATCTAAATTTGAATGTGTAAATTTTACTTTGTCAGAGGTGTACACCGAACATCACTAAGACAGTAAATGAAAATGTATGTGTAAACTTTCACCCGCCATTGAAATTTCGTCCTTTTGAACTAAACACGGGTGTAGTTGAAAAAGATCATTTAAACACGAGCGAGAACTAAACCTGCTACGTGATCTACGATACCACGCGGCGATATACGCTGATCCGGCTGAACTACGTTACCGACAAATCTATATTTTTTTACCTTTTTTATAGTTTAATAGTAAAAAAGTTGTAGTTTTATGATTTTTCTTAAATTGAAACATCTCAAAGAATGTCCATGCCAAATTTCAAGTCTCTATCTTAAACGGTCGCTTCAGGAATTTAATATCATCAGTGAGTGAGTCAGTCAGTCAGTTACACATGCGGCTGTATATATTATAAGATATATATGTCTATTTTACATTCACATTGTAGGGCTGCTAATATAATTAGTATAACAAACATATTTAACAATAGCACCCTTTCAGAAACATCTCTAGCAAATTTGGTGTCGATCGGACCATTTTTACGAGAGTTATCGTGTCTAGGGACACATATATATATATAAATTTTAATGACTATTATTTTTGGTCTCTGGGCACCTCAAAACAAAAAAGTAACATGTTCCCGGGCTTAGGTCTTACCATGAGACCTACGGTAATAGCTTATTCCGTGTGGGAAATTCGCTAAAAAGATGGTCAAATAGCCCAATTTTTCATATTTCATTTAAAACCCCTCCCACTTTTATTAAACTTGAAATAAACTCGGAAAGTTGGAGCAGGTAAAGCACTGCATGACGTTCTGAGAGCAGCCCATTGCCCCCCCCCCTCTTAACTATTATTGCAAAATATTATATGCTTAACTAGATTGCAAATCTAACACTTTTCAGGGGTGTATTTATGTATTATTTTAATAACAAATTATTTTTAGTGAACTAAACTAATATTGTTTAGTCCAGGGTTTAGCATGAAATGTACAATTCATTTTAATTTTAAAAACTACATAGTATTCTTATTATTTTATGACGACTGAATATCTTACCTGTTTCTTCGGAATACATCTAAAATCCAAATGTACATGTAACACACATACACACAAGTAATGGTAGAGAACTCACAAACTATACGAATGTGTAAAATTGAAAGTTATTTAATTTTTAAAATGAAAACTTCCAAGTATTATGAAATACTGACAACTGAAAATGATCCGAGGTCTGGTCCTAACCAAACTTAATTAATTGAAAACAGTCTAGAGCACATCTGGCTAAACACAATAATTGGGAAATTGGGAAACTAAATAATCTGTACGAGTAAAACATTTTTCCGTTTTCAGTTAACAAATTTGGTAATAAATGCTAAAATTAGTCACAGATAGAAAAATAAAATGTTTCAAATTACTATTCGAATTTAGCAAGCTTCACTATAGCGTTTCAAGCCAAATCGAGTAAATTAACCTATTAATTTTGTGCATTGGTTTTGTAACATGATTTCTTATTTTTTCCTCCTGGAAAAGAAAACCGATCTGGACCACGAAGTGGCCCAGATCCCTTGATCGAGCGGCTGGATAAGGAGCGAGCCCCATGGGCGTAAGCAAAATTTAGGCCTAGCCTGACGTAATGTGATAAACAATTCCAGGTTAGAATCCTAAAGAGTAGAGGAGGTTTTTTAGTGGGTAAACCCGTTTTTTAGGGGAGCCCCACACTACAAGCTGGCCACCTGTGTGCGTAATGCATTTTTCCGCCTCTCACAAAAAAAAAAAAAAAAAAAAAAAAAAAAAAAAAACAAAAAAAAAAAACTAAAAAATCAAGAAAAAAAACGTGATTTCTTATTAGTATTATTTAATGATTTAAATATGTTAGATGAAACAAATTGCAAGGTATTTTTCCTTGATTAAGTTCGGTAGCATATTTTATGTAGATTAATTATATTTTACTTTTAATAAATTTAGATAATTATTTTTTACTGAACATTTTATTTCATATGGGAAATAATTGTAATAATGCTATCTTTTGTAAATTAGGTACACCTCTCATAATTGATCAGATTTTATATTTAAAAGAAATTTAGAAAAAGAAATAAACACACCAAGGCAGCCTGTGGTGAGCTCATCCCTTTAATTTCTGAACAATTTGCCACACATCCAATGCCAATAGGTTTCGTAATTTGTTGCATTTAGTCACTATGATTTTAATGCAAAAGTGTGATTGACTGCCATTTGCGGTTCAGAAATTCGTTTAAATCCACGTTTGCGACATTCCAAGGCTTTAAAGTTCGTGTTCATATTGACCAATGTACATTTTAGGACTTTTTAGCTGTGATTCCTGAATTTCTCTCAACCCCGTCTACTCGACAAGAATAAAATTTTGTACATTTATAGTCAATGCCGTAACATACATCATTTGGGCTAGTTAAAAACATTCATCTATATTAATTATATTTTTTATTGAGTTGTCTGTAAATGCAAACGCTCATGTAAAATAATTATTCGCGTTATTGTGTACAAACTTCTCCACAAAATCTAAATTGTTAAGATTGAAAAAAATGAGACATGTACTTTACAAACTGTAAAATTACGAGAACAAAACGGACGACACTTCAGCATTTGGATGAATAGAGGCTACACCTCTATACAGACTGGCCACCACCGTTCTCATTTAATTAATGGGCAGTACTTTAAATCCGTATTCATTTCAAAACATCCTCCTAAGCATTCACGTGAAACACCTCCAAATGGAAAAATGAACAGCAGCGTAACTTTTCTATAGTTTGTCACAGAATATAACATAATTGAAATATCCACAGTAGATATTACTTTCTACATTGTGTACACCGTTTGGAATAGCCTATTTTGAGTTTATAGGTAACGGTTCAATAGAATGTGCGCAAAATTAGAACAAAATAATAGCACAGAATTATTTTTTTAGAGTTTTAATATACTGTAATATCTGTAAACTATATATTTTCCCTGTGCAGCAATTAAACTACAGTATTTTAAAAATAAAATTGTCACCAATCTTTGATTTATGAAGTCTTTTGTTGTCAAAATTTAACGGAAGACAAAGACTGAATGGTCAAAGATTGATTTATTAAAAGTATTACTGAGGGTATTCTATCGTGTAAATAGAATTGTTAATTTTACTTTTAATTGTTAAAAAATTGGGCACACAATGAATTTAAAGTGTGATGAAATTAGGTAATGTCAAATTTTGCAAATTTTACTAAATGAAAGTACCAAGTAAAATACAGGAAACGCCACTCAAAGCAATATCTGGAATGGGTGAGAAAAATTCACTTAAAAATTAATGTTAAAAAATAATTATTCGTAAACGAAATATTTTTATTGCATAAAATAAATGTAATTTTATTTTACGAATGTGTTTTGTCTCATTAGATTTTTAGTACTCCAGTTGAATAACAAATCGGTAACACAGTATCTTATATTGTTGGCATTTCTTTAGTCGAAGTTGCATAAATACATTTAGACTTACTGAATTTATGTTACAGTTGCAGGATATTGGTTAAGAGAGTTTTCAAATAAACAGTAAAATGTCACAGATTAGGTCTGGCACGTAATATTGAGATAGCTATTAATAATTTGTAATTTTTGTTTCTCTATTAGTGTATTTCTTGTACTCGTGGCGGACAAACAATTTTTACTACAATCTATTTTATAACAAATATGACGTTTCATGTTGACTCAGCACAAAACTCAATATACGACCTCGTTTACGCTCTTTTCATGTCTTCAGCAACGCTGAGAAGAGCTTGATGCAGGAAATTCAATATAAACAAGACATAATTTGAAAACAAAATTTAAACGAAAATGTCGTTTATGGTAAAAATTAGTGTACATTCAATAAAAAATGTTATTATGCTATTTGTTAAAAATTTAATATTTATTCTTTGTATAAATATTAAATTTTTTGTATAAATATTAAATTGGGAGTATTTACATAGACTTCCTCTTAACCGGCTACCTTTTAACCGGTCTCCGCTTTAACCCCGGCCTACCCTGGCACAAAAACAACATCTTTTTAACCGGCCATTTGAAATCTCAACATTGCTTTCACCGGCCATATTAAGCCTGGATCATTGTTGTCTTATCTACAGTATCATTAAATTCTACGTTAGCCTATATCATATTGACGTCTCAAACTAATGAAAATGTACTGTCTTAAACTTAAGTGTATACCACTGGAAGTGAATGCGTTTGGACCTGATATCCAGTAAACAAACTAAGGAAACGAATCATTATTAGTTTAGTTTTGTCGTGGATTTCATGGGTGTCGATGTTATATATAGAGTAATAGTTTTAGATTTGTTTTTTTCAGGTCATAATTGCATTTAGGCTATATAAAATTAATTTAGGTTGGCGTTATAAAATGACAACTATTTGTAGAGTTTCACTAATATTTGGTAAACAACATCCATTCATTTTTACGATGATGTACGTAATCATAGTACATCATTAATCGTTGATCGTTAATGTAATTGTTAATCGCAATTGCGATAACGATAACGATTACGCACAGAGATAAGCCACATTCTTTCGTTGTGTAGTAGACTCCCTCTTAACCGGACACCTCGGGAGTAGGCCTCGGCCAGATAATGATTTGGCCGGTTAAACCGATGTACGTAATAAATGCCATTTACAACAAAATGCATCAAAATTATGTTCGTAATTTTTGAATTTCAAGTCGTGGGTTGTGTTCTAAAAGAAGCCACCTGTAACTTATTCTCCATGAAGTAACTTGTTCAATACATCCTTAAAACATACAACCTTGTATAAAGTAACTTTTTAATGTATATTTGAACTTATTTTGAATAAAATATTCATGTTTGTAAAGGATTTATATTTTCATAGAAGATTCCCACTATCAAACTTAAGTTATTATTTACATAAAACTGTAACCTGTAAGAAACCTATTTCCAAGGATTTATTCAGTTGAACTAAGTTGCCTTACGTCACTGCCACTGACACACAAAGTTTTTCTTACGAATGGTTGGAAGTTCATAAAAGAGTCGTATTGGAAAGAAACTTATTCTAAAAAACTTAGTACTAAAAAGCTAATATTGAAGTGTAGTATTGTACAAAAAATATAAAATCTGTCATATTCACTATGATATAATTTTAAAATGGGTAAACTAAAAATAACATCATTTCGGCCAAGGGTGATTCCAACTACTGACATAGAAAGAGTATTAAACGTTTAATTTATTAACAGTAATTCGTAATATTAATAATATTTTTTTTCATTTTAGAGACTTCATAAAGAACTGAACTTTACATTAGTTAATACCACGGTGAAAACACGTGGAGCGAGTACATTGTGGCAAAGTAAATGACATACCGTTGTAATTTTGCGGTCTGAAAATTAAACTGCTGGAGTATATAATGAAACATTGTTCATTACCTAGTTTAATCACACGCTTTACCTAGGAACCTGCGCGATGGCTTTTCATTTCTAATTAAACCAAACTTGCTCTCAAATTATATATTTTTAATTCATATGCTTTAAATTTACAATGAATTGTATGTTTAATAAGATAATTAAAATTTATTAGAAAAGAATTTTAATCGTATGTTTAATTTATTTAAATCGCTGTATGTATTGTGTGATAATGTGCGTTTTACTACGATGACAGAAAACTTTAAGACATACAGTATTAATATTGAGATTTAAAGTTCATAATTCAGAAGGTACTAAAATGTCAATGAAATTTGAATTTAAAGTTAAATACCACTTTACTTTCATAACCTTTTAGTGAAAGTATACATGTTATGTTCAAACTCACTTTTAGAATTTTGTAAAATTTCGAATCTATTTTTAACTACGTTTCTTTGAAAATAAAGCACCTTTATTCATTCTATTCTTATGTAATGGCATTTAAACTTTAGCTGGTTTGTTATTGGAAAACGCCCCGTTAGACTTGTCTTGGAATATGATATTTCAAAGGTTACTTTTTCAGCGCACAATCACCATACAAGCAAAGTCAGTTCATTGCTGTTACCAAAATTTTTACTTGTAAAATCTGATAACCGATCGGCCAGTAAGAGAGGTCCTGGAATTTTCCGTTTGACAACTAGCTCCCTGGAATCCATAAGGACCTTTCCAGCCTTTGTTAACATTCTCTCCTCTAATTAAATGTCGTTTGCTTTACCGTTGGGTTTGTATTTGAATTTAATATGTTTAATACCTCAAAAGATTTACTTTTACTTTCTCCCCCTATACCATAGTATATGGAGAAAGTATTGTTTTCGTCAAAATTTTCGAATTTGAGTTGTTGGTGGATTTATCCATTATGGTTCCCCCTGAGTCCAAAAAAGTGATTTTCGGAGTGATGTCTGTGTGTGTGTGTGTGTGTGTGTGTGTGTGTGTGTGTGTGTGTGTGTGTGTGTGTGTGTGTGTGTGTGTGTGTGTGTGTGTGTGTGTGTGTGTGTGTGTGTGTGTGTGTGTGTGTGTGTGTGTGTGTGTCAGGATGTAAACAGAGCTAGAGAATGCCCTAATGGTCGGATTTTAATGAAATTTGGTATATAGGTCCACATCCACGATAATTCCAGGCGTTTTTTTCATTTTTTTGAATTTTTGATTTTTAAGGGTATTTTACCCCCCAAAACCCTCAAAAATCGTCAAAAATCAAAATTTCTCAAAAACGGCTCTAACGATTTTGATTAAAATTTTGTGGTTTATTTAGTTTAAAATGGTGGATAAAATGACACCACCCGCATCTCCGAGAAAATGCGCGTTCAAAAGTTATGGAGTAAAAAGTGTTTAAAAAATCAATTTTTTGATTTTCAAAATAGTGTTGTCGTTGTCTCAAAATAAATTTTACTTATCACCATTAAATCAAGCTCAAAAAACTAAATAATCCAGTACTTTAAATTATTGCTCTACGTCAAGTGGTTGAGGAGAAAATACAATTTTTCGTTTAGCGGTAAACGCAGTACGTTGTTAAAAGTCACAGATGCGCGTAGGGTCAAGCTCGCGCTGCTCAGCTGGTAGCTATCCGACAGAGTCATCTAGACATTAATGTTTAAAGCTTTTAACACATGTTTTTATATTGTTGGGAGAAAGTATGTGTCAGTTATCTGATACCGTTTATTTATTAACAGTTCCTTCAACAATATTGAACTACTTGAAAACTACTCAACTATTGAAGGTGTATAAAATTGTATAAACATAATAAGCTATTTTGTTGGTTTACCAAAAAAAAATCTCTGCGAATATCTAAATAAATTCTTTCTCAAATAGATAAGGCATTTTTTACATTTATATATATATTAAATCATTTTCTCAGGTACAACTCCAGGGTGTTGTGATATAGTATTCGAAAAAACTTAAATTTAAGGAGAATTTTAACACCATTACTGCTCTTTGTGGCCAGCTTGAATTTTATTGTCAGAATTGGCTAGTGTTAAGTAGTACAGAAAGTAGAAAGATAAAGAAGTTTAATTACAGCAAAAAGATATTAACGAACTTGTCAAAGAACTAAAAATCATCATAATACAAAGTTTGCAATAACTTGAGGCCAAAGGCGCTAGCTGGTTACATACAGTAAAAATTATAAACTTTAACGTTTAGTTTCATGTTTAAGGCCACTATACCAGAGAAACTCGTGTCGAACTTTACGGTTAAACTTTTACTTCATAAACCACGGTCTTAAATTTTACCCTCTTTACTTAATAGTTTGTGTCAATATATGGTTTTAACAAAAACATTTCGTTTTATACAGTAATCACTATCAAGATTAATACTTATTTGCAAATGTTTGCCAACTATTTTTACTTAGTTATGTATGATATATTACTCATCTATCATTTTATTTCACAGTGATTTATATAATATTGTGTTTAATATTAATATTTCCAATAAAAAATGTGATGCTTGCAATTTTAACATTCGTAAATGCTTAATAATAATTATATAACTATTTATTTCAATATACATAGCTGAAAGAGAAAATTTTTAATCATAAGTGCAGGGAAATTTTATGATACAGAGAGAATTATTACTTGGACTAAACTTTGCACTCCGTGTACTATTTTCAGTACATAATAACAGCATTGTCAATCAGGAAACTTTTAAAATTTTATGAAGAGAATAAAAAGCAATTAAACACATCGAAAAACATCGAATATATATTTAAAATTTAACATAAAATAATGTTAATAATAAATTAAAAACATTAAGGTTAACATCAATAAAAAACATTCAAAGGAAATTAACAAATACCATGATTATTTAGACCACGAATGTATTTGCAACCTAATGTTGACAGTGAAAAATCGGATTACTATAACCACATAATTTCCTAAGAAACTAATTTGTTTTTAGCCGTTTTCCAACATTTTTTATTACATTTAATAACATTTAGTATAAATGACTGTTACCAAAACATCAAATATCATCAACTAATGATAATTCATTACTTAATTAATCTTTGTTCATGATTTTTTTTTAAACACGGCAAACCGCCCTAAAACTTATCTCTGGCTGAAGCAAATAAACAGTTAATAATATTTGGACAAAATTACTGTTAGAAAAACAGTCCATGTTAATTATTATGTTAGTCTACGTTAAAACAGAAAATTGTAATTAAATGAAGAATTAATTTTGAAATTTAAGTTTCTTGCAATAAATCTACTGTAAATATACTCCAGGTACCATTTGTGGGATAATGAAGTGTTAGCATTAACCAGCGATCTATATGCAGAAACCTAATGT
This sequence comes from Neoaliturus tenellus, assembly GCA_030545055.2. Taxonomy (NCBI): domain Eukaryota; kingdom Metazoa; phylum Arthropoda; class Insecta; order Hemiptera; family Cicadellidae; genus Neoaliturus; species Neoaliturus tenellus. The sequence continues at coordinate 33,050,923 of CM061531.1, read as the reverse complement.
CATCTTCAACCAACGACACTCAGACAAACTTCTCTGTCAACTTGAATAATTTGTTGTTACTGTCTACAACCTAAGCATGACCTAAATCCGAATAGAGTCTTCTAGTTTCATACTCTTGTATATAAAATGCTCCTTAGGAGACCAGTTTTAACGTTATTTCATTGTGAAATGTATCCGTCCTTTTTCTATGGCGGTTATAATCATACCTTAATCAAATAGATGCTTTTCCTTCGTGAAGTAAAATGGTACACTGTAGTAAAATAACACATAAATTAATTTGAAGTCTAAGTTTTATAATCTCTGTTTATTTAATGATATTGTTTATAGCACTTTAGTGTCCTTTTTAGTAACAAGCCATTCGGCCAACACACATTATTAAAATGTGCTACTTTTACAATATATTTCATGTTACACAGTATCTGATATCTGACCACATTCTCAGGCTAGGAAATAATTCTGTGAATCGTTGGATATGACATTAGATTTACACATAAAATTATTTAGTTTTTATATTTTGTTAGTAGTTAGATTTGGTTACTTCTGGCTCAGGTCAGCTGCCCCGGAAGCCACGTGCCGGGGCACATAGCTTCCGGTCGTATATTAAATGAGGGGTGAGGAGGTGGGGTGAGCGTTTGAAGTAGATTTGCGCATAAATTAAAAGTTAGTTCAAGACTGAAATTCAACAATTTGGGAGTGAACTAAATGCGCGCATAAATTAACCGGGTTCAACTAAAACATCGCATAAATTAAAAGTTAGTTCAAAACTGAAATTCAACTTGATAATTGGGTTACGGAAAGTATGTCAAGGTCATCCCGAGTAAGTTTTAAAAAAGCCTATCCCGCTACCACAGGAAATAGTTCTGAGAGTTGAACTATCCGGTGATAGCGGGATAGGTAGATTTAAGTTTTGAACTTTATTCGTAAAAACAAATACAATCAATGTGCAAAAACAAATACAATCAATGTGCAATACAAGTTGAATTTTTGTGATGAAATACGGAGTTGTAAAAGCAAACGCCGACGACGAGGATAAGGTACAGGCAGAGTCCCCAGATGACATACTTGACAAGTTTGAAGAAACGTAATATTTCGAGTTGGTTTTCCCGTTCCAATTGCAAACGTTTAATTTCCAATTTAAATTTTTCTTCTTTCATCTTTTCCTCTTCCATCCTTGTGACGAAGGAAACTTCATCCATCATATCCATCTTTAGTGTTGTTTTTTGGTGTTTGAAATTTTGAAACAAGTGATGTTGATAGTTCAAATGTTGGAGACGGAATGAGAAGTGAAAGCGAGGAACGTTAGTTAAACGAAGAAGTGGTGGGGGGAAGTTGAATTACAAAGAGGTGGTGGGGGAAGTTGAATCACAATGAAGTGGTGGGGGAAGGAGGTTGCTCACCATTTGCTTCCGTACTTGTTGTTGTCGTGTCTGATTGTAGAGGTGTAAGTGGAGTAAGATTCAGCAAACTATCTTCATCAGAACTTTCAACCCTATCACAAATAGGACAGGCGTAAGTTATTTCCAGATTCATTTTAACAGTGTTGAATTTACTAACAATTTCGTGTAAAGTATTAAATATTTCTTGCAAATCTTCTTTGGAATTTACTTCGAAACTAGAATTCATTCGTGCCAACGGAGAGTTGTTCATCGTGCGAGAGTCGGTGATTGAATGAAGATCGGCGCTTATTTGTCGGTGAGCATGAGCTTGTGACCAAGTAAATAGCTAAGTTCCTCTTCTTCGTCTTTCAATTCAAATATCTTAGCTGAAGTAGTAGGCGTTGTTTCGTCTTCACTCGATGATGAAGAAAATTGAAATATCCTAGCTGAAGTAGTAGTCGTTGTTTCGTCTTCACTCGATGATGAAGAATCACGAGGACGTAAATAGTGAACATCAAGTCTGATCCATCTCATAGGATATCTATCCATGACAGAAAGCAAATTTTGAAATATTTCCTCCAATTCTTCTCTGTCAGTTATTATATGTTGAAACTTGACGAAAGGCGATCCCATGTTGTTAGTTAGAGTGTTGGAAGTGAAATAATTCAAAGGTGGATTCAATAAGATACAAAACTTAAACTAATGGTGGGGGAAATCTAAAAGACTTATGGTGGGGGGAAGTCAAAAAAACCAATGGTGGGGGGAAATCTCAAGGTCATCCAATTGAAGTTTTAAAAAAGAGTGTAAAACTGAAATTACACATTCGATGGTTCTACAGGATCGGAATACCAATCTGATCTGTATTTACATCTTTTTATCATATGTGTACAAAAATCATCTTGATGAGACTTGGTGCGTTGACAATGAGCTAGATCGAGAGGATGAAATTTGAAACATCTTTGAGGACAGCATGTATGAAAATATCTTGATTTGTAAAATTTGAAAGTTCGCAATTCCGGTGGCGGTAGTTGTTTTGTTTTGCACTTGCAGTAACAAGATCCAAAAAATTCACATTTAGTGCAAGCTAACCCGTCCACCATCATTGGTCCTAAATCTGTACACTGTTGTTCACAACAGTAACGAGGTTCGTACTTGTACTTTTGTTCTTCCATGTTGACGCTGCTGAGTCCAGTGAAAGAATAAGAGTGTATAGTGTTGAATAGTCAGTTTTATGTACTACAAAAAGTGGTGGGGGTAATTTCAAGGTCATCCAAACGAAGTTTTAAAAAATTATACCTTACTAATGTAAGGAATGTTTATACTTAAGAAGTTTATTTCTGTTTATCTTCTTCAGACTTTGTCTGTTTCTGTTTGTTTTCTTCAGCCTTTTTCTCTCTCTCCGCTTTAGCCATAGCGATAAGTTCTTCAGTCGATAGTGGATGTACTTCAGGAAATTTTAAAATTAATTTAGCTTGATATCCTTCTTTAGTTAATATATTTAAATCTTCAGTCATTTGTTCAACGGTGTTGTAATCTTTTCCATAGATTTTTCCATCAAGTTCGATCATCATTCTGTATAACATCTTTAAAATTAGGTGTTGACGCAGCGAGAGTCGGGAAGCGAATGATTAGTTATACAAGTATCATTCCCTTTTTATCAACTTGACATTGATAACGTGATTCCTTAGTTTTATTTGTTAAAAGTTATTTAACATTGGTAATACTTGTGGAACTTGATGTTATGTTGACCAGTCGGTGATGAAGATGTTGTAGGTTGTGTTGAAAGAAATACTTCATCATCACAGTATTTTGTTTTAGTAAACATCCTTACATTAGTAGCACTAACATCAACAGTTAAGTGATAACCACCGGTAAGTAAAACTCGCATTTCGTTGGTTAAATCTTCAAGTTGTTCAAAACTCGTAATGGTGTTGGTATCGTAAGATGCACACTTGACCTTTAGGGACATGTTGAAGTTTTGTATTTAGTTATAGAGAGCGAGATGTGTACGGTACGAAAGGTAGTCGTAGACTGATGAATTTCACAAGTTGATTTTCACTTTTATTATCACACAAAATTGGGTCAAGGTCATCCCGTGGAATTTTTAAAAAAAGCAACATATTGCTATGTACAAAGACATAACAATATGTTGCTTCTTTTATTTTTTTTTTTGTTTTATATCATCTTTATTGAGAAACCATTACAAACATATATATTTACAAAGTTATGTACAAACTAGTTAGTAGTAGGTGTTACATGAATAGTTAGTTCAGTTGAGTTGTTTCCACTCGGTCCGTGTGAAACTAAATAGAGTGCGCCAGGTTGAATAACTCGAAGATCTTCATTTTGTAGAAGTTGTACAAACCGTTTCGGTAGGAAGATTTGAAACTTCGGTTCGTCACCAACTGTATACGGCGCCTCGCTCAATGTGCAATTAATAGCATCACCAACTGAAGTGTCCATCTTCTTGATTGTATGTATGATGTAATGTTTTTCTTCTTTTAGTTCAGAACATCTCTTCGTCGGTAAGATTGTTGATTTTGAATGAGCGTTGAATTGATCAACCAAATTTTGAAGAAAGTTCTGCGATGCCATCTTGATGTTATTGTTAATCTTCTTGTTAATAATAATGTCCGTCGGAGATGTTGTCTCTTCGGAGGTTCGAGTAATACTCATGCTGCGTCATGGTAGCGCTCTCACTTTTATTACCGACATTACCCCCACCATTCTGTTGAAGGAAATTATTCAAGCGGTAGGCATTCTTCAAAGCGCACTGTGACCTTCGATGTTTAAAACTCTTTGATGAAATACAAAGTTCATTGAAATAGCATTGGAAATCTCTATCTATTATTGCATTTATCACTTCGTTGCTTGTAAATGATTGTATCCAATTAGCTTTTTCCAATCCTCTTGTGTAGATAGTTTTGAACTCTTTGCAGTAATGATTCATAATGTGCGGCATCATGTTATAATTAATAAAACCTTCATCCCATCTTAAGTTGTGAAAATGTTTGTACAACCATTTGTTTGTAACTTTCGCTTTAGTTGTTAGTCTATTGAATGGTAATGGAGGTTTGAATAAGTAATGATAAACTACAGATGTGTTCATATCCAAAATTACTAATTCTTTTATAATAAAATTTCCATCATTTCCTCGAAAAGCTTGAAATTCAATTATACCTTTTTTAACTTCCATTATATGTGGCGCATTAGAAAACGAAACCCGTTTGTTCATGATGAAGTCTCGTCAGCAACTGACTTGTATTACAAACACGATTGTTCTTCTTTAACTTCTTGCGCTTCTTCGTCGATATTAAAGTTGGTGTGATAGTTGTTCAATTGTCTCCACATATCCACTTCTTGAGGTATTCGATTAAAAATTGAAGTATCCACGGGACCGTATAAAATTGGAACGAAAGGTTGTCTGTCCAATGTATCGATTAGATAGTCTTTGATTATTGCACTTGAAAATATTAGTTGTTTCAAATATCTGGTGACGGGACCGGTAGTACAACTTAAAGTGTAAAATTCTTCTTTAGTCAAATGTAATTTTACATCATGTCTAGTTAAATCTCTGAAGCGAACCATTTGTCCCCCACGATGTTTCACTATATCAACTTCAATATTTGATTCCAATAAACTTAATCTTGTTCTTCTTCCAAATGTGTTGTTACTCAAATAACATTCCAAAAGATGTAAATGTTTCATAAATGATTCCCAAGAAGTTTCAGTGAATGTAACCATTTTATTTCCATGATTTAAAATAACAATCGGTGAATAATCCAATGATTTTAAAATTCCAATTGAAATACTTTTCGTCATGCATGATGAAATGGGGTAGAAAATCCGAAGAAATACTTCTGTTAAAATATTAGTTGTAATGTTAACTTCAACCTTTTTTCTTTTTACTTCTTTTTCAGCTTCTCCTTCTTCTTTTTCTTCTTCTCTCTTCTTATGTTTGTTAAACTTGAGGAACTCGTCCATTTCTCGTTCAACTTGTTTTTCTATATCTGAACTATTCTCATCCATTAGAGGTGTATTTTCTTCTCCGTTAGTAGAACTCATCTTGCGAACGATGTTTCCCATACGACGGTCGAATATAAAATGAACTTTCCACTCATGATTTTCTCTCTTTTATGTTTTTCGTGAAATCCTTGAAATTTATACAATCACATAAATGTTTGTTTTCAACTTGTTTTTCACAAACGAAATTCTAACCTCAAAAATTGAAGCAGATAATTCTAACCTCAAAAATCTGCAGTCGTTGTACTAATTCTTTTTAAAGTACATTCTTCACAATTCCGGTCAGCGGTGTGTAAGTAACTATTTTATCATGTAGAATTAGACAGTATGCTGAAGTTCCATCTGCTACTGGTTCTTCAAATTCCATTTCAATTTTTATATCCACACTTGATGATTTTACCGATTCATTTTGTTTTGAACAATCGATTACAATTATCGGAGCCTTGGAATAATACTGGTCAGGCGATAATAGTGGTGTATTAGTCTTTCCATAATATGACGATTGAAATCTTGCATACATATCGTATAAAATGGAAAAACGTTTTTTGCTGAACATGACATTCAAATTGTCATACGGAAAGAATTGAGAGTTTAAGAAAACTTTACAATTCTTTATTTTACAGTGATCAAATTGACCGGCATTTGCAGTGATAACATCTTTTCGCTTAGTTTGAAAACCGAGTATTATGTACCTTGCCCGTTCCAAATAAGTTGATGTCTTGACGGTCCATGTTTGTCGTTCTGTCTGAGGTAGTGTAGGATATTCATGGAATTCCCAACTTCGGAATGGCATCACAATATCACGGTCAGACTTTAACTTTCTCAATAATACGATTCTATGTTCATCGGCCAATCTTACATGAGGTACTCTCCAAACAACTTTATCCAATTGTAGTTGCCATTCCAGTTTATCTTCCGTAGTTGCAGGGTCTGCAAGTATCAAGTCCTTGTTAGTTGAAGATCTGAGTAATACCAATTCTTGTTTGACATTTATTATTATTCGTTTGTAATCTTCAGCGAATCCCAAAAGCAATCGTAAGGGTACATGAAAATCAAAGTGACCGTTGGAATCCGGTGTTATAGTGTCTTTATCAGGGGCAACCCATCCGGCGGTGACTATTGAATTCTTCTCATGCGGTGTTAATGATGTTAATCCTTTCAATGTCGTTGTTATACCAACCTTTTTTGTCGAATCAACTGTCACCCCTGATATCTCATATCTTATTTCATCAAAAAGATATGCCATCGGGTTATTTATAAAAGGAACTGTTGAAGCAGTTTTTCCATCCAATTTTAATACCCGTCCTTCAATGTACAAATAACTTTCACACGGTAATGTGTAAATATCTTGTTGTTGAATGGGAATCCTTATTTCATCGTTATTGTTTAATTTTGATGAAGTGTAAGGGTTGTGCGTGTGATATTCCTTCTCCCATAGTGTTTCGTCGAATGTCGGTCCTTGAGATATATCCAGGATATCCATCGTTGTTAAGTTTCAATCCAATCTTCTGTAGAAAACGAATGTTGTCCGATGTTAACTCTTCCAATGTCGAGGAGCTACTGAGCTCCCGACTCTTCCGTTGCGGTTTAAATGATAATCCCATGTTGACCTTTATGTTGCCGCTCTGATGTGTATCCGTATAGTTATCGTTTCTCCTCTAAAGTCAACACTAACACCGTCTTGATCCAATATGTTCAGTACGATGTCTGAAATGAAACTGGTGTTTAACGGTAGGTATATCAAGTTTTGTGGCTTCTCAACAATTTTAAAACCAGGAGCCACTGTTGGATAAAATGTATGTAAAATATGCTGATTCACTCCTTCTCTATACGATCCGTGTATAATATTACACGTTACATCGATGCTATTGACTTTCAATATTGTAACAGTTGTATCACCTGAATGAGTAGTTCCAGGAGTTAATATATTCTTTTTTGTATCTGTAAATCCAAGTAAACTGCCAATGGAGTTTTTGAAACTGACATCGATATAATATTTTGAAGTTATTTCTGCTTTTAAAGTATTATTGTTTCCTTTAACGGTGATATTTTCTTCTCCGAGTTGTTTTTGTAGTAATTGGTTTATATCATCGATTTCATAAGCTCCAGTAGGAAATGTAATTATTTTCAATTCTGAGTATTTTCCTGAAGCATCCTTAGTTTCATAATAATGTAGTAAATTGTTCTTTCCTTCCGTAACATTGGGAATTGAGTTGTAGGTAGTTAAATCAAGTAATGCCGCTTCCCATAATCTTTCCTTGGATAGACGCAATGCTGGGAACAGCGTACTTTTCAATGTGGATGAATTTCCACTCAGTGACACTGTATACGATGACATCTTAAAGCTGACTGACACTCTTCGCTAGAAACTCCAAACATAAATGCCCACATATTTCAGTATTGTTAGGTTGTTCTCTTTTGTAATTGTAAAAAATGTTTTTGGAGTTTCGAAAATAATGTTGCAGTTCTTTCGGCGGTGGTAGATTGCCAAAACTGTCAAAGTAGTAAACGGTTTGTCCGAGCTTTTTATAGCATACCCAATGAGTGCCTGGACCATAGGTGGAATCCAAATTTACTATTCCAGTTTCATTTTCCCATATTTTAGTTGGTAATGCATTTTTCATAAAAACTCCTCGAAAAAATGGTATTTTCAAACATTTTACATAATCATTTAACTGATGATTTGTTAAGGCTTTATTTGGAATTATCAATTGATTCTTCTTATTTAGTACACACGGTACGGTCTTAGGTATAAACCTGCTCCGTTTTTTACCATTGACCAAATAGAAGCTTTCTTTACTGTTGCTTTACGAGTTCTACGACGTCTCTTCTTAATGTTTCCACCTCTTTTGGGAGCTCTTCTCTTTGCAGGTCTTCCTCTGCGACGTCGTCTTCCAGCACCAAATTTAGCTTTCGTCTTCATGGCTGTAGTTACTGCCCAAGCCGCTGCTTTTTCTGCAATACTTGCGTCACTTGATTTTACTCTTTGCCAAGCTCTTTCCGCTAGAATTTTATCCGCTATTGATCTATTTGTTGAATCTTTATACTTTGAATATGCTATATCGTGTTCTTTGCAAGCTTGATCTAATTTATTAATTCCAGGATCTCCTCTTGCTAAACGTTTTGACAACTTAGTTCCAGGTCCACAATATTGATAACCTCCGGGCAGATGTAATTCGTATGGTAAAGCGTCTATCGCTCGATTCACAACAGCACCAATTGGAATCCGTCTGAGCAGGGATAATGCAGCTGATGTTAAACCACGTCCTCTCTTGCCGCTGTCTTGACGACGACTGAGCGATACGGTCTTCATTATGCTGTTTTATGTAACCAACGTCTTCACTCTATGAAATACTTTATGATAATGAATCCTTTTTTTGTGTATTCCATACTTAAATATTTATAAGTTTTACTAGTATCTATCAATGATTTCATCTTTAATCCATTGGTTTCTCTGAGAATCTTCGATTTTATTGTGTTTCATCGATGCATTAATCAAATGATTATGCATATCAATAACTACATTACCTACAAGATTCATTACATACTCTACATTAGTAGCATCTTTGTTACGTGTAGGATTATCAAGATTTGTGATACGTTTACCATTACATGTATACACAGATGGATCGTTATTAGAGGTCGCTATAACTTGATTAATAGTAGCAACATCATTCGGAGCTATTCCTGCTGATATGTTAGATATTCTTTTATTTTTTCCATCATATACGTTATTTATTTTATCTAAAACTATAGTTTGTTTTACAACAACACAATCCTGATCATCTTTACCAGATTTAACTTGGGTTAATCGTCTACCTTTACATATAAAATTAATACCAGTAGCTGATAGTTGTGGTACTTGTGTTAAAATAACAGCATCATGTTCTTCCGTGCCTAAACTTATATTTGACAATCGTTTATTTTTTCCATCCCACTTGTCATTTTGTAGTTGTAGTAACGTAAACTTTTCACTTCCTTGTATAAACTCATCACCTTTCTTTGACACCACCTGATTTTGTTTAACAAAAGCGGATGTTCCTTTCTTCAAGCTTTCATTCATTTGTCTCACAGTAGCAGCATCCGATGGAGTTGAACCATCTTTCAGATTGGACAACACTTTTCCATGACAATCAATAACAGCACCATTATATAAAATACAATTATCTTTAATGTATTTAATATTAACACCATCACTTTCTTCTTTAGGATATCCAATATCGTTTATAGTATATTTATAGAAGGAAAATCCATCTTTTTTCTTTTCTGGTATTACAGAATGCAAATAACGCTTATTGATAGTATCTGTATCCTCGGTTGGATCTGCTACATTAGTTATTTTATAATTTAAAGCATTGTACTTTTTTCCACTTTTAGTCTTTTCCAACAGTAAAGCGTATTCCATCGCAGATAGAAAATAGCCTTTATTAACAACATCTCCATTGTTGACTGGTTTTGCAACATTAATAACCCTGTGAGATTTTGCATCATACAGTTGGTTGTTGTCGAGTTTTAAACTTGTAGATGTTTCCTCCTTTACTGTTTTTAAATTTGTTGCATCTCCATCTTCTTCTGGATCCTTAACAAACCTTAAACGTTTATTATTTATGTTATAGTCACCTTCGGGTGTTTGCGGTAATCCACTTCTTTTTCTGTTTTCTCCAACTTGCACTCCTAACGCGGAGTATCGTCCGAACTTGTCGACGCTCATGTTAGAACTGACACATTATACGCCTGCAACTCTTATATATCCGCGGACAATTATACGATTATGCCGCGATTCCTGAGTTCGTCAATCAGAGCTACCCATTCATTATTTAAACCTGTATGACCGGCTTCCATGGCTTCATGCAATAGTCTCATTCTATCAACCAATTTATTGATGTCGTTGTAGCAAATCACATTCGTATTGTATAGATTTTTCATCAATCCTTTGCCAGATGTTGAAGTATCTCCTTTACTCTTTTTACCATGTTGTTCAAGAAGTGATAAATCCATAAGTGATAAAGATTTTCTTTTCAGTGGTTGTCTTACTGCTGGTGCAGTACGTAATGTTGGCAATTTTCGTGGAGGAAACAACTTTTTTATAACAATGTTATATTTTGTTGCACGTGAACGATTAATCATTGCATCCTTTAAGTAGTTTCTTTTATGAGCGTTAGTATTTTGTAGAATCTCCTTAAAAACACTTAAATCTTTGGATGAATATCTTAATGGTATGTTTTTAAAAATTAATTCATAAAGTCCTTTTGTTCCTTTATATTTATGCTCACCAATAATGATGTAATCGTCTTGTGTTATTTCAAGCTTTGAATCGCCGATCTTTAATTCATTCCCATCAATTCTCGCTCCGTATACGTGTGATCTACTCAAATTCGGGTTTGATTTCATGTCATGTAGCATTTTCATTATATATTTTCTTCCAAGAGGTCCATGTTGTAATATATCGCTACTCAATTGAGTTAAATTTGGAATAGATTGTTCAGCTTCAGGTATTGGCTGTTCTTCTTCCTTTTCAACAATTGGTTCTTCTTCTTTTGTTTCTTCTTGCTCACTAGCACTTGTATATGAATCATCATCTTCTTCTTTTTTAATGCTTGTACTTCTTGTTTAGAAACTGGTAGTAAAACATCTCCTTCATAACGAGGTTTACCAATAGTTTCTGATATCTGTTTTAAAGGTTCCGTAATAGGTTTAAATGTAGTCTCTAGAAATTCTTCTCTTTCACTTAAACCCATCCTCAATGCACGATTCTTCATCCTAATAGAATCACTGAGTGATTTTATTTCCTTCAATAGTTTTTCTTGATTCACCATGTTTACACTGTGAAGTTCAACGTGTAACTAGATGTAGCATCGGTAGTTCAACGCATAAATACAAATTTATCCAACCCTATACGATATCTACCATTTTTAATATCTTCTTCCTTCATAATAACGAGAAAGCCATATTTCTCATTCCATGCTTTGCCACACATCTCTTTAAATTTCTCAAATGCCATATCCGCATTTACATGATCATTATATATATGTTTTAAATTTGTTTCATCTTGCTTGAAGATGATCAACATATTTGCATTGTCTCTTATGAGTTGTTTGGGAATCTTACTGTATGTTTGACCAATATAAATGCTATCGATATTATGATGTCTTCCCATAGCGAAGTAATTTCTTATAGTGTCGTGATTTTCACAAGACACATCGTCAAAAATAAAAATAGAAAATGGTTTTGCTTCATTTGGTTGCATAATTGTTTCACTGGCATTAAACTTGTAGAAATTCACTTCAGGTACACTTGCAAGTACTTTATCCAATAATTGATATTTCGGTTGTTGCAATGATTTTGAAAAAATGTATATATTGTTAAAGCGCAATCCTTTAGGATTAGTTATAAGGTTAAAAACAACATTTGTTTTTCCACAATTTGAAGGACCAGTTATTAAACATCTTATCGTATTTGGTAGTAATTCACCATGTTTACCATGATTTAACTTATCATTGTCAACCGTCAATTCATCAATATTATTGATATTAAATCGATCTTTTTGTTGTACAATCTCCATCTTGTGTCAAGGTTAAACACACAATGAGCTATTAAATTACTATACCAAGTCTTTTGAAGGAATCCAAGAGTCTTCACTTTTATCGAATCCTAACCACCGGACTTTAACCATATCCTTTTTCCTTTGTAATACCTTTTCAACAAGATATACATCACCGACTGTTGATTTCAACAATTCATGTCCGTAGAATCCACCTTGAAGTAATTCACCCTTGTTATCCTTTAATAAGTAAGTTTCAGGTATAGTTGGTTGCACTTTATAAACTGTAAATACTTCATTAGTCCAATTTGGTAGATATCTTTTACTAAATACACCTTTGTATTTGCTTATACGAACTTTATCGTTGACTTTAAACTTTTTTGGTTGCAACTTTTCCAATTTAGGTGTCGTATTATTTCTGATGCGTTGTAATACAACCTTAGCATTTGCGCTGTTTACTTGGATAGGTTTCATTCCGATGGTACGATGATATTTGTTGTTATACTCTTTTATAAGTTGTGGTAATATGTCATACCACACGTATGATCCTCGTTTTGAAAATTGTTTGTACATCGCTCCTTTTAATGTTCTATTGAATCTTTCAATTATTGAAGCTTTAACTTCAGAATTTGTAGAATAATGATTTATTTGATATTTCTTCATTAAAGCTCCAAAGTCTTTATTAAAATATTCTTTTCCATCATCGGTCTGTAGATGTTTGATTTTGAATTTATTTCTTTGTATCGTTGTTTCCATAGCTTTTGTAACACTTTTACCAGTCTTATCCTTCAATGGTAAAGCGTCAGCTATTTTAGTAAAACAGTCTATAATTGTTAAAATATATTTGAAACCTTTGTTTAATTTACTGTGCGGTATCATTTCAATGAGATCAGCTTGATACAGATCATTCATTCCCTTAATAATTGTACTTCTTCTTGGAAATCTTCTTCTTGCTGGTTTATGTAGTTCATTTACAATCTTGTCCTTCACACTTTCCATCTTCAGGTGTTGCTTGCACATCGCTTGTAAAAATACTGATCCGTACAACAGTTCATTCTCTTTTATATAGTTTGAATATAGGTCAAGGCCATTTCATATTAGTGTAAAAAAGAGGGAACATGGCATTAGGCTTGCCATGTCCCCTCTTCTTTACGGAAAGGAAAAAAGGAAGAAGGCAGAGGACGAAGAATAGGTTTCCTGGTCGATAGGGTTTAGAGAGTAATGTCCAAATGGCAGAGTTCTTATGTTGTCTTCAAGGATGTATCTCTTGTCATCCTTATAGCTCAATGCCGATTTGGTTTGCTTCACACTGAAAAGACGATGGTTGAAGCTTCTTATGGTGTTAAATGTTGCAGTTGTTTCAACATTTTCAAACAAACATCTTTTATAATGTTCAAACTGTACGTTCTTCTTCAGGAAAGAGGTTTTTATTCCTTTGGCTTTCTTCGTGACTTGATGTTCGTTCCTTTCGCTTATGTACAGTTGAAATGAATATAGTTTGGACATTAATGCTACAATTTCCACCATCGGCACACCATTTGTTTCATCTTTAAATTTTCCCAATACTTTCTTGTTTCTGTCGTAGTCGTAATTTGGATGGTCCTTGGGATAATCGGAAAAGTCGAAATCATCTTTATACATAAAAGTGCGTAGATCTTCGTACATGTCATTTGTTTTAATCCAGTAAATTAGTGCATCCGTATCCATATATGCAATACCAATGTTCTCTCTTCCATAATAGTTAACCATCTTCTTATAATGAAACTCGTACATGTGTGTTTTAGAAATATCCAAGATTGACATTCCTAGATACAAAGGACGATCCATTAGAACTGACTTCTTGTTCATGGAAATAACAACTAGATTTTCATTAATAATTACAGATGAACCAAAGTTTGGTTGTTGCACTAATTTCTGTACTTTTACTGGATCAGTTACCAATTTGATATCCTTATGTTTCCTTTTGTTTTCCAAAGTCTTGCCAAATATTGCGTTGTTCATTAGTTTGAAGAAATCTTTTTGAAAACTTGATGTAGCGGCGGCTCTTCTTCTTGTGTTGTTGTCAATGTACGGTTTTAACCAACAAGATTGAGAGAATTGTAGTACTCGATTAATTTTTGTAATTTTCAATCCCAAGTCTAAGGCCTGTTGTATCATCCAGTAGTGTCCAACATACCGAGACTTGTTGGTTAAAGTCATCAATAATTTCGGCCATCTTCCAGTTGGAGAAATTTCAGTCTTCGGAAGAAGTGGTAAATCATAATGTTCGTCGTGAAGATGTTCGGGATATTCAAAATCGACGTCGAATATATAACCAGTTTCTCCATATTTCGGTATATCCATTATGTTTCCAATTGATTCTGGGTCTATCCATTTGAAATTATCATATGGAAGGGGATTCGACATTGCCCATCCGTACAAGTTATTTGCATCAAAATAACCCAGGAATGTTGTTGGTTTTGATGCATCATAATCGGGCAAATATTTATTGTTCGCCTTGACATGACGTGTTACACTTTGCGTCAATCCTCCTCGAACTCCTGATTCTAACATCAACACCATATCTATATCTGTAAGAAGTTGTATTTTACAATTTGTTTCTTTTAACATGGCTTGCCACGCTAGTCCAGGCGGAGTGTACGAATGAAGAGGGTCTAATCCATATGACGCAAAACATGTATTTCTAAATTCTTCCATCACATCACATAATAAAGTCACATCTAATTTAACGTAGAAATCTGAATATTCCCCCAATGTTCTAAATCCTAATTCGTTCCATACTTTGCATGCATGATCATAATTCTCTTGAGATATATCCATGTCGTACAGTTTACTTTTAAATTCTTCTTTTGGAGGTAGTGATGTTTCATTAAATCTTTCTAAACTGTCTATGTAATCATATGGGAAAACACCTTTTCGAAGTACCAGATCCAGTTTGTCGTTATTTACAATCTTCTTTGTTTCGATTAAATCTTGTTTCCTTAGGTTTTCAGAAAGTTTAGACAAACTCGACGGCAAAAATCGGTAGGAGTCCAAGAATCTTAGTTTGACATTTCCAACTTCTTTGGAAAAACTTATGAACTTCTCTGAAGTTTCAGCTAACACATCGATTTTACCGTCGTCTCTTCCTAATTCAGGTATTATAAAATGAGCGTCGTACCCACTAAGATTATGCAGAACCACAGGGATAAATAGTGGTAAACGATAGCTCAAGTTGCATTTATTACAAGCAGCACCCCTGTAATATCCTGTGAGGTGGTCGTGATCTTTAACTTTATAATTCTCAATAGTAAAATCATTTTTGCACAAGAAACAGTGAGTCGCATTTTCATGTTGAATTTCTTCTTCTTCGTCCATCGGTTTCATTGGTACAATATTTGTATATAATCTTTGTGTATTTCCAGCTATTGAATATAGGTGATCAAGAAATATTTTTTCCGCATTTTCACCACGATATACTAGAGGTTCTGAAGTTAATCCATATCTGTTTAAATGTTCTTCTGATAATGTTGATTTGACCATTAAACAAAAACTGTTTGGTTTGTGCATTTGATACTTTACACTTTTTCTTGCTTCACAATTTTCATCTTCAACTGGAACAAGTGTTGATTCAAAATCCGCATACACAACTAAAGGGATACGGTATTGATGATGAACCTTTTCAAATGTAACGAATGCTCTGTTTTCCGAAGGTAAATTAATCTTTGCTTCATAATTATTGTTACATAATCTTTTGTGTTCTTGTAACCATTCTCTTCCTTGTCTTCCTTCTCGTTGAAAATTAAAACATCTCTTACAAATCAACTTTTTGTTTCGATTTTTTGAAAGTTGCTTATTAACAAGACGATCGAATTGCTTTATGTACACATAGTGAGACACATCTCCTCGCGTTAGTAGTAGTAAATCCGTATGATCTGGTAGCTCTTCTTTTGCAATACGTAAAGGATACACTTTGTTTGAACTATCTAATGCAAAAACATTAATAGACGTGCCGGGATTTTTCTTTTCAAATTTTGATATATCTTTCGTAGAAACGGGATATGTTATTCCTTGAAAATTGTACCTGTGTCTTGCGTCTTCATATTCTTGGTTTGGTCTACATGGATTTTGTGATACAAACTTTGTCGTCATAGCATAGCGAAAACATTCATTATCTTCATTTTGAACATTAATACAAGATTTTGTATTTTCAATTATTTTTGGCAAAGGAATGTAACTAGATCCCATTAGTCCATATCCGTGTTTGTGAACTCTTATATCTAATACTTCAATACTTGTAAGACTCCATCCGGATCCTCTTCCTTCGTGTTCCTGAAGTTTAGTTAATATTTCTTCTATACAATTCTCGACTATTGAATCAATGTTTGAACTTTCCATGATGGTTCGGTTTTTTGTTATGAATCCTCTTGGTGATAATTCTTCTTGTGCATTTATAAACATAGCTTCTAGTAGTAAACCAAATTTAAGAAAGTTCAATCTTTTTAATTCTTCTTTTAAAGTTTTACTTACAATTGGTTTTGCTTCTCTAATAAATTCTTCTAAGTTCAAGTTTTCATTTTGAATCTTATGATGCATTACTACTTTACCGGGTAAAGCAAATACTTGTAGATTCGGTAAAGTAGTTGAAGATGTTGCTGTTATTTCTTCTTGTTCTTCTTGTTGTTCTTGATCTTCTTCTGTGTTGTTGTGAATTAGTTCTTTATGTATATCTAGTAGAATTTCATCGTGAAACGATTCCGAACATTTATCGCAATGATACATGTTGACGATGTTTACTCTTCGAAATTTCGCCGAGAAATGAAATGGGCTCTGACGGTCCCGCTTTTATAACGGTTCCCCCACCACTATTTCATCATCATCATCATCCTCTTCTTCTTCTTCACTATCCGAGGAAAACAAACGTCTTGGACGAAACATTAATCTTCTACTAACTGATTGTTCATTTGTGTTCTCTATTCCAGTTGGGGTTTCAGTATGTACTTCTTCATATTCAAACGATGATGAAGATTCTGACATTACTACATCCATATCCAAATTTTCATTCTCCACATCATTTACACTTCCTACTTCTGATGTTGTTAGATCTACATCCATATCATTTACACTTTCTACTTCTGATGTTTCACTGTTATTATCATCTTCTTCCATATTAAAATCGTCTAGTTGAATTTTATACAATATTTCAATAAGAGGTTTCCTTGGATAATCGGTGTTGTCCACAGGAGCCATTTCAAGTAAATGAGGAATAACTCTTTGTGATTCGGCTTATATGATATTTTGATAAGTATGTCAAGGTCATTTTAGATTAAGCGAGAACTGGGAATAGATCACTAAGCGGCATGTTATTTCATTACCACAAAGTGATCTATTCCCCATTCTCTAAGAAGTGTTCAATCAATAACCAAAGTCCAAATCCATTTCCTTTTTTTTTGTTTAATTTGAATCTTTTGTTACATAGTTTATTGGTTGACTGTTTGAAATTTCAATGTGTCGTCTTATTATTTGTTCCAATTCTTCTATTTTTGGTTGTTTTATCATTAGTTCTGTATGTAACTCATTAATGTAATCAGCTGCTTTATCCACCGTTCTTGTTCGTATTTCACCTAACATAACACCAGGAATCAATCTCTGTAGTCTGTAAAACTTAAACTTTATTCTAGACTCTCTTGCCTTAGCCATTTCCCGAAGCCTTTGTTTCTTATTGTCTTTACTTGTAGTCAAGTCCATACTCGTGACAAGTTCGCTTTCAGAATAATTCGACTATAGTACACTCGTCTTTTATACACTTTCCCCCACCACTTTCAATTTCCCCCACCCTACTAATATAGATCAAGGTCATATGGTATTAACGCGAGAACGAGGAATAGAGCACTAAGTGGCATGTTAGTCCATTACCACAAAGTGATCTATTCCTCGCTCTCTATTCTACATCTAATTTTTTTGGGTTTTTGTTATTTTTATCTTTTTTTTTGGTTTTTCTGGGGGAATGAGTGTTTGAATATTACTTGGTAGAATGTCCATTTTTCTTCTTCAAATCTTCAATAGTTTCCAACAATTGTAACAAATATGCGTTAGTTTTTTCTAAAGTTTTCAGTCTGCTACATCCAACTTGAATGGAAGGCACTATTAGTTGCAATTTTGCAAATTCTATCTTTTCTTTCTTGCACCTTTCTCTCATTTTTAGGTTTTTCCTTAGTCTTGCCGAAGATGGTGTTATAGGCTCGTACATACAATCTGGATATGGTTTTGACATTTTTAACACTGATGTTGAAGTACAATGAGATACTTGCGGCCGTTGAGCTTGATAATAATTTGTTGTTGGAATATTGCAATACATCTTCGGTTCTAAGTTTTGGTGGCAATCTGTAGTTGAAAGTACTGGTGTTGCAGAAGGATCAGTCATCTTTCACTGTTGTCGTACAGAGTGAACTCTTTTTTAAGTTTTACTTCTTTTATCACATTTCCCCCACCACCGACTTATAAATTCTTCCCCCCACCATAATTATTTATACTTGTTTTTCCACATTTCAAATTTTATACCATACTTCCAATGTGACATCTGCGTCTTCCTCTTTCAAGTATTTGACAAATTCAGGACTCCTCGACGATACATTCGGTCTGTTTAGATAGCTCATCACCTTGTGATGGCTTTCCTCATTTTCTATGTAACAATAAACTTGCATTAACTTGTTTTCTTCTTCTTTCGATGATATGAAATTTGCAACAGAGGTCCACTCTTCATATTTAATCTTGAAATGACGCACTTCGAATTCCATGATGTTTCTTACAATGCCGCAACAATAATAAAACTCTCTTCAAACAACCTGCATTTATACACGTTCCCCCACCTAGTTATAACCCCCCACTCTTTTCCCCCTCTCCTTTATATGTGGAAGGGGTATTATGGTTTGAATGCACGATACTTAATAAATTCAAACAAACACTGTGCACAAATGTCGCAGGTGTTATTACATGTTTCGAATTTCATTATTTGACCTTTTACAAGATGAACTAACCTACCTCCATCATCTTGGAATTGTTCAAAATCTAAAACAGACGCTTTTCCACAATCATGACACATTTTTGTACCATCTTTAAAAGTATAAGCAAGATAGATAGCAAATCCATAATTGTCTCTTTTAAATTCAATGAGCATTTCACGAATTGCTTTAGGTATTTTACACTCATTTGATCTCATAATATAATGGTAAAGAAACCCATTATTGATAATTTCTTGTAAACACAGAACCAACAACCTATCCATCGTGTTAGACTTATACTGATAGTTACATCTAAAACCTCTTTCTTATATGATTCCCCCCCCCCCACCACTTTTATATAGGTCAAGGTCATTGTACATCAAGCGAGAACTGGGAATAGATCACTAAGTGGCATGTTATTCCATTACCACAAAGTGATCTATTCCCCATTCTCTAAGAAGATTGTTGATAATTTAGATTCCTAATATTTCTTTTCCTTCTTCTTCACCTTTTTGAACTGTAGTATTACCAGACATGTGTGATATTAGTTTCTTCATTTCTCGATTTTCCATTTCCATTTTCTTCAATTTTAAATCTCTTGCTTCGATTTGTAGTTTTAAATACTTGATGTAACTTCCAGCCCAGTGTAGGGTTTTCAATTTTGGTGCTCCCATTGCAATTCCAGGTATTTGAAATTGTAGTCGATTGAACTCCATGTTCATATCTTGTCGGTCTTGTTTTTCCTTTTCTAGTCTTTTCAATCTTTGATTCTCCCTTAACGAAGAAATTGGATCACAAGGAATATGACGAAACATTTTGGTCAACGATATCTCGAAGAATAAGCTTCTAGCAGAAAACCAACACATTTATGCACTCCCCCCTCCAACTTTAGGCTAGTGGTGGGGAGAATTACATTAATTTAATACTTATTTCCACCGTTACACTTGCTCCATTTTCAAAAAGGTATCTGTAAAATGGTTCTGGATACTGGTATATTTCACGTCCTATATTTTCCTTAAGAAAGTTGAAAGCTATTCTTTTCGAATAGTCATTATGATATACTTCTCTTAAATTAACAAGAATTCCATCTTCCAGAAATTTCACTTGAATCATTGGTATTTTGCTTACATCATCTTTGTCTATCAGAGGTAGCCTGTAGGTGAACGTATTTGGTGGTAAACGTAAGGTTCTATCAAGTCGAGAACAGAATATTTTGAACAGTTTTTGATCATTGATTGCAATCTCATGAATACCTATCATTTTATAGTACGAAGGTTCAAAAGGTACAGCACGAAACGTTTTTACTAAACAGTTACTCGAAGAAGGTTCTGTAGGTGCGTTAGGATTGAACATTTTTAGTCGACAGTTTCCTGACGAATAAGCTTCTACGCAAATAACCAACACATTTATGAACATTCCCCCACCAACTTTAAGCTAGTGGTGGGGAGAATTTTCCCCCACCACTTCTTCAGAATTAATAGCTTCAATTTGAATTACAACAAATATATTTGACGCAAATTCCCAAAAAACTGAATATGAAACAGTTTCTTCCACATCTTGAGATTCATTTTGTGTTTCAACCATTTCCATCATTGAAGGTTCTTGATCAATTTCTGTTACTTCCATCGCTTCTTCTACAGGATTTTGTATTGTGTCGGTTGTTTCAACTTCATCTTCTTCTTGAACTAACGTAATATTTCGTTGTCTCACAATTTCAATTAATTGTATAAAAGAATTATCTCTAGGAGACATTATTAACCATACATGTAGCTCCAACAAATGCTGACTTACTAATGACAAAACTCTCAAAGACTTGTTTGAATAATAAAGTGGGGGAACTACCTTAGTCCAATTCGGATTCGGATTCAGAAGACAATAAAGGTGATATGGGTGAATCCAACGATGAATCTAATATAAATGTATCAATAGCTTCCTTAACTATATCTTCGTCACTATCGTTTATCATTTCTTCAAAAAGTTCTTGTTCAAACTGTACCATTTCTTCTTCCATCGTGGAATCATTATCAGTTTCGTTATAATTTTCCTCTATATTGTCTTCTTCCATTTCATTTGTATTAATATAAACATTTTTAACTTCAAAATAATTAACAAATGGAGTATCTTTAGACAACATATTTGTTCACCACTTCTTTTACCTCGAATAACAAACTATGTATCGCTTACTTAGTCTTATATACTTCTACCCCCACTTTTTTTGCACAACGTGAAGGAAGGTGGGGAGAGGATTTTGTAGCTATTCTTCTCTATCTAGGTTATATTTCATTGCTAGCACATCTACTATAATTTTCTGCTTTTCAACTTCATCACGAATAAATATTGTCCAGGGAAATAGTTCATTAATATTGTTGACTGTTACTTTTATATCATACAAAAAATCAATATGTCTTAGTAATGAAACAATAACAATAACTCCTATCCCATTGTTTGCCATAATTGTTTCTTCAATTTTAATACGCAAGTTTGTTATCAAACTCCATATATTAATATCATTGGCTATAAAACCATCAAGTCTAGTACTCATCTTGACGGTGCAAGTACAGACTAAAAACCTGGAGGTTCATAGTCCGCCTTTTATGAGTTTTAAAAATGGGGAAGGGGAAGGAATAAGGCTTGGGAGGGGATAGGGTGGGGGTGAGGGAAGGGTAATGTGGTTATTAGACCACTTGTGCGACAAAGTAGCCACCAATGCTAACTTCGAGCTCATAACACTTCATAACATCATCCTGCCAAGTCAACATACGTTCTCTAGTATTTGGTGTTACACAGAAGAACCTACTGTCATTATACACAATAGCTGAACCAATTATAACATTGAATCCTAAATTTAGCCATTTGTGTGCTTCCGTAATAAATCTTTCTATTGTATCAAAAGGA
Source organism: Neoaliturus tenellus (assembly GCA_030545055.2). Taxonomy (NCBI): domain Eukaryota; kingdom Metazoa; phylum Arthropoda; class Insecta; order Hemiptera; family Cicadellidae; genus Neoaliturus; species Neoaliturus tenellus. The sequence continues at coordinate 33,029,108 of CM061531.1, read as the reverse complement.
AATTGTTCATCGATGTAGATTGGTCTCATTTGTTCATCAAGTTCAATTACATCTTCATCTTCACTGTCACTGCTACTATCATTTTCATTGTCACTGCTACTATCATAATAATCTATCACATCTTCTTCAGGCTGTTGGAAAACATCAGCAATTTCGGAAGGATTGAAGTTTTCACTATGGTGAGGAAGCATTTTAAAGCAAATAATAACGGCAGAGACGAAACAACAAGTGTGGCGCGTGAAAGCAGAATGAAGGAGTGAACAATGCTTGCTTCGCTTTTATAACGATATGCTAATGAGAGGGGTAAGAGGTGACCCGGGAGGTGGGGAAAAAGGAAGGAGAGGGGATATTTATTTTAAATAATTTGCATAACTTTTGACTAAAATAAGATAACCAAATTCTTCTTTTACTAAAATGTTCGTCTTACATAGACCTTTTCAATGATGTATCGCTTGTCGTAATCGATCGAACCATTATCGAGTTATAGCCATTTGAATTTTTGGGGGGGGGGGGTTCCGCTTGAGTGAACACGGGGGGGGGGGGGGTTCCGCTTGGGTGCTCATGCGGAACTGATCTTTTCACGAGATAGTCGTGTGATAATGAAGACAAATGTTCATCGTGCCGCGACCACTAATTAACTCGCATTTGCCGTGTTCATATCTTTCCTACTCATTATATATACGTTTCCTACTTCATTATTTCAAGACTAATTAACTTGCAAAACAACAGTCTCTGTCTTTGAATGCTGATGAGATTTCATTAGGAACCATTCTTTGCACGCTATATGAAGCTACACTGGCTATGCAAGTCAGAGCGGTCATATAACTGTACAACAACCTCTGAAAAGTAGGTCACGAGACTTAGAGTGTTAAAAAATAATGGGGGAGAAACACAACGCTATAACGCATTGTGTTTCTCCCCCATTATTTTTAGCAAAATTTGGAAAATCTATGTGAATTTACTGTTTACGTCCCCACCTTGTAATACGATCCTTTTTATCCCTGAGGAGAAAGTCTTGAGAACTTAAATTGTTAAGTCTCTTCTCTTTACACAAATTGTCAGGAACTTTAATTTTATATTTATTGCCGTTACATTTTGCCAATATGTGTTGGTGGTCAACAACACTTAGAAAAAAATATCTCAAACCTTTCTTAAGCCTCTCTCCTCTGACGGATATTATTTCAGGATCGTCTTCAACAGTGGGGATTTCTGTCAGTTGTGGTTCGGAAAGGTGTTTTACGATATGTACACGGCAGAAATGTTCGTTCTTAACACATTTCCTACCACAAGCTGATCCTTTCTTAATTCCCCTAGCGAGCACTTCAGGGCAAGTAGTGGGACGGCTAAATGCCCTACGACGCTCTTCTTTTAATAATTGGAAACGCTCTGAAGGAGCAGACTTAGGAGATTTATTTTTAGGATAGGCGTGATCTTTAGGAATAGTAAGTGGTGGGGTAGGAGGCAATGGTGACAGTGGAATGACAGGTGTACTAAGACAATGAAGCAAGGTTTCAAATGAAGGGGTATTAGGACGAGGAGCTGGCTTCTGCGGTGGTGGGATGTTAGTTGAAGGCGGTGTGGAGTCATTTGAAGACGAAGGCGGTGAAAATATGCTGCGACGTATGGTATTGTTGGCCGGGGGAAGAGGAGCTCCAGAAGTTGAAGGTTTCGAGTCTAGTTGCTTCTTATACCAATCGGGAGCATTTTTCAAGCGAAGAGTTTTCTTGACTGGAGTTGAAGCCGTAGTAGAAGTAGAGGTTGAACTTGTAATAGAAGAGCAGGCTGTAGTGGAAGTTGTAGTCGGCAGGGATGACATCGTGGTAGTTCTGTTCGCAGTTCGCAGCTTAACGTCTGGAATCAGAATGAAACGTTAGCCGTGGTCGATGCGTCTTTTATAACGGTATGCTAATGAGAAGGGTTAACAACCGTTAGGTGGGGGAAGGTGGGAGAGAAGGAAAGAGAGGGGGTATTTATTTCAAATAATTCGCATAACTTTTGACTAAAATAAGATAACTAAATTCTTCTTTGACTAAAATGTTCGTCTTACATAGACCTTTTCAATGATGTATCGCTTGTCCTAATCCGTTAATCCATTATCGAGTTATAGGCATTTTAATTTTTCCGGGGGGGGGGGGTTCCGCTTGAGTGGACACGGGGGGGGGGTTCCGCTTGAGTGAACACGGGGGGGGGGTCGGTCATTGACCCTTCCGAAAGTGGGTCAAGGTCATTTAAGACTTATAAAGAACCAAGGTGATGGGAACAGTAGTAACTGTTCCCACCACCCTGTTTGCCTAACGGTTCCCACTCCCAACCCACTAGTTACGTTCTGCGAGGGACATCGACGCAATTTTGTTTGGCCCGTCCGGGTCCATCCGTAACGGGCCGGTCCGGGTCCATCCGTAACCGTGAATTCGAAGGGAAACTGGAACAGCTAATGCAGAAACGCAACTCTAACACCCACCCAACTAATCCCACCCATCATATTCCTAAACAAAATGCAAAAACCTAGTCCGCAATTTGCGGATGTCCCACCCCTTCTAAGTGAAGTTCAACGGAACTTCTGAATTTACAGTTAATCTACCCCCTATCATCTAGCTGAAAGGCAAAACAACAACATTAATTATAAATACCAACACTTAAAACTAACAACACATCATTATTAAATATCAAATAATTCAACACAACCAAATACCATCATTATTCTTAAAATTAATACACCTTTAACGCTAAACACAACTTATAACTAACATCGCAATGCGCAAAGTAATTCTTAAATTAAGTGCAACTTACAACTAATATTTACACACACACACACACACACACACATACCACATTGCATTAAAGAACGCAACGTAGTATAAGAAGTTCAAATATATATAGGCCTACTATATATTTGAACCTCTTACCGAGTCGCCAACGACTTTTCGCTATGAAAACTCGTTGACGACTGACGCGAAAATCGGGCTCGTATCGCTCCTCGGGTTTTCGAGTGGTGGGGGTAATTAATGCAGTGGTGGGGAAATTGTTTCACTCCAGTACGGTCTTCAATCCACTCCAGTTCGCAGCAGTGTAAAAATGAAACGAAGGAGTGGGGGTGGCGCATGCGCAGCGACGTAAAATCCAAGGTTTGAGGTTAGAACTTTCCGTGCACAGTAGAGCTAAATTGAGTAATACAGGACTCAGCGCATGCGCAATAGCGAGGAGTGATTCCGATCCGGAGAACTCGTTGCATTCGCAGCAGCGCTAAAGTGAGTAATACAGACTAGGCGCATTCGCAGTAGCGCTAAAGTGAGTAATACATGACTAGGCGCCGTAGCGTGAAGTTGGCTCACTCCAGTACAAGTTATAGCAGCATAAAAATGAAACGAAGGAGTGGGAGCGGCGCATGCGCAGTGACGTAAAACCAAGGTTTGAGGTTAGAATTTTCCATGGTGGCTGCCATGTTTAATTCTGTTTCATTCAAACAATAGTAGTTCATGGCTGGCATGGGATGTGAAGTGTGGTAATTAGATGGGGTTAGCAACCGGTCGTGACCGGCCATTGACCGGTCATCGACCCGGCGGGGTTCCGCTTGAGTGACCACCGGGGGGGGGGGGGGGTTCCGCTTCATTAGTCACGGGGGGGGGTTCCGCTTCATTAGTCACGGGGGGGGGGTTCCGCTTGAGTGAACACGGGAGGTTCCACTTGGGCGCTCATGCGGAACTGATCTTCTCACGCGATAACCATTATAAAAGGAGATTGTTCATCGCGCCGTGACCATTAATTAACTCGCATTTGTGGTGTTCGCATCCTTCCTACTCATTATATATACGTTTCGCCAACTTCATTATACAAGTCTAATTGCTACTAACCTGAAATTTCATTTACATTAGCACATGTCTTCCTGTTTGAATCACCTTCGCGTGCTCGACGTTATATCTCATTCATTTGTCTTGTTCTCACTTCTACACGTCTGACATACTTCTTGTGATGGATACGCAATGTTTGAAATTGAAACTTTTGCGGACACAACATATATTACGAAATAATTACAAACCATCGGTTTCAAAGACTAAAACAAATTTAACAAAAGTGAGGAAGAAATTAAGTTTTAACCCGTTATACTCTGTTAGAACTTCGCAGGTTCACGTTGATGATAATGTTATTCACAACATTTTGCGTTCGATGTTACGTTTCCACAACTTCGAACTTGTTACACCTATCGACTGTGTTCAGCAGGTTTTCATATTTTACCCCCACCCTTCTTTATATAAGTGCGCTCACGACAATTCCTGTTTCATTCTTCTATACGCTCTTCGACCGACAACTACTCCGCTCTAAATTACACACTACAAGAAGATGGATACAAACCAAGAACAAGTACAAGTTCACGAAATATCGTCTACTACCCACCCGAGAGAGAATCCTCCAAGAACTTCGCCTTCACCGAATCCACAGAACCCCGTCCAAGTTTCGGATGTATCTTCGACGGCGAGGAATGATCTTGAAGCTATTCTTCGGTCGCTCGTCGGTTTCGACTGACCTGTACGACGATCGATGTTAAACTGAACTCTTAGAAGTTCAGTTTTTTTTTTAAAACTTCCTCCGGATGACCTTGAAGCAATTATCCCCTCTCCCTTTTCAACTAACTTCTACTTTTGTTCAACTGTTGAATTTCAGTTTTGAACTAACTTTTAATTTATGCGATGTTTTAGTTGAACCCGGTTAATTTATGCGCGCATTTAGTTCACTCCCAAATTGTTGAATTTCAGTCTTGAACTAACTTTTAATTTATGCGCAAATCTACTTCAAACGCTCACCCCACCTCCTCACCCCTCATTTAATATACGACCGGAAGCTATGTGCCCCGGCACGTGGCTTCCGGGGCAGCTGACCTGAGCCAGAAGTAACCAAATCTAACTACTTTTGTTGAACACAACAAGTTATTAGTTAAACATGTTATTTTTATGTAGTGGCTGCACATCCATATCCGCAGGTTATTCAGTTAAATGATGTAAATTGTGTGTCTTTGTCATCTTTTGTTTGAAAAAAACCCTTATTAAAAAAAATCTTTTACCTGCTTTAAATATAACATTTTTATCAACAAAAAAATTAAAAACATGTAATAATTTATTTTATATTACTATAAATGCTTTTTGGGAGAGCACATTCATAAAACTGACTAACTAGAAATCAACATCTTTTCCCTTTTTTACAAAAACGTGCCAAGTCTAATGGTCTTATATTCTTCATCTTTAGATTATAATTGAATAACATAGAATCAATTATCCATCGTTGAGCTGGAGCCACGACTGAGCTTTTCGCTCGGCAACCTGCTCAAATGCGTGACTATTTGTATTAAAATCGCTCTATCTCGCTTATTTCTTATATGATTCTATAACATATTCATTGTAAATAAATGTTCCAGTAAGCACGGAAAATTCCATTATGTTTCTATATCAAGGTTAAAGAAATTTTGTTGAGAGCAATACAAATTCTTTTTGACAGAGCGATAAAAACCTCATATTGGCCGTAGTTATCCCGGTTGAATTAAATGTTTTCGGTTTAATAATATCGATAGATAACAAAAATTGGTCCACATTAAAATACCATTGTGAACCATATACCTGTTGGTAATGGTACATAGGTAATAATGAGAAACACGAAGGATATGATAAAGTTACATGAAGTATGTAACTTATGTCTTTTATATATATAGTAGTAATTGTGTATTACTATATAATGTTTAAGTCTAGAACCTTTAATGAAATTAAATTACCGAAATGCAGCAAATATTTCATAACTAGATGGTCTAAACCTCAAAAAAAAACTTGAGTTTTAAGGTTAAAATGATAATTCTCAAAACAGCGATAAAAGTGAACCAGTGCAATGAGGCGGACTACATTAAGGTATTGAATTATGTATTTAAACAATCAAGTTTATCGAATGAAAAGAGTTCTAGTTTTATTAGTATTCAATTCATAAATATAAAACGTCAAATCAAAAGTGTTTTCAATAATTGGCATAATCATAGTCAATGCATATTTATGTCTCTCTTTATTGCTTGGATAACATAAAAGTTGTTTTAATAACTCAGCTATTTTAAATTGAAAGATAAAACTCTGAATAGCTTTATTTATAAACACGACGTACCAAGTTTTATAATGGAAGTCATCATCATTTGATCATTTTAAAAATATTTTATCTATAAGCTCTCTAATAACTACCAAATTATTTTTCATCTGTATTAAAATTCAATGAGATCATAAGCCCATGAAAGGCAGTTAATTTTTCATAAAAAGAAAATTTGATAAATTAACTTAACAATTTAAAATATTATCATCAGAAACTGTAGATCTAAGATTTTGCGGAGAATGAAACCTTGGTTTTAGAACAAAACATGATAATGTTATTCTCTAAAATAAAATTGTTTTACGGGCAAATTATTTATTTTCCAAATATTTATTAATTTTTTATATGGGTTTTTTATGGTCACAAGACGGGAAAATGGTCCAGTTTCCAAAGTGCTTTTACTACCCTTATCGACATTTTTTTGTACAAGCTAAAGAAAATTAGATATTTTCAACGTTTAGCTTAACAAATCTATACCAAAGAGCTGCACATTAATAACGAGTGGAGAAGAGTTTTTCAGGGGAGCAAGAGAGAGGAGCGAATGAGCTCGTCTGGAACAGTACCGAGCCTTTTGGGTCTCCGTATTTCAGTTTTTGGGACTTCAGAGAAGTTATAATGTAATGTTCTCGGTCCCGTAGGTGGTATATTACTTGATGAGACATATTTTAACCCATAATTTTAAATGCTTAAGAAACTATAATAAGATGTTGATTAATGATGTGTGTCGAGTTTTCATCTTGTCATTTAAACTTGAAGTTAAATATTGATTCTCATAAATTGTTAGCCTGTAATTTATACAGGGTAAAAAAAAGTCTGGAAACGATGTAATATATTTGAAAGTATTTTAGAATTAAAACTGAAACTTTTCAAATTGATTTTGAGTAACAAAGTCTACTTCCCAAAGTACTTAATGTCCTTATACCTCCAATGAGCTTCAGAAGAAAATCTTAAAAGTAAGCATAGGCATGTACATCAAATTAAGGTCTCTAAAAATAGGAAACAATGCCGCAAACCCGACCTCAAAAGGATAACTGAGTCAAAAATGGTAGGTGATCGATCTTTCCATTAAAATCGTATTGCCAAGAAAAATACCTTTTGACCTTATGAGGTTGGGTTTGTGGCAAATCACTTAAAATGCAAATCCCTTCAAAATGATGTATCATATGACGTAGGCCATGATAAATAGTACTCATTGAGTATTAAATCATGATATGGTATAACATTTCATTGTGGCACAGTTGATACTTGCATCTTCTTTCATGACTGGGCTGGCGCCTACGGCTCCCGCCATATACATAAGGGTTAATAACTCTAAAACAGTTGGATTACTAAATCTAATACTCGGGTACTTGACAGTACTAATTGAGAATTAAATCGTGGTATGATTAAAATTCACATTTTCCGACATGGCCGTGCTGGCGTTTCCCTGGCTAATAACTCCGTTATTTTTAGAGTACTAATTCTAATAATCGGGTACTAAATAGTACTAATTGAGTATTAAATTGTGGTATGATTTTCATATCTAATTTCCAACATGGACGGGCCAGGGAAATGAACCTGTTTTTATAGCACCAACCACGAATCATGAATTCGAAGATGTAATTAAGAATCTCAAAAATAAAGTCTTCTTCTTTTGATAAGTTTAGTGTATTTTTCGTAAAACGTATTGCTTCGTTAATTAGTCCGATACTCACCCATTTAATGAATTTTAAGTTTCAAAACTAGAATTTTCCCAGAAAAATTATAATTAACTGTAGTGGTTCCAAATTTAAAGAAAAGCAAATCCATTAAAATCGACAATCCAAGGCCCATTAGCCTTCTTTATGTCTTTTCTATATATATATATTTTAAATCATGAAAATAAGACTTGTAAATTATCTTAATGCAATTAACTTGTTCAATAACCAGTTTTGTTTTCGGAAAGGGAGATCCACTGAAGATGCGCTCATTAATTTAACTAATAAGCTGTATATTTGCTTACACGACAACATGAAAAACTCGGGGCTTTTCTTCGACTTCAAGAAATCTTTTGATCTCCTTGATCATGACATTTTACTGCGGAAAATGGAATCAGCTGGAATTAGAGGTGTTGCGAATGACTGGTTCAGAAGTTTTCTCACGAGCAGATTACAGCTGGTGCGAGTTTTATGCTTTTGCTGATGACATTTAATTTTTTATGCAAATAAAAGCATTCAAACATTTTGGGAAGAAATGGGCAATGATCTTTGTGTTTTGCGAAAGTGGTGTAATATTAATAAAATGAAGGTAAACGTCAGCAAAACTAAATTTATTAATTTTAATCACAGAGGTTTTGTTTTCAAACTCCCTCTGGTTTATCATGAATCTAATTGTGTAATAAGCCACTGCAATGACTGTCCACATTGAAAAGATGGGGAAATTTAAGAACTGAGGTCTCATTTTAGATGAAAAATTAAATTACTAATTGCATGTAAATGCGTGACAAAATTTTTTTAACAGCTCTGTTAGAAAATTGTATTTTTTAAGAAATTTTTGTGATACAAATTTATTACGTTCTGTTTATTTTGGGTTTGTATACTCTAGAATCCAATATGCTAAAACTTGTTGGGGGGAGGTTTAAATACATACATTGAAAGAATTCGAGTTATACGAAATCATATTATTAGACTTCTTAAAAAAAAAGAATAAAAGAGAATAAGCTTTTCCATTATATAAACATTTAAATGTTTTACCTGTTCAGCATTTATTTATTTATAAATACTCAATGAGAAGGGTTGATGTTTTATGAAATGATAATTTATGAAAACTTTGAACACCAAAAGTTAACAAATCCCACTTCACTAAGTATTTTGTTTATTTGGGGCCTGCTTTTTTAATAAACTCCCGATCAACATAAAAATTTGTAACACTATTAAACAGTTTTGTAGGGATCTTAGACTATGGTTGTTTCCAACTAGAGATGTTAGCTTTCTTGGCGAAATAATTACATAAGTTTATATCTTTACAATTTCATAACGTCTAGAATTATCCAATCATCTTTGTACATATCAATTTCTTAATATAAGTATCACTTTTTAAATAAATTATTGCAGGAGTGTCGGCAAGTGTGAAAAACGTGTAGAACTGGACTCATATAAGAATTAATGTGTTTTTCCTGGGTTTATTTATTCATGGTCGGTCACGCATACTGAACATTGTGACCAGCTGTCCTAAGATTATATTTTGTTGCAATCTTTGTTATGTAGAAGAGAAAAAATGTATTATGGTTCTCTTTGAATTTAAATATAAAAAATACAGACACCTCCTACTACGTAGAAATAAATTCACAATTCACTCTAGACGACATTATTTTGCATAATGCGAAAAATTAAAACACACTTTTGCATATGTAAATGTGACACAATTGAAATGATGCAACGAATTCTTTGAAATTTAATTACCCAGCGCGCTATTAAAAAGGTTAACTCGTCTCTGAATTTCCAGTTTGTTAAATGACCCAATAACATTTTAAAGGTAATTTTTATTTGCTTGCACTTTATATAACAGTATTGAAATGACACTAATGTTGATTCTGGGAAAGAGTAGAGGAGGTTTTTTAGTGGATATACCCTTTTTTAGAGAGTCCCACAATACAGCCTTTCCCTCCTGTGTGCTTCATGCATTTTTTCCTGCCTCTCCCTAAAAAAATGTTGATTCTGGGAAGCTTTGGATTGTTAGAGGAATAAAGCCTACGATTGGCGAATTCTGGTTGGTGCCAGAATAATCCTATTCTGGCACCAACCAGTCACACTCTTCTTTATAAATTATTAAGTCCCGTGAGAAAAATAATAATAAAATTAATGATAATAGTTTTATGTCGATAAATACTTATAACATCCAATACCAATTTTTTCACTTTGAAGTGAATTGCAGCTGAAAATTTACTAAAACCATACATGATTCAGTGTTTATTCTATTCACAGTCAACATTTTTTATTTTTGCTGTTGAAAATTTTTTAGGCTGTTAAGATTGTTGCTCAGAGTCTAACTCAAATCTATGTATTGTACGTAACCGTCCCAAATAATGTAGTTGTAGTAGCCAATGGCAATGTTGCATTTTCAGCGGTCACAACCGAAGTCAATTTTGTTACATAAATTTAACATAAATTCAATAAACAGTTCATATATCATAAATTCATAAATTGTTATACGAATTATATTCAACTTTGTGTGTGTTATTATTGTGTGTGTTATTGTGTGTGTATTATTATTGTGTGTGTTATTATATTGTGTGTATTATGTTACACTCGACCTTTTTTGTAATTTATTTTTATTTTTAGATCTTTTACGCAATAAAGTCGTTTTATATAATAGTGGTTAGTTACTTTTTTATATTTTCAAATCAGACATTTTCTTAATGTTTATTTATAAGTATATTCTAATATACCTTATTGTTTATAGTTATACAATATTCAATATGAATACAATTCACAACACATATACATGTTGCACATATATATTGTATAAAATATACAACAATATATATTGATTATAGTTATATAGTTAGAGCTTAAGCGTTCATCGGTGTTTCAAAAAAAGTATCAAATCATCAAAGTTCCTTGTATTATTTTACATTGGGCGTAGTTTACAACAAATTAGTTTCACTTATCATCCTAGATAAGTCATACCTAGTCATTGCATACTTTGAGTTGAAAAATTTAAAATGACCGCCATTTTGAAAATACACATGGGAAAAACATCTCTTTTCCTAAAAATGAAACATATGTTACGGAAATAATAATAATTATTAGGGTAAAATATAAAACAGCTAAAGAAGGCTTTATGTGCTAATGCTGATGTAACATCTCAGTGAGTTCAGCGTCAAATTGTCATTGTTGGCTAAAGTTAACCAAGAATTACTTAAAATATTACAGTAGCTTATTGCAAATTGGCCATTGATAAATACATCAAAAACATGTCAAAATATGTTTAATTTAAGCTGTCATAGTCATCAATGTATTTATAAATGTGTGTGTTCTGACACTGAAGTAGTCGAATCTACCAAGTAGTTTGGCTTGTTTATTGACCAGCATTGAAATTGGAATGTTTATTTACAAGATTTTTTCAAAAAGTTATCAGAATTTATTATTCATTTTATCATTTTTCATTGTATCATTTACGGAGTTTTATTCAAGGTGAACATTAAAAAAATTGTATCTTTCATGTTTTAAGAGTATTATTAGGTATAGAATAATTCATTATGGAGGTGCCTATACAATTTTAATAAAACCAGTTATTGTATGTCAACGATTAGCTACTAGGAATATTTACAGAATTAGAAAAAATTGATAGATTTAGCTACCTGTTTACCGAACAAGGTCTATTTACTTTCCCTCCACTGCATGTTTATAGTTTAAAAATCTTTTACACAGTTTACTTATAAAGAAGTAAACAGAGTGACAGCTCAACTCAAATATTATCATTAGTAGTACCTGACTTGAGGAAAGAATTAATTCGTCATCAGTTTTGCTACTTGGGACCAAAAATATTTAATGAGGCAGTTTCCATCAAATGTTTACAGAGTAACTTTATACACTGTTTTTGCCTAGCATATAAAATTGAGGCGCACTACTGGGTAAAGTGGTTAAATGCATGTGGAAAGTTGACCCGTAAAACAAACTCTGAATAGCATCAAGTCTTGCACGCTGACCAACGTAAAAAATAACGTTTATGTTTGTTTGAGTTCTCTAAATAAATACTATCCATCTCGTTACCCTTATCATCTACATATTTTTAAGTAGTAAAATATGAAACGCAGTTGATATTAGCTCCACGATATGATATGGTTGTTTTGCAAATTTGAAATATTCAAAAGATTTGATTTGTTTTCAACAAATATACTAATGAGAGCTATGAACAAATGTGGTTGTAGCTAATATCAACGCAATGCATCGATTGATATGTGCAAACAAATCGTCTGATTTTATCTTTTAAATGTTTTAAATTACATTGGAAATCCCTTTATTACTGTCCTGCTTATGAATGTGTGTAAATATTTTTAGATTTCACACTATTTAGTAACGTTTCACTACGTTTCCAGGTTAAACCTTAACCTACAAGGAAAATATTTGACGATTAAATGTTAAGATCCTGCTGATATTTATTTTCTGGCTTTAGATCAAGTAATTAAATACGTCTTTGCCAAGATTTTAAATTTAGATAATCAAATGTTATGATGTCCAGGTAGTTAAACTATGAAAAGTGTATTGAAATAATTATTAATAAACGTACTTTTAGATTTATGAACTTTATTCAATATAATGCAGGTTGAAATACGATTACATTGCACATCTAAATTATATACTCCCGAATGTGTAACTGACTGACTCACTCATCGGGGTATCAGAAATTCGTCAAAGGTCGGTAAAGTAGATCTCCTATATATTACTTACTACAGAGTGATTCCCAAGCGAGAACTAAACTTACCGACCTGATTATTGAGAAAATTGCCAACATACTGGGAGTCGCAGATTACCGAAACACTCTTTTTAAGAAATCTTATAACATTAACCAATTGTGCCTTTATAGGTAAAGCGGTCTATCTACCGAGAGTAATTTCAATGTACAGGGTGTATCTGAAATTACCTCTCCAGACTGGAAGTCACTGATGTCAAACACAAAATCTCACTTTAAATCATTTTTTTTTAGTTTTACACGGTTTTTAAGAAAACTTTACAATTTGATCTTGTACGCGTAATTTTAGCAGTTTATTGAATATTTGAGGTTGAAATTTAGAAATTTCCTCATTCTTCTCTGAGCATTTTAGGTTAAGCAAAAATGTCTCGGCACAAAAATGTCTTAGACTCTTTTAAATACGTTTCCAACAAAAATTGTCAGTTTGGTCCAAAATGTTTTTTTTTTATTTAATGTAGATCTCTAATTCTAATTACAATTACATATTAATTGTACAATACAATTAATTCTAATTCTAATTACATGACGGAGATTAATGAACATGTATTTAAATGTTTAGTAAAACTAATCACTTTATAGGTAAAGCGGTCTATCCACCGAGAGTAATTTCAATGTACAGGGTGTATCTGAAATTACCTCTCCAGACTGGAAGTCACTGATGTCAAATACAAACTCTCACTTTAAATTTTTTTTTTATAGTTTTACGCGGTTTTTAAGAAAACTGTACAATTTGATCTTGTACGCGTAATTTTAGCAGTTTATTGAATATTTGAGGTTGAAATTTAGATTTTCCTCATTCTTCTCTGAGCATTTTAGGTTAAGCAAAAATGTCTCGGCACAAAAATGTCTTAGACTCTTTTAAATACGTTTCCAACAAAAATTGTCAGTTTGGTCCAAAATGTTTCTTTATTAAATTTACAACATGACGGAGATTAATGAACATGTATTTAAATGTTTAGTAAAACTAATCACTTTATAGGTAAAGCGGTCTATCCACCGAGAGTAATTTCAACGTACAGGGTGTATCTGAAATTACCTCTCCAGACCGGAAGTCACTGATGTCAAATACAAACTCTCTCTTTAAATAATTTTTTTTTTACACGGTTTTTAAGAAAACTTTACAATTTGATCTTGTACGCGTAATTTTAGCAGTTTATTGAATATTTGAGGTTGAAATTTAGATTTTCCTCATTCTTCTCTGAGCATTTTAGGTTAAGCAAAAATGTCTCGGCACAAAAATGTCTTAGACTATTTTAAATACGTTTCCAACAAAAATTGTCAGTTTGGTCCAAAAAGTATTTTTATTAAATTTACAACATGACGGAGATTAATGAACATGTATTTAAATGTTTATTAAAACTAATCACGTGATAATTGATGTTTTATGATGGTATATTATTTAAATGAGGTTCTTAGACATTTACATGTTTGGTAAGTTCTGTTATATGTAAAATGTTCAGACATAATATATGTTAAATTTTCCCCAGTTAAAAAAAATAATGTCATGCTATTTATTATTCTAAATCAGTATGATTAGGGTTTATAATATTATATTTTAAAGTTGCTTCAAAATTACGTCTGGTCCCCTCTGTATTGAAATCAGTGTCAATCGACAGAGCAAAATGTGTTTCCCTACAAAGGCACAATTTGTTTGTTCTTTTTTTTTTTTTTTTTTTTTTTGTACAGGTGCAAGGTTGGTATGGGACACCCGGTATGACAGTATCATATTTGCACGATAGTCCTCCCAAAAATTGGTTCTTTATTTGGGATGGCACTTAATTTCTAACGAACTCATTAAGCCGCGTCCGCACTGGCCGAACATTCGTGGCGAACTTGTTCGGAACACAAAAATCAACAAACATTCTTAACGAACAATTAACCGGCCATATGATTTACATACTAAACGGTTAGCAACAAACAAACAAAAGTTCGGAAGAACTTTGTTCGGCGAACATGTTCGGCCAATGCGGACGCGGCTTTAGGAAGTACATCATTGACTTTACCTGATAGCATGCTAATTTAAATTTTACAATTCAACAAAAATTTTTACTAAAATAGCAGATTACACAATTGATTTATCTTTTAGTGCGTAATAAGTTAATGTTTAGTTTAAAAAGGTGGCAGTACAGTATTTTCATTTAAAATAAAAAAAAGCTTTTTATTTCCTGTCCCAGAAAACTATCTGATTTCAAAATTTAGCGACCAAACATTTTTACCCAAAATAAATATGACATTATTTTTTTCTACTCTAGCGGCCAAATTATAACATCTGAGGCAATCCTCGCGAACATCTTTCAAGTTACTACAAGTTTGGTTCAATGAATTTTTGCCCCCAGTCCACACAATTAAACATAATTAAATGTTTATTTATTTTTGCGGGGAATTTTATCCCATGTAGACGTAATTTTACAACTACTATAATATTTTACTCATAACCTCCACTTTGCACATAGACATATCTTGCACAGTATTAATATCAATTAAATTATCAAACTTAAAAATTATCATGATGATTTTCAATATCACGTATTCTTCTTTTGAAAGTGAGTCGGAACGAATTGCTATATCAAGCAACTGATTGTTTTACTTTGCTTTATTTACTGACCTGGTACTACGGCTAAAACATACGTCCTTTGACGTGTTAAAATATTATAACTTTAATATTTTAACCATTATTTAACATACTTTTGTTAGTAACTGCTGTATTATTGTATTTAGAAGCTTGAAGTTTTTTTATTTGCCTTGACAGTAATTTTTTAGGAAATTAGGTAAATTTAAAGTTTTACATCATTTAAAACTGAAATGAAGGAATTGTAATGAATGCCAATATTACATTATGTATTTATCATTGTATGTTCAATATTACTGGATCGTTATGTTTATTCATATATTTATTTATACGTATTTTATAATTTTAAGTAAATACTTATACAATACCTACATAATAAATTTATTCACAACTCCATTAACCTTTATAGAATTCGGGGGAATTAGGAAGGGGGTTTGGGGAAAGAGTCTCTGAAAACGAGCCGTAGGCGAATATATTTTCATTCCTTAGATTGAGTTAGTTGCATAAGTTCAAATTTAGGTTATTTCTGCAGTCGTGGGAGTTAATTTATGTTATAAATAAACTTACAAACTCATTTATTTTGCTATTTTGCTCATTTACAAAGTCTTATATTTATATGTATTCTGTTCATTATATGCCACTTAAACAACAATTAACGAATTTCTGGGCAACACCCTGAGGGGGCATGGGGGCGGAGCCCCCATCGAGCCGTAGGCGAGTCTAAATTATATACTCCCGCATGTGTAACTGACTGACTCACTCATCGGGGTATCAGAAGTTCATCAAATGTCGGTAAAGTAGATTAAGCGAAGTTTAGCTATATCACCCATATATCACTTACTACACAGTAATTCCCAAGCGAGAACTAAATCTACTTTACCGACATTTGATAAATTTCTGATACCCCGATGAGTGAGTGGGGAAGTACATACCAAACAACAAAAAAATAAGTGTTATGAATGCCTTTTATTCTACCTATTAGGCCATACTGTTGTTTTACAATTAATTGTTAGGTAACTGATTGTTTTGAATTGTTTGTTGTTACTTAGCGATTTTTTACATTGTTTGTTACTTACTGACCTAAAACTTTGGTTTCCAACTAATCGAGGTAAATTTCTAATTTTTAACTAATGTTTGACTTATCCCTGTAACTCCAACAGGATTTATGAGTAGTATTTATAATAATTATTCTTAAATTATAACATACATTTTTATTTTGCATCGAATAGTATTTTTGTGATTAGCCTGTAGCGGGTTCATAACAGTTTGTTCATGTTGTCCTATTTTTTTCTGACGGTATTTATTTTTTCATTTAAATAATAGTTTATATAAAAATTAGTTTATGCAAAATAGTTTATTTAGCTTAGCCATCCTACATTTTCATCCATTTTATCCAGATATTTTTTTCATACTTTTTGCGCTAGGAGGGTGAGGCAAGGCATGGCGTCACATCCCCTGACGACTAGTTTACTACAGTATAGTTTCTTTTAAAATCTATTCTAGTACTCAGGTATAGTAGGTACGTAGAAACTACACATACACCCACACTCATAACCTAATCAGTACAGTTAGAGTATCAAACAAAATTAACAAGCTTAACTTAAAATCTGTACTAGTACTCAGGTATAATAGGTACATAGAAACTACACATAAACCCACACTCATAACCCTAATCAGTACAGTTAGAGTATCAAACAAAATTACAACGAGGGTTATGGGGTGGAGGCCTCAACTACCATGTTCAGTGCTTGAGATTTTTACGGCAATTAAAGAATAGGGGCAACTAATTTCTGGGAAAGGGGGTGGAGCCTCCATATACCATAATATCTAGAATATTTCCATAATCGATCATGATTTCACAATTCTCATTTTTTTACGAACTAAGGAGAACTAGGATGTGGTTTTAAAAAACGAGCTACAGGCGATTTTCGTATTAGCCGGTTTTCTTACTGTCTTAGCGGGCAGTTCTTCGGTGGGCCTCACCTGCAACTCATTATCGGTGAATTTTTAAATTTTCTAATATCTTTCTTAAGTATTTTTTGTCTTTCACTATATACAGCGTACCTCAATTAAAACTTATAATTGTATTCCACTTTTATTCATTTTGAATACACCAACTACTTACATCATGTGGCCAAAATTTTAACACATATCAATTTTTAAGCATGATATCTAGAATATTTACATAGTCCATTATTATTTCACAACTCTATTCTATCCCTACAATTACTTATATTTAAAATATTCCCATTGAAGGTTTTGATTATTTTAGGTGAGATATTGCTGTACATTACATATATAAATATTTGTTCATTTCCCCAAATGTTTTTGTCTTTATACAAGAACCTAGATCTACTGTCTAAGGAGGCCTAAGAATAATCAATTATTTTATAAGTTTTCGTAAGTCATGATTTGACAAAACCATTGTCAATATCAACACTCTTTATCTAAAATAAGTTTTTCCATTTTTTATTGGTGAATTTTACAGGCCGATTATTTTTATTATTATTACCACCATGCACCTATAGTTTTATTTTATCCAAGCAAGGCATTTTAGTTTACAGTTATTAATGTGAACTTTTGCATCGATTTGGAAATGTTTAGAATTTTTTATTTATTTTCCTAAGTGGGGACAGTTTTTTTATGAATTAAGAGACTAGGGAAAAAGAAAAAAGCCATAAGCAATTTTCAAACTTTTTATTAGTATTAATTGTGAGTAAAGTTAAATTGGCAGTCCACTACTTCGGTGGTACTAACCAGTTTAATAATTTAGACTTAATTATTGATTAACAAG
Organism: Neoaliturus tenellus; assembly: GCA_030545055.2. Classification (NCBI taxonomy): domain Eukaryota; kingdom Metazoa; phylum Arthropoda; class Insecta; order Hemiptera; family Cicadellidae; genus Neoaliturus; species Neoaliturus tenellus. The sequence continues at coordinate 33,011,202 of CM061531.1, read as the reverse complement.
ATTTTCTTAATTTTTATACGTTATTTCCTTTATTTGCGCTAAGTAACCAAGATGCGTGATCCCACAACTTTTTAACACATAAGTTTTGTTTTAACCGTTTCTCTACCTTTCAGGTTTAAATTTGTAGCATATTTGAACATTTGTAATGGCTAAGTTCTTTTCAAGTGAACAAATAATTTTTTTTTTACAAAAATGGACCTTTAAACACATTTAATTCAAATTTAATCATAATTCGATATTTTTGTACTTTTTTCATTGCACCAAATTCTTAGTTGCGCGATGACGTAATGTCCCTCAACGATTCTTTTACCATTCTTTAAATATCAAAAAATTCTCACATATAAATTGAAGATACACTCGCAGCCTGTAAAAAGCTAAGATAACAATTATTTTATTATTGCTTTTTACTTTTAATCTCCAAGTAACACTATGTATCCCCCCAAATTAACACTAAGCTTTTATGAAATCTTGAACTTTGAGCTCTGGCATTCAAATTATAACTATGAAAGATATATCTATGACGTAACGACGACTCTAATTTGGGCTTTAACTACTCAGGGGCGACCCCTGAGGGGGCATGGGGGCGGAGCCCCCATCGAGCCGTAGGCGAGTTTAAATTTTTACAATCATATGTTGAAACCATTGTAACGGGAATATATCGGTGAACTATGGATAATGGGTGTTGGGATATGCCGACAGTGGACCTATGGTGGTATCGAGCTAGTGTGAAACGATTGGGAAGCTGAGGTGATAGACTACTGAGCTCGAGCAACAACTTGAATGGGCTGACTGGGCATCTCTAGGTTGTAGGTGATTAACTGAAGGGTGACGGTGGAAATGGGTGAGGATTGAGGTTTAAACCGTGAAGTGAGATACCTGGGAATTACGTGATTTATTGACTGAACCTAGGTAACGTATCTGAAGGACATACTGTGGGTACTACCCAGAGACGGATCGTAGCCAAGCACAGGACCAGAAGCCTATTAGCCATTTTGATGAGCGTTTAATTATAATCTACGTATACTAAATTAATTGCAAGGTGAGTTTCTAATAATGAACTGTGTCTAGAAATCTAAACCCATCCTATAGCTAATGGTCATGTCCTGAATGGACATGCAGGCTACGGTTCCAGACTACCCTCTACAGAACAAGTTATAGCCTTAATTGATTGGTTAAATAATAAATTTACTTGAGATTAATTAATAATTATCATCCCCCCACTCATCCCTAGACCTAACGGAAACCCCCTCTTATACTACTACTTATCTAGACATCCCGTTGATGTGATGTAGGCGACTACTCTCCGAAGGGCGAAAATGGGGCGAGAGCGACCGTGTTTCGCAATATCTTTCACTTCGCAGAGCGATTCGAGAAGGTTCTAGAAAGAGGCTGTCGGATACCGCCGATGTGGCCAGTGAATCGAGGATCGCTACTATATTGAATCCTGGCGGCACGAGCCGTCACACAATAACAAATCTTTTGTCATAGAATCGATTATTCATACAGGTTTTCTGTTGAAAACTGGTAAGCCAAGTGTCTGTAACAAAATGAAGAATATTAATAACAGGAAAATATTTTAATAAAAAATTTTATATACAAAATGAATAGTGGAAATATTATGATAAGCTACAAATATCGAATTCACTAAAACGGTATGCATTTAAGAGCAGTTTCAATAAAAAATTCTTGCATATAAATGAAACATGGCCAACGGATGCCCGGGTCAGAGAGGAAAACGTCTTAAGGCCGTCTTGAGCGTAAACAAATTTTACTTGCAGTTTCTTTTACAAACCTTGATTGCCTGGTCTTAGGAAGACAACTTTGCATCAAATAAGAGAGACTCGTTAACTCCTATTATAATTTTCTTATAATAAGAAGCCACAAGGAATATACTGACATCAAACAAAAGAAACGGTTGACAAGGAACCATAAACATGGTGCAAAGTCTTGTTATGAAATATACTATTTCCGCCAAATTTAAAAGTTATTGATTGAACACAAAAATTTCTGGCGAGGCACGGGCTACAGCCAGTATTGTGTTTGTTTTATTTATAATAAAAGTACTCATGTTTTAATTTTGATTTCTACAAATCCGAGATATAACCATTATTCAATAAGCTCATTAAACAATGTGAAGGAGGCGGGAATTGAAAAAAAGGAATTCGAGAAAGACCCAACTTAACAACTTATTTTACTTACGATCATCCGAGGCCATTGCATTCTGCACCATTGCCTATAAAAGAAAGATAAAAACTTGTTGATACATGCTACAGATTATTTACTACATAATATTATTTCAAAATATCGTAAAGTGACTTTAACGCAAGGTTTGATGTCCTACTATGTTTTCCTCAATCGCCAGTTGGATGCCATTTTAACCTATAATATAATAGACTTGTTAACCTTTGATCCCTCGCTCTTTTCGAGTCGTTCTTCATTAGTGCTAAAAAGTCTACCATGGTGGCATGTGAATAATAAATTATTAAAAATTAGACTTCGTGTAAGTATTAAAGCTTTGATTTAGGAAAACTAATTAGACATGTGGAACCCATAATAAGAAGAGTATGGATTTGAAAAAAAAAAATTATTAGCTGACATAAACAAGACCACAGTCATAGATTGTCTGTCCTTGCCCAAAACAAAGTTCTTGTTGGCGAACTATCACGCCCTATACATCAAACTTCAAGAATCTACTTGAGCTTCCACTTGGGTATTTTGGAATTGTATGTCTATAGGAGTATAAGATTAAAATTTACACTTATGATAAAAGTACATTTATCAACAATAGAAAATTACAAAAATACTGCAACTTTCTTCAAACACCCTTCTCACAGAAAATCTGCGGATAATTTGGTGATACTGTATACCAGGATGAACATTTTAAGAGTCTACAGGTTTTTTTTCCATGTAGCGGTGGAAGAAAATATTCAATTTCTACCTAAAGAAGGTCTTATTAATTTTTATTATTTCTATCAGTATTTTATATACCTTTTGAGGACCTTTCCAATATGTAAATTCATCAAATCGCGGACATCAATAAATAATTTTCTACCACAGGGAAAACAGGCTAACTACGGATATTTCTGCTGATTTCTAAGAAAAAAATGTCTTATATATTAAAATATATTTGTACTTTGTAACTAAACTATAGTTATAGTTCATATCACTTATTAACTATTTACAATTTTATAGCGGTACTCTTTAGGAAAACATTTTTGTTTAATTTCATATCTACCAAATTGTTTTAAATTCAGTTATTCAAGAATAACATGGAAAAATATGTTTGGGTTATAGCATTAACCAGTTAAGGTAAAATAAAATATTTTCTTTAATTTAAGAAACAACTCCTAAAAGATTTATTTCAATTTGTTGAATTTTTTTTGAATAAAATTGCAAGTGTAAAGTATCATATTCCCGAGATTACGCCATCCCGTACCCGCTACCATGGTGTATTCCATTCAGGCGAAATTCTCCTGACCCATTCATAAAATTAAACATCTATATAAACTATATAACAATTAGATATATTTAAGTACCATTACAGACACTAAGAAGAGTAAAATATACATCACTTTTGGGGAGAAATTCATCTCGGGTTGAGTGCTGTACTCGGGTTGAAGTACATCGGCAACCTAACTAACAACCAATTGAGACAAACAAGTCAATTGTAGCAGATGGTTCAGGTTAACCTGTCTTATCAGAATGTGATGCAGACCAAAAAATTCAATAAACGATTGGTAGTGCACATGCCACTTGAATTTGTAAGCTTTATATTACCAATCTAGTAGGCCCACTTAAAACTGCCAACAAAAACAAAAAGGAAATGTTTTATTGTTTAAGTACTAATACTTGGATAGTTGGTTTTATACTCCAATAATTAATGATTCTTTAACAGACATTGTTTATAAATCACAGTTAAATATTTTACTACCAGAAATAAAAACAAGGGTGGCTCCATTCAATCGTACATTAAAAACTTACGTATTAATTTAATAAGTTTATACTTTATGATGATTATGGTTGTATGGATCAAACATAAATGATGCCGATTCGAGCAAAAATGTTTCAGTTGTATAAAAAAATATTTAGAAGTCACTTTATAGTTTTTCATACAATCAGCATTAGGCCTATGCTAACTTAATCACTAAAATAAAAATGTCGTAGCCGGTTTGCGTCCCATGGATACAATCGCACTCTTAATTTTTAAACAAACAGCTGTATATGAAAAGTTTAATTTGTGGAACAATTTACAAGTTATCAAGAAAAATATTATTAAAGACACTCTGAACAAAAAATTTGGTAAACAATTCAAAGTAAAATTTTAACTGAAAAGTAGTGGCAAAGTAGGGCTGCTGGCCACTTCAAGGCCACCCGAGCCATGACGTCATCGGTGACGTCACTGATGACGTCATCGCCAATGACGTCACTCAAATGTCGTTACAGAAGTGACATGGCGATGACGTCATTACCCTTGGAGTCACCATGATGACGTCACTGATGTAATTCAGGTCAAGGTCACGCCAAAACCTAAAATTTTTTAGCACTTTTGTCGTTTCCCACATTCCGCTCCGAGTTTCAGTCAGAGTCCCCGTGACCTTGAAGACTCGGAGCGAAGTCAGATGAAAAACAGCAAAAGTGCTGAGAAAAAATTTTAGTTTGTAAACAACGTGACTCTGCCTAAACTGTCAGTTGACACCGCTCGGGTGACCTTGAAGATGCCAGTCCTTAGACGATCTTGAGATGTTTGCTTTGTACTTTGACACAATAAATACAGAACGCAGAGTCAAGAGTAGATTCGGGAAAGCATTTAGTTTCAACCACGAAATGCTTGTTTTTTGTCACTAAACCGTTGTTGTTTTATCACTTAAAATCATCCATGATGATGTTTGTGAGTTGCCTAATTTACCCCACTTTCGGCCTTATTGTTCTGTCCGTGCTACTTGACATACAAATTTGGTAATTCCATAGTGCAGTGTTATTAAATTGAAATATGATTTTTCCATTTTACATTAAAATCATTTGGTCAAGAGAAAATCTATTCACTTTAATTTCCAACGGCTGAAAATGGTAATAAATGACTTAAATAAAACAACTCTCACTAAGTTTAATTAAAATTATTTATTTGTTAAATATTAATACAAAAAGTTTTTATATTAATAATAGTATTGACAGTAGAACGCCAAGCCTACACTTTGTAGTGGATTTAGGAACAAGTCAACAGTTAGTAGTCGTACCCTTAAATGTGACCTATTATCAATTTAATTTAAATTATTCTCGATGACATGGAATAATCTATCATTGCAGTTCTGTTTCAGAGAGAAATTTTTTACTGGCCGTGGACTTTTAAATGTGTCAGTAAACTAAATATGAGTTTTTATTTAGTTACCACTATCATCAACTTCGCAATGTCTCAGGCCATCCAGATCTAAAGGCATTAGTTCTCAACACCAATGGGTCAGCTAAATCTTACCTTCCCAACGAAGTTCCTTGACGTTTTACAACCAACAATGAAGAGACTCTCAAAGCTCAAGATAAAGACCCAATTTTTTAATATAATCACTGTGAAATATGATCAATGTGGGTGTTCTTTTTACGCTGTGATTCTAAACTATTGGTAATTGGATGACCTTCATTTGGACATTTTTTTACAAAATGAGAAGATAAAGAATTAAAAGATTGAAACGGTCCAGCACTTTGCACGGTCCAGCTCTTTACAATACTGTACCATCACTGCGTTTCTTTCTGCTTTGAGCCCGATCCACCTCAAACTTTCACAACTGTAGCCGGCTCAGTCCGGCTCACTGCCAGTTCCTCCCCTTGACGTCATGTCATACAGGGCCGCCCCGAGGGAGTTGTGACCGGGACAGTTGCCCCAGGCGCCGCGGGCGAGGGGGTGCCGCGGCCGAGGAAAAATCCTCGTTTTTTAAAGACTCAAAGACTTGACAAAAATTGTAAAAACTGCATCAATAAATATGTTTTTACAAATACTTTAATAATAATTTTGTTGATTTGTTCAAATAAACAGTTAAAACAATTTTTCCCGTCGGGGAATGAGAAGTGACTAAATTATTGTACTTATAAACCCTTTTTTTACAATGCAAGTGGAAGTGAATCATGATAGCATCGCTTTTGGCTGCATGTCAGCCTACTGGCAAGCTGATCTTATGCACTGCAAAAATGGCTCGAGTGTTCACTTGAGCCCGGCGGTTGCGCAGTTGTTAACTGCGCATACGCCCACCCCGTCACTCATTCATAACCTCAAACCCTCATGTAATTTGACGTGGTGTTGGTGTGTACATTCTCTCTTAGTATTTTTGTTCTTATTATTTTTGTTGTTGTATATTTGCTTGGAAAGGCTCAGACCTTTGTTACCGGAGCGGTGGTTGTGGAGGTTGTAATAATAATATTGGGGATGTTGTAATAATAATGTTCTTTATTCCTTTGACAATGTGTCCTCGTAATGTATCTTGCATTACGGTTAGTTCAGTGCAGTGCGAAGTTGTTTTTACGGAAAGAGTTTAATATTATGTTTAACATTGCCATAGACATTCACGAACACTACCACTATGTCTAAAAAACTATCTGGAGTGAAAAGACACAAATTAGCTCGGGAAGAGGAAGCAACAACTGAAGCGCTTCTTAAAAAGGTCCCAAGGCTTACAACCTATTTTGCTCCTTCTAGTTCCTTTAGCTGTCACTAGTGAACCTGTCTCAGAGAACGTGAATACACCTGATGAAATACCAGGTTCATAGTCTGTTGACGAAAATGTCAATGTGAATAAAGCTGGCCAAACTATATTAATTTCTTCTCCTAAGGGAATTATCAGTTCAGATCCATCCTCTTGGCCACAGTTCCTAAATAAAAACGAAAGAGATGAGCTAATTTTGAAAGGGCCCTTGCCATTAAAGACCGACAATGACTATCCCCAAAATGGGAAAAACTGACGTAATACTAATGATTACCAGTTCCGTTGTGCAGAAAATGGCAAAAAGGTAAGACGTAAATGGCTGGTGTATTCTGAAGGCTCAGATCGACTCTGTTTATTGTTTCTGTTGTCGCCTTTTTGAGCCTAGCTCAAAATCTCAACTTGGGCAAAAGTCGGTTTTTAACGATTGAAAACATCTCGCCGAGCGACTTCGTCTACACGAAACTTCACCAGAACATTTCAAATATATGACTATCTGGTTTGAAGCAGAGTTACGGCTAAAAAGGAATGTCTCCATTAATCACGAGCTAATTAATCAAATTATCAGTGAGACTGAAAGATGACAGGAAGTTTTCAAGAGGCTTGTAGCTATAATATTATATTTGGCGGAATATAATATTGCCTTTCGAGAGTCATCCTAAAAATTATTCACAAGTTACAATGGAAAGTACTTAGGCCTAATTGAACTAATTGAGCAATTTGGCAGATCACTTGTGGAGGGTAACTGGTAACTCTACCCAAGTGACTCTCTTGGGAAATAACGTCCAAAATGAACTTATCTGTCTATTAGGGTCTGAATTAAAGCAAGTCATAATCAAAAAAGTTATTAAATTTAACTATTTTTACTGTGATTTTGGACAGCACTCCAGACATCAGCCACAAAGACCAGATATCACTCACAATCCTTTATATCACAGAAGAGGATGGTTCAAGTGGTAATATGGCCGTCAAAGAAAGCTTCATCGGTTAAAAAGTTGCCAAAGAATGGACTGGGGAGGCTCTCTCCGAGTTGTATGAAGACATTTAAAATTGTCAAGTGGATATGAATGACTGTAGTTGACCACTACTAGTGGTCAAGCCTATTACAATGGGGCCAACATGGCTGGTATAAATAAAGGAGTTAAAGCTAGAATCCTCAAAGAATATCCAAGGGCTGCTTTTACATCGTGTACAAGTCACAGTTTGAACCTTGTAATATCTGATGGTGCGAAGTCTTCTGCGAAGTCAACCTTGCTGTTTGGTATAATTCAAAGAATTTACACGATATTTGATGGGTCAACAAAACGATATTGTATTATTAGTGAACATGTGCAGTCATTATCAATCAAACAAGTTTGTCAAACCCGTTGGGAATCGAGAATCTTTTCGATCCAAGCAATCAGATACCAATATGCTGAGGTCAGGCAAGCTCTTATTGAACTTTCAGACAGTGTCAAACATCCTACAAAAGCATCTGAAGCTCAGCCTCTAATAAGTCACATGGAAGACTTCTCCTTCATGACTTGACTGGTTAGCTGAGTGGTTATAATGCTTGCCTTTGAATCCATAGGTTGCCGGATAAATCCTGAGAAAAGTTAATAGCTTTTTAAAGGTTCGATTTCGGACCCAGTTGCCATTTGTCATGGGGCTATTAATTAATGATGCTTTCTAACAACTGGTCGATGTTAGATAGTAACAAGACTGGGGTTTGGACCGTTCCCCGTCAAAACGTTAAAAAATGCCACTGGCGTAGATAGATACACCCAAAAAATAAAATGACATGTCTTATCATTTGGCACGATCTCTTGTTTCAAGTAAATCTTGTGTGCAAGACATTACAAGGAAAGACAACAGACTTAACATATGCCAAGAGACAGCTTGATAAGTGTCAAGCATTTCTTGCTGATTTCAGAGAAAAAGGACTTGTAGGCGCAGTGATTTCCGCTAAGGAAATTGCAGAAGAAATTGAAGTCGAACCGGTTTTCCCGAACAGAAGGTTAAGGAAGAAGAAGAAGCAGTTTTCGTATAAGGGGTCTGACGAAGTTAGTGGTACTCCAGAAGAACTTTTTAAGAGAGATGTTTTTTTTGCCCCTGATCGATGGTGTCACTACCTCTTAAAGGAACGAACGGAACAGCTGAACAAACACCATACCTTATGGGGCTTCCTCTACGACCTAGGTAAGTTGACTGAGAAGGAGGAGCTGAAGAAGTGTTGCCTGGATCTTGAAGAGTTTTTTTAACTGTTGGAGACACCAGTGACATCAATGGCAAAGAGTTGTATGATGAAATTTTAAAAGCATTAACCACGATCAAGATGACACAAATAAAGTTTTGAATCCGATCAAGGTGTTACAAAGAATTAATTTTAGCGAACAGAAAGACCTCTTTACTAATTTGTGGATTACTTTAAGAATTTTACTAACCATTCCCTTGACAGTGGCAAGTGCAGAACGAAGTTTTTGCAGGTTAAAACTTATAAAGACATATCTTCGATCTACGATGACTCAAGAAAGACTTACTGCTCTGGCTATTTTATCCATAGAAAATGATTTAGCCAAAAAGCTGAACTTAAAAGACATTTTGACTTCTTTTGCCAAAGCCAAGGCAAGGAAAATTCCTTTGGAGTTTTAAAGTATTTGGTTGAATCCAACAGATTTTGAGCTTTTGTATATGCCTTCATCAAATGTTTTTATTGTTTAAGTCCTAACTTACAACAATGTTTAACTTTTCTTGTAAGTAAATAATGTCTATAAATTGGGTGAATTGCTTGATAAACAATATAAAGTATGTGTGTAATTGTCGTGTTTCTATTATAATGCTTTCCCACATAAGTCTAGTATATCCTAAGGTATTTCAGAAATTAAGACTCTAAGTGCTATGAAATTAAAAAAGCTTAAATTAAATTTAAATTAATTAAATTAAAATTAAAATTAAAATTCAATAACAAATAAAGTTTACTGTTCATAAATTACTTTCTTTTTCTCACTTATTGATGTATTTTAAAACTGGAAAACTTGAGGTAATCAAAATGTCGATACATATAAATTAGAATGACTGCTCTTAGAAATAATATAGCCTCTAGTATATTTATTATTTCATTTAAAATTTTATTAGTCTTCGAAAACACCATTCTATATTCACACTGCTGTGTTAGGCCAACTTGCACTCTGAGATCACGATATTGTTATAGTTGCATTGATGACTTCAATTAAACATTCTTGAATCACAACCATTTTAGTAAAAATCATTATGCTCTTTTATATAGTATTAAATCAACAGGAAGGATTTTTTAGGTGCAGGTTGCCTTTGGTTATGGCGTGTGATAGTCTAAATGACCAGACCCAGACCATGTGCTGTCAACAAATGGTTGTGTCAACAAAGCTTTACAGTAGAAGTGAATTTTTAAAATAATTAGTTTATTCAAACTAACAGCTTAGAAAAGTTAGCCATGTACCTAATTTAGTGCTTCGAATTGTAATTTAACCCTTAATTTGACAGCGTGCCATTTTTGGCACCATAAGAAATAAAAAAAATCCCGGTCGCATTTTAAGACGTGCAATCCAACAAACGGCATCCGTAGGTTCATAGTCTATTGTAGTTATGGTTTAGAGCACTCTGTTGGCTGTCTTGATAACTACTATCACTTCAGACCAACATGTCGAAAAGGAAGCATGGATGCCCCGTGTACCAGTTAAGTAAATTATTTCTCATTTTAATAATTTCGGCTGTTTACTTATGTTATTAGGTGATTTCAACAGATTAAAGATAAGAAAACATAATCCATATCATCAATTAATTTAAATAAGAATACTGTTAGTTTTATAACAACAAAAAAATTTAGTGTGACAAAAATGTCACATTGTCAAAGATGCCGTTATTTTATTGAAATTACTTTGCGTGCCAAAAGTGGCACACTTCCAATGATACAATCACAGTTTTTATGTATTTATCTTATATAAAATATAAAAAATCTTGTTGTTAAAAAAAGTAGTTTAATAAAATTACTATTTGTTTCAGGACAGCGCTCCTACATCTTCCAGCAGATCGGCTGGATTCCAATGACTCTTGGACAACTCTAATTTTATTTCGGAAATTTAGAATACAAATAATTCTACAGAATCAGAGGAAATTAAACAGACTGACTATACCAGAAGGAGTTTCAATTGGATCACTTCAAATTGATAGTAAATCTAATAAAGATCATTAACTATCAAATGAGCATACGATCAGTAAAAACAAAACAAAGAAACAAATCATTACACAGGTAATAAGATAAAGAAAAAGGTAAAGACATGCTCTGATTTACAAATAAAACCATATAAACCTACACTACAGACATAAAAAAGAATATTTTTAAAAAATGCATTAGTAACACCTATATTCAAAGGAAATGACCCTTTAGATTGCAATAATTATAGGCCCATTTCAATCTTATCAACCATGAGCAAAATTTTTGAAAAGATTTTTTACAATAGATTATCGTCCTTTTTGGAATATAACAGCACTTTAGCTCCAAACCAGTTTGGATTTAGAAAAGATCTGTCTACGTTAGACGCAATTTTTAATCTTGTGGATTTTGTAACTACGGCATTAGATAAAAAAAGACATGCGGTGACATTGTTTGTTGATCTGAAAAAAGCTTTCGATACAGTACGTCATGATCTTCTGTTAAAAAAATTATTCAGTATTGGCATAAGAGGAGTTGCTTTAAGCTGGGTTGAATCATACTTGGCAGATAGAACCCAAATTGTTCAAATTCCCATCAAGAATCAGGAAAATTGTATTAAAATCGTTGAATCAAAACCACTCAAAATTCATTCAGGAGTGCCTCAAGGCTCAGTTCTTGGCCCAATTCTGTTTATACTTTACATAAATGATTATAATCAAAATTCTAAATTATCAAAGATTACTTTTTTTGCTGATGACACATCTATATCTATATCAAATGAAAGTGAAGAAGATTTGGAAATTGAAACTTTTCAAGAATCGAATAAATTGACGGAATGGTTTTCAGATAACTATCTGACCATAAACACAACAAAAACTAAATTTATAGATTTTAGCATAACTCCTCAAGATAAAAAATTGAATGTAATTATTGAAAATCAAATGATAGAAAAAACTGGCACAATTAACTTTCTTGGAATAACATTGGATGAAAATTTAAATTTTAAAAATCATGTAGAAATGTTGTGCAAGAAGCTGAGTAAAATAGTATTCATTATAAGAAGGCTGTCCCAATTTTGTACCAGAGAAATCCTCATTTCAGTATATCATTCTCACTTTGTTTCGCAAATGAGATATGGACTGCCAATATGGGGAATGGCTAACTGTCATGTTAAAAACATCTTTTTATTGCAAAAAGCTGCAATTCGAGCCATTTTTAAATTAAAAAGAGGACAGTCTTGTAGAGAAATCTTTAGGCAAAATAAATTAATGACATTTTATTCCTACTATATACATGACATATTAGTATTTATGAGGAAAAACAACAAACTTCATCATATAGAAAACAACTCCACTAAAATGAACTTGAGAAAAACAAATAAAATCCCAGCCATCTACCATAGAACGTCATTTTTTGAAAATCACATTATATATAACTATGCGAAAATTTACAATAATATTCCTATTGAAATTCTAAATATAAATTCAGACCTAATAACGTTTAAGAAGAAATTAAGAAGTTATATTACTGACAAGTGTATTTATTCTATGGAAGAATTTTATGAAACAAAATGAACAAATGATGAATTTAAAATTATTTTTAGATGTTATATAAGTTTAAGTTGTATAGGCTAATGCAATTTTTCAATTGTCAGCCAAATAAATATTGAATTGAATTGAATTGAATATGAAAGGATTAAATAATTCAGGCGAGAAAAAGTAACAGAATAAAAGAGATAATAAGAACGAGAAAAACCATTCAAGAGTTTAGGATTAAGGTCCATTTGAAGGAAAACCTGAGGTTACTTATAAAAAAATATATGCAAATACCAGGAAAAATTAAAACATGTTTGAAATATTTCAGAATATTTATTTATTTATTTTTTTTGGAACGAGATGATAAATTTTACTGTTTTTGCACACCTACATCAATGTAACAAGAAAATAAATAAGTGATTTCATTGTCATTATAGAAATTATTCACCATGATGGACATAAATCTAATTTAATTTACGTTTAGTAAACTTACAATGAATTTGTTATTGAATTGACATGGTTTCTAGAGTTTTGTACATATGTATACACTTTAGTTCAGCTTTTATAACTAAATATATACTAATTGTTATATTGTTTTATCACTTTTTGGGGATAACGTTTGGAGTAAAACACGTTTTTGTTATTCTAAAATTTAATTATAGAATATTTTTATACCAAATATGTCATACTTTTTACTTATTCCAACCTTACAGCCTATTTTAGAGCGTTATATAAATAATGTTTTTATTATAAACTCGATATAAAATGCCTAGAGAAATGTTTGCATCAATGGCATTATGCCAAAAATGGCACTTATAAAAAAGTGGTGAAAGAAACGTTCAAGAATTTTAAAATTATTTTTTAAGAGTTCCTTAGGACCCTTTAATTAAAAATATTGCAATGAAAATGTTGTTTTCAAAAACAACATTTCTTTCCAAATTAAGGGTTAACATTACAGTTTACAAGATAGGCTAATTATTTAATTTAGGGGAGCAGGGCAAAACCTTGCACCGGGCGCCTATTACCCTCGGGGCGGTCCTGAGGTCATACACGTCCTGTACCATCTCTAGCAGAGTGTTGTCGTACCGGAGGACGTCCTCTTCAGTGATGGGGTTCGGGTATTTGACCTCCTCGAAGTTCTGAATCCACCGGGACATGAGGTGGCACGAGTAGTAGGTCCTCCAGGAGTCCCACTTGGTCAGGTAGATGAGCTCCCTGATGTCGTAGGTGCCGAGGAGGTCTCGCAGGGAGTGCGCCAGGTGGGGCTTCTCCAGGAGGGCGTTGGCTGGCAGCCGACCCGCGTTGTAGTACCAGAGCTCCGGCTGGTAGTCCTGGAGAGATAACAATCGGAACATGCGTATTAAATGTCTGCAGTAATGGTTGGAAGATGAAATTACCATTACATAATATTGTAGTTCAAGTTAATGCACAAGCATAAATTGCTAAGAATGACTCCAAAGTAAAAATTAAAATGACATTGATGTATAGAAATATCGTATATATTTCTTAGCAGCTACCAAGTTCTAACAATAGGAAAAAGTCCTTTGACTGCGTCAGGGTGAATGAGATAAACTATAAAATTGCTGATATCTATTTACAAAGCTAAATGCAGGGTGCTACGCCATTGAAGTCCAGCTTCACTTTCACCATGCAGTGCATAAACCCTTCGGAATTGCCACTCAGTGACGATGTGGTTTATATTTTGATACTTCACCCTGCAGCTACAGACTGGTTTTGTGTGATTTCCCACAAAGATTCCCAATAAATATATCTTTCTGCTCCAGTGAGGAAACGATTGAGGAAACGATTTAGGAAACGATCTTCGGTCCATGCTTCCGATGAAAATCCATTCAACCAATAAATCTGCCATCAATGGATAACATCAATAAATTAATGGCATTTATGCATAAAGTACCTTTTCCTGTAATAGCAAGATGAACTAAATAATGAAAATTGAGTATTCTTAAAAATGGTGTATTGTTCTGTACCAATTTAGTTGAAACCCAATCTTCAGTTTAAGTATAAGTTTCGCCTACAAGTTACTTTCACATGCATATTTTAGACATACTGATATTAGACTGGGACGGTGGCGTCGTCCTGTAATCCAGCTACTCGGAGGTTACGAATTGTGGATAGTTATAAGCGATGGCTTGTGGTGGATGCGATATTCTCTAGTGGGGATTAACGTCCGCACTGATGAATACTAGTTTATCCATAAAGACCATCTATCTATTTATATATTAATAGGCAAGCATGTTTCATTTCCTCATTTTTTTTCCAGCTCGTGTATATTTTAGGAGAAATCCGCCCATACCATTAAAAAGGTACTGTCCTGTAGATGAGCAGAATCAAATTCTAATTCACATCAGACTCCAGGGCTACGCCCCACAAGCTTTCAAAGTTCCAATGTTAATCTTAGGGAGAAAGGATAACTGATTGAATCATTAGACAGCTGTTGTAAAAACAACTGATATAAAAACAGGAAGAACAGATGTTTCAGTTATAAAATGTTTTTAAGCTTCTTGAGTCCAGATCAACTGAAATTTTGGTCGAATTTCGATCAGTAGGCGATCTCTTGTCCTCATAATTAGACCAATTCGTCTAATTATGGTTAAAATGTAGGTCCCCACGTTAATGTAATCCCACGTTAAAATGTAGGTCCATATATATCATCGGCTTTTGGGCTATTAATTAACAGCCCTGTCTATGGAGAATGTCGACCTTGGTCAGTAACAAGACGACCAAGTCTCGTACCGCCCTCTTGATTCCATTAACGGTCCACGGGTAATTCCTGAAATACTGTTGTTGTAAGCAGAAGATGAGTGAAATAGCAGTAAAAGTACTGCCCAAAGGAAGTGCATGGTGTCCATCATACTTTCTTCATAAGCATTCGCTTCGCCCGAGGTAGACAATGGCTTTCTCTAATGTTGGTGATTTTTCAAGAGACACGACTGTGGATTTGGAAGCAAGGAAGCTTCGTCAGTAATTAATTTATCGTCCACTTTGAAGATTGGATGAAGCGGAATGTAGGATACCTAGGTGACAACTCGTTTAACTCGGCTTGCTGACAAAGATAAGTATTCCTTGAAGGATGAATGGCCAGGAAAGTCATCCGTTAAGAGGGGGCTAAAGAGCCGCTCTCAGAACGTCATGCAGTGTATCATCTGCTCCAATTTTGTGAGTTTATTTTAAGTCCAATAAAAATTGGGAGGAGTTTTAAATAAAAGATGAAGAATTGGGCTATTTCACTTACTTTTTATTTTTTTCATATTTTTAATACATATCATGATATAATGGATCAAAGTTGGATAAACTTTGATCCATTATAGCCTGGTGTGTATTCAAACTATAAGAAAATTAAAAACCAGGTCAGATAGCCCAAGTCTTTATATTTCATTAAAAACCCCACCCTCTTTTATCAGACCTAAAATATAACTGAACAATTGGAGCATATGATACACTGCATGATGATTTTTTGACCCGCGAGACCACCGGTACTGACAGTCTCTTTCGGCAGCCGCTGAAACAGCTGGGCGCGCAGGCTATGAAAGTTTCCATGAATAGCATTTATTAATTGAAAGCTTACTTTCTACGGCCAATGCTTCTTCCTCACCATCATCTACTGGATCTCACAAGTGCTGAAGTGCAGCAGCGTTTCTTCATCCGTGTTTTACACCGAATACTAGATATGTTTACTCGCAATCAGGATATGCGTATACAACAATAAGAAACGTATTCAGGTAGTTTCAGCAACGTCCACTAGGACTGACCCTTTATCCCTCTCTTGAGGGTTCCCGATGGACTTCCCCATCTCCCGTTGGTGGTTTAGTGAGTACTAAATTACTTTTGCTCTAGAAAAAATAAGCCAGAGTCAACACAACCTACCTTGTACCCATCGTACCACTCCCTGAGCAGTCTGGCATCCTTGTGTGCCAGGACGACCTGATTCATCATCGACTTGCCAGGTCTCCACGCCATGACCATCTCGTACCTGCGAAGATCATTTAGGCTACGAATCAGGTACGAATCGTTGTCGACGTATATACCACCGTACCTGGAAAAACAAGATGTTGGTAAAAGAAGTTCTTGATCTTTGTTACAAGTTGTATCATACTTTTAATTTTAGGAAGAGTGTTCTATATATTTGTTCCATCCTTGATATTTGACAGATATCCACTTTATCTTCAAGGAGACTTAGTCATCAAAGGAAAATAATTATAGGTTTATAGTTTCATCTTTAATATTTAATAATCATCTTAGAGATACACTGTCTCTTTGCTAGATACCAAACAGAAAAATTGAGTTGACATATTTTAATAGAGGCTTTGTGGAGCTCTAAGACTAGCAAATTGAAAATTCTTCAGTAAAAAGATTCATCTTTAAATCTTTTTGAGCTCAATTTCTTTTAATTCCTGTTTCCTACATACACTGTATACGCTTCTCATAACACAGAGTTGATTTCCTAGAAACTCTAACCCTAAAGAAATGTTTATCAAACAACAAAGCGCCAACATGACGATTCTTTTCGGCTTAAAGCAACTCAGTGACGACCAAGATCACAATGTTATCGATAGCACATTCCAGACGGATTGTTCTACCGGTTACAGAAGGAGATGTATTTACTTGATCATGACCTGCAGCCGCGCCACGTCGCCGCCGTGGAAGAGCGCCCACTCGGGGTTCAGCGGCTTGCCGAAGATTTCCGTGGGAACCTCCATGTGGTTGATCACCAGCACCTGTCCATGAAAGACGATCATATTGAATTTTCAATCGGCCACCAAGGTAAATTGGTTTTGAAAATGTATTTACAAACAAGGGATTTGAAAAGTGCCCCATTAACTTTTCCTACTCAAAAGCATAAAAAAGTGGGACATAATTTCTAGATAGTTGGTTTAAACCTTTAGAGAAGGACGACTTGCAGTAGGAGAAAAAGATGAACATACACGTTAATGTATTAATTATTTGAGTGCAATGCCAAAAATGAGGGATCAATCGGAAATGGTAAAATAACATTATCGTAAATTCAAATAGTTTATTTTCCCCTCCTATCCATCCTTTGTGGTCGGGTTTGAAAACTTTAATTAATATATAAACATAAAAATTCTTGATGTTACGATATATTTAAGTGGGTATGTGAAGTTTTCCATTAATATTTTCTTTGGTATATTTTAGAAAGCAAAATATCTTATAAGTAGATAAAATTATATAGCAACGCCACTATAAAGTCTAGCATATGGCTTTCTTGAAAAATACATAGTTTCCCATCCCAATTGAGCTAGCCATATCACCCAATGTAATTGAGTCATTAAGTTACTTGGGTACATCTGTAACGTCATTTCTTCATTCACTTTCGTTTTCAATTATAAATCTAAGACTCTTAAAAGTAACATGCAATCTATATGTTTAGTATGATTTCAGCCTTATAACTTACTTATTTATTTGAACAAAACACCAGATTTGTTGAAATGTTTCTGCAAGGTAACTCAATGCTGATAGAGAATAGTTTTGGATAATTTATTCTCGTCCAAAATGACCCATTGTAATCACATTTTCGAAAATTACAACATAATGCCGACAAACTCACCTCTACTGAATCAATGCTAAAGGAACCAATTCAAGATTAGAATTAATGTAAAGTGTAACATCAACAAGATGTATTTACCTCTCTAAATTAAAGATTGTAATAAATATAGGGTGTGACATAATCAAGGTGATCAAGGTAGATTAACTTCTAAATTAAAGATTGTAATTGATGTAGAGTGAGACAGGATCAAGGTATACCAACCTCTCTGAAGCCCGGGGTTTTCAGCAGTATCTCCCAGTATTTCCCCTGGAATTTCTCCACGTCCGTGTGGTTGAATAACTTGTCCGGTCGCTGATGCTTGAACGCTGCCAGCACACAGATGAAGTGGATGAAGTTGAAGGAGTCGAAGTGGAACTTGACGAAGTGGATATAGTTGGGGATGATGTAGTGCCCATCCTCGGTGCCCGTCTCGTTGTCGAACCCTGTGAAGTCGAGGGTTCTCTCCCAGTCGGGGATGTCAGGAGTCGACACTGATTCCACTTCTGCGTGTTCCCAATTGCTCTTGCCTGTTCTTTCGAAGAACGCTTTGTAGAGAATTGTCTGCACGAAGGGGACTACCAGGAGTGCTATGAATGTTCTGACGACGGACGAAGGGAATGGTCGTATCATTGGTTAATCGGTTAGATTTTGTTCACTCCCTTGGTTATTTCTGTTTATTGTAGACTAACAGTATTATTTTCTAATGTTATAAAAATCAAGTAAAATCTAAATAAATATAAATTGTAAGTTAAACCTATTACATCAATAAAAAAAAAAAAAAAAAAAAAAAAAAAACAAGATTGTTATGATTTTTTACAACTTTCAAAATGCATTTTTGACAGTCTTAATTGTTAAAGTGCTTGAATTATGTATCTTCTCCTATGTTATCCTCTGAATTAGATCATAGAACACAATACTTGATGTTTCATAACTGTTTCACCACCATCATATGTTGGACGGATCTGAAAGAAAGAAAAAACAATTAATTATTAGTTCAATTTAATATGAAACATTTAATAAATTATTTTTTTTCCTGTGGTTAATATTATTGCCACTTTTGTACCAATTGGGACAAACCATCGGAAACAAATACAAAAGTTGTGGATAATTTATTTGCCCCTGATGGTTTTCCATTATATTTCAGATCAGATACACCACTGAGGGCCTAGACTGCAAAAACTAAAGAGGGTACCCTACTTTTTAGCAACAAAAACAAGTTTTAAAGGTATCTATAGTTAACGGTTGAGGAGAATGATATGGTATATCGTCTATTTTTCTGGAGTTTTCAGTCAAGAGCTTTCAATCAAGCATATAATTGTAGGGTTTTTACTTCTGGGAATGCTTAAACAACTTTTACATTGTACATTCAAAATCCAACATGTATTTATATATTGATTTTGTTTGAATCTTCCTTGCCTTAAAAATTCTTAACCGTGGGGGGGGGGCGTTAAGTATTAACAGTTACATTAACAGTTCAAGAATCCATGGTACAAGAAGTAAAAGGGGTAATTTTCTAACCCGTTTTTGAGCACTCAAAGAGCATGTATAGTTACAGTTTTTTATGTTTTATTATTGAGTTTTACAAGAATAGTTTTTAATAAAATTCCAGAATAAACTTCAAGCAAACCCGAGAATAAGCTCCTTTACTGGTGAGCCAACGAATTTCTATATTATTCTAATTCCCTACTGATGCAATATTAATTTTTTATAATCTTCCTGCTTACCCTTCAAAACTTAACAGTTCGATAATGCCAAAATTAGGTTTTCTAGAATTGTTAAAGAAATGCTAAAGAATAAATTTCATAACCTGAGACTATACAACAGTTTTCCTGACATTAAAAAAGTTTTTAAAGAATTTCACTACAGTGGTAAAATTAAAAGAATCAATTAAGTTCCTTACCTTTTGATTTTTTGCACAGTTGTCTTGAGGAAATCACACGGACTATAATAACAATCAACCGTGTGACATGTTTGAATTTAAACGATAACAGCTGACAGAGAAAAACACCGACTTATCACACACGTGTCAGTTATCCATTAACTCATAACCACTGTACTTCAAATAAGCATTCCCAATTGTTGGGATGTCTAATCTGTCAAGAAATATCATCATTTCCTTATAACACGTAATTATAATTTGCTCCAACCCACCGTGTGTAATTTGTTTAGGATCGTGTTCATTTAAGCTGAAGTTTGTCCGATCGTTGTAGTAGTTCAGTTGATTTTTAGGTTTGCAAAAATATCATCACAACTTAAAGACAATCGCCAGTTGTCCGTCTTACAGGCAGGTTTATTAGAAGTGATGTACCTACCGTAATTGATTCCCTATAGGTTTAGTTAGTCATACAGTAATTCATTCGCAAGACCCTTAGGTTCCTCCTCTTGAGGCAATTAAAAATGAGGCAAGACAAGATTTAATGCAGTTATTGAAGAAATTGCAATAATAAAAAATAATGTTGAGGATTAGAATCTGAAACTACTTACTCTACAACTTTAAAATTTTAAATAAAATAGAAGCCCTCCAAACGTCCTGACTCAATAACTTTAAGCTTTGAAATAAAATAGCAATTCTCAAGAAAGAACATACTATTACTGGTATGTTTAAAAGACCCATTGACTTATTATTGGTCATTTATTTTAAATAATATTCATTAAATTTATTAATTTTTTACTGTATGTAAGTCATTTCGATAAATATTTCTTAGTACGTTACATTAACAACAATTTGAAAAGTATAATGAGTCCAGCCTACTATAAGAAACTAAATTAGAGCCGATACAGTAAATTTATGAAAGTTAACTAACAAATCAATGATTTAGTGTTGCGTTGATGTAATTTTTACTGAAAACCTCAATAAAACATTGAAGTCATCGAGAAAAAAACAAGTACTTTATTTCTTTTTCCAAGTTCTTATGCTAGGGAAGTATAACCATCCCATTGATTCTTAGTGTATATATGAGGTACTGTATATTTAATAATAGTAGGTTACAATACCTTTCCGTATTTAATCCATATGTTTTGTCTAGAGATGACTAGTTTCGGGACTGTTATCCCATTATCAAATCTGTCGTCAAGGGTTAAAAGTTAAAAAAAAAACACTGTCATTTTCGTCAATTTTAAAAAGTACATAACACTTAACACACAACACAGACACGACGAACAAACAAAAAGAAACATTTAAACCGCGATCACACGTGTGGCCGGCCAAAGACAAGTTCAGCCTGCCTAGTCTTCCAGTCTGATGTAAAAGCCTAATGTAAAAGAAAACTGAAGCTAAAAATTATTTTTTTTGTCATATCCTTTTACTGGCTGAACTTTTGGCGTTTCATTAAAAATTGTATTACCTTTCTAAATTTAAGATTCATATTAATTATTTTACACAATATTTTTAATAAAGAAAAAGTTAAATCGAAAACAAGTTCCTTCAATGTAAGATTCATATATTTTAATCATTGTATTTCAATAACAAATACAGAAATAAGTTAAATGTTTAATATAAAATAACATATTTTTAATTGAAATATACAACACAGTTTTAAGTCAAAGCCCATGTGAATTTGTTTATATACATTTCCAATATGCACCTCACTAACCCATATCCTTCTCTTAGGTGGACCTTTCGATGAACCAAAATTCTATGTACCAAAAATTAATGTCTGACAGTTTTGTGAGGCTGATCTAACAGTGAATGAAAACATTTCTTTTTCCCAGTAACCACAGAAATGTGTTTCCTTATTACAATACAATTCCTTCATTGAATTTTCAAAATCACGTGTAATATTGAGTAAAAAGAAAAATCACCAAACAATAGTGGTTCAGTATTACCATGACACAAGTGTCCCTTCAAATGTCGGGCGAATTCATGTGATACGTAAATGAAATCATTATCAAATGAGTCTTGCAGGCACAGCCATTGAATCTGTTTAGTAATACCATGGTATAAGTTACCATTTTTACAGTCGGACCAAAGAACCATTTCATTAGTTTTTATAATTTTAAAGGTATTGTTAGGTTTACTAACAGTCTAAATGAAAGAGATAATACTGTTCTTTGTAACATGATGAAACGTTTTAATTTAAACGCCAGACTTGATTTCTGTTGTATTTTTTTTTATTTAGCTCAGGTCCTTAAAGATGATCAAGCATCAAAGAAACATAATTTATAAATTGATACTATATTCACAAATGACTTGTAGTCAAATTTTAGTCTAAATTAGTTACAGAAGGCTGGGCATGAAGTCAACTAAAATTCAATATTTTTAATTTATCAATATTAGTTAGTTATAACAGAGAGTAATGGAAGACTAGAGGGCCCGTGCAGCGCGATGAGCTGCATTTTTCAAGGGTACCTGGCGATAAAACCTTGCTCCATGGTAATTTACTGAGTTACCAGTGGCGGCTCCAGGGCCGATTTTCGGGGAGGGGGGCACTGGCTTGTAGGTGGTTGAAAAATATGACATCCCTCCCTTAGAGAAACATAAATAAACAATTAAATATTTTAATCAAATAATATTTTTATAAATGTTGTTATACACTAGTGAAACATTGCAAAAATATATTCCATACATAAAAAATAGGCCCATGTATTTCAATAAAATTAATATTTTGGAAAATATGGTATTTATCAACGAGTTATCAAACTATACACAAACAAAAATGATCATAATTAGTTAATATCAAAAGGAAAACTCACTTTAGTTTTAAATACAATTTATTGATTAACAAATGTATTTGTACACGATTAGACTTGTTGTAAAATAAATCAATTTTACTACACATATTTAACCTACTTAATTTTATAAAATGCTTCATAACAATGGTGTAAAAGATAAACTATAATTAATGTAGATCCATTGCATGAAACGAACATAGAGTAACAAATAAAATTTCACAGTCTCAATAGTGTAGGCCTATTAGGCTACAATATTATATAAAAATAACTTTTAAAACTAAAATTATTTTCATTGTATCGTAGCAACCTCCTCAAATTAAATTACCTACGATAAAGCCTAAAAGAAAATAACACATTATAATTTATATGTATATAATATAGTTGATAAACATTAAATTATACATTATGTAGTATTTTACCCCATTACGCTATAACTGTAATAAAATTAATAAAGAAAAGTACTGTAACTTCATTTTATAGTAATTGGCAAAATACACAAAACTTAGTCATCCAAAATATAAACACGTTAATTATAGCACTGTTTAAATTAAATTGTATGTAAATTACCTTGTTCAAATATAACAGTTAGCAGAGTTGCATTTAGCAGAATAACATTGCTATAATTGAATAAACTGTAACCTAAGCTCGTACATAAGGGAAGATTTTGATATTTTACCATACTGCAAAATATGCCATGTCAAAAAATAATTAAGTAGTTTGACATAGAAACAAGTACAGTAGAATAATTAGAAATTCTAGAATGAAATTGTAAATACAAAAATCAAAAGTGCGACAAAACGAATTACAATATCAATCAAAGGCTACTGCAATGAAAGAATATGTCTAACAATATCGTGACATGAACTGTATTTCATAAAAATTAAATTACAAAATCTAGCCTTCTATTAGCAGAATTGGCACACCTGTCAATACTATTTGTCTATATCTATTTAGATTTCCATATGAGTGTGGAGTAAGCACAGGCCAGTCAATCGTTCTTCAGTCATTCTTGTCCTTAGCTAAGTCTTGAGGCGACGGAGAGTAGAGAATGACCTCTCAGCAGACGCCACGCTAACAGGTAGAGTAGTAAAAATCTTCAACAATGCGAAAATAGAGGGGAAAATATCTTTATCGCAGGCTTCCAGCGTATCAAGAGCCGTGCTCGGCAGTTTGGTTCCAAATTTTTTCTCTCTCACCCATTTTGTCTTCCATATATCAAATTCTGCATGAATTTGAGGATTGTTGCCTTTTACGAAACCTAATAAAGGAGAAAATTTATCAGCCAACTTACTCAATTGTAGTTGTATTGTGTCTTGTGTAGGTGTTGCTCCAGCAGGATGCTCAGATTCTTTCACTACATTCGTTGGTATCAGAATGCGAAGTCCGAAACAATCTAAAGTTTCCTGAGGGCAGCGAGATTTAATGTCTATAATAATGTTGTCAAGCAGAGGAATGAATATTGACTTTTTGAAGTAATCTTCAAGGTCATTCGTGGAATAGTCTGGTCTGTTTTTTTACGTCCAGCAAGTCGGAGCATTTTGATTTCACCATCGAGTTCAGAACACAAACCCGTCACTTCACTAAAAACCTTGGCAAAAACGGCATCAGTCTGTTTTTTGCTCTAAAATTGCAATTGTGTCAAGAATAACATCTGATGCTTTCTTCAAATCTAAAGATGGAGTTTGGAGCATTCTGCTTAAAGGAAGGGTATGTTTAAAAACTTCAATTAGGGACAGTAATGACACAATAAACTGAACATCACATAAGGATTGTTTCAGTGAGTTTGCTTTTGAACAACTGTTGATATCTGTCCATTCCGTAATTGACTCAAGGGCATCGATGATTACGGTAAGGCTTCCTTGAATTTAATGACACTGTCGTGCCTTTCCACCCATCGGGTTTCACACAGACTTGCCAATTGTATTCCCTTGAATTCCTCCAGATCTTCTTTCCTTTTTTTAACGAGTTTTTTTAGGACAAGATTTCTTTTCGCAGATGCAGTAAAAAACTCTACTACTGATTTTATAGTTCCTACTAAATTTCTTACACATTGGACGTTATTTGACTTTAAATTGTTGAGGCCATGGTTCAAACAGGGACATCGTACCGCATGCTCTGCTTTTTTCAAAATTTCTGACACGGCGCCCTTCACATCAGAAGCCATCACACTGCATATATTGGTTCCAATTCCAACACAATCTTTAATGTCAATGTAAAGGTCATTAATAATTTTGATAATTATCTTTCCCAACAATTCTCCACTAATCCTTGGCTCTGCATTGCTGTCTTCAGATAGCCCTGAGAGATGTTCATGAGAATCTATAAATTCTATGAAGTCCTCCCTGACTTGGCCTTGGTAAACATATCGTAAAGTCAAAGATAGCGGTTCAATATGTGCTAGGTCTGTCGTCTCGTCAAAAATAATGCCATAGCAACCAGAATCTTTTACCCTGCTCACGATCTCACTTTTAACTTCTTTTCCGCAACATTCAATCAATATGTCTTGGGTATTTTTCCTATATAAGTTGCTCTTGAACTTGCATTCTTTAAGGGTTTCTTTAAAGCCTGATCTCCTGATGCTATCCTAAATCGCAAAAGCTCTCTAAAGTTTCCTCTATTCGTTATTGAATCTTCATTTTGCTCTAATAAGCCTCCATCATCACAATGGCCTCGTAAAGGTATATTTTGATGGCCTAGGAATATTATGATTTCTATAATCGGTCGCAATCTTTCACGATTTTCAGTTACTTGTTGTAAACGTTGGGTATTGACTCTGTTAACAATTGCTTCACTTGGAGACAGGTAAGATTTAATGAAATGTTTACCTGCATCCACGCTGTGTTGGTGGTAAGCATTTTTTCGTGTTTCTCTAAGAACCCTTCTTTTCTCAGAAGTTTTGCAAACGAAGTTACAGGTTTGGTTACAAAAGATTGTAGTTGAACCCCTTTGTTATGGCCACTGTATTTTTGGGCGAAAAGTACGCAATATTTGCAATACAATCCCTTGTGAGCATCAGATAAAACTAACCAATGCTTACTTTCAAAGTGGTGTCTTCCTAGATATCGTTTAACTTTTTTTCCGCCTTTTTGATGAGTGGAACATGGAAAGTTGTAATTTTTAGAAGGCTGCCAATGATTATGTAATAGACTAAAAGTAGTAAACTTATCAATATTCTTACCTACGGACAAACCAACATCATTTTTTCTAGCGGGCTACTTGGAACAGACATGGATGAGTTTGTAACTGTAGAAGATTCCTCGGAAATATTAAAATTGTTTGATGTATCGTCCAAAGTACAAGATGAAGAGCTAGATGAAGTTGCGGGAGGATGAATTTGGGGCTCAAGGTTGTTTTCATTGGTTGATTTAGTTAATTTGTCTGTTTCTCCGATAGTGTTTTGAGGGCGGTCGTCAGAACAAGCTGATGAAGTGTTGGGCTATGGGACTCAAAGTTACTTTCATTATTTGGTTTTGGTAATTTTCCAAAGTATGACTCGATCGGACTACTTAATTTTCTTTTGATTTTCTTAGGTACCGGAATGTTCTGGAATGGGAAGTGAAAATTTGAATGATGAAATATTTACATTAAAATACCCAACACTAACAAAAATTAAAACTTTAGGCCTAATTTAAAAGTTGTATGGAAAATAGTTCTAACTAAATTGTTATTGGAAAAATGCCAAAATAATAAATTATGACAGCATAGACTAACTTTTTAAACATTATTTAATCAGCGTTGTACTCTATGTTCAAAATTGTATGAAGAAATTTTACATGTTTTGTTCAATTTTGAACCCGGTGATACAGAGGACCAACGTATTTTATTTTATTTTTTTTTAATAATTTATGGATAATGTAAACTCGATTGAATGGGTAAATAATGAAGTAGAAAAATTAAAAGATTTATAAAAAGAAGTTTTTCCAGGTTTCTGTGAGTCCGGCGGGCAGGCCGTTGGACGAGACGTGAGACAGTCCGAGCATATGGGAGGGTAGTGAGTTGGTTAGGAGGGGTAAATGGATTAGGAGTGGGAGGGGCGGGCGATGGTGTACTAGCCTGACTGGGCACATTCGTCAAATTTCCCATTTAGAGTTCTGCTACCAAATCGCTTTTTAAAGAGCGTAGCTATTTTACTACGCAAAAAAGTTGTAAAATACTAATGTTTGAAATGTAAAGAGTAGTAGTATATTTTAAAATTTAATTAACTGGTGAGTGTCTCAATTAAGTAGTCTTATACTGTGAATGAACGCCTTAAGACCTACGTTTTCATAAATTGTTATGCCGGTCGCCAAGGCTTTAGGCCCCATTATATAAATTTAAAAAATCTTTGAAAAAACAGATCAATTAATTTTATAAGGTTTTTAAAAAATAATTAGAAACTCTTACAATTAGCCACTATAATGTAGGCCGATTAAAAACGTTCAAACAAAGTGCAAGTACATTTTTAAAGTACTAGTATAAGGCCTACATTATTAAATAACAACCCTCGTCTGACCTTCAAACAACATAATTCTTTTTTGAAAAAGATCCATACTTGAAGGTCGCTAGAGTCTCCATTCCTTGTAAAATAGCTTAAATTTCGGTAACAAAATAAGCATTAACAATGCTAAAAAATCACAAAGTAATATAATACAGTACAGCTCAACCACTACTAATAACTTAACAGTTATTTATTTTTTTTAGAATTATTGCAGTTAGCGAACGGCACCTAACCAGAGCTAACAGCAGACTGGCGGTGCTGCACTCTAGAAGTGAGTGGACACGCATGCGCAATAGCTTTTTTTGCTCTCACGCGTCTGATACACTGCCTCACGTCTCTTGCAACCACCAAAGTGGAAAGTTAATCCGAAAAAAGGACAAATTTTTAAAGTTGAATGTTTATTCCGTATTACAGAAGAAATCGCGCTCACATAATATCATAACAACGCGCTGGTGCTGGCAATAGTTGTCATGGCAACCAGACAGGCTGCACAACGAAAGACGTTCTGCTACCCCCCGCTTTAACCTTCAAATAATGTCTGCAGTTTGTACTAAGTAAGAAATTTCAATGTACTATTTCCAATACTTTACATTACTCATGATGAGGTATTGTAGATACACATATTATGATGTATTTCAAACTGATTTCCAAAGTTATTCAGTAGGCCTACTAAAATTACTGTCAACATTAGAGGTGCCATCTTCTTACCACGAAACACTAGACCATCTGATGTGCGCGGGACAGGACGGAACCGTAGTTGCGCTTGCGCACCAGGCACCGGGCGTCGCGTACCGCTACCAGCAACAGAAGAATCGGCCCCATAATATCTCATTAAACAATTGTAAGAGGTAACTGAGTGAAAATATTCTAAATGAATTGTGGTTCCACGTGGTAAATTCATCACTTTTTCCGATTTGCGGTCGTTAAAAAAAATAAGAGTACGGTTTTTTTTTAAGGAATATGTTTTCTATAGTGTCGAGCGAAGGGGGGGGAGGGGGGCATGTCCACCCCCTGAAGCCGCCACTGCGAGTTACTTTGTATGAAGATTTAATTGTCTTAATTTTGTTTAATCGATCTTCATCAATAATTCTTCAACTTCCAAATGTGATAGTGTTGAGATTTGGTGGTTGTTATTTTAGGTCTAAATTATCTAGGGTTACGTGCTGGTTTTTATGCCAATTTGTCTTAGAGCCTAAAATCTCCTATACACTTTTGAATTAATTTACAGATGTTGGATCAAGATAGTTCACACAAAAAACGTCAATGACAACAGAATAAATATTAATATTTAATTATAACTCCCCGGTCCTGTATGAGCTATGCGGCACTCACTGCGGCTGTTTTTCTAGTACTGTGAGGTAGTAGTCGGCATAGTGAAGTCAACACTATTAACGTAAGACTAAATTACTTACAGATTCCGTCAAAAACAGCTCAATGTTAATTTATAAACATGGTCAGGACATGTTTCGATGTCAGTACATCATCTTCAGCTGACGAAAACGTGAAATTCTTCGGCTGTTAGGCCTCGTCATCTTGGTTTAAAAAAATAAATAAATAAATAACACATACAAAGTTCACACATGACGAGAGATGACGAGGCCTAACAGCCGAAGAATTTCACGTTTTCGTCAGTTGAAGATGATGTACTGACATCGAAACATGTCCTGACCATGTTTATAAATTAACATTGAGCTGTTTTTTACGGAATCTGTAAGTAATTTAGTCTTACGTTAATTCTCACAGCTCAGGGGCTATAACCATGAATTATTATCAACACTATTACTATTTATAACTGACTAAATCCTCTTTAACTTAACTTTCCATGGCATTACAGTATTTAATTAAAGAAATCACAAGAATTGAGAAAATCTACATGTTTGTTGGTGAGGCCCATTTTGGTCGAAGTTTCTCTATATTATATACAACCCATTTTTTACAATAAGCTTGTTACCTATACTGGAGGTAAAAACTTTTAAACGTTGTCTCTTTTAAACAGGTGTTTTAACATGTGTAGCATTCTGCATTGAATTTGTTATAGTATTACAGAACACACGTTACTAAATTTACACCAACTACTATCACTTTTTTTGTTCACAGCAGTTTGAAAACCCATGCGCAAAGATTGGGTGTTCTATTTTAATATTTGTTAACTTTCCTTGTTGTTTCAATGCCAATCTGATAACCCAAAAGAACCACGTCAAAAGTTTATATTTCCAAACTTGTTTTTGTTCGGGAAAATGAAATACAAAGTTGAAGCAAAATCTACCTGCTACATTTTGAGGAAAAGGAAAAACACAATTTGTTTTACACAATAGACACTCCTTGTATTAAAATATGGAATGGTGTTAATATTTCAGTATATTCAGCTAGCTTTTAACATGAGTTTGTTTGTTTTACTAACAAAACTGATTTATTTTGCAATTCAATAAAAACTGTTCCTCATGTTAATCTTATAGAACAAAAACAAACTTTAAGGTCTTCTCGTGGGCTTCAGGATTAAAATATCAAAAATCTAAAACCTTATTGCAAAACAACGAGCCTCAAACGTAAAATTTTTTCCAGAAATAAGGGAGGAATAGTGTTTACAAAAAACTGCTTCACGTATTATATAGATAGATGTCAAGTCATAAAATTAGGAACTATTTTAATCTAACCATGTAAAGGAAAAGTTTAATTTTTAATTTAGCCATCTTATCCGCCATAATTTAAGTAGTGCTAATATCTTGAAGTCATCATCAAATCCTCAAAATTTAATTCATCATCATTAAAAGTTGTAAAACTATTCTGAAGAAATCTACCAAGAAAAGTTAAGAATCTGTTAGAATAAAAGTCGCTGGAAATCGCAATTTACACTTGAATTATTCAGAAGTATTTTTTTCTCTGTTTCGAGTTCATAAACAGTAAAACATTTCTCTGTTGCGTTGGAGATGCGAAATAATGTTAAAAAAGCTCAAAGTACTGACTATTCCACATAACACACTTTATTTTATTCAAACTTACCCATTTTTATGCATTTCAGACTTTCATCAAGTTACTAAGATTGATTTTGCAGTAAAATGATTGTTGGTATATGGCCTTACATCATATGGAGATAATTTTAACAATAAAACATATCGTCTACTCATGTGAACAACACAGAATAGAAACACGTGATAAATGTAATTATATTCGGCAACTAAAATTTACATTGAAACCAAATTGACAATGTTTTACGTGAAATATTTTATGAGTTCACACGTTACTTACTTTTCATATACTTCACAGTTAGGAAAATATTGTTTTCATAACATCTTTAAATTGGAGTTGGTGGATACATTTGTTTGGTAGTCCCTGAACGAAATTGTGGTTTTACAGTGATTTTCATTGATTTCTGGGTGTTTACAGATTCATAGAATAAATAGTGCTATAGGAAATTAACTGATTTTGACGAAATTTGGTATACAATTCCTCGTTCCTTCTATTTCCATACGATCTTATCCCTGTAAAATTTCAATATTGAGGGGAGTTCAGCCCAAAAACTCTATATAACACTATATATAAAAATTTCTACAAGATGTTCATATCGTAGTTGATAAAAATGTCAAGTTGTTTTGTGTTTATAATCCGAAACTAAACGACACAACATGAGAATACGTGAGAAATATTTAAAATCTCTACTAGTATTATGTGTTCCTAAATTACCCAGAAACAAATATGTTTCATGTGTATGCCTATTAATAACGCCACTGTAATACACACTTTTATCTTCTCAAAGAAATCCAACTGAGTGAAACAGAATCGGCAACGTGCAGTTTCCCCGCCATATTGTATGATATCACCAGACAGCCGAGCAGATTGGATGCTAAGCTGCGCCCCTCAGAGGGTCCCCCCGAGGACCGTTTGTATTCAAGTTATGGTTAATACTAGTCTTATTATTTAATTTATCTAAATAATCTACGAATACTGTTATTTTTTAACAATTTGATGCTGAGGATGAGGGGTAATGCCCTCAAAAAACGTCCGCCAATCTACTGATTCCAGGATTATTTTGATACCTTAAGACAATTTCGTAAGTAATAACTTAATTAATTTCGAATGAATATTTTGTTTTCAAAAATTAATTTGAGAATCGGTTGGTAGTAGTGTAAAAGTAGGGCTGCTGGGACGTGACGTCATCACGATGACGTCAGCAGTGATGACGTCATCATCAATGACGTCACGAATGACGTCACGAATGACGTCACTAATGATGTCATATGACGTCACATAAATGACGTCATGGTGACGTCATTATCGCTGACGTCATCATGATGACGTCACTGACGTTAATTAGGTCAAGGTCACGCAAGAATACAAAAAATTTTTTTTGCACTTTTGCGATTCCTCAAATTTTGGTGAGAAATTGAAATTTCTCGAGGAATCACAAAAGTGCAAAAAAATATTTTTTTTATTCCCTAGCGATCAGACTCTTCACCTAATATGTCCGTCAGGGGTCATTGACCCGTCCCAGAGTCCCACTTGAAAAAAAATAATTTTTATATTTTACTTACCCACCGAGAGACTGAGAGCCGAAGAGTAATTTCTTCAAACACCCGACAGTGCGACAAACGATTCGCGATCCGAACAGCACCGCGTCCGAAGGCGTACTGACTTGAGCGAAGGCGGTTCCCCAGGTACCCGGCCCAGTGGTGGGGATAAGGAGGGGGTGGGGTAAAGTGGTCAGAAGGAAGAAAAAATTTATTTTCTTCAAACAACTCGTCCCAGCTGGTCCTTTACTGGACCTCCGTAACTCGGATTGGAAATATTTCCTGAGAAATATTTATTTTTTATTCTTTCTCAGGTGATCTTGGAACTTGTAAAATTTCAATCAAACCAAAAGTGAAAAAAAAATTTCTTTTTTTTTATTTGAAACTTTGCCTAAAAATTAAGAAATGTTTGATATTTGGCTAAATATTTAAATTTAAACTCAATATAAGTAAATTGAGTGCAAAAAGTGAGATGTGCACACCACAAGAGTTGAACAGCAACTGAACAAGTCGCTCCGTGTATCTGAGGTACTCGGTCGAGTGGTGGGGATAAAGAGGTGGTGGGAGTAAAGTAGTCAGATGAAATAAAAAAAAAAAAAATTTTGAAAACCATACAACCGAGTTTGTTTTTCATGACTAGGTATAAGAAAAAAAAAATTTGTATCCACATTCTTGAACATGTCTAAACATGTTCAAGGTCAACCATTTGAAGATTAAAAAAAAATATTTTTTTTAAATTTTATTTACAAAAATCCTCCTTCATCCCCATATGTGCTGTCCGGACTTGTGCTTGATGTTGTCGAAGAATTTTCTTCACAGCAACATGTTCCTTGTGTATTTTGGACTACCCCTTCTGCTTCATCCATACTGTCGTCGATGAGTGGACAGTCGTATTCCAAGTTCATTTTTATTATCATCCCTGGATTTTGAAGAAGCCGCATGTGCAATTTTTCATAGATTTCTTTTAGGTATTCAAGGCTGTCAACAAGTAATTCAAACTTCATTGTGTCGTGTAATCTCTAGCGTAGCTGAGTTGGAAATGAAGTCAGACTTGCATGTAGGATTGGTCTTTTCGAATTGTGATGGTGGGGGTAATTGATACAACCAGACAGGTTGAAACATGTTCAAGGTCAACCATTTGGAGTTTTAAAAAAAAGAAAATTTTATTTAAAGAGTAGTGTTGAAAACTGGCAATTTGGCTGCTTTATCTGTACACTCGATGCATCTTAGACAGTACACAACCGCGTAGACCAAGTAGAAGAAGATTGCAATCAATAAAGCCAAGATCATGAAGAGATCCAATTTTAAAATTTTCTGAAGTAGCATATGGTCCTTCCTGATCCGTCTTTCTTCCATCCTTCTTTCCATCATCTCCACTAGATCCACATGCTGGCATCTTCTCCTCCCCAGGCTTTCTGCTTCATCAGCTTCATATATTGGTGGTGGAACATCCATGTTTGCAGGTTGAAAGATCAAGATGTAATGAAACACATTGGTGTTACCTCTCAGGTCTCCCAGAGGAAAAGTGGTGCGAGATAAGGTAGAATGGTGGGGGAAGTTTGAATTTGAAAAAAAACAATATTATTTGAATATTTTTATTTAAGTTTATACCTGTACATGTTAGAACATGTTCAAGGTCATCCAATTTGTGTTTTAAAAAAATCCTATCATGCTACAATACTGTAGCAAGATAGGTTTTTTATTTTGTTTTCATTTTATCATTCTTTTATTACAATACAAAAATATGAATATTGAAGTACAATGAGGATACAAAATATAAATATTAGTCAGGAGAAATATTCCAAGTTTGGACTGGCTTGAGTCTTCATGGATGATCTGGAGGAGTAGGCTGAAGAAGTTGATGATGGTGACCTAGGCGGCTCGTCATCCCTGGGGACATGAGGGCATTTTGTGTTGCAAGCAAAAATTTGCATGTTCAATCGGTATCCCTGTTCGATTAGTGATTTAAATTCTTGAACAATATTATTTAATTCTTCCATATTTCTTACAAATACTTCTTCATAATTTGCACATTTTAATGTCAGAGCCATCTTGATGTCCAGCGTTCCAGCGTTCCCTCTTTCTTACCAAATGAGACTGAGGCTTGACTACACGTATATATGACATTTCCCCCGCCACTAATGCTCTCCCCCACCACAATCAATTCTCAAAAGTGGGTCAAGGCCATCGGAAATTATTATTTTGAGCGGGGGATAGAGCATCTGCTGCTTTATCCCCCGCTCATATTTTTTTCTTTTTTTTTACAGTTTTATAATTTTTTTGATTTTTGTAAAATGCAAAACAAAAAAATTATTTACAAAAAAATTATTTACAAAGGTAAAAAATCATCACTGCTATCCTCGTCATCACTATTGTCCAAAAATAATCTTCTACTACAAAATATAAGTCTTTTACACAACAACATTCTGTCCAATATTGCTCCAACTTGAGGGGTGTTCTGATCTTTATTTCAAGAGGGTGAAGGAATAACTTTTTCCCGCTCTGTTCTGAAAAACCTCAATCAAGTCAAAGTTCAAGTCCTAGTTTAACACTTGGTTGGGAGAATTACATTAGTTTGATACTTATTTCTACCGTTACACTTGCTCCATTTTCAAAAAGATATAAATAATATAATCCTGGATACTGTTCTTTTTCATGTCCTGCATGTTCCTTAATAAAGTCAAAAACCAATCTTTTTGAATATTCATTATGAAACACTTCTCTTACACAAACAAGAATTTTTTCTTCCAGAAATTTCACTTGAATTGTTGTTAGTTTGCTTACATCATCCTTGTCTATCAGGGGTAGCTTGTAGGTGAAAGTATTTGGCGGTAGTTTGTGCGTTCTATCAAGTAAACAACAAAATTTTTTATACAATTTCTGCTCATTGTCTGTAATACTATTAATACCAAGCAGATTATAGTATGAAGGATCATAAGGTATACGACAAGACATTTTTAGAACCATTCGGCATGAGAGCTGGAGCTAAAATGAGAAGTGCGTGCAACCCGGCCGCCTTATATTCCCACCGGGTGACCACGCCCAAGATGCCCTAAAATATTTATGTATATTTAAGGTAGCACTAAAACGGTGCTACCTATATTTTAAATAATTACAAATATTTTTTCCATCCTTAAAATTTCACAGTTTAAAACTTGTCAGAGACCAACAAACTGAAACAAATTT
Source organism: Neoaliturus tenellus (assembly GCA_030545055.2). Classification (NCBI taxonomy): domain Eukaryota; kingdom Metazoa; phylum Arthropoda; class Insecta; order Hemiptera; family Cicadellidae; genus Neoaliturus; species Neoaliturus tenellus. Next base: position 32,976,411 of record CM061531.1, on the reverse strand, counting down.
AATACTTTTAAATATATTTGTTTCATCAGATGCTTTTTGACACACTTACCACATGGCGACACTTAAAAAATGTACATAATTAAGTCTATTTCTACGGAAAAATACTAAAGTGTTACTTGCATATTCAATTTAGCTTGAAAAATATCAAATTAATACCAGCATAAATTTTTATATTGAAGGTAGCACTAAAACGGTGCTACCTATATTTTAAATACTTACAAATATTTTTTTTCATCCTTACAATTTCACAGTGTAAAACTTGTCAGAGACCAACAAATTGAAAATAAAAATTCTAACCTAATCATTACTAAAATACATACATGATACCACTGTGCTAAATATTACCTTTATGTTTATACCATATCTGAAGCGGTAGAACATCCATGTCAACGCCTTCACAGCTCGACAGAGAATGAGATGAACCAAACTTGCTTCAAAGGTACCTAAGTGGTAGACTGGTGGGGGAGAAATCGAGGAGTAAAAAAAAATATATTCCTTATTGAAAATTTTACAATCGATTTGTGACGGTGGTAACAATTTGCCACTACTACTTTAACTTTTCCTGGGAGTTACAGTTTAACACTACTAGCTCGGCACCTCCACCTCCCCCGGGGGGGGGTCGGCCGGACGGACCCTCCCCGGGGGGGGGTCGGCCGGACGGACCCTCCCCGGGGGGGGGGTCGGCCGGACGGACCCTCCCCGGGGGGGGGGGGGGTCGGCCGGACGGACCCTCCCCGGGGGTGGGTCACCTACCCCTAGGACTTTAACTCTTGGATGGCTGCTACCCTTACTTATGTGTGAACATAAAATAAAATTTTTAACCACAGCCACAGACAACCAACACTTCTACGCATATCGCTCTAAGTCCTGCGAGCTCTCATGACTTTGCCAAAAATCCGCCAAGTGTTGGCTGACTGTGACTACATGTGGAACAAAAAAATTTTATTTTTTATTCACACAAAAATGTAGGGCAAGGTCATCCAAGAATTAAAAAGAAATTCCCACGAGGCCTAAGACCGCCGGCGGTCAAAGGCCTCGGGGGAATCTCACTACTTAGGGGGAGGTGAAAAAAAATTATTTTACTTAATTTTGAGTTTCCATAAGGGAAACATGCTACAATAATTTTGGTTCCCCTAGCGGGAATCATAAGGTGATGCTAATCATGACCTGGGCCCCATCTTAACCGATACGCTGACATAAAGCCTAACGTACCGGACAGTGTCAGGACCCGGCGCTTCGTGCTGAAGGGTGCCAACCACCCGTATGTTGCCAGTGACGAGTGATGAGGCCCAGCAGCGCCCTTGGTCCGAAAACCTAAGGGTGGATCCCCAGGGGCCTACCCCCAGGCATATAAATGAATGATATTTAAAAAATATAGTTCATTTATATGATACCCCCCTCCCTTATTTTAAGAGGGTTAAGAAAATAATTTTATAAACAATTTATTAATTATCTTTAGGTTGTTCTATTAGCAATAAAGTGGAAATAAAATTTGTTTTTAATTACAAACTGATTTTAAATGTGTCAAGGTCATTCAAATTGATGTAAAAAATGGGGAACACGGTGTTGGACTTGCCGTGTTTCCCATTTTTTTACGAAAAGAAAAGGAATTTAGGTCGAAGAAGGACGAAGAATAGGTTAGTTGTTGATAGGGTTGAGAGAGTAGTGGCCAAAAGGAAGAGTATCAATTTGGTTTTCCATAATGTGACGTTTGTCATCTTTGTTTGACAATGCTTTTTTCACTTCTGTAACACTGTACAGTTTGTGTTTTTCACTCCTTATGATGTTGAATTTAGCAGTCAAGGTGGTGTCGTTAAATGAACAGTTTTTGTAGTGCTCAAAGTCTATATTTTTCTTCAAATAACCTGTCTTTACACCTTTTGCTTTCTTAGTGGTTGATGTTTCTTCTTGTCCTTTATATACTTTAAAAGAATATAATTTGGACATCAATGCTACAATTTCCTCCATCACTGACCCGTTACATTCATCTTTGAATTAGCCTAAAACTTTTTTATTATTTTCGTTAAAGTTAGGGTGATTCCGCGGGTAGTCTGAAAAGTCAAAATCATTTTTGTGTCTGAACGTTCGAAGGTCTTCATACATATCTTGCGTCTTGATCCAATAAATCAGTGCATCCGTGTCCATGTAGGCTACTCCAATATTTTCTCTTCCATAATGTTGAACCATTTTGTTGTAATGAAAGTCATACATGTGCGTTTTACTTATATCCAATATAGACATTCCTATGTACAACGGTCGATCCATTACTATCTTGGTTTTCTTCATGCTGACTGCTACCAAGTTTTCATTGATTATCATACTTGTTCCAAAATTTGGTTTCTGTACAAGTTTCTGCATCTGTCTGGGGTTTGTTACTAATTTTACAATTTTGTGTTTCCTTTTGTTTTCTAAAGTTTTTCCAAATATTGCATTGTTCATGAGCTTGTAAAAATCTTTTTCAAAAGCTGATGTTGCTGCTGCTCTCCTTGCAGTGTTTGAATCAATGTATGGTTTTAAATAACAAGATTGTGAAAATTTTAAAACTTTATGAATTTTGGGAATAATCAATCCTAATTCTAAGGCTTGCTGAACAACTAAATAATGTGCTACATATCGGTTTTTATTTTCCAAAGTCATCATCAGCTTAGGCCATCTTCCAGTGGGTGAAACTTCGGTCCTTGCTAGTAAAGGCAGATCATAGTGCAGGTCGTGTAGGTGTTCTGGATACTCAAAGTCGCAGTCTAAGATGTAGCCGGTGTCACCTTCTTTGGGAATATCCATAATATTTCCAATTGAATCAGGGTCTACCCATTGGAAGTCGCCATACGGAAGGGGTTTGGACATCGCCCAACCGTACAAATTATTCGCATCAAAATAGCCAAGAAAAATCGAATCTTTAGTTTCATCATAGTTTGGTAGAAATTTATTATTAGCTTTGACATGTCTTGTAACGGCCTGAGTTAATCCACCGCGTACACCTGATTCAATCATCAAAACCATATCGATGTCGGTTAACAGCTCCAACTTGCACTCGGTGGATTTTAGCATGGCCTGCCATGCTAAGCCGGGAGATGTAAACGAATGAAGGGGGTCCAGTCCGTAAGCGGTGAAACAGGTGTTCCTAAATTGTTCCATTATGTCACACAATAATGTTACATCTAGTTTTACATAAAAGTCAGAATAATCACCCAAGGTATTCATTCCTAATTCATTCCAGACTTTCTGAGCATGATTATAATCTTCAATTGAAATTTCGGTTTCAGTTAATTTACTTTTAAAGTCTTCGATAGGTGGTAGTCTTGTTTCTTCAAATTTTTCTATTCCTGTAATATAATCATAAGGAAACACTCCTTTCCTTAACACCAAGTCCATTTTATCTTCTGGCACAATTTTTCTTGTTTCTTTTAAATCCTGTCGTCTTAAATTTTTAGTTAGGTTGGCAAGGCTAGATGACATGAATCGAAAAGAATCCACGAATCGAAGCTTGATCTTACCAACAGTCTTGGAAAAACTAATATAATTGTCTAAAGTGGTGGCCAAAACATCAATTTTCCCATCATCCCTGCCCAATTCCGCAATAATAAAATGTGAATCATAACCACTAAGGTTATGCAAAACAACTGGAATGAATTTCGGAAGTTTATAATTAATATTAAATGAATTGCAAGCAGCCCCTCTGTAATAACCAGTAAGATGATCATGGTCATGAACTTTATGGTTCTCAACAGTAAATTCTTTTTTACACAAGTAACAATTAGTGGCATTGATATATTGAATTTCCTCCTCTTCATCTAGAGGAATCATAGGAACAATATTACTGTACACTTCTTCAACCTTATCAGCTATATAATACAAGTTATCTACAAAATGTTTAGCAGTATCCTCCCCTCTGTACAAAATTGGTGTTGAACTTAAACAAAAATTTTTCAAATGTTCTTCTGACAGTGTGGATTTAACAAGCAAACAAAAACTGTTAGGTTTATGCAGCTGATATTTAGTCCTACTGGTAATTTCCCCTTCCGGATGTTCTTGGGGTACCAGTGTGGACTCAAAGTCTGCATAAATTACAAATGGTACCCTATATTGATGGCTAATCTTTTCAAATTTTACAATAGAGCGAGTAGGTGCAGGCAAACTAATTTTGTATTCAAAATTTTCATTACAGAGTCTTTGGTGTTCTTGTAGCCATTCCGCACCTCCTCTTCTTAACTCCTTATTTACAAAGCAAAAGCACCTTTTACAAATTGTTTTTTTACATTTCATTTTGGATAACTGTTTACCTACTAAAGCTTCAAAATCTTTTATGTACACATAGTGTGAAATTTCACTTTTAGTTATTAATAACAAATCTGTATGGTTCCTAAGTTCAGTTTTAGTTACCCTTAAGGGGTACACATTATTTGCATCATCCAAACCAAAAATATTTACACTAACACCAGGATTCTTCTTTTCAAATTTACAAATGTCTTTCACACTTACAGGGTAAGACAGTCCTTGGAAGTTATATCTATTATTTATATTTACATAGTGTCTACTTACTCTAGAAGGGCGCTGCTCTGGCAAAATATATTTACAAAGCATAGCATATTTAAAACATTCTTGATCTTGGTTCTGTACATTTATACATGCTTTAGTTTGCTTAATGGCTTTTGGTAGAGGGATGTAGCTGCTTCCTCTCATACCAAAGCCATGTTTGTGTATTCTTAAATCTAAACCTTCTACCGATTTTAACATCCATCCTGAACCTCTTTTTTCATGTTTTTGCAGTTTTACCATCAATTCTTCTATACATTCATTTACAATTTGATTTATATCCGAGGCAAACATCAAAGTACGGTTTTTTGTTATGAAACCTCGAAGTGTGGTTTCACCATCAGATTTACTAAATTTTGCGTCCAACACTAAACCAAATTTAATAACATTTAATCTTGCCAATTCTTTAGTTAAAGTTTCACAAATCAATGATTTTGCCTCGGTTACAAAATTTTCCAATTCCAGTTGCACATTATTTATTTTAAAATGCACTACTTTCTGTCCGGGTAGAGCTGTAGCACGTAAAACACTTGTTCCGTCGTCTCCTTCCGGTTCAGTGTCCATGTCCAGTTCCAGTTCGGTGTCCGTGTCCAGGTCCGTCCGTGCCGTGTCCAGGTCCGCCCGTGCCGTAGTTCTTCCAGCTCTTGATGGTCCGGCGCCTCCAAACTGTATAACGCTGGGTCGTGTCTGCTGCATTTGTTGTAGGTAGGTATCCCACTCGTCCAGCCTTCGATGGTGTTCAGCCAAAAAGTTATCATACTCGTCCAGCCTTCGATGGTTTTCAGCCAAAAAGTTTTCCATCAACTCCAAATCTTCTTCGTCGACTTGCACATCTTCCATCTCCTCCACTTCATGCAATTCTTGATGTATTTGAAGAATCACTTCATCTGGGAAAAATTCCCCACAAATATGGCAAAGAAGCATTTTAACACTTTTTACCACTAGCGTCTTTAGATGTTAACTCCGCAAAAGTTCACCAAAGAATGAGAGACGCTCTTGACCGACCTCCTTTTATAGCGGGTGGTGGGGGGTGATCTTTGGGGAAGACCCGTTCTGCGCATGCGCAGAACAAATCTGCACATGCGCAGAACAAAATGTAATATATTTATTTAAAATTTGCTATTTAGGACGGATAGATAGGTCAAGGCCACCTTAAATCTGGTAAAAAAGAGGGAACACTGGATAAGAGTTGGTAGTAAGATTGACTTTGTAACAAATACTTTCAATAATATGTCAACTGGTTCAAAAGTTAAATATTTTTATTATTTACTGCCCAACTTGTTCAAAATTAAAACTTTTAAATATATTTGTTTGAGCAAATGCTTTTGGCACACTTACCACACGCCAAAACTCAAAAAATGTACAGAATTAAGACTGATCTCGCGGGGAAATACTGATGTGCTACCTAACATTGGTTATCTGACTCGAATAAGAATTGGTGATACATAACATATTGAAAATATTTTATGTTGTATAAATCACCAATACTATGCGAGTCGGATAACCAGTGTGAGGTGGCTACATAGTATTTCCCCGAGAGATCAGCTTAAATCCTGTACTTTATATGAGTCTTAGCGTGTAGGAAGTCTGGAAAATGCATTTTAACCAAAACAAAATATATTTAAAATTTTAAGCTTAAACAAACTAGCGAGTATAAAAATAAAAATATTTCCTAACCATTGACAACCTGTTAACATATTGCAGTGTTAAAGTATTTGCTATTGAGTCAATCTTACCATCACCTCCGATCCAGCGTTCCCTCTTTCTTACCAAATGAGACTGAGGCTTGACTACCCGTATATATGACATTTCCCCCGCCACTAATGCTCTCCCCCACCACAATCAATTCTTAAAAGTGGGTCAAGGCCATCGGAAATTATTATTTTGAGCGGGGGATAGAGCATCTGCTGCTCTATCCCCCGCTCATATTTTTTTCTTTTTTTACAGTTTTATAATTTTTTTGATTTTTGTAAAATGCAAAACAAAAAAATTATTTACAAAAAAATTATTTACAAAGGTAAAAAATCATCACTGCTATCCTCGTCATCACTATTGTCCAAAAATAATCTTCTACTACAAAATATAAGTCTTTTACACAACAACATTCTGTCCAATATTGCTCCAACTTGAGGGGTGTTCTGATCTTTATTTCAAGAGGGTGAAGGAATAACTTTTTCCCGCTCTGTTCTGAAAAACCTCAATCAAGTCAAAGTTCAAGTCCTAGTTTAACACTTGGTTGGGAGAATTACATTAGTTTGATACTTATTTCTACCGTTACACTTGCTCCATTTTCAAAAAGATATATAATCCTGGACACTGTTCTTTTTCATGTCCTGCATGTTCCTTAATAAAGTCAAAAACCAATCTTTTTGAATATTCATTATGAAACACTTCTCTTACACAAACAAGAATGTTTTCTTCCAGAAATTTCACTTGAATTGTTGTTAGTTTGCTTACATCATCCTTGTCTATCAGGGGTAGCTTGTAGGTGAAAGTATTTGGCGGTAGTTTGTGCGTTCTATCAAGTAAACAACAAAATTTTTTATACAATTTCTGCTCATTGTCTGTAATACTATTAATACCAAGCAGATTATAGTATGAAGGATCATAAGGTATACGACAAGACATTTTTAGAACCAGTCGGCATGAGAGCTGGAGCTAAAATGAGAAGTGCGTGCAACCCGGCCGCCTTATATTCCCACCTGGTGACCACGCCCAAGGTGCCCTAAAATATTTGTGTATATTTAAGGTAGCACTAAAACGGTGCTACCTATATTTTAAATAATTACAAATATTTTTTCCATCCTTAAAATTTCACAGTTTAAAACTTGTCAGAGACCAACAAACTGAAACAAATTTAATACTTTTAAATATATTTGTTTCATCAGATGCTTTTTGACACACTTACCACATGGCGACACTTAAAAAATGTACATAATTAAGTCTATTTCTACGGAAAAATACTAAAGTGTTACTTGCATATTCAATTTAGCTTGAAAAATATCAAATTAATACCAGCATAAATTTTTATATTGAAGGTAGCACTAAAACGGTGCTACCTATATTTTAAATACTTACAAATATTTTTTTTCATCCTTACAATTTCACAGTGTAAAACTTGTCAGAGACCAACAAATTGAAAATAAAAATTCTAACCTAATCATTACTAAAATACATACATGATACCACTGTGCTAAATATTACCTTTATGTTTATACCATATCTGAAGCGGTAGAACATCCATGTCAACACCTTGGCGGCTCGAGAGAGAATGAGATGAACCAAACTTACTTCAGAGGTACCTCAGTGGTAAACTGGTGGGGAAAATCGGGAAGTAAAAAAAAATAAATAAAATATTCCTTATTGAAAATTTTACAATCAATTTGTGACGGCAGTAAACAATTTGCCACTACTACTTCAACTTGTCCAGGGATTAGCTCTAAAAAGATAAAATTAATATCAGCATAAAAAACTTCAAAATTTATATCTTTAAAATTTATATTCAAGGTAGTACTAAAACGGTGCTACCTATATTTTAAATACTTACAAATATTTTTTTCATCCATAAAATTTCAAAGTTTAAGACTTGTCATAGACCGACAACTTGAAAAAAATTCTAACCGAATCATTACTAAAATACATATATGATACCATTGTGCTAAATATACCTTTATGTTTATGCCACATCTGAAGCGGTGGAACATCCATGTCAACGCCTTCACAGCTCGACAGAGAATGAGATGAACCAAACTTGCTTCAAAGGTACCTAAGTGGTAGACTGGTGGGGGAGAAATCGAGGAGTAAAAAAAATATTCCTTATTGAAAATTTTACAATCGATTTGTGACGGTGGTAACAATTTGCCACTACTACTTTAACTTGTCCTGGGAGTTACAGTTTAACACTACTAGCTCGGCACCTCCACCTCCCCCGGGGGGGGGGGGGGTCGGCCGGACGGACCCTCCCCGGGGGGGGGAGGGTCGGCCGGACGGACCCTCCCCGGGGGGGGGGGTCACCTACCCCTAGGACTTTAACTCTTGGATGGCTGCTACCCTTACTTATGTGTGAACATAAAATAAAATTTTTAGCCACAGCTCAGACAACCAACACTTCTACGCATATCGCTCTAAGTCCTGCGAGCTCTCATGACTTTGCCAAAAATCCGCCAAGTGTTGGCTGACTGTGACTACATGTGGAACAAAAAAATTTTATTTTTTATTCACACAAAAATGTAGGTCAAGGTCATACAAGAATTAAAAAGAAATTCCCCCGAGGCCTAAGACCGCCGGCGGTCAAAGGCCTCGGGGGAATCTCACAACTTAGGGGGAGGTGAAAAATAAAAAAATTATTTTACTTAATTTTGAGTTTCCATAAGGGAAACATGCTACAATAATTTTGGTTCCCCTAGCGGGAATCATAAGGTCATGCTAATCATGACCTGGGCCCCATCTTAACCGATACGCTGACATAAAGCCTAACGTACCGGACAGTGTCAGGACCCGGCGCTTCGTGCTGAAGGGTGCCAACCACCCGTATGTTGCCAGTGACGAGTGATGAGGCCCAGCAGCGCCCTTGGTCCGAAAACCTAAGGGTGGATCCCCAGGGGCCTACCCCCAGGCTCGTTAAGCGCCATACTACTGTTGTTAAAAAATAATTATTGAGGCATGCTAAACCTCGAAAAGAAATTATTTTAAGGAGGCTTCTAAGCCTCAAACCTAACACTTTAACTGCCAATTTACGGAGGCTAATCCTCCAATATACGAATTTAGAAAATATTTTTCTTGGGAACAACCTGTGGGAGATTAGTACAAAGAAATATTTAACAACACAAAACTTAAACATAGGGGGGATTGATGTTACAAAAAATAAATAATTTTTACTTAATTTTGAGTTTCCACAAGGGAAACATGCTAAATAATTTTGGTTCCCCTAACGGGAATCATAAGGTCATGCTAATCATGACCTGGGCCCCATCTTAACCAGTACACTGACATAAAGCCTAATGCAAAGCACTGACATAAAGCCTAATGTACCGGTCAGTGTCAGGGCCGACACTTTGTGCTGAAGGATGCCAACCACCCGTATGTTGCCAGTGACGAGTGATGAGGTCCAGCAGCGCCGCTGGCACAAAGGCCTAACCCGGGCCCCCCGGGTTCCGGGGGGAACCGGACCTTGTTACGTAAACAGCCGGACTTCGCACGTACGGACCTCGACATGTACTTGTTTGCGGCATTGGACAATCCCCAAGAGCTACACCTGAATACATAACTAGCCGGATCTCATTATACAATACGTGACAGCGGTAAAGTGCCACAATGGCGCCCTAGGGTATGGCACCCCCACCCCCGGGGGGGGGGGGGCTTGACCGGTCGGACCCGCCCCCCGGGGGGGGGGGGCTCTGGGACTTAGAATATTTTCAGTCCAAGATATATGTAGTATAAAATAATTATTTATTTTGTCTCTCTCAGCGCAGCCTACAGTCAGTGTTGGTTGGGAACAAAATTAAATTTTGTCTCCAGTGTCGCTTGCGGATTACGTAACACTTATGTAACCAACCCATGTCTGCCGTCTTGGCTCTCTCTCGATACAAGTCAGTTACTCGCCGACCGTCTTCCTCGACACAAGGTATACGCTGCGACTCAACACTACCGGACTTTCTGTGAGTATAATTTTAATTTTTTTACATCATTCTCTCTTATTATATGACTTAGCAAAATATATCGCTACCTGTTTGCTACAAAATTAATTTTTATTTAGCTCTACAAGCCTCCTAATATTTTCGCACATGTGTTTAAATATTTTACCCTCATGATTAAATTTTATTCCACACTGGTGGATTTTGGACTTAGCTGCAAAACTGAACCATGCACATCTTGTACATAAATTTTTTTCATTTAGCTCTACCTCTTTATTAACCTAACAATAAGTATTTTCTTGGACTTAAATTTTATACTTGTATCGCTGTTATTTTTTCTACACAGTACATGTTAATACTTGGACAGTTCGCAGCAAACTGTTTCTAGACATAGCAACACCAGACCGCATTACCCCCACCACTACTCATACCCCCACTACAGCCCTGTTCCCCCACGACTTCCATCTTAGGTCCAACAATTGACTGAGTTTTTCAGTTTTATACTAACCTTACTGTGAGACACAGCTATGGCTGAAACTTTGCGAGAAAAATTATTAAGAGTAAAATTTTTGCTGGCAAAGCAAAATAATTCTGTTAGGGTGTCCAAGACTTCCACTTTGACAAAAATGAAACGCTGCCTTAGGAATAATCCAAAATTTTACTCAAGGGACACCAAGATCACTATGGATGATAAAATGGGGACGCCGTCAAGGTCTGACGGCGACGAACCCTGACACTTTTAAAAGTCACGGGGCGTCAAAGTCTGACGAATAAAAAGTCGGGGGGCGACAAAACAGGACGATTTAAATTCGTCAGGTTTTGAAGGGTGCGTCAGGCGTCAAATCAGGACGTTTTTAAATTCGTCAGGTTTTGACGGGTGCGTTAGGCGTCAAACTCTGACGATTTGAATTCGTCCTGTTTTGACGGGTGCGTGAGGCGACAACTCGCGAAGTTTTTAATTTTTGAAAAGACTGTACTGCCCCTCATAAATTACGGACTTCACGTGGCTTATTGGCATGCCGTCTGTCCAATGGTGGGCCTTTTGGAGTTTGTGGATTATGTACAATAGAAGGTAGCCATTGTTGTAAGAACCGCTCAACCAGTCCGAGCTGCTTTGTCAGGCTTATATTACGTTGTTACTAAAACTGTGTTGTACAGTATAGCCAATTTAAAATACTATTAATTAATTAAGCAAGTCCTAAATTACGTGAAGCCGTTTTTTTGTGAACACAGCTCTATCAATACTTAACTAATTTTAACATTTTATGTTTCAAAGTAATGGCTCCAATTTTTAGTTATGCGATGAGGTCTTGGGTTTTAGAAATTTATTTAATAAAGTTAAAATTGAGTAGTCAGAATAGTATAAGACTGTATTATTTTTACAAAACATCGCCCTATAATTTCTCTGCAGTGACATCCGGTGAGATGCCGAGTTAAAAGGCTATGCATTGTTATTTTTCAAGACGGTCCTCGTTCGCTCACTCGCCGGGCAAGTAGGTGCTGCACTCTGTTAACATTTGTTGAATCACATGGCGAATATGTAATTTTTGGGTTATTTACACTGTAATCACCTGTACACCGTTCAAAATAAATGTTCGGTCGAAAGACAGAACTTTATTTCCCGTCACAATGAAAATTCCCTCAATATCTTCTGTTATTCTAATCTTATTCTGTTTAATCTCAAATTCCCTCATGGGATCTGACTTTATTTATACTATCTAAAATTCCCTCATGAGATCTGACTTTATTTATATTTTTGTATTCATTGGTAAAATTATTAAACAACTAACCAATTTGTAGCTTTGCAATTGAACTGAAAAAACAAAAGACTAGTAAAAATTATGAAATCACCTATAGTAACCAAATAATAAGAATTCACGTGTTACAGATTCAACATGTGGTTTAACAAATATACATCAGAGTGCAGCACCCATATTCCTACATTGAAACAGTCTGAAAGGCGAGTGGGCGAGGCAAAGGAATAAATAAGTTTTTTTGCACTTGTCATTTTAGCGTACCAAAATACCAACGCGTGTTGGTTAGCGTTCTTCAGATTAAGTTCGAAAACAAGGCTAATCGGATTACATGATTGGGTTTCAAATAAATAAAGCATAGAGTAAAAAAAAAAAAAAAAAAAAAAAAAAAAAACTGGACATCTAGCAGCTATATTTATTTTATAGCTATTATAGCTGTTAAATACCTCGTTCACGCCGCTCACTCGCCATGAAAGTAGGCCCTACGTGCTGCTCTATGGTATAAATTTGTTGAACAACATGTTGAAAATATGGCATTTTGGTTTATCCATACAATATGCTGGCGTTGGTTAAATTATTGTAGTTTACCGAAATTCCTATAATTAAATGCAAATTGAGAAACTATATAGGTCTTAAAATAACTAATAACTATAAATGCTGCATTGCAATATGTTTTCTTTGCAAACATCATAATGTTTTGACTTTTTTCAAATAGTTAACCATTGTACCGAATCGCTTGCGTACTTAGCGAATTTTCAATTGCTGTTCTAGTTTAATCAACAAAATATTTGGTTTTATATAAGTAAATATTAGGGGAAGGCCTATGTAAAAATAATTATTACAAACAAACAAATATAAAATATTTCTTTGTGTTATATTTACATTAAATTACACATAAATTTAATCACAATTATACTTGATGCAATAGGTTTCAAGAATCGTAAAAGTTTTGCATAGCAAGAGCAACAATGCACAAAGAATGATCTGTTTATAAACATGACAAATGCAGAAAATCAGAATATAGACCACGTTACAGTAAACATGCGGTTTTGCATTGAAGCCAGTTAGTAAAGTATGAAATTGTACTAAAATAAAATAAGTTTATAATTTTTAAATCGTAGTTTATACTGCTGATTATGAATGTTGAGATAAACGAAAGGAATGTAAAAGTATACATAGCTAATAAAAGAAAACTTTTTCAACAAAATTGTTCCAGTTATTACATGGAAGGTCTACATGTTCGGTTGTATACATGTTTTAATATTGTAGTGTAAGCATATGGTTTATCAAAACATATTTTCCAAAATAATTGAATTTTTTACTATATGGAACATAGAGTATAAAATTCTTTTAGATCGACTTTAAATTTCTCTTAGGCGAATTTTTGACCCCCAAAAGGCTTTTTTATTACTAATTTGATGTCAATGAAATTCTCAGGTTAGATTTTAAGTATTTTAAACTAGGTAATAAACTATAATCGAGCAATTATTTTCAAGTATTAAAAAAACTTATTTTCCGTAATTTTTGACAGAACTTTAGTTGTTTAGGCTACATGGTTTGACTAATGTAGTTGCTGTGATCAGTTTATTTTCCCCCATCGCAGCTGAGTTGTCGCTGTATGCTGAAAACAACATAACATAACATAACCTTTTCTTGTTTATATTTGCTCGCCGATATGTTACGTTTTTAAATAAAATTTAATTGATATTTTGACAGACCTGTTTGTTAAATCAAATAGATCAACACTGATGTTTACTTGTTGAAGCTATAAATTATAGTTTACCAAAAGATAGGCATGTTGATGTGGAATGAATTGGTGTCGTACGGAATTATGCGATTAATTAATTTATGGGATACAACTAATATCTATTTGGGAGAAAGATTTAAATTGAACAACTAATTAGAATGTGCTGTGCCATTGTAGCCTATGTCTCAGGTAACAAAATATGCATTAAGTGTTAAGTAAGCGTAATTCTACAACACTTAAATTACTTGATTTTTATTAATTTTGGTTAATTAATCATGGATTTTAAATTGTATTGTTTTTTTTCTCTCTACAATCTATTTACCTTTAATATTGTAAGCATAATTATTATTAAGTTACTTGCTTGTTTTGAGGTCTTGGCTAAAATCATTCTTTGTGTGTATTTATTTGTAGGCTAGGCCTAGGATGTACGCCGGTTGACTTCGGACGGTTAGATGACGTTCCACTCTTCACATTCGAGGAAATGGAAACCTCCGTTCTCTCTCTAAAGAGCAACAAGGCTCCTGACCCGGACGGGATTCCCAGCGAGGCTTTAAAGAAAGTATTTTCAATTAATGCTGACTTGTTGTTGAGAATGTACAAAGCCTGTTTGGTAGAAGGGGTGTTTCCGGCTCCCTATGGAAAACCGCAAGACTTGTACTGATCAGCAAGGGCAAAGGTGATCATGAGCTATCGTCGTCCCACAGGCCTTTCTACACGTTGGACACGGCTGGGAAGCTGTTCGAGAAGCTGATCCGTTCCCGCCTGACCTCTGCCGTGGAAGCTGCCGGGGACTCATGCCCCCGTCAGTATGGCTTCAGAAAGGGACGGTCAACGATTGACGCTATCACCGAAGTCCATGGAGAGCTGTGAAGAGAGTCGAGAGCCACAACCATTTCTCTCGCTGAGTAGTGCTTCTTGTTACGCTTATGTCAAGAATGCCTTTAACTCGGCGAGGTGGGTCGATATGTTGGATGCGCTTCGCAACATTTTTCGCGTTCCTGCATATCTGTTGCGACTCATTGAGGATTATCTCCGCTCTCAAAGCCTTATTTACGACACAAGGGACGGAACGTGGACGATGGAAGTCACTTCTGGTGCCACGCAAGATTCAATACTCGGCCAGGATCTCTGGAATGTTGCCTATGACAGCCTCCTGAGGTCGGAGATGCCTGAGGAAACCTCTTTGGTTGGGTACGCCAATGATGTCGCAGCTCTCATTGTCGCACGCAACGTTGAGTGGCCCAACTAAAGTTGAACCGAGTCATGCGTGTGGTCAACACATGGATGTCCGATCACGGTCTCTCGCTTGCTCTCCGTAAGACGGAGATTGTGATATTCACGAAGAAGAGGATAGACACCGTCATTCTGTTCCAAGTGGGAAGGGAGGTGGTCCAATCAATTCATGCAGCTAAGTACTTCGGGATTATGGTGGACACCAAGTTAAGCTGGAGGGATCAGATATTCCGTACGGCGGACAAGGCCGCTAAGGTAGTCACTTACCTTAGTAGGCTGATGGCAAGTGTCGGGGTTCCACGATCCAGCAGAAGACGTCTGTTGATGTCCGCGGTTCAGTTCGTGCTTCTTTATGGAACAGAGGTGTGGGCAGACGCTCTCGATAAAGAGTAGTACAGGTTGCGACTCGCCCGGGTTCAACGTTGAGCGGTTCTCGGGGTGTGTTCCGCCTACCGGACAGTGTCCGAGCCTGCCGTCCTGGTGGTCGCCGGAGCTATCCCTGTCAAGCTCTTGGCAGGAGAGAGCAAGGCAATTTATCAGAGACAAGTCGAGATTGGCAAGGACACGGCAAGAACAGCAGAGCGCTCCCGAACCTTCCAGCAGTGGCAACACAGCTGGGAGCACGACACCCGAGGACGATGGACTGCGCGACTTATCAAGCACGTCCAACCATGGGTGGAACGGCGGCCAATTCTTTATTTATTGCTCGGGCGTTCCCGACGATGCGGAACACACATTTTTCCGCTGCACATGCTTGGGGGATGAGGGCAACTGGGATTGTTTATCACAGTTCGTGCGGGGCATCCTCCTGGAAAAGAAACATGATCTGGACCGCGAAGTGGCCCAGATCCCTTGATCGAGTGGCTGGATAAGGAGTGAACCCCACGGGCATAAGCCAAATTTAGGCCTAGCCTTACGTAATGTGATAAACAACTCCAGGTTAGAATCCTAAAGAGTAGAGGCGAGGTTTTTTAGTGGGTAAACCCGTTTTTAGGGGAGTCCCACACTACAGGCTTGCCACCTGTGTGCGTAATGCATTTTTCTTACCTCTCCCTCAAAAAAAAAAAAAAAAAAAAAAAAAACATAAAAAGCGTCACCTAATAACTCAAAAAGTGAGTAAAAAATTCTTGTACGGGACGGACATTGGAGCGTATTCCTAGTAATAATAATACAACTAGCATGGCCTTTGGGTCAGAGCAACACTTGTCATGTGGTGTTGGTCAGAGCCCTAATGAATTAAAAAAAAATTAAATCAGTCTATTTTCCTCCCAAGTATTTAACTTTCTTTAATATAAACATTAATATGACAAATGCAGAAAGTAAGCTAATCAGCTGATTATGTTCAGATACCTCAATCTATTCCTTCTTCAATTATTCAGTTATTTTACATTAAAATGACATGGGATTTAATATACAGCTTTGCTACCATCTGGGGTTTTAAACAAATATTAGTTACTCTTAGCCTAATAAAGTTATATACCAAATGTTATTTTAAAATGTTAGTAAATAAGCGAGAAATAAAAATTTATATTCGTTTATTACTTTCATTCGGGCTTAAAGTATGAGTAAAGAAACTGCCAATCAGTCTATGAACTGGCTTTGGAAGAATTTACAACAGCGTCAGGCGGGCGCGTTGTTGTTCTCTTACAATTTTTTCTGTCGAAACCTTCCTAGTATAATGAGGTCTGTACAGTGCAGTAGAGTACAGGCATTGACTAGTGTACAAAGTCAATGGTACAGGCACAGAAAAAATCCTTTTTCTGTGGTACAGGCCAAATATCTGGACTTTGTACTTCCCACCCTTCACTTCTTGACTTGTCTTTAATAGGTTTTTAAGAACTGGGGACGGGGACTACTACGTAAGGAATGTTATACCTGTTTCCCGGTATGGTTAGGAGAGGGGTTTTGTGCCGTGTCGTAACATCTTGGTCCCAGGTAACATTTTGTCCCAGTAACATTTTGTCCTAAATTCCTCAGATGCCGGACTCTCTACCTGCTCCCTAGTAACATTCTGTCACAAAAATTATTTGACAGGTCTTCTTCACTAACTGGGGTCATAAAAATGCCAAAATCCATCTCGCTCCAAATTAGCTGTTAGTCAAATAGGTAGATTCCCTGTGTTACAAATTCAACATGTGGTTCAACAAATATACACCGGAGTGCAGAACCCGTAGGCCTACAATGAAATAGTCTGAAAGGCGAGTGAGCGAAGCGAACGAGCTCGTCTTGGTTTTGAACAAATCTTTTGCTACTTGTTACTTTAGCGCACTTCCTGTAACTGATACAGTATTACAATACAGAATTGTTTAAGTGTCTACCGAGAAAATGCTCGGCCCCCAGGTACTTAATGTTTAAATAAATAACAGTTATGTAAAAGTATAAAACAACTAATCAATTTGTAGAATTGCATTTGAATTTAAAAACAAAAGCTTTAGTAAGAATGATGATAAGGACTGTTAACTTAATAATTAGAATCCACGTGTTAAAGATTCAACATGGGTTTCATAATGAGTAACATGGTAGTCTCACAAGCCCGGCTATTTCGCTGTTGTCTTGTGTTCGGACTCTCAAAATACAGCCGGCGGCTGTGAAATGGAACAGATTTCCGGGAGTTTAGCCGTACCGTGTGTCCAAGACCTTTAGCGCTGTTTTGACACACACTACCGAATTATAGGCTATACTCGGTTGTCAAGGCGTTAATTTTTGTAACTATCAAATAACACCGTACTTTTAATCTGTGCCCCTTCCAGGCCGGCGCTCCATGCGGCCGCATGCCGCTCGGACTTGATCTGCTCTTACTACCTGAGCTGCGTTCCTCAACCCTTGTCAAATTTTCGTTGGGACAAGATGTTACCTCGTTAGCTGATTTAATCAACTGTAAAAAAGATTGGGACAAAATGTTACTGGTTTACCAAGAAATTCGAGTTAGGACAAAATAATACTGGGACAGAATGTTACCGAACCTTTTGTGCAACAGAATATAGACGCTGCCAGGCAACCACCTCTACATTTGGCTGTAAAATATTTGAGAATTACCAAGTCCCCTTTTTCAAGAGATTATTAAAATGCATTCAAGCTGACTTAAGAAAATGAAATTCACTTGGTCAGATTAAACACACCACACGATAGAACAACTAACTTCATTATACTGAAGAACTGCTCCGCCAGAACACGATTGCTTAACATATTTAAATATATATAATTATACACATTTATTAATATTGTGGCATAAACAAATAGGGTAACAAATTAGGTGTGGGGATAGTGGCCTAGGAAGACAGCAATTAAAAAAATTGGGAGTAAACGGGAGGTGAGAGGAATGATTCCTTATTCGACGGGTGTGTGAGTTGTCGTAAATAATAATGGCGGTGTGGCCTAGTAGGGGCGTGGCCTAAGAGGACAGACAAGTTAAACTGTACAGTCAGGTGCATAAAGAGGGGTGAGAGAGAATCGTCAGGTTTTGACGGGTGCGTCAGGCGTCAAAGTAGGACGTTTTAAATCCGTCAGGTTTTGGCGGGTACGTCAGGCGTCAAAATAGGACGTTTTTAAATCCGTCAGGTTTTGACGGGTGCGTGAGGCGACAAGCTCTGACGTTTTTAAAAACCGTCGAGGCTTGACGCCTGACGTACCCGTCAAAACCTGACGAAAAAGTGGTAGGTTTTGTCGCCGTCAGACTTCGTCGCCGTCAGACCTTGGCGCGGTCCCATAAAATGTTTCAAAAACTTTTAGACGAGCTAACTTTTGCCAGTAAAATAACGCTGGTGACTCCAATTCCAGACTAAGTGTCAAGGTCACTTATGAATTAATAAAAAAATTTATTTTCTTGACAAATATTTCCACTCCGAGTAACGGAGGTCCAGCAAAAGAACAAACTCGGATGAGTTGTTGGAAAAAAAATAATTTTTTTTTATTTTTTGCATCTGACCACTTTACCCCCACCACGCGGTCTAGTACCCGGACGGCACGGTGCTGTCCGGTCAGTCGGCGTCCGGCTCCCGCGCAGTGATGACACCACCTTTGTTTCCAGTTGGGCTTCGGGTTTCTCCAGTGGGTAAGTGAAAATAAAAATTATTTATTTTTTTTAGTTTTAAGAGTAGGGTTGCTGGGGTTCTGGTCAACGGCCTCTGAGGAATGCCGTACGTCACTTTTGTTCGGATCGCGTGTCGTTTGTCGCACTGTCGGGTGTTTGAAGAAATTATTCTTCTGTTCTCAGTCTCGGTAGGTAAGTAAAATATAAAAATTTTTTTTTTTTCAAGTGGGGCTCTGGGACGGGTCAATGACCCCTGACGGATATATTAGGTCAAGATTCTGATCGCTAGGGAATAAAAAAATTATTTTTTTGCACTTTTGTGGTTCCTTGAGAAATTTTAATTTCTCACCAAGATTTGAGGAATCGCAAAAGTGCAAAAAAAATTTTTTTGTATTCTTGCGTGACCTTGACCTAATTAACGTCAGTGACGTCATCATTATGACGTCAGCAATAATGACGTCACCATGACGTCATTTATGTGACATCATGTGACGTCATATGACATCATTAGTGACGTCATTCGTGACGTCATTATTGCTGACGTCATCACTGCTGACGTCATCGTGATGACGTCACGTCCCAGCAGCCCTACTTTTACACTACTGTTGGTTTTTGATAGTAAAAAAAGCTACACCTAATCTAATTCATCAGTGTGTTTGAAAAGGTGTTGCCCTTCAGTTGCATTAACCTTCCATCAGAGTGTGTCCTATGGTATTGATACGTTGCATGATATGTATCTCTTAATTTTTTAAATTTTTATTTTATTGCTTGTACTGCCTGTAGTGATGGTAAATATGTAAATATATTTTAGGCAAATCTTCTATATTTCTTAAATACTGCTCATTCACGTATCAGAGAGTCTCCATAACCATAGGGTCTAAAAAGTTGAAATTTAGCATGGACGTTTCTCTTTACTCTAACACTCTCACTAAAAAACCGTTTTGCAAAATTCCTACAGGTCTCCGCCCCATTGGACTTTATAATTCGGGGTTGAGATTTGGTATTATTCTTTGCTTATATGTGCTCACTAGTTTTGCAAATTTATTTTAGAATTCCGCCATATAGGAATTGAAAATTTCACTATAAAAATCTTATGGAAGAAGATTTCTTATTTTACTATCATTAAATGAAATTACAAATCGTGGGAGAAGCCAATACAGGCAATAACTAGTTAACAATATATAAATATGAGCATTAAGAGGGTATTTTAGGGAATGGGAAAATCCATTACTCTATTTAAATTTAACAATTTAAGTTTCTAACTTGATATTTGAGGTAGGTTAATCCAAAATCGTTTACATGATCAACTTTTCATCCAATGGTGGGAACGAATATTCCGATAGTATAAGAAAAAACCCTATATTTCTATTTTGTATTTACAGTTCAAATTTCAAAAACTAACTTTTCATCACACTACATCGATATCACCTGTTTCGACCTTCACTTCTACTAAAGAAACACCTGTTTTCGTTTTTTCCGGCCTAGGGCGGTAATGGAAAAGGTACCAGAGAAATCTAGAATATTAGAAGGTATTTAACAACAACAACAACAAATAACAAATCAGTGACGTAGTTAGTGGTTCAGCTAATAGCAACTGTTAAATATGTATGACGTAGATGGGAAAATAGTGCTTTTCCCTTGGAATCAGCTGTAGTCACTTACCGTTAGAGTATTAGTTTTGGTGGCCTTAGCTGATGTGAAGTGGTTGCCTAGCAACCAGAAACTCAAGCAGTACATCTCGCTAGGTTAGTTGAGGTTACCTATGTTTTGTTTGTTATGAACGAAAAAGTAATTTTTCACTTGTTTAGAATTTATTGAATTGTGTAGCGTGATTAAAAATATCGTTCATAACTCGGGCCAAAAGCGTTTTACCAACCCTCGATCGTCTCGACTTCGTCTCGAACTTGAAACACGATCTCGGGGCCGGCAAAACGCCACTTTCGGCCCTTGTGACGAAATATACTATACCGTATGTTTTATTAAAGATTTAAGATGTAATGCATTAATGGTAGCCTACAAAAAATTTTTTGACCAACAAAAAATGTTATTGAGCATGTACCTCCCACAACAAACCAATGAAATATATAGGGCTAAATATATATATGAGATTTTGGCTCCTAAACAGATGGCAGACGAAAAGTATTTAATCTATGTCATTTATCTTCAGCAGACATTTTGACAACCTATCATTTCAGTAACAAACGACAGCGAGACACATGTGACTAGTAAACATCTGCGGCTTTGGAAACATATGACTGATAATGGGGCTGTCAATTAGTCGAGCTGGATGTGATTATACTGATTTTGGCTTTGGGAACATTAAGTTAGTAGTTTTTCACCAGTGTTTTGGGCAAAAAATGCAATAGAATGGAAAAAGCATTTGTACATTTTTCAATTGCTTAAAAAATAAAGCAGATAAATTATTTTTATGATTTATTTAACTTAATAAACCAACTCTAGAACGTTACTGTGGTGTTTGGCATCTTTTCTCATTAAACACGTAGGCTAACATAGCTAACTTAGTCATTAAATGATTCAGTTGTTATATATACACAACTCTTATAAAAGTTCAGACTTAAAATCAGATAAATCTGACATTACTAACTTTTACGGTTCCAAAATGTTTTAGTTTTAAAGGTAATTCTACGGAAACTAGAAAATTCCTAAGACTAATATAGCTCCTCTCCATTGTTTGTCACTCGATCTTTACACTCAAAGTATTTTTGCTTACATGATTATATTGTAATTTTTTCATTTAGTTAAACTTAATTTTTGTTATTTACATATTTGAAAACTTAAAATTGCCATCAATTTGGAACCGTAATAGTTAGTAATGTCAAAATTCCTCAGATGTAAGGTCTTAATTTACCAAAATTGTGCTGAGTTTCAATTCCATTACATAAATCTTTTAAAATATATGTTGGAACCGTTAAAATTACAATGTAGACAAACACATGGAAAACTAATGTAGACAGGACTTTTGTTTTATTGTAATATTTGCTATTTTACCTACAGAATAACTTGGCAAAGTTTGGTAGAACGAATTCCGCATCCACATGTGTAACTAGAATGATCAAAGGTGGGAAAGTGAAACGTACGGTTGTAGTAAATCGGATTTTTCTAAAAGGTATTTTTTTTCTTACAATAACATCCCAAAAAAGCCAAAATACTCTTTTTAAACATTTGCATGAATATTCTGATTGGTGTTTTTTTAATTCCATTTAAAAATATTTAATGAAATATAAAAACAACAGAGGGATTGGCTTTCAATTGACTCATGACAAACTCTAACTTCTGTAAGGTTTGTGAAAAATTGATCTTCATGAAAAAAAAAAAAAACAGAAGAGGCAGATTTATTGACCAAATACATGGAAACCATATATCTTCTATAAGAAAATAGAGTAAAAAGATCTTTCAGAGATATTCTCAACCTTAATATCAAATCATATATATTTAAAAGTAGCGAGTTAATAAACCTGTTGAAGAGAAGTAACTTGTAGGGGTTTGAGCTTTCTCCACTAACGCTGTTTCGGCAATAAATACCAAGCCTTACAAAATATGTTTCTTTTCAATAAACCACTTTTATGAACTCCCGGGTCTTTAAAACTAAAACTTCTAATGTCAAGCACGCTGGAACAGGTCTCTAAGAACTAACTGCACAGAATAAGACCTTAACAACCATTTTTGTAAGTCTTCATCTTAAAAAGATTTTGTAAGGAACACAAACAGGAAAAAGTGAGAAAGAGATAACGAGCTAATTATTTAGAGAAACCTTTTAACACGCAATTAAACTAATGTAATTTCAGTGGAGATTTGGTGTCTATTCGGTTTTCTGACTGGTCTTTACTGCTCCATTGAGGTATTATTGGTATTGGGCACATAACTGAAGCTCACAGTATTTGGTAAGTCCAGTGTGACCAACCGTAAAATTAACTTGGACTTCCATTTTTATTGTATCGTGACGTGTAAAACAAAAAAATTGGAAAGCGAGTATTATTTTAATTCTATTCTATTCAATGAATTGGGGGCGGGAACTATCGATAAACTTTTACTTGTAGAAAAAACTAGATATTAGGAATTTTCATTTTTCACATCGATTGGCATACGATAAAAAAACTATATAAACTATTTATAGTAAACTAAAATGAGCTCGAAAATATTTCTAATTTTTAAAATGTAAAGTTGTCTGAGTAACGTTTATTTAGCAAAGAATAACAAAAAGCCCTTCCCGTAATTTATGCCTTGATCCCCTGATTCCAATAAACCATTCCCAAAACCCCATATTCGGAAAAACGGTAGGGAATTGGATGTCATAAACGTACCTGATAAATATTTTAAGCATGGGTGGGAACTGTGAAGCAGATGGGATAGAAACATATTCTACAATCAGGGCTTCCCTTCGTCTTATTCCAGGTGGAGCGATATTGCACAGCACTGGGAGCGAACGCACAGGGGTTGCCATGAGTGTACCAATAATGGCTCTCATAGGTGCGGTTACACATAGCAGAAAAGGACACGGAAAGGAAACGGACAGGACATTCGCCGTGTCGGATGGATCACCAGCTAGGGACAGAGCAGTGGTTCGAAGAACTTGTGCCTTAGTTCCCCATGTGGAATCCCAAATACTATAGGTGGTCATTGTACTTCATTTCAACACTGTCAAATACGATTTTAAACTTTTGGTTGGCCAGTCGACGGCAAGAGACCTCATTTTTGGTTGGGTTAGGTCAGCTTTTTGTCTTAGTTTTGGAATTAGATTTTTTAAGGAAATGTAAATCAGAGTAGTAACTACCGCCATGTAGTTAATGTACTATATTTAATGGAAAATCATAGAACTTTTTATTTCTATCCATGACATAAATACTAATGTATACAAATGTTTATTGCAATAAAAAGTTATTTAAATTTAAAACTATTAAAATTAATTTATTCGAAATCTGATGTAATAACTCGAACTTTTCATTCTCTTTAAAGGCTGTAAATGTAATATTACTAAATATTTGTCATAGAAATACTCCAAACATAATTACAGTCATTTTTGTCACCTTAATTTGTTTGCTAACTCTTAAGAAATGTAACCAATTATACAAGTGGTTACTATAAGTAAAATTTTCAAATTTATAGAGGCATACAAGCCTATAAGACCATATACAATTTTTTTTATTAAATTATTATCAATATATTAAGATTCAGTAAAATATATTTAACGACGAATATACAACTAAAATGAAAACTATAACATGTATGTAGTATTTTTTCCCGATATATTACTATTATAAACACAAAGTTAGATTTTGTCTAACACGTCTTATAAAATTAGACGTGTCATATGTTTACTTGTGAAAAATCACAACTATTTAAATTCTGTGTGACAAATAAATAATTTCATTTCAATAATTTTCAATTTACAATAAATGAAAACCAGTCCAGCTTGTAACTCGACCGTGGAATTGTATATGTTAAGTCGGATTTGTCATTATTTACATAAGCTTCTTCGAAAACGAAATTACTCGACACCTCCTTTTTTATTATTATTTCAGTTATTTTCCAACAAAGGTGTTACTGATATATTTATTTTTTATTATAATTATGAACTGAAATAATTTATTAGATTGACGGACTTAGTTCTCCGTTATAGTTTTTTTATTACATGTAAGGTAGAATAAGAATTCCCGTTTTCTGCTAATTATCACTCAAACAGCTGTTCCCTGAGAGTAAGTTTAGTTTCAATACTTGCTGTGTTGAAAGAGACACAATAAAAAATAACAAAAAATAAACCATAAAGAATGTCCCTAACAATGGCAAGGGTGGTTCTTTATGTATATGTAGAACCTTTGACGCCAGTCTAATTTAATGATGCATCCCTTCACGTGTCTGAAAATTATTTGTTTACTACTTATGCCAGTGTTATATTTTGAAGTTGTAATTAATTGTAAGAATGTATCGATCAGATCCGAACCATGGCCTTTTTATAGGCATCAACAACGATGTATACCACTAACATATCATAGCTGTTTGGTTACCATTCAGTAAGAAAATATAGATCAACTGTGATATGGAGACGAATGGTTTTGAAAGGCAATGGTTTAAGAGCTTCTTGGTGATATCAGTATCAACATCAACTGAGGGCAAAACATATTCTGAGAAACACATGAATTTTGTTTATTATTTTAAATTTACTAAAACATTTTCTACCTACAGTTAGGGATATCTTCGCCATGCCATAAAAACCTGTATGGTAAAACTCATCTTCTAAAGTTTTCAAAGTGCAATTTTAAACCTCTTTGTAGTGTAAAACAACTTCGGGAATAGTTTTTCCTAGGTTTAAACAAGTTGCACATTGAATAACAGAGAATTCATGTAACTATAATTTTCCTAGCTCAGTTATTCATAAAAAATAGTTTTATTATAAATAATACAAATGTTCCTAAGCACAGTACCCTTCACCTTCAGCTGCCACGCTCCACTGCATATTTCATTTTAACTAAGAGTTTATTTATAGTGTTTAAAGTTAACTAACTAAGATAAATTGGTAGTTTATTTTTTATTACTATCACTCTACCTTATATAACATTGGAAATATCAAAATTTATAATAGCCTACCAGGACAATAAAGAATAAACATATCATTTTTTCTTTATTTCAACTAGAAATCCTTGGAATTGATTACATTATATTCAATAAGTCTAAGTTATTAACTGTAGAGCAGAACTGTTTCGCTATAGAGTAGAAACAAATATAACATTATACCATCAACAGTAAATTAACATTTTTTGTACTAGAACACCTCAGAGTATTTAAATTGTTTACTAAAAAAAAGGTCTTGAGTAATTTGTGTCTTCAAATTATTATTTTTTTTTTTTTATTATTTGTAATGTTTGTACTTTCAATAATTTATAAAATTAATTTGATTTAATTTGTAAATATTTAATAAAAAATCATTGACTCAATTATTTATGTCTATTTTCGCTAGTAAAGAAATTATTCTACATAACTAATAATTAATAGAGAGTTCTATATTTCAATCAAGCAATATCACACAAATTCATAATTTATGGACAAATTACATAGCAGTTGAGTTCGCATAGTAATGAAAATGTTTCTATTTTCGCTGTCAGAATTTACAAATGTATTTTATCCTGAGTTATGGCAAATTGTCTAGTTAAAAAGATTTTTCGGTTTGATTAGGTTTTAGCTTTTGTGTTTGAATTCAGTTACTGTTGTAACTATTATAAGAATTTAATCATATCCAAAAACTATATTCACTGTCAAGAAAATGGTTTACTTGTCATACATTTTCAAACAAACATAATAATAACAATACAATACAATATAATGAAACGAAATAAAATAAAAATTAATTGCTGATTTAGCCTGCTCATAAATTAATAATTCCCAGATATAATTAAATTATAAAGATCTTTTTTGAGAGTAGAACAAATCTTTAGTATCGTCAATTAGATCGATAAATATTGATGGAACTGAAGTTCATAAACAGAATCCCTGTTTCAATTTATTTAATGTTTAATTAAAGTGGTAAATATCAAAGCAAACTTTGCTCATAATAGGCTATCCTAAAACATATTTCATTTTTACTTTCTCCCCCTATACCATAGTATATGGAGAAAGTATTGTTTTCGTCAAAATTTTCGAATTTGAGTTGTTGGTGGATTTATCCATTATGGTTCCCCCTGAGTCCAAAAAAGTGGTTTTCGGAGTGATGTCTGTGTGTGTGTGTGTGTGTGTGTGTGTGTATGTGTGTCAGGATGTAAACAGAGCTAGAGAATGCCCTAATGGTCCGATTTTAATGAAATTTGGTATATAGGTCCAAATCCACGATAATTCCAGGCGTTTTTTTCATTTTTTTGAATTTTTGATTTTTAAGGGTATTTTACCCCCAAAAACCCTCAAAAATCGTCAAAAATCAAAATTTCTCAAAAACGGCTCTAACGATTTTGATTAAAATTTTGTGGTTTATTAAGCTTAAAATGGTGGATAAAATGACAC
The DNA here is from genome assembly GCA_030545055.2 of Neoaliturus tenellus. NCBI lineage: Eukaryota > Metazoa > Arthropoda > Insecta > Hemiptera > Cicadellidae > Neoaliturus > Neoaliturus tenellus. The sequence continues at coordinate 32,949,474 of CM061531.1, read as the reverse complement.
CACCCGCATCTCCGAGAAAATGCGCGTTCAAAAGTTATGGAGTAAAAAGTGTTTAAAAAATCAATTGTTTTGATTTTCAAAATAGCTGTTGTCTTGAAATAAATTTAACTTATCACCATTAAATCAAGCTCAAAAAACTAAATAATCTAGTATTTTAAATTATTGCTCTACGTCAAGTGGTTGCGGAGAAAATTCAATTTTTCGTTTAGCGGTAAACGCAGTACGTTGTTAAAAGTCACAGACGCGCGTAGGGTCAAACGAGCCCTGCGCAGCCGGTAACTATCCAACTGAGTCATCAAGAAATTAATGTTTGAAGCTTTTAACATCTTTTTTATATTGTTGGGAGAAAGTATGTGTCAGTTAACTGATACCGTTTATTATCTCTTTGAAAATATTCTAAAATTTTGGCGTCTAAACTTTGATGTTTATTCATTATAAGCACAAAACATTAGATAGTTAATCCAATTGACAAATTCAAGAAATAAAACTTTAAAGTTTGTACTGTTTTCAAAAATTGTAACCAATTAGTCTCTAACTACTGTTATGGTTTCTTCGTCTTTGGTTGGAAACGTTGTTTACTTCGAATAACGAGAAGTTTTGCTTTACAAAGATACGCTAACAATCAATTAAAATGTTTTTTTCTTCAAACATAACCGAATTTATTGGAAAATTTGTTTTTATAGACAAATTATCTGTCCTATTAAGTATCTATACTTTTGATATTCCACTAATTTCAACATTTAAGTATAAACGTTTGGTATACGTGGGAAAAATTCCGATTTTGTGTGTTACAGTAGTTATCACTATATAATCTTCAACATTGTGTTAACCTAACCGTATGAAACATAAAAATAGTTTAGCAGTGTTAGAAACAAATTCCGAAAGGTTTACTTTATCATTTGTCATAAATGTATAACATTTATTTCCATTAAAATATGTTAATGAATGCACAAATGGCATCAAAGTCAATTTTCATGTCAAAGTCAATCAATTAAAATGTTTTTTTTCTTCAAACATAACCGAATTTGTTGGAAAAGTTGTTTTTATAGACAAATTATTTGTCCTATTAAGTATCTATACTTTTGATATTCCACTAATTTCAACATTTAAGTATAAACGTTTGGTATACGTGGGAAAAATTCCGATTTTGTGTGTTACAGTAGTTATCACGTACATAATCTTCAACATTGTGTTAACCTAACCGTATGAAACATAAAAATAATTTAGCAGTGTTAGAAACAAATTCCGAAAGGTTTACTTTATCATTTGTTATAAATTTATAACATTTATTTCCATTAAAATATGTTAATGAATGCACAAATGGCATCAAAGTCAATTTTCTTAGCGACTTTACTTGCAGAATATTTTACTTGTTCAAAATATTAATTTGTGCATTTACTAGACCTACTACTGTAGATTGGCGGAAAGAACCAAATTATGAATATCTATTTCATGGACCATACTTTCAATAAGTTTGTTCCTTGCAATTTTTAAATTAGTTTTTTTATTTGTGTAAAAAAATACCCCTGTCGCAGCAGACCTGCGTACTCAGCGAATTTCCAACCAAAGAATTATTGTTTGAACATCAAAGAACGTTGTGGCTATCTTATATAATTAATAATCTTTACAAGGAAATATAATATATTTAATGGCATTATATTTCTGAGTAAATTATTTTTATATAATAATTCATATATTAATATTTATATTGCAATAAATGACTTTTTTAACAGTAATAAAAGTGCATAATCCAAAGCTTCCATGCAAAAGCAAAGATTTGTTTACAAATACAAAACATAAACATTTCAAATTTGACAAATATGCAAAAGACACCTGATCAGCTGATTAGGAACAGATACCTTATATCTCCATCTCTCTTGCTCCCATTATACAATTATTTTCCATGAGAATACCATGGGATTTAGCATGTAGGTTTGCTGTCATGGGGGTTTTGATCAAATATTAATTACTCACCACTTAGTGAAGGTTCATAAAATTTTTATGAAGATATGTTTATAAATAAGCGATATATAACTTTTTAAAGATTTACCCATAAGAACAACATGGAAAACTTGATTTGAATTTTCTCTATAACCAGTTAAGCTATTTTAAAGATTCAAAATACCAAATTGTTTGTTTTTTTATGCTCTTTCAAATGATTTTAGTTAAAATTGATGAATTTTGAAAATTTAGGTCCAAAAATGCCAAAAACCCATTTTTGACGCCTTTGAAACCCCATAAAACCCCGTTTCCTTAACCCGACAATGCTGGTTCGCGAACTCATGAAAATAGACCTGGTCTTACACCTTCATACCAAATTTGATCAAAATCGGAGGTCCGCTTCAAAAGTTATCGGTACCACGGACACACACACACACACACACACACACACACACACACACACACACACACACATATATATATATATATATATACACCGAACGAACGGTGTTTTTGGCTTCTGGGGACCTCAAAATGAAAAAGTAAAGTGGTCCCGGGCTTAGGTCTTACCATGGCTACTACCGTAATAGCGTATTCCGTATAGGGAAATTTGCTAAAATGAGGAGAAGCACTTTTTTTACAACAATAGACACACATACCGTGTTGTACCAAGTAATAGTGATAACGAAAACACCAAATATTTTAAATCTTAGTTACCTTTTATTTATAAGATGTATTATAACACGTACTATTTAAAAGTATCTTTTATTCATATTTGTAAATTAAATGTCACTGGCAAAAAAATCCAGTGTCTTTAACAGTCATAACACCCAGTGAGGATCCTCGTCCGACAATGAAAAAGACACTTGTCTTAAAAATGAAGATAATAACTTGGTTAATGCCAAAGACCCACACACTTCCCATACAGTCCGATGACATCGTCGATACTCTCATGACTTGTGCTTTTGTTTCAGTTACTGATCAGCAACACCCACACTAACTTGCAGCAAGGTGCATTTCCGCAGTCTTGCCATAGGCCTGTACTGATATCAGTGGGAATTGATGTTTCACTCATAAGATATTTTCCTCAGCCTAGGTTGAACTTTAATGTAGCTAAGTGGGAGGCCTTCCCCTTGAAATCCAAAGATATGATCGTTCCACACGACTTGTTTTGTCTTGCTAAAGCGACTTTTTAAAGAGGTTTTGGAAAAGAGGCCATATCAGGACGCAGTCAAAAATGCGAATATCTTACCAGTGCCAAGGCGTTCACTGGTACTGTCGACAGAGATGTCGCGGACCAACTCCTTAACTCTTTCGACAATTCCAGGATACACGGATTCCAGGAGATACGGGGGATAAATGTTGGGAACTTAAACTTCAATCTAAATCGTCGGAAAGCTTGGTCCCCTGGTCAAATAGCTCTCCACCGATAAGCCAAATGAAAAAACAAGCAATCTCGCAACCTCACTCTTGTTTTACTGCAAAACGCCTCTCCTGTTTGTCTAAGCCTTATGTTTGTCTAAGCCGACTTTTTAAAGAGGTTTTGGAAAAGAGGGCATATCAGGACGCAGTCAAAAATGCGAATATCTTACCAGGGCCAAGGCGTTCACTGGTACTGTCGACAGAGATGTCGCGGACCAACTCCTTAACTCTCTCGACAATTCCAGGAAGAGATACGGGGGATAAATGTTGGGAACTTGAACTTCAATCTAAATCGTCGGAAAGCTTGGTACCCTGGTCAAATAGCTCTCCACCGATAAGCCAAATGAAAAAACAAGCAATCTCGCAACCTCACTCTTGTTTTACTGCAAAACGCCTCTCCTGTTTGTCTAAGCCTTTAATGCTTGGGTAAAACTGAAGTCAGTGGCTTCTTACAGTTTTTAACATCATATTGGAAACCAGAAACATTTTGGATATAAAAAATAATAACTTGCCTGTCTTAAGGCTGCGGTCTACCCCAACCAAAACAACAACAATGCCGAATGCCGCCTCGCGGCCGTAGCGCTAGGCGCTGCAGCGGTTTACGGGGATCGTGTTTCAGAATTAACCGATTAAGATAGAGATTAGCTGTTAACTTTTTCTAAAAGTAGAAAAAAGGATCTAGTCGGCTATCCTTTTAGAATTTTTAAATAAAATTTCTAATTTCAGTAATAACTGTCTAAAATCATCTGTTTTTTAGTTTTGTAAATGCAGAGGTTTACGGGGATCGTGTTTTAAATCTAACCTCTTAAGATAGAGATTGGCTCTTAACTTTTTTTTTAAGTAGAAGAAAGGATCTAGTCGGCTATCTTTTTAGAATTTTAAAATAAAATTTCTTATTTCAGCTATAACTGTCTAAAATCATCTTTTTTATCGATTTTTAACTGAAGTTTTCTATTATTTTTAATGAACTAATTACAAAAGTGTAACAGAGGGAAACTAGTACCGTCATTCTTCTTTAATATGACACTTATTTATAGCTCTAGACTTCATTTAGCAGAAGATAACACGATTCTAAAAAACCCTTGCATTTGGGTGCGCGCCAGGGGTAGACCGGAGCCCGGGACCACCCCGGTCTACCCCTGGCGCGCACCTAAATGCAAGGGGGTTTTTTAGAATAGTGTTATCTTCTGCCAAATGAAGTCTAGAGCTATAAATAAAGTGTCATATTAAAGAAGAATAACGGTAATAATTTCCCTCTGTTATACTTTTGTAGTTAGTTCATTAAAACCAATAAAAAACTTCAGTTAAAAATCGATAAAAAAACAGATAATTTTAGACAGTTATAGCTGAAATTACAAATTTTATTTTAAAATTCTAAAAAGATAGCCGACTAGATCCTTTTTTCTACTTTAAAAAAAGTTAACAGCCAATCTCTATCTTAAGAGGTTAGATTTAAAACACGATCCCCGTAAACCTCTGCATTTACAAAACTAAAAAACAGATGATTTTAGACAGTTATTACTGAAATTAGAAATTTTATTTAAAAATTCTAAAAGGATAGCCGACTAGATCCTTTTTTCTACTTTTAGAAAAAGTTAACAGCTAATCTCTATCTTAATCGGTTGATTCTGAAACACGATCTCCGTAAACCTCTGCAGCGCCTAGCGCTACGGCCGCGAGGTGGCATTCGGCATTGTTGTTGTTTTGGTTGGGGTAGACCGCAACCTTCCACAATTACCGGAAAATTACCGACCCTACGCTCTTCTAAGTGTCTGCTACAAGTTGTTCGAGAGATTACTATAAGCTGCTGTGAGTAACCCTTCTACTTTGGTTCCTAGAGTCGTGCAATATCATTCCATTATTCACAAAAACAAAGTGTGCCATTATAGGTAAAACCGTTGCGCTCTATCCATTGATGATCATTTCAGTGTACAGGGTGTACCAGAAGTAACCTATCCAGACCAAAAATCATAATTTTTAAATACGAACCCCCACGTTTTATTTCATTTTTGGATTCTAGACATAATTTTAAGACTGCTTTACAATTTAATGTGTACCCGTAATCCTAAAGGTTTGGGAGATAATGACGGTGGAAGTTTTGTTTTTCCCCATAAGAATAACATGAAGCAAATTTTCATATCCATTAACACTGAAACTTTTACCTTTAACATAAAAAGTCCAAGCATAAAAATATTTTATTACCTAATTTTAAATAATATTTCATCATAAAATACCGATTATCTCGCAATTAATTTGAGTTTTCTGCAAATATCAAATAACTTCCACGATATTGAAAAATTAATGGAAAAATTAAAATAATTTATGACAATACTAATACTAATTTATGATGCTTAAATGTTTAAAAGAAAAAGTCGAAGCATTTTTATGCAGGCTTTATTAGTTTAACGGGAAATTTACAGAGATAATGGATGTAAAGTTTAGCCCCATGTTATTCTTAAAAGAAACAATCTAACTTCTACCTCCATTAACTCCCAACTCGTTAGGATTAGGAGTACACATTAAATTGTAAAGTTGTCTTAGAACAATGTGTAGAATACAAAAATACCATAAAAAGGGGGCTCACATTTAAAATTGTTTTTGTGAATAATTAATTGTGTAAATTTTGTAGATTTTTAGAAGTGGTATAGGGGTGGTCTGGGACACCCGGTATAATGATTGTTATGACTCATCAATGCATGTAATGTGCCTGTCATGACACCAAGTCAAATGTATGTTTTATGTTCGTTCTTAAGTGTTCAACGTTAGTGACAGTTAAATGATTTTGAATTAAATTTCTGTAATTTGCTTATCCTACGCACAAACTACAGTCGTAGATGATAAACACTACTTATACAATACAATGAGGTGGGGCGTGTGTTCAATTCTATGAAATTACCTCGAGTGTATCACATTGCCAATTAGTGTCCTGGCCATGTCGTTGTACCATACGACACGATAATTAAAAGCTTCAGCCTAATTGGTTTGGCACTGAACATTGCGATAATGCAACTCGTTTATAACTGATTCGGATGATTACTGATTTGAAAAGTCTTTTAACAGAAACATCAGCCTTGTTATCGTCCAGCTTAGGAAATAATTTAGCTGTAGAAATATATAGATGAAGAAAAATTCACTAATCTAAACACGATACCTCATGGCCAGTACTAGTACTACCGACCAGTCGGTTTTTTGTGCACGTCGATGGAGGTACTTAAAATTGTCTGTTAATACTAGTTATATGGCTTGATTAACCATTTCAGTTTTTTAATGAGGACGGTTGTCAGATGGTAAGTAATTTTTCTACAAAATCTAAGAATTAATTTTTTTATTATAATAATTTACTCTTAGATTTCCCCTTTAGGTTAGTTTATACACTGATTATACACTCATGTTGTTCTCGTTAAGGATGGATAAGAAGGCCCCAACCGAACTGTTAGGTACGTCCTCCTCTAAAGGGGAATTTTGCGTAAGCCCTCGGAAAGATGGGGTATAAAGAAGAGAAAGGGTGAGAAACGGGGCCGATTGACCACTCAGAGGGCCAACTCCCGTGCTTCTGTGACAACTGATTTTATTTATAAGGGAACTTGTTATAGTGTACAACCAAAATACTTACCACATGCTATGACAATTTCGATTTGCTGTACCCAATGTCAACTTCGCAAGTAGCCTTAACCCGTTTTAAGGTTGTGCTGGGAACTATACGCTTTTACGAATGAAGAGTCAATCGAATTCGGATAAACCTTAATGAAATGAAAACAAACTGCGTGTCATAAGTTTCAACTGTTTAATGTTAAGAGCAGTTGTAGTAATCTTCTTTCCATCAAAATTAATAAACCATTGACTACACAGTCGTACTAGACATCTGGCCTGACGGGAAAATTTGTTAGCAAATATTTAGCATAAACATGGGTTACAGAGACATAAAACATAGTCATAACATGCAAATAGAAATTATACTTGAAATCGACGAATAGTCATAGATAGCCCCACCGTAGTAGTTTCGGTGGTGACGAGAATCTAATTTAAAACCTAATTTAAACAATATCCTCTGAACTACAAGTATATTCATTGTATAGTACTATCATTTAGGTCCATAAAGTGAATATACACTAAAACTGAATATATGCAGATAGAAGATAGTCGATGGTAACAAACATTAGATTGCCTCAGGAGACGACGCAACCAGCACTCAAAGTGGGCAAGGAAGTCAGTTAGTTCCCCAGAAGATCGGCCTGCCTCGCATCTGATTTTGTTAACTGATTTTAGCATGGAGTTTACAATCTTGATTGTATATCAATGTCGTGGTGTTGTAAGAGAGACGGACTCTTATCATAAAAAGAAAAGGACAATGATCAAGATTCTTGTAGATGATCAAATCTTGGCCACCTGGTTTAGCAGGTTCTTAGTATTTTCCATTAGAGCTCTTTCAATTCCTTTACCTGGACAGCAGATTATAGCGTATGACTTAGAAAGCTTCTAGGTTCCTGGATAAACAACAACAATACATAAATATTGTAACACCGACCCGTCACTGAGTCCAGCGTATGGTGGTTTTAGCTCGTCAACTGTTGGTTTTTTTTTAACGATCTGGATAGTTAAAACCCTTCTATGCGTGTCCGATTGGTTTCGTAAAGCCCGATTTGTTGCTTCTTTTCATTAGTGCGTGATTTCATAACAACAATATGACCCTACGAATACCGGTTGTTTCTAAATGATTTTCCGAGTTTCAAAAGCTTTATAATACTGTATCAGCTTTGTAATATTTGTGTAACATTAACAGTTATAAATAATGTATCGAAAGAAAGAATAAAACAGATCCTTTGTTACGGCAGTGCAAAGCACATTTTTATTTAAAATTAAAATATAAGTTAAATGACAATCTTCTAAGCCTAAGCACGTTATTAAAATGATTTTTCAAGCATTCAAAACAACAGAAACAAAAATAAAAAACCAAACGGTCTTATATGCGTAAATAGTGAAAACACAAAATATTGGCATAGTGAAACCTACTGCAATCAAAAGCAATTTGATCTGCACGCATACATGAGATCTTATCTTTTGTTTACGATTTTTACAATACAATTTGGCTTTTTATTTTATACAAATTTTTTTCTTTTTGATGCTTGAAAACTCATTTTAACAATGTGTTTCCGCATACAAAAGTGTCATTTCAGCAAGTGTCACACAAAAATGGTTTGAAACAACAAGAGACTCATTAGCAAGAGACAACAAATGGTATAAATTTTAATTTTTATTTATAGTAGATAGTATTATGAATTTATCTGATTTCAGGCATGGTAAAGCAAACATTTATCAGCGAACGATACCGGAAATGGCTATGTGCACAAAGTGTTGATCAGTAATTTTTTTTGCAATACTTCAATAGCAAAGTACAACGCTGAATAAAGGAAATGCTGTGCTGAATAAAGGTAATAACGTTTAACCGGGCCAGATGTGGCATTTTTCCTCTACTCTAATCACTAACTCATAGAATATCTTTGCTGAAATAAATACCGGGTGTTCATAAAGTCTTGCCCTGATTTGATAGCATTGCTGTACAAAAACCATTAGAGCCACACGCAGCTTACATTGCTTCTTTTGAAGAGAATTTAATCTAGTTTTTTTTATTATTATTATGTTGGTAACACATTTGTTTAGCTGTTTGACAACAATGCAGTTTTCTTTAAATTCGGTACAAAAGCAAATCAGAAATGGTTACCCTTCAGAAGAAGTAACAGTGTGTCCTATGGTTCAATGAAACCCAGTCCTCCATTACCGGTGTGCCTGCCTCACATGTTTTCAACATCTGTCATTACAATTTGTTTATTTTGATCATATGTTTACTCAATGTTTACTTTTCTAGATTCAATTCTTTCTTAATGTTGTTTTGATCGTTTTTTGTAATTTAAAGTCAAATACACCTTTTGATTTGTAGTTCCTGATTATTATAATTTTATAATGGCATATACCAAAGGAATAGCCACACTGGTGACCCCGACGTGATCTGAACACGCAACCTTCTGATATGAAGTATGATATCATTTTATGAATTATGATACTATTGTATCATAATTATATTTTTTTTTAATATAATTTTTTTGTAAAAGAGCAAAAGACTCTTGAAGATGCTTAAGTTCATTACATTCGTTCTGCGCCTGAGCAATGTCACTAAGAGAGACAGTAGATGAGAAAGAAATTTCTGAAATCCTAGAACAGGCATCCGCGGAATGATTTTGTTTTCCAGGTATGTATCGAATATCTGTTGTGAATTGACCAATATAGTCCAGATGTCTTAGTTGCCTAGGAGTAGCTTTCTCCGTACGCTGCTCAAAAGCATAGCTTAAGGGTTTGTGGTCAGTTAAAATTGTAAAATGACGACCTTCTAGATAATGTTTAAAATACTTAACAGCTTCATATGCGGCCAGAAGTTCACGGTCGTATGTACTGTAGTTTTGTTGAGTTTTACTAAGTATTTTAGAGAAGAAACCTATGGGTTCTGGTACATTTTCTCTCATTTGCTGAAGAGATGCGCCAATCGCAAAATCTGAAGCATCAACAGTGAGAATAAGGGGAAGATTACTTGAAGGATGAAAAAGTAGTGTTGCGTTTGCTAGTTCTTTCTTTAAAGTATTCCTTCTCATTGCTGTTTGCACGAAATTTGCTGGTGGCGTGGTCTGCTCGGGGTACTAAGAAGATGGAGTAAACTGCAATTCCAACCACTTAAGTGTTCATTTTATTATTAGTTTTCATTATCAGATTTGTTCCGCCTGATCCTTCTTAAAACTCTTGGACACTCGCACTTTAAGCTAGAGGCGAGGTTTCAAGAATTAAAGAGATTACACGCTTAAAAAAAAAAAAAAACGATCAAAACAACATTAAGAAAGAATTGAATCTAGAAAAGTAAACATTGAGTAAACATATGATCAAAATAAACAAATTGTAATGACAGATGTTGAAAACATGTGAGGCAGGCACATACTTCATATTTCATATACCACACCGGTACTGTCCAAAGACTTTTTGTGCGAACATTCAGAACACCTGAACCTGATGTAAAGAGTATCGAGATGTGGTATCCATATTTTTGTGACAGGGGCAGTGTGTGTGACAAGAAACGAACATGACGCCCGCGCATTACTAAAGTCACTGTGGATTGGGAGTGATGGCCCGACTGAATTGCCTCCTCGGTCACCAGACTTTACTCCTCTGGACTTTTTTACGTGAGGGTTTGTCAAAGACATAGTGTGTTCTACCCCAGTTCTTGATTAGAGTCACTAAGAGAGAGAATAAGAAATGCAGTGCAGTCTGATACTCATTAAATGTTAATAAAAATATGGGAAAATAGAAAAAGTCGCCTAGAATATTTACAGGCAACCCAAGGCGACACATAGAATTATATTGAGTTTGAACATATGTAAATAAAACTTAAGAAATCACTTGTTAAAACTGTAAATAAAACATTATTCTACCGTCATTTGTTTTCATGCTATTCGATTTCTTTATCAGGGCAAGACTTTATGAACACCCGGTATATCTAATGAAATAAATCTGACAAAATAAACGTCCTAGGAAATAATAATAATAATAATCTTTATTCCTCTCAAAAACATATTTACAATAAACAAGAAAAAAGCTTGGAATTTCTAGCCATCTTACAAAGTTACGATGGCTAGCACAACAGAAAAAATAACCAAATGTTCATCTTTGGTCACATTATCAGATAATCGGCGGGCGGCGGGTCGCTGCAGCGTGTGCCGACTGTAGTGCGTCTTTATCATTTCACTCTTATCTTAATTACTTACTATCTACAATACAAGGTTTCCTGGTTGCTACAATTCATTACTGAATAAAAATTAGAAATTTTTAATATTGTCTATAGTTACATACAAAACAGTAGTAGTGTAGAAATAGGGGAGCTGGGCCAGTTCAAGGTCACCCGAGCGATGACGTCATCGAGGTCAATGACCTCACCGATGACGTCATCGATGATGTCATCGATGACGCAATCGATGATGTCATCACCAATGACGTCACATCCATGACGTCACGCCCATGACGTCACAGAAATGACGTGCTGATGACGTCATCACCCCTTACGTCACCAAGATGACGTCATAGATGTCACAAAAGGTCAAGGTCACGATGAAACATAAAATTTTTCGGCACTTTTGCTGTTTCTCGCACTACGCTCCGAGTTTCAGTCACAGTTACCATGACCTTGACGACTTGGAGCGAAATTAGACAAGAAACAGCAAAAGTGCCGAGGAAACTTGAAGTTTGCAACGTTACTCTGCCTAAACCGTCATGTGACACCGCTCGGGTGACCTTGAACAGTCTCAGCCCCCCTACTTTAACCATTACTAAAACCGCGATGTGCACCCTACGACAGACACCGAGCGACTGACTGTCCGACCCCGCGCACTCGAGGTATATTGGCTCGAGAGACTAAGACTCTAAACCGTCAGGAATGGGAGTAACTAACTGAACTTTGCAAGGAAAAGTCATTTCTTCCAATATTCTAAACAAATCTTCATCAGTAAAACTTACATTAGTCTGTTTGGTATAAAACTTAGGGTGTCCACGCAACAGTTTACGCCACTTAGCTAAAGTCGAAACCTGCTTGACCTTGAGCGGTGGACACTGAGCAGCTAATAAAGACCTAACACGGCTAAGTTTCTTACCTAAACTGTCTCGCGACATGGCTTCCCCTCACAAAAGTCCGCACAATACTGAGAGACTGTTGGTAGCGCATGAGCCAGGGCAAAAGTGGAGGGGGGTAACAGCAGGAGTGGGGGAAGGATACAGTGGTGGGGGAAGGTGAGGTTGTACGCTGGAGTATCGCATCACTTCACCATGAGCTGTCCTACAGTCAACACACTGTTCTCTCGGGCTGAGTTGGCAGTAGAAGAAACATTGGTGTACAGCTTAGGCTGTGAGGAGCGAGGAAGTAAAGTCAAAGTGGAAGTTTTGTTTAACTCCAAGATAAAGAGTTGTGTAAATAAACTAACTGTACCCCTACAATCTCCAATAACTCTAAAGAAATACCGATATATATATATATATATAAAGAGAAATCTCATCCTTTGGCAAAATGAATTGGAAATGGAAAAGATCACAGTAAAATTAATCTAACTTAAAATCTGGACTGGACACTCATGGCGATACTACGTGGCGTGAAAACACCACCCTAAACATTACAAGTTAGGTTAGTGAGCACCTCTGGTACGATAACCGACGTGCTAGAGTTAAAGTGTGATGACCTTGAGTCAAAAACACAGAAATACTACAAGTCGATATCATCACAGAGTTAAAGTGTAGTGACCTAGATTCAAGACTTGTAAAAATACTTACATATAGAGAGTTAGAAAACAGCGAGGTGCACCGCATGGAAGCCGGAGACATACTGGCGGAGCGGTGTTGTGCAACCTAGGGACTCGGTTGTGGAGGGGGTATAACCAACACTTAGAGTAGAAGTGTAGTGGGTGACCTTGACCCACTTGACCCCCCCCTCCCCCACCCCCTCCCCCACCCCCTCCCCCCCACCCCCTCCCCCACCCCCTCCCCCACCCCCCCCCGAAATTTTTTTCGGAAAATTTGTTGACCTTGACCAAAAAGTTTTTTGCTCCGGACGAGAAGTGACCCCCCCACCCCCTCCCCCACCCCCTCCCCCCCCCGAACTTTTTTTTCGGAAAATTTTTTGACCTTGACCAAAAAGTTTTTTGCTCCAGACGAGAAGTGACCCCCCCCGAACTTTTTTTTCGGAAAATTTTTTGACCTTGACCAAAAAAGTTTTTTGCTCCGGACGCGAAGTGCCCCCCCCCCAATATCCTGGGCGTGGTCGCCCGGTGGGGATATAAGGCGGCCGGGTTGCACGCACTTCTCATTCACGCTCCAGCTTTCGTTGGAAGTGGCTGTCCAGGAGCTCATTCTTAAGAAGACCAGTGACCAAAGAAATGTCTCGTCGTATACCTTATAAACCTTCGTATTATAATCTGATTGGTATTAATAGTATTACAGACAATGAGAAGAAATTGTATAAAAAATTTTGTTGTTTACTTGACAGAACGCGAAAACTACCACCAAATACTTTCACCTACAAGCTACCCCTGATAGACAAGGATGATGTAAGCAAACTAACATCAATTCAACTGAAATTGGTGGAAGAAAAAATTCTTGTTTGTGTGAGAGAAGTGTTTCATAATGAATATTCAAAAAGATTGGCTTTTGACTTTATTAAGGAACATGCAGGACGTGAAACAAAACAGTATCCGGGATTATATTATTTATATCTTTTTGAGAATGGAGCAAGTGTAACGGTAGAAATAAGCATCAAACTAATGTAATTCTCCCAACCAAGTGTTAAACTAGGACTCGAACTTGGACTTGATTGAGGTTTTGTAGAACAGAGCGGGGGATAGATCACTTTGCGGCAATGGACTAGCATGCTGCTTAGTGGTTTATCCCCCGCTCAAAGGGTATCTTTACGTGACCTTGACCCACATAAACTTGCTCAAAAAGACATCTTTGAAAAAACTTGTACAAAGTAGTGGATATAGATCAAACATCATTGGTTTATCAAGCCTGTTGAAGAATATATTGAAAATGGGTGTTTAAAAGCCAAATCTACTACATGATTGATAAACCGGATGTATATGACGTCACCTTCCCCCACCCTTAAACCTCGGGTATAAAGGGACCCAGTTGAGCGCGCTGCTCATTATTGCGTGGACATTCACCGAGTGCACACTCATAGCCAAACTGTAAAAATGGCTCTTTGCGATATTTGTGGTGAGTTTTTTCAAGACGAAGACATCTTTGTTTTACACCGAGAATTGTATCATGAAGAGGACAGAAAAGAAGAGATTGTAGTAAGTGAAGAAAACCTGGATGCAATTGATCGGTTGTTGGAAAACTACCATAAGCAGATGGACGACTACGATAGCTATCTACAGTTACACCGAGAATTGCATCATGAAGAGGACAGAAAAGAAGATATTGTAGTAAGTGAAGAAGACTTGGATGCGATTGATCAGTTTTCGGAAAAACCCCAGAAGCAGATGGACGACTGGGCTAGCTATCTACAGCTAATGCAGAGAAGAAGACCGAGTGTTATTCAATTTGCTGGAGCTGGACCATCTACAGCTGGAGGATTTATTGAAGAAGATACGGAAGAAAAAGTGGAAGATGTAAAACAACTGCGTACCCAAGAAGAGGATACAGAAGAAGTGGAAGATATAAGACAACTGCGCACCACAGCATTACCAGGACCAGTTGTAACTCATTTCAAAATTAATAACGTGCAATTAGAATTGGAAAATTTTATAACTCAAGCTAAAAAACTAGTTGTAAAAACATTGACGGAAGAATTGACAAGATTGAACTTTATTAAATTTGGATTGGTGTTGGAGGCTATGTTTACTAATACCGATGGTGAAAATTCACCGAGAGCATTCATTGCTAAAAACCGAACCCTTACAACCACATCTGATATCAACGAAATTTTAGAAGAATGTTTGGTTGAACTGCTAGTGAAACTTCAAGAACATGAAGGAAGAGGATCCGGCTGGACGCTATCATCAATTGAAGGTATGGATGTGAGGGTTCACAAGCATGGATATGGTATGAGAGGAAGCAGCTTTATCCCTCTACCAAAGGTGATCCAAAATACTAAATCATGTATTAATGTGAAAAATGAGGATAATGAATGTTTCCGGTATGCAATGTTAGCAAAATATGTGGAAGACCATCCCTGTAGACCTAGCATAGCATACGAAGCTGTTCAACACCGCTATAACTTTCGAGGTATGTCGTATCCGGTTAATGTTAATGATATTGCTAAATTTGAAAGGCAAAATCCAGGAGTTTCAGTTAATGTGTTTGGCCTAGACGAATCAAAGAATATATATCCGTTACAAGTAACAAAAACTGAATGTCCAAATCATACAGATTTGTTACTATTAACCAAAGGTGAGATTTCACATTATGTCTATATCAAGAACTTTGAATCTTTGGTTGTACGACAAGTGACTAAAATGAATGTTAGGGTAACAGTGTGCAAGAGATGTTTTTGTTTCACATATAAAGAATTGAGACGTGGAGGATCGGAGTGGTTGTCGGAACACCAGCGGCTTTGCAATGACAACTATGAAGTGAAGATTAGTCTGCCACCACCATCTAGAGCATTTGTCCAGTTCAATAAAACAGTTCATCAATACCGGATTCCACTAGTTATCTATGCTGACTTTGAATCCACGTTAGTACCGCAGGAACTTCCGGATGGTGAAGTAACTAGAAGAACCAAATATCAATTGCATCGACCTAACAGTTTTTGCTTATTGGTGAAATCTACTTTACCTGAAGAACAATTGCAAGACTATGGCTTAACATCCACTCCGATACTCTACCGTGGGGAAGAAGCTGCTAAGTATTTTGTAGACCAGTTGTATGACATTGCTGAAAAGGCGGAACGCTTATACGGTAATGTTTTACCCATGGAACCTTTGAACGAAAATCAACAAGAAGAATACATTTCAGCAACAAGATGTTATCTATGCAAGAAGAGCTTCAGTGAAGAAAATAAAAAAGTAAGAGATCATGATCACCTCACAGGGTTATACAGAGGACCTGCTTGTAATTCATGCAATATAAATTACAAACTGCCAAACTTTATCCCTGTCGTGTTACACAATCTTAGCGGCTATGACTCCCACTTTATTATCCCAGAGTTAGGACGAGATGATGGAAAAATCGAAGTATTAGCTGAAACATTGGAGAAGTACATCAGTTTCTCAAAAAACAGTAGGTAAAATTAAACTTCGCTTCGTAGACTCTTATAGATTTATGTCATCTAGTTTGAGCAAATTGTCTGAGAACCTAAGAAGAGAAGATCTAAAAGAAACCAGCAAAATTGTACCTGAAGATAAATTGGACTTAGTATTACGAAAAGGAGTTTTCCCCTATGATTATATAACTTCCACAGAAAAGTTTGAAGAAACCAGTCTACCACCGATTGAAGCCTTCAATAGCAAATTAAATGAAAGTGAAATCTCCGTTGAAGACTACAATCATGCTTGTAATGTTTGGAACCAACTAAACATTCAAACTTTAGGGGAATATTCTGATTTTTATATAAAATTGGATGTAACTCTGCTGTGCGATGTGATGGAAGAATTTCGGAACACCTGTTTCTCAGCCTACGGATTGGATCCTTTACACTCGTATACATCCCCTGGATTAGCATGGCAAGCTATGCTCAAGTCAACTAACTGTCGATTGGAGCTTCTCACAGACATTGATATGGTACTCATGATCGAATCATGTGTACGAGGTGGTTTGACTCAAGCTGTGACCAGACATGTTAAGGCCAACAACAAGTATATCCCCAACTTCGACGAGCAACAACCATCACTCTACCTTGGATATTTTGATGCGAACAACCTCTATGGTTGGGCGATGTCAAATCCACTTCCCTACGCAGACTTCAAGTGGATTGACCCGACCACCATCGGTGACATATCACGGATTCCAAAAGATGGCCAAACAGGCTATATTTTGGACTGTGATTTTGAATATCCAGAACACCTTCACGACTATCATTACGACCTGCCTCTCCTAGCCAAGACTGAAGTTTCACCGACAGGAAGATGGCCCAAGCTGATGATGACCTTGGAGAATAAGAGTCGATATGTGGCACACTACTGGGTAGTTCAACAAGCACTTGAATTGGGCCTACGTATAGTGAAAATTCACAGAGCAATTGAATTCACCCAGTCTTGTTGGTTGAAACCATATATCGATTCCAACACTACAAGAAGAGCTGCAGCGACAACAGCATTTGAAAAGGACTTCTACAAATTAATGAACAACGCCATCTTTGGGAAGACCTTGGAGAACAAGAGAAAACACAAAATTGTAAAATTAGTAAGTGATCCTAGGAAATTGGAAAAATTAGTGCAAAAACCAAATTTCGGAACATCAATGATTATAAACGAAAATCTAGTTGCTGTCAGTATGAATAAAACAACAATAGTGATGGATCGACCGTTATACATTGGAATGTCGATTTTGGATATAAGTAAAACTCTGATGTATGATTTCCATTACAACAAAATGGTTAAACACTATGGAAGAGACAACATTGGAGTTGCATACATGGATACCGACGCGTTTATCTACTGGATAAAGACTTTGGACATGTATGAAGATCTAAGGAGTTTCCCATACAAAGACGACTTTGACTTCTCTGACTATCCGAAGAACCATCCGAATTACAATGAAAAGAATAAAAAAGTAATTGGAAAATTTAAAGATGAAGCAAATGGAATACCTTTGGAGGAAATAGTTGCGCTGATGTCCAAATTATATTCCTTCAAGATGTATATGGAAAACGACATACCGACAGTGAAGAAAGCTAAAGGAGTCAAAACATCGTACTTGAAGAAACGTGTGACATTTGACCATTACAAGACCTGCATGTTTGAAGATTCTACAATGTCTGCAACGTTCAACACTATCAGAAGCTTTAAACATGAGGTCTACAGCGTCACTGAAGTTAAAAGAGCACTATCAGCTCAAGATGATAAAAGGCATATTATGCCGGATAAGATTCATACTCTTCCTTTCGGCCACTACTCTCTAAACCCTATCAACTAGTAACTTATTCTTCGACCTTATTCCTTTCTCCTTCCGTAAAAAAATGGGGAACACGGCAAGTCCAACGCCGTGTTCCCCATTTTTTTACACAAGTTTGGATGACCTTGACCTATATAAATGATGTGAATATTTAGGACAACATTCATTGTGATTATACATGTGATACATGAAACATTCAAACCTGCAATATGAAGAACTTGAAGCAAGAAATTGTCAACGAGCTTCATAAACCTGCAAGAAGAAAGTTTCCACGAAGAAATACAGTGATAAAAGGAATAAATGATTAATATCAAGCGGATTTAATCGAAATGATTCCTTATAGTAAACAAAATAGAGGATTTAAATACATATTGACTATTATTAATTGTTTTTCAAAAATGGCAGATGCTTTACCGCTAAAAGATAAAAGTGGCAAAAGTGTTACAAAAGCAATGGAAACAGCTATACAAAAAGACAAACATACTATAAAACATTTACAAACTGATGATGGAAAAGAATATTTTAATAAGGAATTTGCAAATTTAATGAAAAAACACAACATTAACCATTACTCAACCAATTCAGAGGTAAAAGCATCAATAATTGAAAGATTTAACAGAACTTTAAAAGGTGCGATGTATAAGATGTTTTCCAACAGAGGATCACACGTATGGATTGATATGTTACCAAAACTTATAAGCGATTACTATAACAAGTTTCATAGAACTATTGGTATGAAACCAAGCCAGGTGACTAATAAAAATGAAAAACTTGTATTAAAACGTATAAAAATGAATACTAAACCAAGAGTTGAAAAACTAAAGCCTAAAAGGTTTAATGTTGGTGATAAAGTGCGAATAAGCAAATACAAAGGTGTATTCAGTAAAAGATATCTTCCAAACTGGACAAATGAGGTATTTACTGTATTTAAGGTGCAACCTACAATACCAGAAACTTACATTTTAAAAGATAATAAAGGACAATTGCTGGAAGGAGGGTTTTATGGACATGAAATGTTAAAATCAACAGTAGGTGATGTATATCTAGTTGAAAAGGTGTTGCAACGAAAAAAGGATAAGGTTAAAGTACGATGGTTAGGATTTAATAAGACGGAAGATTCTTGGATACCTAAAAAGGATCTAATATAATGATAGAGCATCATTTTGGGTTGAACCATTACAAAGGATGGAGATAATACCGCAAAAAGACAATTTTACTATTAATAATATAGATGAACTCACAGTGGATGGTTCTCAATTCAATACTGGGAAAAACGGTGTTTTGTTACCAAACACGGTGCGTTGTCTGGTTACCGGTCCTTCCAATTGTGGAAAAACAAATGTAGTATTCAATTTGATTACAAATCCTAAAGGATTACGTTTTAATAATTTATATGTATTTTCAAAGTCACTACAACAACCAAAATATCAATTATTGGAACAAATACTCAATAATGTGCCTGAAGTTAAATATTTTAAATTTAACGCGAGCGAGAGTGTCATGCAACCGCAAGAGGCTAAACCATTCTCAGTATTCATATTTGACGATGTATCTTGTGAAAATCAAAAAACAATAAGAAATTACTTCGCCATGGGTCGACATAACAACATAGATAGCATTTATATTGGTCAAACTTACAGCAAAATACCGAAACAGCTCATTAGAGACAATGCAAACATGTTAATTGTATTTAAACAGGATGAAACCAACCTAAAACACATATATTATGACCATGTAAGTGCGGATATGCCATTTGAACGGTTTAAAGAGTTGTGTGGAAAGGCTTGGGCTGAAAAGTATGGGTTTTTAACAATTATGAAGGAACAACCGCTAAACAATGGTCGATACAGGATAGGATTTGATAAATTTATACTAATACACTGATCATGATGTAAAACATTCATTGTTGTACAACACGTCTTGCTACAAACATGGTTAACCAAGAAAAGTTAATAAAGGAAATAAAATCACTTAGTGATTCTATTCGAGATAAAAACAGAGCATTAAAATTAGGTATTAGCGAAAGGGAGAAATTTCTTGAATCTACTTTTAAACCTATTACTGAACCCTTGAAACAATTAAACAAAAAATTTGCTAAACCCGTTTTGGAAGGAGATGCAATTGCACCTATTACAAAGTTTGAAAGAGAAAATGTAAAATCAGAAGATTTTAGTGATGAAGACCTGGAATCCTCTACATATAGTGGTTTTACCGGTGGAGAACCTGAAAGAGAGCTAGAATCACCAGACTATAGTGGTATAAGAGAATTATATGAAGTAAAAGCTAAAAGAGGACATGAAGATGTATCAACTGCTAGTGAAGAGGAAAAAGAAGAAGAAGCAAGGGAAGGTCCGTCAAACATAAGCTTGTTGGGTGAAAACATTCATAACAAAGGACCTTTAGGAAGGAAATACATGATAAAAATGTTAGCTGGAATAAATCCTAATAAAAACTACCATAGTTATGGAGTAAGATTAACAGAAGAAGGTTTAATGGTTGGTAATAGCCCGGTAAACATTGATGAAGATGATAATATTATTGTTGGTAATCAAAGATATAAGGGCACAAGAGGATTATTTGAATTATTATTTGAAAAAAAGCCTTTAGAATTGTTAGTTAAAGAAGAAGACATGGAAGCATATAAACAGATTTTGGAACACACCAATGCATACAGGAGGAAGTATTTAGCTGACCAACCAGTTTTTAGATCTAGGTCTTTAAAATATAGAGAATTTGTATCCAAGTTAATACCAACAACGAGAAGACAACCAATGCTGATAATGCCAAGAAAACCTGTAAAACGAAGGTTTGTGTCATCCACTTTGGATATAAGTGCTCCAGAACCAAGAAAAAGAAACAAATCTGTTACAGGTACAGGTTTAATGAAGAAACTATATAACACAAATGTGATTTATTACAATAATATCAATAAATTGGTGGATAGAATGAAACTAATACATGAAGCTAAAGAAGCGGGTCATACTGGATTGGAAAACGAATGGGTGGCTTAGTGGATGAACTCCGAAACCGTGGGGTAATCTTATAAAAAATGCGTTGCTCCCTAAAATACTATTCAGTTGCACCATGAGTGTCGACAAGTTCGGACGTTATTCCTCGGATGGATTATATTACGCAAATAATTTAAAAAGAGGTGCTGGTTTACCACAGACACCTGATGGAGATTATGATATGAGTAATAAAAGGTTAAAAAACATAAAAGATCCTATGGATGAAAATGATGCAATAAATTTAAAAATATTAAAGGAAAAGATATCACCAACATTAAGACTGCACAATAACACATATGACGCAGAAAATCATAGAATTATCAACGTTGGTAAACCAAATCAAAACAGTGATGCAATAAACAAAGGTTATTTGTCATCTGAATTAAAGAATACGTTAAAATTCAATGGGAAAACGTATAGTGCTAACAATAAACGTATATCCAACGTAGATGATCCTAAAGATGCAAAAGACAGCGTAAATAGACGCTATTTACATTCCTTGATACCTGAAAAGACAAAAGATGAATTTTCTTTTTATAAATTTGTTATTAACGATATAGGTTATCCAAAAAATGAAAATGATGCTGTAAATTTGAAATATATCAAAGACCATTGTATTACACGCGATGTTGGAGTTATAGATTGTTTTGGTAATTGTTTAGCAAATGTTAAAGATGGTTCGGCGCCATCAGATGGTGCAACAGTGGGTCAAATGATGGAAACCTTAAAACAAGAAACAACCTCTTTTGTAAAACAAGATCAAGTAGTATCGAAGCAAGGGGATGAATTTGTTCAAGGTAATGAAAAATTTAATTTATTAACATACAAAAATAATGCTTGGGATTGCATGGGTAAAGGGTTATCAAATATGAGATTGGGTTATACTGCTCGAGATGCAGCTGCTTTATCACAAACCGTACATCTAGATCCAGATCATTCTTTTAGATTTTTTACATGTAATGGTAAAGTAATAAAAAACTTGCATAATGGAAGAGATCCAAATGATGCTGCAACTGTAGGACAAACATTACAATATGACAGTAAAAATAAAGAGTTTATTCATAATAAGCAAAGATTTAAATTAATGGATGTAAATGATTATCAAAATATACTAATTGCAGATCCAAATTCATTTAGCGGATTTAGAAAATTGTCTGGTGAAGAATTTATTCATAAAAATCATGTATTTAGAAATGAAGCAGACAGAGCATTAATTAGTGCAGATTTAAAATATTTTAAATGTCCTGGGAATGATGAAAATGTAACTGATGAAGACTAAGAATTTGTATAAAACTGATATGGGTTAGAAATCGGGGACTAATATTATAAAAATGGGTTACACTCTAGAATGTTATTCAGTTGCACCATGAGTGTTGACAAGTTCGGACGGTATTCATCGGATGGATTATATTACTCTAATATTTTAAAAAGAGGTGTTGGATTACCACAAACACCTGATGGAGATTATGATATTAGTAATAAACGGTTAAAAAACATCAATGATCCCACAGATGAAAACGATGCAATAACTTTAAAAGTATTAAAAAAAGAGATATCACCAACGCTGAAACTAGACAAAAACACATATAACGCGGGTAATCATAGAATTTCCAACGTTGGTAAGCCAAATCAAAACGCTGATGCAATAAACAGAGGTTATTTATCATCAGAATTGAAGAATACGTTAAAATTCAATGGAAAAACGTATAATGCTGAAATTCGACGTATATCCAACGTAGCAGACCCTGTAGATGAACAAGACAGCATAAATAGACGCTATTTACATTCTATAATACCTGAAAAGACAAAAGATGGGTTTTCTTTTTATAAATTTGTTATTAACGATATAGGTTATCCAAAAAATGAAAATGATGCTGTAAATTTAAAATACATCAAAGATCATTGTATTACACGTGATGTAGGAGTTATTGACTGTCTTGGTAATTGTTTAGCGAATGTAAAAGATGGTTTTGCACCATCAGACGGTGCAACGGTGGGTCAAATGAAGGAAACTTTAAAACAAGAAACCTCCGGTTTTGTGAAACAAAACCAAGTAGTAACACGTCAAGGAGATGTATTTGTACAAGGAAATAAAAAGTTTACTTTACTTGAAGAAAACAATTATGTTTGGGATGGTAAAGGAAAGTTATTGACGAATTTATATATTGGTGAAAATCCTGGTGATGCTGTTACTTATGAACAGATAATACAATTAGAGCCAACTGGAAAAAAATGGTGGAATTGTGATAACAAACGATTAACAAATGTTGCAGACCCTGACTATGCCGATAACGCTGTAACTGTTAATTTTCTTGTTAAAGTAATAGGTAATTTATTATTTGATATGCATAATTATATTGCAGCAGGACAACATAAACCTATTGACGAAAAAATGAGAAGTACATGGATTAAACAAGAAATTCTTTACAAATATTTTTTTAATCATAACACACAAAAGTTTAGATCATCAGATTGGGGTACTTTTGATATTTAATTAAATAACACCATAAATTACATCATTTATGTGCAACCTGTCATAGAGGTAACACATGGGTTACGCTTTTCGAATATAAAAGACAATCATGGCGTTTCATTACACCAGTCCATATCGAGACACTATACGGAAAGGAGGCGGTATCACGTCCACAGCGGTTTCTCTGTTAAGTAAAGCTTTAAATCGTATTCCAGTAGGATCTATCGTAAACAGAGCAATAGACGCTTTACCATACGAATTTCACATACCGGGAGGTTATCAGTATTGCGGACCAGGAACTAAATTGCAAAAACGACTGGAAAGAGGTGATCCAGGCATAAATAAGTTAGATCAGGCTTGTAAAGAACACTATATCGCATATTCCACATTTACCGATTCAAAAAATAGGTCAATCGCTGATAAAAAGCTAGCAAATATAGCTTGGCAACGAGTAAAGTCTAGTGACGCTAGTATTGCGGAAAAAGCAGCAGCTTTAGCGGTAACAGCAGGTATGAAGGCTAAAACAGCGGTAGGAGGTGGTAAAAGGAGGGGTAGGAATAAAAAAGGATCAACCATGAAGAAACATGGTGGTAATATTAGACTAAAAAGACGTTCTACGAAGAAAAATAATAAAAAACCGACAATATGGTCAATGGTAAAAAACGGAGCAGGTCTATACCTAAGACCGTATCGTGCATATTAAATAAAAGAAATCAATTAGTTATACCACATAAAGCGTTGACTAATGTTGAATTATTCAGATATATTTCCTGTTTAAAAATACCATTTTTTCGCGGAGTATTTATGAAGGACAGTTTACCAAAGAAAATATGGAAAAATGAGACTGGAATCGTAAATTTGGATAATACTGAAGGGCCCGGCACCCATTGGGTGTGTTATAAGAAACTGAATAGCAATGTATATTATTTTGATAGTTTCGGTAACCTGCCACCACCAAAAGAACTTCAAGATTACTTTAAATCTGCTAAAAACATATATTACAACTATAAAAGAGAACAACCTGATAATACTTCAATATGCGGCCATTTATGTTTGGAATTCCTAGCTAAAAGTATCAGTCACAATTGAGATGTCTTCCTATACGGTATCATTAACAGGAAAATCGTCCACTTTACGAAGTATCCTTTTTCCAGCGTTACGCTTGCAAAAAGGAAGATTTTGGGAGGCAGCACTGTTAGATTTTACAACTTACAACTCTATTCCCAATGTTACGGAAGGTAAAAATAACTTATTGCATTATTATAAAGGAAAAGATGCCAGTGGTAAGTTTACAGACTTAGAAGAGTGCAGTTTACCCACAGGTTCTTATGAAATTGATCATATTAATGAATTTTTGCAAAATAAAATGGGAAAAGACAATATATCGCTAAAAGGTAATAACAATACAATGAAAGCTGAGCTTACTTCAAAATATTATATAGATTTCACTAAGCCAAACTCAATTGGTGATTTATTAGGATTTCCCAAAGATGGAGCAATTTTAGAACCAAATAAAACACATTCCGGTAAACAAACTGTAACAATATTAAAAGTCAATAGTATAGACATAACTTGTAACATTATACAAGGAGCTTACAGAGAGGGAGCAAAAATACTCATATAATACATACTTTTTACCCCAGTGTACCGCCTGGATTTAAAATTGTTGAAAAGCCACAAAACCTGGTATATCTACCGTTGAACACCACTTTCATTTCAGACATCGTGTTGAACGTATTGGATCAAGACGGTAACTTGATAGATTTCCGAGAAGAGCCTATTACGGTTAGACTACATTTAAAATCGACACTTTAATACAAAACCATGGTTTAACATTTAAAAGCGAACAACCTACGGGAAACCGCATTAGTAGCTCTTCAGCTGTGGAGGAGTTAACACGCGAGAACATTCGTTTCTTAGAGAGAATTGGATTAAAATTAACCGATTATGGATATACTGGATATAGCGCAGGGTCCGACATTCGACGAAACCCTATGGGAAAAAGAATATCACACCCACAACCCTTACACTTCATCAAATTAAACAATAACGATGAAATTCGTATTCCCATACAAAATCAAGACATTTACACACTACCATGTGAAAGTTACTTGTATATTGAAGGAAAAGTTACTAAAAAGGATGGTACTACTACTGGTACAACAGTTCCATTTATAAATAATCCTATGGCTTTCCTGTTTGATGAAATTAGATATGAAATATCAGGTGTAACAGTTGATTCCACTAAAAAAGTAGGTATTGCAACAACTTTAAAGGGATTAACATCTATATCACCTAATGAAACCAATTTAATACAACCTGCAGGATGGGTTTTACCTGCAAAAGACACAATCACTCCAGATACAAATGGAAATTTTGATTTTCATATTCCATTACGTTTGTTGCTTGGTTTTGCAGAAGATTATAGAAAGATTATATTAAATGTTAAACAAGAATTAGTTTTGTTGAGATCTTCTAACGATAAAGACATTATTAAAGCTCCAGATGGTACAACAGATGCAACTTTAGAATGGAAATTAACATTAGACAAGATTGTATGGAGAGTTCCGCATGTTAAATTAGCTGATGAGCATAGAATGCTACTATTAAGAAAGTTTAAAAGCTGATCGTGATATTGTAATTCCTTTTAGAAGTTGGGAATTTCATGAACATCCCAGCTTGCCAGCTACGGATCGTCACACTTGGACTGTTAAAACATCTAATTATGTGGAACGAGCCAGGTATATTATATTTGGTTTACAAACAGCAGAAGAGACACCATCACCAAACATGCAGGCCAATTTGATCATTGCAACTTGAAAAATATTAAAGTTTATTTAAATTCACAATTTTTTCCATACGATAATTTAAATGTGTCATTCGCTAATAAAAAGTACAGCATATTGTACGATATGTATGCAAGATTCCAAAGTTCATATTATGGTAAAACGAATGCACCTTTACTATCACCAGAAAAATACTTAGATGGTTACCCTATAGTTGTAATTGATTGTTCTAAACAAAATGAATCGGTAAAATCATCAAGTGTAGATATAAAAATAGAAATGGAATTCAACGCACCTATACCGGCTAATACAACTGCATACTGTTTAATTCTACATGATAAAATCGTAACATACACACCTTTAACTGGAATTGTTAAAAATGTATTGTAAAAGACCGGTTTTCCTACATTCCAATGCATTCCGCGAGTATAAAAGCAGAGCGTTCAGCTCGCTCCTCATCAGTTTGTTGCCTGTTGTTGTATGGGTAGCATCTTATTCAATATGGCTTCTCCTAGTGGTACACAAGAAAATGTAGTAGATATTGAGAAGGAGATATCCGACTTTTTAGATCTTCAAGGTCAACCGGAGGGAGATGAACACAACGCTTGCGGACAACTCCACGCCAGTAATAATGTTGAGGAAAAAGGTAAAAGAAGAAAGAATGCACACAAAAGGAAAAGGGATATTGAAGATAATATTTCTCCTAACATATTGAGTGAGGTATTCTTGCGAATATTTACCCAATCTCTTCCAGTTTGGACAAAAGTGTTTTAATCGGTGTTATGAAATCTACAGATTATTCCCCTACTGTAATTTTAACTCATGGACCCAAAATGATTTTGTTTACGGACACTGCTTGGGAATCGTTTATGAAACACTTGCATCTGCTAGAATGCTATTTAAGTAGTAACATGTTTGGAAGAAAAACAAGAGTAGGCCTTTTGGATTCAAATGTGGAAATCGATATTGTTAAACATCGTGGTGATCATCAGTTGCGGTTTAGAGACACAACAAGACATGATAACAAGATTCAACTTAATCGAGAAGAGTTTTTTATTCTAACTTGTGCAACTGAACCAATAACGAGATACTTGAGACAACTGGTGTTTTCAAGTTCAATTATTAAAGATTATCTGGAAGACACTTTGGACAAACAACCGGACGCACCTATATTATACGGACCTGTAGATACTTCTATATTCAATAGGGTTCCTCATGAAGTACAAATGTGGAGACAATTGGAAAAGTACGCTCAACTACATAAGAAATCAGTAAAACGTGAAGAAGAGGAAGAAGAAGGAGGAGAAGAATCAAGTGTTAGTGATGAAATGAAAACAAGGAAAATGTAAAGATGGAAACCTAAATGACAATTAACTACACAGCAATGGTTAATTTTTAAAACAATATCAAACACTTTGTGGGGTTAGGCCTACCGGGGACGGTGCCCACGTTAAATATACACCAACGCGCCAACAACTGTACGGCCGGGTATAAAAGTCGTACCTACCGTGGTGTGGAAATCAGTTGACCTTTGGACTTCGTCATGAGCAGACGAGTGATCTTCGCAATGGACAAGGAAGAAGAACAAGTAAAGTCCAAACCTGGTATAATTGAGTTCCAAGCGTTTTCGGGGTAATGATGATAGATTTATCATAAAAGAACTTGTGTTTTTCGACATCAATACAAGTGTTCCTTATTCGTTTTTATTTAAACCACCATGTTCTTATTCATCTTTAACTAGTAAAGCCGCTACTACCAACAGATGGATTTCAAAACACTTCCATCATATCGATTGGTATGATGGTTTTACAAGTTACACGGACTTGTATCACATTATGCATCACTTTTCAGACAAGTTTACCAATATTTACACAAAGGGGCTGGAAAAGAAAAGATGGATCGAAGGATTTACTCATGTTCCAGTTAATGATGTGGATTTGGATAAAAACTACAAGTATACGATGGAAAATGTTTGTATTTGTACTAAAAGTCCAGAACATGATAAAGATAGACATTGCGCTTTAAAAAATACCTATAAACTCGCCTCTTACCTTCAAGGTGGGGAAGTGGGGAGTGGTGGGGGTAATGGAGAGTATATAAGTGAGGAGCAGACCGGGACCTGGCATGAGTATTACTCGAGATTCCGAGACGACAACATCTCCCAGCAAGAAGACGAAGAAGACAATCTTTAACTCAACCATGACATCTCACCAGTTCCTGCAAACTTTGGTTGAGCAGTTCAATGCTCACTCCAAATCTACCATACTACCTGTCAAGAAGTGTTCCGAACTTAAAGATGAGAAGCACTACATTATCCACGCCATGAAGAAGATGGAGACTACAGTTGGAGAGGCCATCTGCTGCAGTCTTAGCGAGGCACCGTTCACTCCGGGGGATGAGCCCAAGTTCCAAGTCTACCTGCCGAAACGATTCGTCCATCTCCTCCAGAACGAGAATCTGCGCTCCATCCAACCCGGCTGTCTCTACCTGGTTTCCCACGGTTGCACGGGTAGCAATTCCACCGAGTTGACCATCCACATCGTCGACAAGCAGCAGTGTTAGATTTAGGTTTTACTGTTGTACATATGTTATTGTAATGTTTTATAAATAAACCATAAAAGACAAAAAAAAATACAAAAGACAAAAAATGCAACATATCAATATGTGAGGTTTATCACATATTGATATGTTGCATTTTTTTTTAAACTTCGCGGGTGACCTTGACCTTTGACCTTTTGCATTTCACAGTTACCCCCACCACCAAGCTAAAGGTCAAACCAGCTTCGATGCAAACACCCCCACCACTTTTTCATAGTACCCCCAAGCGCTGTGCCTCAGTTCATTTCAACTCCGGACGGTCAACCGTTACAACATCAAGATGTCTCTCAATGTAAGTTGTGCTAGTTACGAGGAGGTAACCATTAAGACTCAGCAGGAGCTGAACGACTTGTACAAGGAGTTGCAGCTGATGGTGGCGCGAGGCTACCGTATAAATGTGCAAGTCTACACTTGCAATATACGCAATCTCCGACACCCAAAAGAAGAGTCTGAACATTACTCTTCTCCAGCAACTTCATCACCGGCGTCCATGAAGACTGAAGCGAGCCAGACTTTGGATTATTTCAGCTGACTAGCAGTTGTCTTCCTTCTTCTTACCATTGTAGAATATGTTTATTTCTTTATTATATTAAAGATGTAAAAGAGAAAAAACACCTATCTTGTTACTGACATATGTGCTCAGTAACAAGATAGGATTTTTAAAACACAATTGGATGACCTTGAAACTTCCCCCACCACTTTTCCCCACTTTTTTATAGTACCCCAAGCGCTGTGCCTCAGCTTCATTTCAACTCCAACGGTCAACCATACAACATCAAGATGTTTCTCAATGTAAGTTGTGCTAGTTACGAGGAGGGTAACCGACTCAGCAGGGGCTGAACGATTTGTACAAGGAGTTCGAAAAGGAGGTTGTCAACAAAACCGATGATCAACAATTTTGGGACTCCTCTATTACAGAAAAGGAATTACATGCAGCCGTGGAAGCTGTCGAGGAAAAGGAAAAGAACCTCAGGCAGCTCTGGTTGGCTCAGATGGATATTTGCGGATCTGTGCCGCGTGATGATTTTGAACTTCAATGTCAGATGGCGATTACCCAGCAACTAGAAGAAGCCGAAAAGGAGCTAAAGAGTGGAGGTACTATCCGGGCGGAGGTGAAAACTGAGAAACATGAAGAATATAATGAATATGATGATTAAACGTACTGTTCATCCCAATCCTTTTAGTTTAAGTGGTTATGTTATAAGTAAATAGACAAAGTTTCCTTTTTTTAAAACTCCATTTGGATGACCTTGAATTTCCCCCACTACTCTGTAATACCAGCATTGCTCGCTGCAACAAGCATCATTCCTCCTCCAACAACCATGGCGGACACACCTGCTTGCAATGCCATGTCTTCCACCGAAGATGTACCCACTACGAATTGGAAATTCACAATCGACAACGTGCATTATTTAGAAACCATCTGCGATTGGATGAAGTCTATTCTCCTCGACAACCCGGGAATAAAGCTCAAGGCCACTTTAGATTATGATTGGTCTGAAGTTATACTGCAGCAAGACGATCAACAATCACCGGAGTATTTGTCAAATTTACCATTGTCAACCATATATCCTACAAATGAGGTGGAAAGGTAAGAAGAGGAGCATGGGGTTTAGAGTTTCTTATTTTTTAAAACCCAATTTGGATGACCTTGAGATTTCCCCCCACCACTTCCCATATACCTAGAGTGCGCAGGCTCAGACAGTCAGTCGCTCGGTGTCCGTCGTAGGGTGCACATCGCTGTTGCTACTCCAATTCCTGACAATTTGGGGTAGTTCAAGGTCGCCACACTTCTACTCTGGAACGACATCAACTTGTAGTATTTCTGTGTTTTCACTCAAGGTCATCACACTTTAACTCTGGGATGATTTCAACTTATAGTGTTTCAGTGTTTTGACTCAATGTCACCACACTTTAACTCTGGGACGGTATCAACTTGTAGTATTTCTATGTTTTTACTCAAGGTCATCACACTTTAGCATGTAACTTTAAGGTAGCACCGAAACGGTGCTACCCAGCTTGACATTTTCAAGTTTCCCAAGGTCATCACAATTTCCCCCACCACTTCCCATATACCTAGAGTGCGCGGGGCCGGACAGTCAGTCGCTCGGTGTCTGTCGTAGGGTGCGCATCGCGGTTGCAGTAATGGTCGAATGGGGGCTTCTGGGCCAGTTCGAGGTCACCCGAGCGGTGTCACATGACGGTCTAGGCAGAGTAACGTTGCAAACTTCAAATTTCCTCGGCACTTTTGCTGTTTCTCATCGCAAATTCGCTCCAAGTCGTCAAGGTCATGGTAACTGTGACTGAAACTCGGAGCGTAGTGCGAGAAACAGCAAAAGTGCCGAAAAATTTTAGGTTTCAGCGTGACCTTGACCTTTTGTGACATCGATGACGTCATCTTGGTGACGTAAGGGGTGATGACGTCATCAGCACGTCATTTCTGTGACGTCATGGGTGTGACGTCATGGATGTGACGTCATTGGTGATGACGTCATCAATGATGCAATCGATGACGTCATCGATGAGGTCATTGACCTCGATGACGTCATCGATGACGTCATCGCTCAGGTGACCTTGAACTGGCCCAGAAGCCCCCATTCCCCCACTACTCAGTCGGTTTGCTGTTGTGTTGTAGGGAGTCAGCGTCAAATATTGTTAGAGTGAGTAAAAGGTTTTCAGCTCCTTGGCAGTACCCAAAAAAAAAATCTCTAATTACAATCCTTAGTAGTATTGATTTCCCTAATACTGTACTCATTAAGGGACGCCATAACTGCTGGAACGGTTCTTTCCAAAAACCCGATTCAATATGACACTAGATTAAAGACTCACGTCTAAGAAACTCCAGTAATTTAACGTCAGTACACTTGCAACTTTGCAAGCAACTTTTCCACCGAGTCAGTTAACCACGACTCCCACGCCCCCAGACCCCGGCGCCGTGGTCGCTCTCCTTTCATGGTCGACTCATGGTCGCTGGCGGACACGGGCGGCTACAGCCACGGGCCCTCGCGGAGGCGGTCACCATTCCTGGACGGCGACCTAGAAGGCACTGGACACTGCAATCAAGTGAAGTAATGGCTTTTTGATCACAGCGCCTTGTTCAGTGGGGGTTTCATGAGCGTTTTACTTCTTGGGAGCGGCGTTTGAGACGGCGTCTTTATAGGTTGTGTGAGTTTGTTATAGGTAGTCAGTAAAAAAATATATAATTAAACACTGGTAGTGATGGTATTTTTCTTTCGTTATATTTTGTTCAATCAATTACATACTCTCGGAATTAAAGATCTCACTTTAAAAGGATTCTTATTTCTATATAGTTTTGTCTTTTACGTCCCTTTTTCTCTTGACCTACTGAACCGATATTTAAGATTGAGGTGTCATTTTAAAGCTTAGGTTATACCGCAGTTCCGAATCGTAATTAAAAAGGTCATATTGTTTCGGGCTTCACCTCTCAACTTTGATTTATTTATAGAGGGTGCTTTAAAACGTTGACCAACTTTTATTGCAAGTTCTTTCTTAATGTGAATTGTAATTTAACAGCTGATTACGTTCAGATGAATTTTAAATGCCAGATAGAAAACCAAAATAAATCTCTGTCACTTCATAATCAACATTCACGTACTGTAGATGAGTTTAACTCTTACAGTATCATAAAATGCACAAATTGCGCAGGGCCATTTCGTCTCACTTTAAAAAGGATCTTGTAAAAAGGTAAACAAAATTATCGAGGTTGGATATAAAATGTTTTTTTATGATTACCATAGACTGAAATTCTGCTCAGAATTCGGTTTATCTAAACCACTTACACCCATTTAGTTTTAAAATATTTAGTAACTAAAACATCTGTTCTTCCTGGTATGCTAGCATTTATTATAATACGTTATTATAAGTTGTTGCAAAAGCTGTCAAAATGTGATTATTTAATATAATTGTTCCAAATAATGAAACTTTGAAACACTGTAAGGCGCAGCCCTGGTGGCCGATGCATATTAATGGCTTTTTGCTCATATACATACCTTTCTAACTGTACGTGCACTTTTACAATGCACACAAGCTGAGAAAAAAGGAGAAAAATATTTTCCGTAACTATTTACCAAACCAGTAATTGGTATTATGGCTAACTTCCAATATTACTGCTTCCCCAAATGTTTCAAAACATCTCAAATTCAATAACTATTACAGTCTGCAATTGACTATAACCAATTAGATAACCCAATCGATAGAATAAGCTTTAAATAAGTTCCACATAATCATTATTTAATGAGTTCAAAGAACCGATGCAAATACAATTTCAAACTTTTCCACTTATTAGCAATTAATAATTACATCTAGTGCAGACGGAAACCAATATAAGTTTTTGTAAAACTGCGGTTCCACATCACCAACGGCTTGTACACCAGACGGTTATCGGAATGGGACCGCAAGTGCGGCTCATACTGGTGTTAATCAGAACCACACTTGCGGTTAGCGTCCTAGTAAACCACACACCGTGCGGTTACCCAACCACTTATTGGTATTATGGCTGGCTTCCGAGTACACCCTTCCTCCCGTATGAAAAATTGTCCAGACAAAGAAAATATAATGCGCAGCAGTTATCTCGACGGATAGCTTGAAAGACGACATCATTGTTAGGCATATTTTTAATCCCTAGGAAATAGCCGAATCTCCATTAGTTTAATAATTTTAATGTTTAAACAATGCGTAATGCATAAGTATAGTCGATTGATGCATCTAATAACTTGCAAGTTATTTGATTTACCATACCATACCACTTCAAATACCATAGTGATTTTAGTAGCCTTACATGTTAGTTTATACTACTCAGCATATGAAATTTACTCAATAGAGAAGAACCGAGGGATGCCATTCAGAACCATTGGAATTTTTGGAGAGCAAAAAGAACTTTTTAAATTAAAGTCATAAAATACTTTATTGATTTCAATGCAACTATTTTCGCTAAGTGCACACAATGTAATTTAATTTACTTAAATTATAACATTAAAATTGTGTGCACATAAGTGCACACAATGTTAATTTATACTTACTTTCACTTCAAGCTTTCCCAATATAATCAATTTTCTTTTTCTACCAAAGCAAAATATACCAAAGGGTATAAAAAAGTCTGGAAACGGTCTAATATCTTTAAAAGTATTTAAGTAATAAAACTAAAACTTTGAAAACTCATTTTGAGTGACAAATTCTAGTGCCTGAACTACTTTTTGTCCTTAAACCTCCAAGGAGAAGGTCACAAGGAATCAGAAGAAAATCTTAAATGTAAGCATAGGTCAATATGTACATCAAATTAAAGTTCTCTGAAATGAAGGAACAACGCCACATACCCGACTTCCAAATGATGACCGAGTCAAAAATGGCAGGCAATCAAACTTTGCATTAAAATCATATCTCTGAAAACAAAAAAAGCAATAACTCCCGATAAACTTGACCTTTTCATTTCGGGTGGTAATGTGGCATGTGCCAAATGCTTAAAATGCAAAGCGCTTTAAAATGATGTACCATATGACGTATTCCAAACAGCGGCGGACTGGCCCGCCGGCCCGCCGGCCGAAGGGCCGATGCGCCTTCTTAATATTCCAATCTTTGCGCCTCGTTCAAAACAATATTTGTTAAAATTCAAACAATGAACCGAGACACATTTCTAGAAAGCAAGATGGGAGTGAGAATTTCAGCAGTAAATAGCAAAACATAAAGTCGAGTGTGAGACCTGAATTTGACACTGTCGACAAGCGAGAGCAAAGCAGTTCTTCTCTCTCGTACGTGTATGCCTACTTCCGAACGGAGTAGAGTAGAAGACACTTTACTCTGTGGTCTCTGATCTGAGCGGCGTAAAACAGCTGTGCGCTTCCCGCGTCATTTTACCAATGAATATTTTACGCCGAACCAAAGAAAGAATAAAATAAACACTGCATCGGTGTCCGTGTCGCCGTGTCCATAACCTAAACTGTGATCGGTCGGTATCGGTGTCCTCTGTGGTAAACCGTAGTAACGAAAACGTTGAACTAGTGAGAGTGTGAGAGCTGTCAATTAAGTCTGTTTTAAACTGATTTGAGTCAAACGCTTAAATTTATTTTGATATCTATTACACAGGATACATGGACGTAAGAGGCCGTTCATAAATTACGTCATCGCTTTTTGGCCATTTTTGGACCTTCCCCCCTAAAATCATTCTACTATCATAATTTATCTGACCCCCCCCCTCTCAAAAATGACGTCTTTTTATCAAACCTCCGTTTTAAGTAAAAATAATGCTTTTTTTAGTCAAAGCCACTTAAGTTCTATTCTTTATTGATTTATTAAGAACTAGCAGTTACCCGGCGCGCGTTACTGCGCTCAAATTAAGTTGTTTACTAAATAAAGCTATTTTTAACATAACAAAAAAAAAGATAAGTTAAGTTTTAAGTTTTTTAATATAACAAAAAAGTCAATGGCATAGAAAGTAAGTATATTAATATTACTGTAAGGCCAAAGGATAAACAGGCATTTTGCAAATTTAAACCCAGAATAGTCAAAGTTTGCCTCATATCTTATTGATCGTAATTGCAAATGCAAATGCCTATGAGCAAAGAGGCACGTCCATGCCAAATTTCAACCCCGGAGGCCTTACATTAATTTTAAAGTCCAGTGGAGCACAGCCCTACTAAAAAATATATTTGCAAAACCATTCTTGGTGAGTACCTATGAGCAAAGAGGCAAGTAAAAGTAAAATTTCAACCATGGTGGCCCTAAAGTAATTTAAAGTCCATAGTGAGGCGGAGCCTTAAAGAGCTTAAAAATTATATTTGCAAAACCGTTTCCTAGTGAGTAGCTATGAACAAAAAGAATAGTACATCAAATTTCAACCCCGGTGGCAATAAAGTAATTTTAAAGTCCAGTGGGGTGGAGCCCTAAAGTGCTTAAAAAACTATACGTGCAAAACAGTTTCTTAGTGAGCACCTATGAACAAAAAGAATCATCCATATATTTTCAACCCCTGTGGCCCTAAAGTGATTTTAAAGTCCAGTGGGGCGGAGCTCTAAAGATCTTAAAAAACTATATTTGCAAAACCGTTTCTAGTGAGTACCTATGAGCAAAGAGCATCGTCCATGTCAAATTTCAGCTCAGGAGGTCCTAAAGTAATTTCAATGTCCAGTGAGGCGGAGCCCTAAAGTGCTTAAAAAACTATATTTGCAAATCGTTTCTTAGTGTGTACCTATGGGTAAAGAGAATCGTCCATCAAATTTCAACCCTGGTGGCCCTAAAGTAATTTTGAAGTCCAGTGGGGTGGAGCCCTAAAGAGCTTAAAAAAACTATATTTGCAAAACCTATGGACCTATGGTGCACCTATGGACAAAGAGAATCGACTATGTCAAATTTCACCACCTGTAGGCTTTTAAGTTTAATTGTGAGCTTCCGTAGGGCGGAGCCATAAAGACAACACAAACATCAACATTATACCTCACACCTGGTTACTTCTATGATTATAAGCGTCTGCTTGAATGAAACTTTCAAATTTTTTAATTGCAGCAGTTCATTTTGTAAACACTAAATTTCTAAAACCCGACCACTGCACCATTGTATGCCCTCTGGGTCAGAGCCCTTTGGACAGATTTGCACCAAACTTCACACAAACAATCCTCAAATAATGCTTACTAAAGCCTGAAAGTTTCGTTGCAATCTGTTGAGCGGTTTCGGAGTCTATAGGCAACAAACATATATATATATATATATATATATATATATATATATATATATATATATATATATATATATATATATATATACACACATACTTCCTCTTTTATATATATATAGATATCAATTAATTTTTTAACCCCATTGGCGGTACAGTAGTTTGTTGAAAGAACTATTCAAACCGGATATTTTCTTGGTGACGATGAATACTACCTGATAAACTAAAAACGTTGACCAATCAAATCTGAATTTACCTTCATAAATAGAGCCAAAATGACTTTTCTAATGGAAAAATAAACTATAAAAAATGTCTAAAAACAGTCTAATGTATTTTCTTCCATAATTGTTTTATAATAGTTAAATTGTGTACGAATTTATCATTGTTTTACTACCAAAATTTGATATAAAACATCATTTTTTAAATGACGTCATATCAAAGCCTACCCCCCCCCCTTGTACATCACCCTACCATCATTTACAATCTGGACCGCTCCCCCCTAATTTCAGATGACGTAATTTATGGACGTCCCCTAAGTAGTTTTGTAGAACCATTAACTTTACAAAATTACATCAGATTTTTTGTAGGCCTAGGTATTTGTAGTTAGTTACCTTTACATACGAAAAGTTAACCAGTATTTTTATATGTAGCTAAGCTTAACACCTATAAATCAATGATTTAAATAGGCAAAATGACACTAATTGGGTCAAATTTGTTATATTTAGGCCTAGGAACAGAAAGCCAGCCCAAAATACCTTCGTAATTATATATATAGGCTATAATTTCAATTCATTTGTAAAAATAGGTTAGGTAAGCAATCCAAACCTACTTTCTTTTGAACATAACTTACGAGAATCACTACTTAGGCCTATATCAATTTAAATTAGATTTTGCGAATTTGTAGACTTTACCATTACTCAGTATAGCAAGTTAAACTGTATTTTTATTTGGGGCTAAGGCCTATTTATTTAAGATTTAAATAGGCTCTATTCTATGTTACTAATTGGATCAAATTTGTTATTAGCCTATTTTAGTACTCTCAGCCAGCCAAAATCTTCGCAATTCTATCTAGGCCATAATTAACTTTTTGTTTGTAGAAATAGGGTAGGTAGGCTTTACTGGTGCAAGTAGGCTGTTCTGAAATTAAAGTTATGTTTTGAAAATAAAAATTTAAAATGTCACCCTTATATTTTTAGCTAGGCCAAGTATTACTTTAAGTTATACTAATAGTGTTAATTGCCCTAACCACACCAATACCAAAAATGGTGTGTAAAGTCTGTTATTTACAGTGCCATTACATGCTGTTTTTTTTTTTTTTTTTTTTTTTGCGGGTTGTAAACCGGAAGCACAAGATTTATATTATTTGCATACAAGGGAAAATAGTGAAAATACACAAATATAATACAAAAGAACCTAAGACAATAATTTGTATTTTGTTTGGATATTTAATGTCAGAATAGCAACAACCGTGTGTATTGGATGCCATTTTGTATATTTTACCGGGGGGGGGGGGGGGGGGGGACCCCCAGACCCCCGGTGTGCGCCTTCAGGCTAGTCAAGGTTTACGCCCTAAAGGGGTACCCAGTCCGCCCCTGATTCCAAATCAGTTTCTCTGGTGACTTCTACAAAGAAACGTCCCTAAAGGAAGTCTTGGGAAAAAACTTCATTGACCTACATCATATCATCATATGATATATCATTTTAAAGTACTTTGCATTCTAAGCAATTTGCTACAAACCCGACCTCAAAAGGCCAAGTATATCGGGAGTTATTGCATTTTTTGTTTTCAACAAAATGATTTTAATGCCAAGTTTGATCGCCTGCCATTTTTGACTCAGTCGTCCTTTTGAGGTCAAGTTTGCGACATTGTTCTCTATTTTGGAGACCTTTAATTTGATATACATATTGAACTATGGTTGCATTTAAGATTTTCTTCTGACTCCTTGTGGGCCCTTGTCCCCCCTTAGAGGTCTAATGACATAAAGTACTTTTGGAAGTAGACATTGTCACTCATAATCGATTTGCAGAGTTTTAGTTTTATTACTTAAATACTTTTAAAGATATTAAACCGTTTCCAGACTTTTTTCCACCCTGTATAAACATCTACCATTACTCACTTCTATCCACAGATATTAATTTTTAAGTCTCGCTATTATTTTTATTAGTCTTTTGGACTGTGTAAGAGATCGCAGGCTTTATTTCCAGAGTTCTCTCTACTAGAGCGTTTACATCAACTCTAACAAAACTCCTCTTGATTGCATTTTCTAGAAGACGTGAAGACCTCTCCCCCAGCCACCTGCTACACTCCGCGCCGCCCAGTGGCCGTCCAGGAGCCGCCCTTGGCCGTGGGGTCCGGGTCCACGGCCCAAGGTCCACCCTCGACCTTGCCACGCCCAGCACGGGACCGCGAAGTCATTATCTACAGGTACCCCGCCGCTGGAGCTGGAAGACTTGTGCGTCACTGTGTTGTTGTTTACCCCCCCCCCCCCCCCACCACATATCTTGCCCCCCTTGTTGTGTTCCTGGTCACCGATTCCGTCTTCCGAGCGCCGGGTCTCCTCAGCACAGAGGACACACCTGGCATAATCTGACTGTTTTGACAATCAAATTGGAATTCTTAGAAGCAACGGACTTTGGTAATGGCATGAGTCCAAGTGTGTAAAAATATGTATTCTTGTAGATTCGTGTTGGATCTAGCATCCTAATAACGCATAAATGAGAAAAAATAATTTTTCATTGCGTACAAATAAAGGTAATTATTTTTAATGACTACGTTGAGCCTCAAATATTACTGGAATTGTGATAGTTAACGTTTTAAATCAATATATTAAAGTAAAAAGCCGAATTCTAGCTTGTATTTAATTATTTAAGTATTGTTGCCTAAACAAAACTTTGTTTACTACTTAAATTGTTTACAGTTTAAGCATAATTATGTAGTTAAATAAAATATATTCATTATATTATGCAATGTTTAATATAAAACAGTATTTTTACTATCTAATACTGAATTGTGGTAAAATTTCGCGAAATGGCTATTGATATTGACACCAGTCATAATACTGGGTTTCCATATAGTGCAATTGTATTTTTAAGCATTCTAAGAGAAGATAAACCCTCGTCATTTCTGCATCACCGTGCAGACACTTTGATAGTAAACGGCCTCGGATCTCAGGAGACTTGGCGCTCAGGAGATTCGGCGCTCAGAATACGGCGCTCAGGAGACTAGGCGCTCAGGAGACCCCACGCAGGTCTCCCACAACCCTAACCATGGTACTCCCTCCACTCTCTACCCCACCCTCTAACCATGGTGGGAGTAACCGTGTCATCACCATGTTGATAAACAACTGGTGTTATTGTTTTTGAAGAATTATAGATTATGGCGATATCCTGAAGAGTATCAACATGTTTTTATTCTAAAATTATTGAAAATCGCGGTTTTTGTTTTTTTATTCTATAGAAGCTGTTCATGTAATACAAATTAAATATACAAAATAGATAACGACTCATTATTTTATTATTAATGATGGTTTGGTTTTGTTGAAATATCAGCTTAAAGCAGGTGGCAAATTGATGACAAGCAATGGCTGCTACATTAGGTACTGTTATGGAAATTTTGTTGAAAAATTTATCAGTATAGGCTGTTTAGAGTCAGATTTGCAACTTTAATGTTTATAGAAAGCTTAAAGTAAATAATTTCTGTACTAAAATTTTGTTCTTTTAATCATTATTAAAATTGCAAGACTGATTTTCAAAAATATTCACTATCCACACTTCACACACATAACGTCATAAAAATAAACACTTCATTATCCACAAAATTGTACAACACTCTTTGCCGATGTGAAGTTTTACTTAGGAAAGATGAGCTTAAGGCTTTTGTAAAGTTCAATATCCTTACACCCTTTGTCCATTGTTAGTTTCTATATAAAATTACAAAGAAAAGGGGAAAGTAGCTGGAAAACATTGCGCAAGAGGTTAAAGGTGCTTGACCGCAGAGGTTAGGGTTCTGCGTTGTCGATCCAGAACATGATGGTGGGATTAATACCCAGTGAGAATCAATTCTCTGTCACGCTTATTCAAATTGGTCCGAATTAGAGAAGGGAATGACCCAAATTGATTGTCAGGTCACCAAACTTTTAGGCCAGTGTCAACAGCTTTCAAATGTGATGCGTTTTAATTTGATTGTTGAATAATCTGCGCGTTAAATGCATTTAGATTTATTGGCAGGATTACACATGTAGAATTTTTTATGTATTGCATCATATTGCGTTTTATATTTATTTGTTCTTAGTGAAAGTGATTTTATGATGCATGTGATACTTAGGATTTAAATTTTTCTGCATCCATTTTATTATTCAAACAGAGGAAACCGCCAATGAAATCAGTTTTATGCTAGACCTACATAAAAATACAGAGTGATTCCAAAGTTACTGAAGATTTTATTTTTGTTATTGAGAGGAAACACATGGATACACATGTTACATGGGTAAACAATTTAGCAAACTAGAGGTAATTTATAATACCGTTAATGATGGAATAGTTTTGTCGAAACATCAGGCAACAATCTTAATCGAGGCTGGTAAATCAATGATATGCAATTGGATAATAGGCCTAATCTTTTATTTGGAGGGTATAGGTGAAAATTTTCTTAGTATTCGATGTTTGAAAATCAATTATGCAATTTAAATGGTAATAAAGGTCATAAATTATCACTTAACTATGGTTAATCATTTTTGCTCTCAAATCATCAAAAAAATTAGAAAATTGATTTTTAAACATCGAGTACTTACGCGATTTTTACACATAAGCCCTAATAACCGATTTTGAATCAATTGCAAATCGTCACTCTACTAGCCTTGGTTGTTGCCTGGTGTTAATAAAAACCTAACCATAATTATAATTGTAGTATACTAAATTAGCTGTGTTTTGCTATTTTCCTATCTATGTGACATGCATAATTACCATAGAATAATGAAAATAAAATTTTCAGTACTTTTCAATCACATGCATGGTGAATTTTAAAGCAATGTAATATTTAAATAAAATGAATTTAAAATAAAATATTATTTATTTGTATCCCATTCATTTGTAAACTTATTAACGTTTTGGTAGTCAGGTTTAAATTTTTTGCTGTGGCTTCTTCAAAGTTTTGTTGTAATTAAAACAAATCATGTTATCGTTCTTGCATAATTTGAGTTTTCAGTTATAGGCTTCAATTCTGAGCTAAACCGCTTGTTATAGCTTTGTAAAAGAGAGTAACATATTGTTAATAATTACTAGGGGTATCTGTGCAGCGCAATGCGCTGCATTTACCCATGTACCTGGAAATAAAACCTCGCCTGTTTGCATAATAAATTCAAAGTTCTATATTTAGCTTTTAACATGTGTTTGTCTGTTATACTATCAACGGCTGTTTTATTATGAAATTCAATACAAATTATTCCCCATCTTACCACTCAGGGGGCACCAAAATGGATAAATCCACCAACAATTCAAATTCGAAAATTTTGACGAAAACAATACTTTCTCCATATGCTATGGTATGGGGGAGCAGAGCCGTCCTTAGGAAATGCGAGGCCTGGAGCAAAATATTTTTTGCGAGGCCTTATTTAACTGTGATTGCTGGGGGGTTGTGGGGTATGGAACATACGACAGCATGTGTCCAAGTTATGTCTAGACGTTTTCCGACTGTCTATATGTGTTCTCAATCCATTAGACCCCTATATCTTTGAAATTATTCAAGTCACAGAAATGAAACTTGGTACAACTATAAATTACATTGTCTCCCTGAACTCTGCCCTCTACCCTCCTTTTCAGGTATTGTTCCTGAACCAAAGACAAGCTAAAATATCATATTTAAAATTTAGTGATTTTAATACAAATAGTCACGCATATGAGCGGGTTGCCGCGCAGAAAGCGCGGTTGCGGCGCAGCTCAACAATGGATTTCATACCAAAACTGCTCCCGGGGAAGCGGTCCGACCGTGACTAGCCTCAGTTATATCGCTCTATCTCGCTTATTTATAAACAAAATTTCATGATTTTTACATCGTTGGATTTTAAATTAAATTCACATAAGAAAAAAACACATAAGAACATAAACTTTGCTACCTTATGTAGGTAGTTTTTATGTAATTTAAGGTTAAAGATTTTAATTGGGCATAATTTGAAAACATGAATTATAACAAGTTGATTATTTTTTCTAGCTAGTCTTTACTTCAAAAAGCTGTGTACCGAATTTCCACCTATTACCTCAAGCCGTTCTTAAATTAAAAATTATTCTTAAAAAATACAAAATGGCGGCTGTACAAGTAACTATGGTGTTTTGGAATTTTTAATATGATATTTTGATTTTTGCTTGTCTTTGGTCCAGGAATAATACCTGAAAAGAAAGAGAGTTCAGAGACACCCTGTATTAAGTCGCAAATGCAAGTGAATTTCTACATTTCAAACTTTTACTGTTTCAAGTTTCAAGATGGCTGTAATTAAAAATGTTCAAAGCTAAATATTTTTAAAAGCGTAAATTTTACAAACTTTTGCAAATTAACAAAAAATTGCATTATTTAATTACCGGAGTAAAAATACTAATGGGCAGTGGAGAAATTAAAATCTTATTTTGAGAAAACACGGGTTCGCTCGTAATCTTAGGCCTATGTAAATCTTTATGATTTAAAAATATAAAAAAACTTAGATTAATTCGTTGTTTCTGATTTGATCATTACAAACCAAACTTAGTTTCAACTTTTTTGTTTGCAGTTTTTAAGACATTAAGCTTTGAAAATTTTAAATGGCCGCCATTTTGCAACCATAAACATTAGAAAATGTCCAAATTCATTTGCATTTGTGCCTTAACGCACTGAACAGTTGTGCCAAGTTTTAATTCCGTACCTTAAATAACTTCAAAGATATAATTGACCAATTAAAAATTCATATACAGACAAACAGTTGAAAAACGGCTAGAGATAGGCAAAGTCGGTCATGCATGGTTGTGGCATCTGCAAGCATGGCTCGGCGGCCGCGAGGCTTGGTCCCGTCACCCCGCCCGCCGGCCGCCGCTATCAAACGATGTTTTGCGTTTGCGTTTGCATCCTTTTGGTCGCTACTATTACGTACGAATAAGAATCGCGTTCGTAGGTTTTTATATCACAATTATTGAACATATTGCGCGGGAATTTATACCGATATTTTAGGTACGTATCTGTTCATTATTAGGCCTATATTATTTTTATTCAACCTAAACGTTTACGCAACTAACTTTTTAGCGCGCAAGGCCTCGCGGCGCGAGGCCCTCCTCAGCGCGGGGCCTGGGAGCGGCCGCTCCACTCGCTCCACCCTAAGGACGGCACTGAGGGGGAGAAAGTAAAAATTGAGACCTGTAAATTGCTGTGGTGGCTGCCAAGTTGGGTAATTTCTTTAGTTTTTGCAATCTAGGGTCTCAATGGTGAATCTATATCTGATCTGATATATGATGGCGAATCAGTAAGTGGGAACTAAATTATCTATAACTTATGTATTTGAGGGGTTGTCCCGTCTTTATCGTTTTCGCACTAAGTCACTCTAAACTTGGGAAGTTGAGTTTTCAATGTTTGTTGTAATACAAGTATCCCCAAAGTCAAAACCCCTACAACCATATACTTGATTGAAATGTCTTGAAATGAAAGTGCAGAAAATTTGACTTAATCCCCCCAAACTCAATAGGTCTTCCACACCGCCACACACGTCTTCATAGTTTAAGT
The DNA here is from genome assembly GCA_030545055.2 of Neoaliturus tenellus. Taxonomy (NCBI): domain Eukaryota; kingdom Metazoa; phylum Arthropoda; class Insecta; order Hemiptera; family Cicadellidae; genus Neoaliturus; species Neoaliturus tenellus. The sequence goes on along the minus strand of CM061531.1, from coordinate 32,905,199 downwards.
GATTAACTTATGATTACATTTGTGAATGTTGATTAATAAACAGATGTCCTCATTTAAAGTATTGATGGAAGATTGGTAATAAAATAATTAAAGGATATTATAGACTTGGGGCAGGTGAGCTAGCGATTGAGCTAAACCTGACGGTGAGGGAGCGCAGCGAAAAAGCTCACCTGAAGGGCAAAACATTCCTCAGATTGGAATTGCAATTTGAGAACCGTTGCGAAGCACGGATAATTCTGCTAGTCTAACGAATATTTTCAAGTGGTCTTCATAAAACCCGGAATATGTAGAGAAAACCAACAGAAAATACATTGAATATATCAAACAATTTTCATCTTGGTCTAATTTATGACTGTCTCCATTATGATATTTCAGTACCCCCTCCCCTCTCTGTTTGAAATTTCAAAATGTGGGCTATTTTCAAATGATTAATTTGTTCAATTTATTGTTTAAATAAATAAATCGGTTTTACCTTATCTCCCCCCCATATTTCACACCATGGGAAAAGAAATCACCCCCCCCCCATATTTCACAAAGAATGGTCGGGATAAATTCTATACATTTTTTTAATGTACAAAACGGTCGATATCTGGCTAGCACACAGCTATTGGAAAAAATTCCTTCAGTTACTCTTTCATTCTTGTAAAATCAATCACCGATGTTGACACTCGAAAGTTTAACGTCCCATAAGTAATCATGGAACACCCTGCATAATGCCAGTTAACGGCTTATGTACAGTTTACAGTGCTGATACACCAACCAACTGCCTCAGCAGCTGACAGTAACTGCCTCAGCGGCCCAGCCCCATGCTGATGAAGCTTCACCTGTTTGGTATTCCAAGCACGGACAGATGGCTATCTGGATTTATTCATTCATTGAAAACTCCTTACAGTGTTGGAGTAAATTGACTATTCATCGACTTGATTGACCCCCGCTCCGAAATGAGGAGGAGTTTAGTTTATTTGACACTATGTCGGTGGAAGATTACTATCAGGAAAGACAGTCATTGGGAGATTGGTCATGAACTCTATCGAAGAGTGATTAAACTAAAATTTATCAAGTATAGTTTATACTGTAGTAAAGTTTAAATAAATAAACCCTCAATAAATTAAAGGAGGAATGATCATTTGACATATTTAATTACGTTTTTTCTCGCTCTGATAAGAACTTTCCAAACCCTAGTCTTTTTCTATGACCATCAGCTGAAGTACTATATTTCCTCCATACATCTGGTAAACTTGAAAGTCAATTAATGTCCTTACCAATGTTAATCAAATAGTAAATTTTTTAATCTCAATGACTGGCAATGATGGCGCAATCTCAAGTCCAATTTTCATAATTTGTCTGTAGATACGACAGACTCAGCTCTATATCCAATGATACCAAAACTTGAAGATCGGTGGAAAATTCTATGAGGAGTTCCAATTACAAAACAAAAAACCTTTAAGTAATAAAAAATTGTAGATATTATAGACAAAATTTGTGGGGGTGTCCCAGACCACCCGTACATTCCTTTAAAATTGTACAGAATTAATTTTTAGCAAAATTAATAGTCGTTATATGATTTGAAATTTGACCCATGTTATTCTTATGGAAAAATCTAAAATTCAGCCATCATTATCTCCTAAACCGTTAGGGTTATGGGTACAAATTAAATTGTAAAGTTGTCTTAAAATTACGTGTAGAATTTTAAAATGCCATAAAAATGGTATTTAAAATTAGTGACTTCCAGTCTGGAAAGGTGACTTCTGGTATTCCCTGCACATTGATATTATTGTCAATCGATAGAGCGTCACCGCTTTACCTATAACAACACAATTGGGTTTTGTTCAAAATAAATTCTGTAA